>CP092869.1:64479359-64815079 GCA_030710605.1 Cordylochernes scorpioides
TTTGCATGCCTTGCCACAGCCGCGTTCAGAAGACGAACTGTGGCAAATGGTTGAGAGGGAATGGAGAGCCATCCCTCAGGACGCCATCCGTACTCTGATTGACTCTCTACCTAGACGTGTTGCTGCGTGCATCGCCGTCCGCGGTGGTCCTACTTGCTACTAAGCCGACGCCGTTCTCGCTCTGTATTATGACTATCATTTTGAAATAAAGATCACTTATTGTTCGTCCCTGTCTCTCTCTGTCTGCCGAGTTTCATCACTTTCTAGCCACTATTTCTTGGTGTTCCATTTTCAATGTCACGCAGTGTATGATCCATTTGTATTGCCCTGTAACTATTATAACAAAAACATATTTTGATATTTTAAAACAAAAGATGGATAATTCTTATATTGAATGGCCCTTTCATAAACTTCTTTTAGCTTTTATTATCGAGAGTATGATTTGGTTCAATTTCTTAAATTATCATTATATTTGTTTTTATATTAGAAAAGAAATGATAAAATTAAAACCAATTTATCTTTTGTTAGTATAAATATATTAATTGAAAAAATTACGTTATATTCTGAAATAATGAAAATTTAAATAGATTATATTCAATGCCAATTTTTATCTTTAATATCAAATTGTTACTAATAATAATTGAAATGTTATTATTGAGTGGATCTAACTTTGAAACTCTAGGATATTTATTCTGGTGTTCTTGGATATTTTACAACTTCTTTACTTTCGTATCTGTTACCTTTATAGCCAGTCAAGTCAACAGAGAATACATTGAAGTCACCAGTATGGCTCTGGACCAAGTCACCTCACCTGACATCAGTCCCAACGACATCTTCATACTTATGTTCCTCAGACTTCAAGCTGAGAACAACCTACTGACCTGTGGTGGAGTGTATGACCTGGACGTCAGCTTTATTCTTTCTACAATTGGATTCTTCATCACTTATTTCTCTATCCCATTCCAGATGGGTATAAATATATTTTTGTGACATGTATAATACTTTTATAGATATATATATATATACACATAAGCCTTTTGAAGTTCATTATATCAGAATGTTATATATAATATAAAAAAAACACTCTAATATTAAAATACAAATGCCATATTCATTTTGGACAATGTTTTATTACAATAGAAAAAAAAATAGGTCAAATATATTTTCCAGTCAAATAATAAAAAAAAGAATCTTTGAACGAAAAATATATATGAATCTAAATCCAGTATAAAGTATCAATTATTTTAGTCAAAAATCAATAAAAATAAAAGTGAATAGCTTGTAAAGTTATTTCGAATTTTAAAAAGATCTATTGAAATCACTCGGTTTTGTTGCAATGGCATACTGTTAAAAGTTAACCTAAATATTAAATAAACCTCAAGGCATATTCAAAAGTAACACATTGCATCCTAAATAATATATATTTAATAAATATTTATCTCTTAGACAGTAATGATAACTCCAATTATATGTATTGAATATATTTTCATTATTTTTAAAATTGCAATTGCAACAGAAGTTTTCTTGTTGTATAGTGTTAAATTATTATTTATCAGTAAAATATCAGATTATTATCACTGATGATACTTTGCAGAGTTTCAGATAATATTTGTAAATCCAGATCAGCATATGACAATGTGCAATATGTCGGGCTGTGGAAATAAATAGTTTTTTTTTTTAACTTTTAATACTTACTTCTTACTGCCTAACATAAAAAATACAAGGACGTTACAGCAATGAAGTCTTTGAAGTTTTCAACTTAGTTTTAAGAAGGATGGAAAATCAAGATTTAACTTGTTTTATTATAACTATCAAAAATCGTGTTCTATATATATGAACGTTCAAAGATGGCGTCTATCTTTGACGTTAATTTTGAAGGAAGTGGCGTCCTATACTTATATATATATTATTATAAATATTTATTTACTTTCACACACATTTTAACTATCTTTACTTCTTCTCTTATGCCAATTTTTTTTTCATATATATTATAGATATATAAAATATTTGAAAATTATTTATATTATTGATATTTTTGCAAATGATCCTGTTGATGTATGGATAAACTGGCAGTCGTGTATGTGAGCCTGTTGATGTTCTTCCCACACGCGGACAGCAAGAAGTAGAGGCAGGGCTAGATGTTAGCACCGAGAGTGATCGGAGACAGCCCTCGGGACAGAGGTAGAGGCCAGGCCACAAACCTGGATGCCTATCACTGAGAAATGGAGAGAGAGACAGAAGCGGTCTGCTGATGGACCCACTGTAGCACATACTACGCTGACACTCATCTAAAACTGTTCACTTGACCCCGGGAGGAGTCGTCTATAAAAAGCCCTAGAGGAGGCCACATCTGGGTGTCGGCTATGTCCTTCCCCTCTGCCTCGCAGCTGTCCCCAGCTGACCACTCTTGCGGTTTTTATTTTGTCGTCATAAATTTGAATTTAAATACAAATAAGGGTGATACAGGTTATACTAATAAAAATATAGCATATATTCAAAATATGGGGGTGGCAGTAAATAGGAACAGTGTACATTTTAATAGAAGGGTATGATCTTATAAAGTATAGACTCTAACTAATTGGAATATATGTGAATTATACTAAAAATTTCATCATTATAGATTTTAAAATATACTATATACTAAATACTAAAATATACTAGATATATAATGAAAAATAATACCTAACATTTTTAGGTAAATAAATATTTGCATTGTGTGAAATTGGGAAAATATCAATTATTTTATATCTATATTGCTGTATATAATGAGGCTGTTTTAAAATAAAATATTTGTGCAACAGAAAGATGCACTATGCATCACCATAGTGAAAACATCACTAGTCATGATAATGAACCTTGCTTCATTGTTTCAAAAATTTACGACATTTATGAATTTATACCTCAAATCTCTCTCACTTTTAAAACTGAACCAAAACATTTATCATTCTTTCTATTCGAAACACAAAAATTCTGATAGAAAATATATCTAACGTAAGCTTTGAAAAATGATGAAAAATCCAGTTAATTTATATATAAACAGTAGAATTAAATTAAAACTAAAATATAAAAAAAAAGAACTTTTACAAGTAGAACTTGTAATAAGCCATTCTTATAAAAATAATATATAAAGACTATACTATTATTACAGTTTAAAATTAAAGCATATTCAGTTCAATATTTGAAATACAGTCATGGACAAACCTTAAAGAAATTGTATCTTTCAACATGTAAATCGGTGTTCAAATAATATCTCTAAAAGATATTTGATACACAGTGACCTTTATTGAAGACATACAAGATAACAGAATGTGAACAAAATTGCCTCTGTATTTTTCAAAAAAAAGACGACCGGCGACCTTCCAATCCCTAAGTTTTGTCAATGCGTGTTATTGAATAGATAGAATAATATATTTGGGATAAAATATTTTCCAAATTATGATAAAATCGATAGAAGTAACCTAGATTTTTAGAGCCTAGAATTACAACTACCTGCTAATTTATAATTCAATAGAAAATGATGGGTTTAATTAAAAAACTATGAGATTCGAAATGGTGATAAATATAAATATTTTGCCACAAGGATACCAAGGTAACCAAACAACCACATATCAATAAATAATAAAGTAGTTTACAGGTCCATTGTGTGTTAGAAGAAAACAAAAACGAACAGGTATAATTTTAAAAATGTTCTTTAAAGTGATTTTCCAAACAATTTACATTATATTTGTTGTGTTGTTTATCTTTTATAAACTACAACTTATGTATTTATTATTTAATTATTATTATTTATTTATCACACACAATTAAATTTAGTAAAGATTAATTATATATTTACCAAACACAGTCAGTGTATTGTTCTTCATTCCATTTTCTTATATTCACATCACTTATATATTTCACACTATTCACATATTCCTCCCTTGTCTAGTTAGTATCTAATCATGTCCTTAAATCTAGAAGGAACATGTATTTGTCTTCCACTTCTAGTGATGACACTCTTGTTTTCATTCTCATTAGGTGATTCATTTGGGTATAAACAGTCCATATCAGATATAGCAATCTGCTCTTCTGGTACAATATCTTCTAAGGTTGCTTCTTGTTCTGGTAGATACCTTGAAGTACTAGGAAGTTCCATTCTAATTTCTGGAGTCTTAATCAAAGTGGTATTCAAATCAATTCCTTTGAATCTTGTAAGACATTGGCATGTCTTAAATGCTTTGCATTCCTAATGATAAAGCTACCTGTCTCAGTATTGACTAACTTGAATGAATTTGGAGATATAGTCTCTAGAATGATAAATCTTTGGTTGCAATAATTTGGTGTCAACTTGCTTTTCATTTAAGTGTTTGCGACATAAACAATATTACCTTTCTTGAAGTCATGAGGCAAGGCCTTATTCTTGCTATCAGCATATTTCTTCATTCTTTCTTTATAGGCTTGATTATGCTCCATCACTTCTTTATCCATAAGAGAATCATTGTCATTTATATCATTGAGCTTATTTCTAATTCCCCTTTAAAAAGCAATAATGCTGGTGTTTTCCCAGTAGAAGGGTGTGGAGACGACCTGTATGCCATTAGAACACATTGAAGTTCTTCTTTCCAATCCTTTCCTTGCAATTTTACTGAAATAAGTTGCTTTTTTAAATATCTGTGGAAACGTTCAATTTTTCCATTGCTTTTAGGATAATATGGTGACACTCTTATATGTTTTATACCTGATTTCATAAAAATTGCTCAGTATCTTTGCTTACAAATTGAAGACCATTATCTGAAACTATTTCAATGGGAAATCCATATCTTGCAAAAATTTCTTTTAATTTTGAAATTATAGTTTTCGAAGAAATATCATTTATTATAATCGCTTCCGGGAACGATGAATAATAATCAATAAGTGTCAAAATATATTTTGAATCAATTGGTCCAACTAAGTCTACTCCTTATTTATACCATGGTCTAGGAGGTATTGGTATGGTTGTTAAAGGTTGGTCATGCCTTAAAGGTTGATTGACTTCACAAATGTAACAATTCTTTATACGTCTTTCTATATCTTTGTCCATATTGGGCCAATAGTATTTTTCTCTTAAATTTGTTTAGTTCTAGCAATCCCTCGATGAGTTTCATGAGCTAAGTAAAATATTTCTTCTAAGATCTGTTGGTATAACAATTCTCTTTCCTTTTAAAATGAGATTATCATAAACTGAAAGTTCTTCCTTAAATTTGTGCAAACTTTTAAGTTCATCATCATCAATTTGATATGGCCAATTTCCAGTTTGAATTATTTTAGTTAGAAATTTGAAAAATGGATCTGCTTCACTTTGCTTCTTGATATCATTGAGGGAAATTGCCTTCATTTCTTCTGAAAATATGGAAAGTACTTTTTCTACATAATCATCAACAATATTTTCACATGAAATATTTGTTAAAGGTTTTCTTGAAAAAATATATCTGCAACTAGCCGAGTGACCCGGGCAACGCCCCGGGTTTACTCGAAGGGCCCGCAGGTGAGAAACTATAGGCATTGGTTCCTATGCCTAAAAAATTATTTAAAATGAAAAAAGAAGAAAAATACTAACAAATCAGAAAATAAAAGTGCAAACAACACATCTACACTACTTCAAGAACATGAGAGCACATGCACTGTGTCACCATACGTGTACCATTCGTAAAGACCCTGCTTAGGATTAAAATATCTCCGAAGCATAAAAATACAACCAACGCATTTTTGGTAAGCAATTTCAGGAAAGAAACTATAGGCATTAGTTGAAGAGTTTAAATAAATATATTTAGAGTGAAAAAATGACACAAATCAGCAAATAAAATTGCAAAAAATGCTACTATATCGCAATTAAGACAACATATAAAAGGAATGAAATTATTTGAAGGACCTCATTAAAACTACATTTCTAGTTTTATATATACAATATAACCTCGATAATTCGACCATGTTTGTTGTCCTGACCTACAGCCTATCATATAACAAACTGTAATTCAACACTATCGATAATCGACCATTTAAAATTTCAACAATTGTTTGTTGCTCAAATATAACTTCACTGCTAAAAAGGTATTACAGAGAAAACGGCTGACATTGTAAATGTACAAAATGTATGTATAGAGCAGGGGAATAATAAATAAAGACCAAAATCAAATTAATTGATAATAAATAGATTATTGCCAAAAAAAAAATACAAAAAATATTTTTTTCTCCTTTCTTATCTTCACTCAATCATATTAGAGTGTCAAGCTTGTAAAGCTTGAAATTAACAACCATCATGATTGGGTGAAGTAGAATGCGTCTGCCTTTGTCATCAAGACTGGGAGCACTACTCAGTGGCAGGCCACTGACTTAGCTCCAAAAGAATGTATCCCTGGATTAGTAGCCCTTATAAGGTACTATCAGCCGGGCCAGCTGAGCCCAGGTTTTTTTAGTGAGCTTGTTACAGCTCCCCCTCCACCTTTTTCATCCTGGCTTGGGACCGGCAAAGGCGGAGTTTTTTTTCTTTCAGGTGAGAAACTTAAGGCATTGGTGAAAAGTGTAAATATATATTTTGGAAATGAAAAAAAAGGATAAATAAATCAGAATATAAATTTACAAACTATATTTCAGAGGAGACGATTTATAATAGGAATTCATTTAAATGACCTCATTAAAAACTACATTTTATATATACTTGGGTTCAACTTTACATGTATGCTATCCAAAGTTCGCACACTTGAAAAAGTCACATAAAGTCGTCTGTGCGTAAACACAGGCTCTTGTAGCAAAGGTTTGGCCTTGAGCCCTCTTTATAGTCATAGCAAAAGCCAACCTTAGTGAAACATAAAGCCTCTCTAGAATGAAGCGAAAGTTGGTATCCGAAGGGGACAAAGATATTTCAGACATTATACAGTGTGTTCAACTTTGGGTACTGTCAGTATATGTGCTTCAAGGACATGAGAGCACATGCGCTAGAACACCATACCTGTTCCATCGCAAAGATCCTATAGGCATTGGTGAAAGTGTAAATAAATATTTTGGAAATGAAAAAAAAATTGCAGATATGACAACATATTAAAGGAATAAATTCATTTAAAAGACCTCATTAAAAACAACAATTCTATATTTTTATATATACAATATAATCTAATTAATTCAACACACGATAATTCGACCATTTTTGATGTCTCGACCTACGGCCTATCATATGACAAACTAATTCGACACTTTCGATAATTCAACTATTTGGAAATTCAAATTTCAACAGTTGATATTTGTCTAAAACCCCTATTATTAACAACATATTAGACTGCAGAGTGCAAAAATGTAGAAAATTGTATGTATATAATTGTATGCATATATTCGTATGTATATAATTGTATGCAAATAATTGTATGTATAGATCAATGAGTAAAATATATTTTTTTTTTGCTTATCCCTAGTACACATGGTACAGGCCTTGATAATCATGGTGGGTAGAGTAGGCGACTGCTTTTACTGTAAGTACACCACATGTCTAAACATGTGAAAAGCAGTTCGACTTTGCATTTACAAATGTGCCAGAGCCCCGTTTGATTACTTGCGCTTGCTGGTGGGGTTGGACTTTTGCAAGAATCGGAAGCCATTGGAGCATTTTTTTTATTTTTTCAGAAAAAAGTGCCCAATGCGGGAATCGAACCCGGGTCGTAGCGGTCGAAAACCAACGGCTTAGACCATCCTTCCTCCAACCCCCAGTAAAAAAAGTAAATAAAAAGAAGACCAAAAATAAGTGATAATATAGTTTATTGAATAACAAATAAAATAAAAAATCTTTCAGGTGAAAAATTATAGGCATTGGTAAAAAAGTAAACAAGAGAAATAGCAATTGGGGTTTTGTGTCTGCGGCGAGTCATATTAGCACGCCTAGCGGTTAGGGGAGTGAGTCTTCCACGGCCTTTTCGAGGCATGACAGAAGACGCTGAAAAAAAAAGGTAAAATAAGAACCAAGCAGAGGAAAACTATAAAACTGAAAGCCAGGACAGGCATAAAAAGAAAATTCCAAGCATGTGAGGAAACAATTGATGAAAAAAAAAAGGATTCCAAAAAAATACTGCAAAAAAGAAACCAGACACAAAAAGCAACAATTGAGTACACAAATACAGCATCAGCCTATTTATGAGAAGAAAAAAAACGACAGACACAAAAATGGAGCTAAATTCAAATGAAAAACTATAACAGATCAAGTAATCAAATCAGGCATTATGAAATATACTGCAAAAAAGAAAATCAGACACAAAAATGGAGCTAAATTCAAATGAAAAACTATAACAAATTAATAAAAGAAAATAAGACCTAATCCAAATAATTTAATAGTGTGTGATGTTTTGGCAACAGCAATGTCACCATCATCAGACAAAAGAATAAATGAGATTTTATTCGTTAGTTCATTTATTCTTTTGTCTGATGCTGTTGCTGAAACGTCCAACACTGTTAAATTATTTGGATTAGGTCTTATTAATGAGAAAAAAAAAGATGCCAAAGAGAGATGAAAAGATGCCAAAAAAGATAACCAATTCAAAAATTGTGCTGAATTCAAATGAAAAACTATAACAAACACTTATAAAAGATAATTATTATAGAATAAAAGTAATAATTCAATCTACAATCGAAAAATAATATAACCTCAGCCTATTTATGAGAAAAAAAAACGTTGCCAAAGACATTAGGAAAGATACTGCAAATAGAAAATATACACAAAAATTGAGCTCTATTTAAATGAAAAACTATAACAAAGTACTTACAAATTATAATCATAATCAAATGAATCAGAAATACGAAATATATATTATAAATTAGTAAAAGGTAATAAGACAAAAGAACGCATTTCAAAACAAAGGAATTGATGATGATAAATGCAAAAAATCTACGATTGTAAAATAGATTAAATTAAAAAATAAAAATAACTGTTAACATTAGGAAAATAAAAAAGGCCTATCATACGAAGAAAAAAATAACGAAAATTTTGGTAATAGATCGTTATGTGTAGTTCAGAATCTTCGGAGGAGATAGCTCAGGACTTTACAATGGAAAACTCTGTTACGGTATTATCTATATAGATATTTGTTTCAAATAAATTTATATCATTATAAATAAACATTAAATTATAATATAAATGGTGTATATAAAATTAGAAAGAGATTTAGGAATAAAATGATAAATCATATCAGAATAATCAATTATGGGTATTATAATGAAATATAAGAAATTACCTAACATGAATATTGATCAATATTTATATTTTGTAAAATTAGCACATATTTAAGCTGTATTTGGACCCATCAATAAAAGGTGATGGGGCGTTTATTGAAATAGTGACGAGAATATCATAGTGCCGAATAGAAATTTTGAATGCGTAAAATCAAGTCAGTATAAGTTATGAAAAACACAGACGCATGAATTGTAATGTATTCTTGAAAGTCATGAAGCCTGACAAGATTAAGTGATCTTTTAAAATTAGTATTACAGAAGTATTTGACCAGCTGGTCATTTAGCCCTATATATAGGGGGTGGCGGTGGTAATTTTATTGAAAATTTCATTCGACACAAAAAATGATAAACATTTGGGTAGGATCTCCTTTACGTTAAAAATAAGTTTTGAAATAAGCCCAAATGTAAAATATATTTATCTATGATATATTAAATAGAGAAAAACATTATAATTAGGTTGCCATTTTTCTAAAATTCTTTAGATTAAGTTTCCCTGCCATCATATCCTGTGTTCATGTGAAAATGAACAACGAAGCAACATGTCTCTGATATGTTATCAAATTCATATATAGTACCAATATTATCATAGAAGAGTGGTTTCATCAAGGCTAGAGAGTGTAGGAATTAATATTTTAAATAATTAAAGAGAAAAAAGGAGTTCTACTAAATAAAAGGTTTATTTTCTATACTGTCTGAGTCCTTCTTTAATTAATAAATAGTTTATAGAGGTAAAATCATATCAATAATCTGATTTCATTTGGAAAATTGATGTATAGCAGAATTTTAAACAAACCTGATATAAATATAAAATTCAAAGGAATTCATAAATCAAATGAAAGTAGCTATCCATAAATTTTAAACTTACATTAAACAGATGACTTCAATATTTAAACTAGGGCCATCAATATAGAGTGAATTTGGTAGAGAAATTTATGACAGATAAACCAAGTCATATTTATTTTTGAAAGTGATATTATTTTAAATTTTCTATCTGAAACAAAAGGTTGTAGGAAAAATAGATTCTAACACTGATTACTTGAGAAAAAATAATTTTACATCAATTCAAAAGAATAGAGTATAAGTCCTCACAACCGAAAATCCAACAACCTGGATTTCCGATAATAAAATTCCTACAGTCAAAATACAGACAGATTAAAATACCTATAGTGTAAATCCCAAACGACCAAAATCCCGATAAAACAAAATCTTGACAGAAAAACATCACGCAGTCAAAATCCCAAACGACCAAAATCACGACAGTCAAAATTTCGACAGTCCAATTCCCGAATGTAAATATCCGAAAGACCAAAACTCCGACAGTCAAAATCCCAGAAGACCAAAATCCTGTAAGATCAAAATCCTGACCGACCAAAAAATCCCAACAGATCAAAATCCTTACAGATCAAAATTCCGACGGTAAAAATCCCAACAATCAAAATTCTGACAGCCCAAAATCCTGAGAGACCAATTTCTGACAGGGTCGAAATCTGAACCCATTAAAATCCCGACTTAGAAAATGAGAGAAAAAATAAATAATTTTATTTCATTGCAGTATTTCATGACTTATATCCACACTTAAGCTTTTATATTTTTATTTTTTATATTATATAATGAATATATAATATCAATATATTTTGTTTTGGATAAATGATTCAGTTACTTTATGTTAAAATTTTGAGTTTACTAATTCAAAATGAACAAAACTGATTTAAAATTTACTTTTTGTCAAAATTAGCCTTACAGGAGAAATATCTAGCTTGACTATAGACAAACATTGCTGAACGAGTAGGTTTGTTCTATATTTGAGCTGGATATGTGGCCCTATATAGGGGGTGGAGGTGGGTCATTTAAGTTAAAATCTCTATCTGACAGAATAAATAACTATAAAGTAATCATTTTGGTAGCTTCCTTATGCTCTGAATACATTTCATTGATGAAATGTCAAATGTAGAAGTTAATTATAAACATATTGAATGGAGAGATGCAATCAAATGGTTGTTTATATGAAAATTGACATATGTAAGAAATAAAAATAAGTCAGATCGCTAAATATTTATTTTTCGTGATATTATTTTTAATCAAAGTAATGTGTCAATATACCCTTTTCATTATAAATGAAATATATCAATAATATAGAAAATAAGAATGACATTTTTATCGCCCAACCTGAATATTGATATTTTCCTGATTATAATATTAATTCACATTTAGACTAGGATATTTTTACTGAAAAACATTTGTTAGGTTTAGAAATACATAAAACACTGAAAATTAATGTATGTAAAAATTTGAAACTAGATATATGAAGAAAAGTAAATAAAATTGAAAAAAACAATTTGATATTCAATAATTTAAATTTTTCCTCTATGATAATTCATATTATTACAATATTTGAGCTGTGTCCAATCATTGGTCTGTACGACTTCTCAAGGTATAACAGAGAAAAACATAATCAAACGAAATAGTTCTGCTAATTATTAAATCAAAAATTGAATGATAAATAAAAAAAAACACAATTCTTTGTCCACATTTCTAAGGATATATAATCAGGATTTGAAGAAATGACTCCCAAATTTTCCCAAATATTCTGATGCAACGGCAATATCATATATAGATAGGCAAAAATCGGAATTTTTAAATGCGATGATTTCTCTTTAGAAAGATAGTTTTTTTTATGATAGACGTTCTACAATCAACTATTGAAGTAGTGCAAAAAATATGTAAGATGTTTTGGTTAGGTATGGTAAGTAGGTCTTTCAAAGGCTATACAAAAAATATATAGGTTGTAAAATATCAAATTAATCTTCTTCTAAACTTTAACGTTTATAAAGATGAAGATGAATAATGAATATCAATAACAATATCAGGAAATCGTCAAATTGCATGCAGTTAGGTAAACCGTACTATATTAAGGAAATTTTTACATTAAATCATTGAAAAATATATATTCAGCATGAAAAAACAATAAAGGATGAAAGGAATAAAATGTTAATTTTGAGCAATATTCTAGTGTGAGAATTGGGTTTAAAATTAATTTAAATTAAGAAGAACTTAACGAGTATCTATCAAAGTTGACATATCAAAATGTGAATACCTTTTTGAGAGATAATATTATCGAATAATATCGATAAATTAAAAAAGATATATATTATTATTCAAATTAATGATAACAAATTCAGCTGAATATATTATTTTGAATATTAGACCATAGTCCATATATGTTTTATTATTACATTGATCCTTTTTTATAAAACTTTAATATCGATTGATTATGTTAGATTATTATTTACATATGTTTAATAGGAAAGTCTTCATATTATAGAAGATGAATCATCATAAATGGTAAATACAATCACGATTAATATATCGTTAAAATTGTTTTTTCTGTAGTAATGGCCCTGTACATAAGGGTGGTGGAGGGTAATTTTATTTATTTAATATTATAAATTATGTAAGTATGACATAACAAGCATAGTAAATTACATCATTGTTTTGCCTGTTAAGACAGCTTTGCAAATCTTGATTATTGATCTGGCTTTGTGAATTAGTCTGCATTAGACAAATGGTAAAATGTATATTCATTAAAATAATCTAAATGAATTGCATTCTATATTATCTCATGTTTACAATAATATATTACTAAAATTTATATATATATTAACCTTTTCATAAATATATATATTTTTTTCTTTTAAAGATTCTATAGAGCAGACACATCAACAGAATTTATATAATTGGAAGCTAAATACTTTGTGCAAGTAGCAATCAAAGAGTTCTTGCATTAAGTTTCCATTTTATTTAAATAATAAATTTCAACAAGCTGTTGATCATTAAGCAAAAAAATCATTATTACTATTTTGTGGCTATATAACAAAATTATATTTTTAGAAATGGTCAACTAGTGAATTCGTATTTGAATTAATGATAACCTTATTGATGATGGGCAACTTTATAAAAATCTGGACACATCAAAGATCATCTGTGTCGAGGTGGTCGACTATCAATTTGTGACTCATAAACAAAATCATCTGAATAGAGATGGTTGATTTTTACTGAGTCACAAATAGATCACCTGCATAGAGGTGGTCACCCTTTTACCATTTCTGTGTGGCTGACAAAATATTTTAACTTTCAATCTTAAAATAATCAACATGCACATTTATTAACTGCTTATAACTCAAATTCTAAGTATTAACAAATAGGTGCTTAAACAAAGGGACACCTATCCATATAATTTGAAAAAAAAAAGTCTTTAATTTCGAAGTACAATAAATTCCTTTTAATAATTTTACCAGTATATGTTTGTCAATCAATCTTATTTTCCCATATATATATATATATATATATATATATATATATCAATAAAAAAATCAAATAATATTTCGTTTTAAAAGATTGCTCTCAGGAATGATTTATATGCGCCTTCATAAATAACTGGAAGTTCTGCTACAAGAAATTAAAAGACCATCTTTTAGAATGGGTCAAATTAATACCTGGTGTTATAAATAAAGTAAAATTTAATTGTCAAAAAACCTTCCCTGTCATCATGTAATAAAGAACATTCATTTATCTAGTTCAACCAACAAATGTTAGTATTTAAGTTTGATCATTTGAGGGGGTAATCCAAAATAATCCAGCAAAACAAGGAAAGGTCAAAATGCGGCATAAACGCTCTTAAAATAATAAAAGAATAATTTCAAGACTCACAAAATGAAACAATACATAAAACATCCACATGGCACAAGAAACTACAAGGCAAGTAACAACTCTCCTAGAGTGGAACTAATTCCTACACATATTCTCTTGTCCAGCAATGATCGCAGCCTTGCAGAAAGTAGATATGGACCCAGAACAGTTTTACACACCAAATATAGAGAATATTAATGTGATAGAGATGTACAGAGACATATGAGGTTCTTCATTGGACAAAACAACAACAATCATTGCTATTTTATGTATGTTTTACACTTTTTATAATTCCCTTATACTATTTTTTTGCAATCAATCAGTGTTTTATCTATATAGTATTTGGTATTCCTAACGAAGTTTTCATATTTATTTATTCTTTTGGGACATTAGATAAAATAATGACTGCTTATATGTTGTTGGATTAGATATAAAATATTGGGAAATTGAATATATGGTAAAGTGCCATCACACAGAAATTGTTGGCACACTTTAAAATGTTATAACACCTTGATAAAGGTTGGCGTTCAGCCAACTGAAATATTGGTAAAATAAATAATATTTTGATCCAATATATGCCTTTTTAATTAAAGATTTATTTATGGATTGCTCTATTTTCAAAATATATGTTTATAGGGAAAAAACAACATCTTCATTATTTGAGTGTTGACAGCTCTTATCTTGTTATATATTAGGTTTGTTGAATATTTGAAGTAGGTTTTGGCTCTATGTATAAAGAGGATAAAGGTAGGAATTTTTCAGTTTTCAACAAGAATTTGTTTTCGAAAATTTGAAATCTAACATTATAATAAATGAATAGATGAATGAAAGGAAGGATAAATGATATGACAATGTATGCATTAATTTGACAATATGGTTTATATGTAATACTTTTAGAATGAGAAAGGTAATTAATTCATAATTGTCATAGATTATTTATCATGAATATTGATAAATTATAGATCACAACCTTTCAAATAGCAAATAAAGTATTGAACAGCAGTATCACGTATCTATCTAGAATATTCTGAAATAAACGATGAAACATTTGCTATATATTTAGTAACTTTTGGAATGAAATAGTTGCAAATACTCTTTTTTCTAAAGTAGCTCCAGGATATTCAAATCTGCCTTTGAAATGTTGAAACCCTACATATTATCTTCAATCACTAAAATACTGATTATTCAAGTGTATTTTGGAGAATATTTATTTCAAGGTGTTAACGTGATTAATAAAGTCGGCTAATATATATTCCCTACATTCTTTAAAGAAAAACATATTATCATAAAACAGGCTGCATTATCAAAGATTATTTTTTAAACTCACACACGATTAAATAATCGTTAAAATTATTTTGTACAGCAGTAATTATCCAGCTTGAGACTATTAACAAGTATTGCTGAACTGTAGATTTGTTCATTACCCAAAGCTGGATATTTGGCCCTATATATAGGGGGTGGAGGTGGGTAATTTTGATCGAATTCTGAATATGGATAAAATATATATAGTTCATTTAATAAAATCTAGGCAAGATCCTCAACGATATATAAATACGCATAATTATATATATGAGGATTACAGGAATATATTGTACTTTTCCAATTAATTAAAATTCAGTAAGACAGTAAAGAGTGTTACTTAATATGCAAATGTTTATAAAAATTTACCAATTTTAGAAGAAAATATGTTTCTAATAATGTCAATACTATCGAGATTGTTCGACAAAAAAAATTGTAATATTTTTCTCTAATCAATCACTTTGTTCCAGAATCTTTCAAAGTTATTTTGGAAGCTATTAATATTTTGATTACTTATCCTTAATATTGGAATTTATACTAACTCATAGTTTTTTTCACATGTGGGCTGGACCCGTTTTGCCTATTATTTATATGTATAGGAGAAGATTTCCCTTTCAGAGAGGTATGAAATGAAACAAGATGTTAACCTATTCATGAATAAACAACGCCATACTTCCATTAAAATAATTTGATGGTTTCTATCATTAGTAATATAAATGTCAAACATTTTCAAATTTCATCATTTTCTATTTTAAAGAAGTTTTGAACATCAATGGAATTATTTTATTTGGCAAAATATGAAGATCTGAATCTACATTTTCAATATCAATATATTATGAAAAGTAAAAATTTGCGAGTGGAAGGGTATTTTGTAAGGTTTTTCTATAGCCGATCTTCCGAGAATTTCTGCCTTCTACAGGAATAAAAAGTTCTCATTTTGAGTTCTGTAGAAGGGGAGAAATTCTTGGATGCTCGGCAAATAAAAACCTCATGATAAACTTTTCGTCTCACAATTTTGTACTTTTTATAACAAACTGATCCAAACGATTATCCAACTTATGTTATGAATCCAAACTTTGTAGTCAGTGAATCAAAATAAGTTATTTCAAATATATTGGTTTAGTAAGAGATCATGATTATTTTACCGGTTTTGATAATTAATTTCCTGCATTAAACAGAAATTAAAACTACTGTTTTTGATATATTTATATTAAATAGTTTTATCTATAATATCTCATGTTTATGATAATAGTATTTATTGTTAAAATTGAAATGTATATTGACCTTTTAAAGAAAAAAGTTTTATTCATATATGTTATTGGATATTAAGTAAATAGACAATTTTATTATTGAGAGATACTCATCGTTACTAAGGTTGTCTCAATAACTAAATCATTTGCCTACAGGTGGTCAACTAATGACTGTCTCTCAGAACTAAGATAATCAGTTCATAGAGAGAAAACTTTATAAATATCTGGACTTCAACACAAAGACCATCTTAATAAAGGTGGTCAACTATCAATTTGTGTAACTCAGAAACAAAATCATCTGAATAGAGATGGTTGCCTTTCATTAATTTCTGGGTCACAATATAGATCACCTGAGTTAAGGTGGTCAACTTTCTAATTTATGGTTGGCAAGTAATCTTCAATTAAACTATTCGATACAAATATATAATCACATATAATCACACTCTTATAAATGTATTTTACATAAAATAATATTTATTTTTGCCTTATAATAAAGTAATTCTGTTGAATAAATATTTATCGGTAAACCTTTGAAATGAATATAAACTAAAATGTCATTAAAGATTGTTTCTAGGAATGAATTCAACCGCGTCCCCCATAAATGATCAGCGGCAGTCCTGCTCGGTTTTCCAACGTCACTGGAAAAATTATTGCCAGCAATAAAAGACGACGTCATTTTCAGAACGAATCCAACTTCTACTAATGGTATAAATAAAATTATATTCAATGTTCAATAAAATAGATTTGTCATCACTTGATAAATTACATTCATTTATCTAGTTTATACTTCTAATGACACCTTTTTACAAAGTTGTCCCAAAGGTTCGTAAACACTTGCAAAAAAAAATTAAATACCAATATTATTATTCATAATATTATTCGCCGTCATTTATAATGTATTTGTATTGTATATTAAATAATTGTTTTATGTATTATTATGTATTCATCGTAATAATATTCGCCAAGTATTAAGAAACACAACGTTTTATGAAAAACACAAAATTTATATCACTATAGTCTGTTCTGTTTTCAATTTAAAAAGTAGTTTTAAAAATTCTAATTTTTTATACCAAGAGAAGTTTCTATTACCATATACTCATGACTTGCTCCCGAGAACATATTTATTTATACCTGTAGGACTATATAGAAAGTCCTATATATGATAAAGTTTTGAATTTATTATTTTTTTGTTATAACATTGATATTAACATTATTATCAATTTTAATTTGTCAACAATTACCTTTTTTTACTGATTATTATTATAAATTACAGAGCATACCCAATATTATTATTGAACAAGCCCATATTTTATTTCCTTTCAAACCAATTTATACACAAATTATTTACCCCATTGAATAAAGATAATATTCATAACCCAAAGCAAAACTGTAATAATATATGTCAATATACGCTAGAATTTCATATGTACCATAAATATAAAGTGTAACAGCCCCAAATGTGGATAAACTTCAACGCGCCAACTTTGCCACCATGCAATAACAAATAAGAATAAATAAAGAGAGGAGTCGAATTTCGTTAAATATTATTTATTTACCCCCAGCAAACCTGTTCCCTTGTATTTGGCTAACCCATTTTCTTGAGAAACTAAGAAATGGGTATTTAAGGCCAAACTTGCGTAAATACGCTAAACATTTAAAAAATAAATAAAATAAAATATTAAAAAGGTAAGATGTTGGTAATAAAATTAGAAAGTTATATTCTGACCATGAGCACATGAGAAGTGTATACCCATGGTCTTTAGAAAGACACTTATCAGTTGACCAAGGCTGGAATTGTGGCTTTGTCACCAACTCAAATCCGTTATTTTGCGGATACGTCAATAGATGGCGTCTATTTGACGGGAGAGGCGGCCTTTATTTTCTAATTGATATTATCCTGCAAAACCTAGCATCTAATTGCGATTTGTGAAACGATAATCTTTTGGATCTCACGATATCAAAGAACGCCCTGGACATACGAGAACTAATATCCCAAATCCATGGCATCTAGGTATGCACTTCCTAGTTTTCCAAAGCTGGTGTTGTGACTCTGTCACCGAATTGCGGAGTTTGCGGAGACGGTGAGTTTTGACGTCTATTTACGGAAACATACATTTTATATTATATAGACGATTAATACATTACAATAGTTATGGTGACCTCTCTATATGATAAATTTAATCGAAACATTCAGAAAGGTTTGCCACTGATATGAGACACCCATATAATACAATATTATTTTCGGTTTAGGAAAAGAAATTGAATACATTTTTATCTACTCCCTCTATAAAAGCAGAACAATATTTGATCGAAGATCTCCCATTACCAGTCAAAAGATATATCACACTAATACGAATACTCTTTTCACTGTTTAATAAAAATCACACTAAAATATTTAGCTCAACTGACCGAATATGTCCATGATGTAATAAAATAAAACCGACTCGGAACTAAAGCTTCACATTTTTTAAATATTTAAAGTTGATGAGTGGAAGGGAACTTCTTTCGAATAAAATTAGATGAAATAATCTAGCTCTAAAGTTTAGGTCGACAATAATAATTATAATAAATCTAATGCATTGGCCCTGTACAAGCTTTATAGGACTGCACAAGTGAATATACGTTGAGAAAACAGAGACATATGTAAATGGGTATGTGAACAAACGATCACATGTGAATAAATTAATCATCTTTTCTAAGAAATGATTCACCTTGGTGAATGGTGCGTTGGGCATAGGTCTTCAATAAATTGTGGTTTATTAACCTTTTCATTCAATAATGAATGAAACAAAATGATTTATGGGGCAGATAATTATAAACAATTCCCATTTGATAAAATATTGATGTTCAAATTGATCAATGGTCAATTATCATCAAATATTCTTGGTTGAGTATGTGAAACATCTGAGCCAATATTAAAGCAAATGTTAGAGAAAATCGTTCTTTTTAGGAACTTTAAGTTGAATAATAATTTAGGTATAACTCCTTCATTATCTGATAATCAAAATACAAAGAACGAAAATATTTTTTGATCGAAGAATTAATAAACTTTCCATTCTAACTCCTTCTCTCTAAATTTTTTTAATATCCCCTTTTTCCGTCGCTTGGGTATTTATTATTGTCCTCATTCCCTTCTTATTAATTTTAATTGCGAGAGATATGCACAAAACATAATTATATTAATAAAAGGACGAATTCAAATATTTGCAAATCTATTCTATTTTACAAAAATTTGTTGAACCTCCTAAATTCAATCAGAATGGCCTACTTCGGTAGCTCAAAGTAAGACAAACCTAACCTAATATTTCTGATATCAAAATGAATTTGAACTTGACAAAAAGGTTCAAATGCCTCAATATATCCTCTTCTGAAATATTGGTTTACTTCAGTATCAAAATAAAATAAAGTTGTCAAAACTATTCCATTCTTATGGTTTAAATAACTGTGACTCTTATTTCCGAGTGTGAAATGTTGAAATGTGCTATCGATAACTTGGGTGATTTCTGCCAAATGTGACAATTGTTTTTTTAATTGTGCATAAATAAATTTTAAACAAAATAAATATTGGGTCACTTGGAAAATAGAATTTTGAAATCCAAAATTAATATGACCAGAAGACATTCATGGGTTTTTGGGCCTCAAAATCTAGATTTCGTGTAGCTAAATATTTGTTTATTTATTAATACACGCACATAATGGTTTGGATTTCGTGTTTTTAGATTATACAGGGTGAGGCCTCATAAGACTTGACGCCTTAATAAAAAGATCTTATTGTTATTTTAAAAATTCTTGGGGTAATAATATCAGATATGCAATATATTCCTATCAAATCACGATCTAACTACATTTTAAAACATATGTTCTACTGAAATTGGAATGTTATGGTACAAGCATTAATTAAAAACATATGGTATAGAATTGCCAATGATAATTTACAGGAGAGTTCACTATCGAGGTAAAACCCATGAAAATCTACGTCAAATATCAAATTTTGAAATATGCATGAATCAGACAGGGATGAAATAATCGTTCGTTTTTAAAGAAATATTTATCTCTATCAAAATAAATAAATTTTCCAGAACTGAGGAATATTTTTCACATATCTCATAAACATATATTTTGTATAGTAAAACATGAGCTTATTCAATAAACGAACCTAGAATAAAAGTCAGTTTTAATCCTTCTCAATGTTCACCTTAAGCTGTATTAAGCAATATCCCGTCGATGGGAAATGTAAAACAAATATTGAACTGTGAGGACGTCATATTACCCGACGCCGGTACATCAATTCCCATTACAGAATTAGAGAAAGCATCAGAGAGCTAAATGAGATTAAATTATGATAATATTTCCACGTGGAAAAAGGGAAGAGACAAACTTCAGGATGACACAATTTAAGGCCGAAACAAACTATGAATATGAACTTTGTCCCTTGTACCTTTGCGTCCTTTTTCTTTTGGCGTAAAGTTGGGCTTTGTCGTCGTATCGTCGTCTATAGGGACATCGTCATCTTGGAGGGAAGTCTTGGCTTTGACACGAGGTGTATAACTTGAGCCAGTCTCCGAAAATGTGGATCACATCACAGCACCCAAGGTCTCGGCGATCTTCAGTTTGTCTTTCCTAATCTACCCAGCATCTCCACCAAAATGCTACGTGGAAAATTAGGAAGGACAAACTTCAGGATGACACAGCAATTTATTTCAGGCAAGAAAAAACTATGAATGATAAACGAAAGATAAGCAATGAGGGAAGTTTACAGAGTAGCAAAATATGAAAATAAAAAATGATACTCTGTTAATTAAATAATAAAAACTTTGTTACAATATCCAAAATAATTCATAAATACAACCCAGAAATAAATTAGTTTTTAAAGGTTAATATAAAATGAAACACACATATTCAAATGCAAAATATATCGTAAATGTACCTCCTCCAAAATATTAAGTCTGACGCATGTTGTAAATTAATCCAGCGGTCAAGACGGGACATGACTAATTCTGCTACTACCGTGGATAAGGGACTACCCATGGGGGAGCCTCTAATTTGCTGGAACCATTGCCCATTAAACGAGAAAACGTTCAAATCTAAACACAGTCTGCACAGTTTTTCTATCTTGCTGATTATGGTTATGTCGGTGTTGAGGTCTATAAGAAATTCTTTAACACTTTCTATGATTAGTTGGTGGGGTAAGCTGAGGTATAGCGATACAACGTCAAAAGAGCACGTGATCAGTTCCTGAGCGGGGTTGAGCTGGGATAAATGATGTATATATTAATAAAGTTAAAAGCATTCTCGACACACTCAATAGTTACACACACACCCCTGAAATCTCTTTTACCTTAGAAAGTGAAAACAATAATGTCTTACCCTTCCTAGATATTCTAATCATCAGAACACCAACCAAGTACCATACCACAGTTTTTTACAAAAAGCACATGAACCCGACCTATACCCACTATACCTCATTTTGCCCCATTAGCCATAAAATCACTGTAGTAAAACGCTCACCAAACGTATTTTCACCCATTGCTCACTACCATGTTTTAAAACGATAGAACAGACCAACATCACCAACCATTTAACAGTGTTAGGTTACCCGATTTCATTCATCCATAGACATTCCATCAATCCAAACTTCTCCCGCCCACCCAAAACATACCGAACACATTGTACCATTCCTTATTCTAAAGTCAATGCTACAATAGCTCATAAGTTAAATAAATATGGTATAGCCACTTATTTCAGCACCCATGCCAATCTCGGTTCTTTGCTGAGAAACCCAATTACCAAAAATATTAGTTCCGATCCCTATCTAAATCTAATGCAATATACTCTGTCAAATGTAACCAATGTAATGCCACATATGTAGGAGAAACCAGTAGGACAATAGAGACCAGACTAAAAGAACACGAAAGAAACATAAAACAAAGACAATAGATCCTTAATATATCAACACACCAGCACCACTGGACACACATTTAATCTCAAACAAGCAATAGCCCATTATCAAGACATAGAAAGAAAGCAACAACGATTATTTCTAGAAGCACTCGTATCATCAAAAATAAATAGCATTAATAGAAAAATTGACCTCCCAACCCAATATAACAATATCCCTGACAAATAATCTGAATATTAATAATTATTAGAATGTAAATATATTTAATCCCAGTATAATATCTATTACTTTAGCTGGAAACAGTCTGATGCACGCCCGGGAGAGCACATGCTAATAACAAAAAGTTTTCTATTTTACTGTATATATGATTTAGAGTTTGTACAAAGAATATCCGCCCGTTGAAGAGCAGTATAATTGCTCGAAAGCTAGCAAATATAAATAAAAAGAAACTTTTTACCTGTTTTAATTTTTACTTTTTCAAACACACATATATTTTAAATTTTACAAAAAAAAAAGATCGTCCTTAATCGTATTTAATATAGATTACCATTACTGTGTGTGTGTGATTTGCTAATTAAATAAACGCTGATTGACTGATCAAGGTAACATGGCGATGGATATCTAACCAGAGCCAATCAATTCAATATTACATGACTCTAATAGGCCAAACAAAATGTTTATTTGGCCCCCACGGTCACGTCCATTTGCCTACTGTGTTTCAATATATAAAATAGGATATATGCTCCTTCTCTGTCTCCCTTAGAATACTTGCATTCCTTCATACTTAAAACTAATTCTGGGCAGTTTGGAGCATGTCTTTGAAGTGTCAATAAAGGTTATGTCAGAAGGATCTATAAAAATGAAGGTCGCCTCTTCTTCCAAAATAGACGATAGAACTAACACCATCTATCTACCATCTCTTTAAACAACGGAGTCGGGTTGGTGACAACACCTAGCCTGATAGCAACTACCTAATGTGTAATTTCGACGTCAACTTCTCCTATCTCAGCCTAACACCTCCTCTCATATTGGAGAATGTCTTACTCTCAGATTTAAATATCAACACTTTATCATCCGTGTTGGAAAAAAATATAGATTCGTAGAAGAAAAGAAAGATCAATTATTGTTTAAGGTATAAAACAATAAAAGAAGGGCAAGAGATTTATGTATACAAGCAGCTCACGCCGGCCTGTCAATCCAATATAACCGTTGGCCAACTAAAAATCCAACAAGGTCGCACTATATAGACAATACTAAAATTTAATGTAAACCACAAGAGAATTGCATCGCAGAAATATCTGGAATTGTCAATTTCAACAATCCAAAGGGCGGAAAAGTTCCGAGAGACATGTCTAAACTTGAATGTTTTCTCCTTCAATGCACAGCTATCCATACAAACCACAGGCTTCCAAATTGGGTAATCCCCTTTCGATTGTATTAGCTTGAATAATCCTGTTCTAAATATATCGCAGGAAAATCCAGGAAACTGGTTGATAAAATTGAAAATAATACTTTCCAAGAAGTCTGGAAAAATAAATAGAAAACTAGGAACACTGGTCTGAAAATAGAAATCTCAACCATTTCAATTTATAAATATTTGGGAATATTGTATTTAACCATATTAATATATACATCAAAATTTGTATTTGTTTGTTTAGAAAGTTCTGGAGGTGCCTCTTTCCATCAAGGAAACAATGGCTGAGGTAAACCTTTAAATATATTTGCAATTAAAAGGAATAGATAATATGAACTGTGAAGAGCGCCATCTTTGGGAATGAATATCAACTAAATTATAATTTACTTATCCAATATAGACCAGTTCATTTATACCAGATTATATCATTGCATACATCTTTAAAATTTGTTACCTATTTTATCGATAGATAGCAATTAAGTTCATATATATAGCATAATCTTTCTCTTTTCTTAATATTAACATACCTCTGAATTGATATTAAAATATAATATATATATATATATATATATATTGTATAAAAAATAAGATTTTCTGTTGATTTTATAATTATCTTTTAAGATTCAGATCATGTTGATTGTTGTTGTCATGTTGTCATGGTTCTCATCATCTTGAGATTTGATATATTTTGTAATATATTAGTATTAGGTCAATGGTATTGGTTATGCAGTCGTGCCAAAAATCGTGAAAATAATGATAGTTGAAATAATTAAGATTAGAAATAGCTTTAATTGAATTATGGGATATATGAAAACATATTTGATAAAAGTACTGTCTGACTTAAGGCGTAAGAATAAAAAAAATGAAAAACTTATTTACATAATGTACAAATTTATACACAAATTAATTACTCCATTGAATAAAGATAATATTCATCACTCAAAGGATAAACTGTAATAATATATGTCAATATACGCTATATTTTCATATGTACTATATTTATATATAGTGTAATATCCCCAAATGTTGATAAACTTCAATGCTCCAGCTTTGCCATCATGTAATAACAAATAATATAAATAAAGAGAGGAGTCGAATTTCGTCAAAGATTATTTATTTACTCCCAGGAAACTACCAATAAATTTTACGACCTCCAATGAACACCGACAAAAGGCGGATAACGAAAGATCCGCCATTTCTCCCTCTCATGTAGATTACATCTTCCTGAACCTTGTCGTTGTTTTCAGCGCTGGCCTCTCTCCTAGGTGGCATCCAACTTGCCTCGTTCTTTTGTGTAACTTATTGACACCTGAAACCACTCTGGCCTCATGACTGCATAGTTCCTGCCTACCACATATATATATATATATATTTCTTTTTAGATTCACGATCACCCTACTATTTTTTTAGAATGTTTGGCGTTCTCAAGCACTTCTGGCCTTAACTACCGTTTCATGATTTACCAGGATGTCTGAAAATTAGTTTTCTTTGTCGTTGAGGAATAGCTTTCACCACGATGACGAGGGTCAACAGTCGAAAACGCGTATGTGATTAGCTTTTATTCATTAATAAATAATTTGGCCACACACACACACACAATTCTGGAATAAATAAAAATCAACAAATAGTTTATATTTATTCTGACAGAAGGCACAAGCCATCAGAAACATGCTGGATTTGTGTCTTTTTCACCGACCCAGGATACGTCAATAGATGACGTCTATTTCGACTGGAGAGGCGACTTTTACTTTTTGAATATTATCTTACACGAAAAATATACATTTAATTGGCGATTTGTGGAAATTTAATTCGATTACTTGTGAATCTCATGATTACAAAGAACGCCCTGGATTTACGAGGGCCATTATCCTGTGTTTTAACTGTGTCACCAACCCGAGGCTGCTAGTTTGCGGAGACGGATAATGTTGACGTCTATTTTTACGGGGCTGCGACAATCATTTTATATTATATAGACAATAAATGCGATACAATAGTTATGGTGTTCTCTCCATTAGATTTTAATCGAAACATTTAGGAAAGTTTTCCACTGATGTGAGAGCCCGTATGATATTTTTATCGACTTAGAAAAAATTTGAATACGATATTTTCATATACTCCCTTCTATAACAGCAGAAAAATATTTGATTGAAAATCTGCCATTACCAGATAAAATATGTATCGCCCAAATAAGAATACTCTTTTCACTATTTAAATAAAACCATACTAAAATATTTAGCTCAACTGACCTAAAACCAACTCGGAACTGAAGCTCCACATTTTATTTTCTATTTAAAGTTGATGAGTGAAAGGAAACTTCTTTCGTATAAAATTGGATCAAATCATATTGCTCTGGAGTGTCTTTTGTTTAGGTCGACAATGAATAAATATAATGCATTGGCCCTGTACAAGTTTTACAGGGCTCCACAAGAGAAGAAACGTTGAGAAAACAGAGACGTATGTAAATGGATATGTCAATTAAGAACCACCAGTTAATAATCATCATTTCTAAGAAATTATGCACTTTGGCGAAATGTGTGTTGGGCATAGGTCCCCCATAAAATGTGGTTAAATAACCTTTTCATTCAATAATGATTAAAATAAATTACGAATAGGGCAGATAGTGATGAACAATTCTCATTTAATAAAATATTGATGATCAAATTGGAGCATCATATTAACATCAAATATTCTTGGTTGAGTATGTGAAACATCTGAGCCAATATTGGCGCAAATTTCAGAGAAATTCATTCTTTTTAAGAAGTTCAAGTTAAAGAATAACTTAGGTATAACTCCTTGATTTTATGATAATCAAAAAGCAAATGGTTAATATATTTATCGATCGAAGAATTAATAAACTTTACACATTCTAACTCTCCCTCTATAAATATATTCAATATCCCATTTTCCGTCACTGGGATAGCAATTATTGTCTCATTCCCTTCTAATTAATTTATAATTGAGAGAGATATTCAGAAATATATAATTATATTTATAAAATGACGAATTCGAATATTTGCAAACCTGTTCTGAATTCCAAATATTATTTAATCTTCATAAATTCAATCAGAATGGTCTACTTCGGTAGTTCAAAGTAAGACAACCCTAACCTAATTTGTCTGATATCAAAATGAATTTTAACTTGACAAAAAATTCAAATGCCTCAATTTTTCCTCTTCTGAAATAAACTTATTTGTTCACTTCAGTGTTAAAATCAAAAAGGAGGTTGTCAATACTATTCCTTTTATATGGTTTATATTACTGTATCTCTTATTTCCGACTGTGAATTTTTAAAATGTAAGTCATCGATAACTTTAGTCATGCGATGTGTGACAATTTTATGTTTTTTTTTTTTAATTGTTCCCTAATAAAGGGTCACTTGGGAAATAATATTTTGGAATTGAAAATTAATATGACTACAAGACACTCGTGGGTTGTTTGGCCTCAAAATCTAGATTTCGTGTAGCTAAATATTTGTTTATTTATTAATACACACACATAATTGTTTTGATTTCTTTTTTTTTATTATTATACAGGGTGAGAACTCATAAGACTAGACCTCTTAATAAAAAGGTCAAATTGTTATTTAAAAAATTCTTGGGGGTAATAATATCAGAGATGCAATATATTCTTATCAATTCACGACTTAAGTACATTTTAAAACATATGTTCTACTGAAATTGGAATTTTATATTACAAGCGTAAACTAGAAACATATGGCATAGAATTACCAGTGATAATTTACCGGAGAGTTCACTATCGCGCGAGGTAAAATCCATGAAAATCTACGTTAAATATCAAATTTTGAAATATGATTGATCAGACGGGAATGAAAGCATCATTTGGTTTTAAAAAATTATTTTTCTCTATCGAAATAATTCAATTGGTCAGAACGGAGGAATATTTTTAACATGAAAAATGGAAAATCTCATAAACCTATATTCTGTATAGTAAAACATGAGCTTATTCAATGAACGGACCTAGAATGAAAGTCAGTTTTTATCCTTCTCAATGTTCACCTTAAGCTGAATTAAGCAATATCCCGTCGATAGGAAATGTAAAAAAAATATTGAACTGTGAGGACGCCATATTACCCGACGCCGGTACATCAATTTCCATTACAGAATTAGAGAAAGCATCAGAGAGCTAAATGAGATTAAATTATGATAATATTTCCACGTGGAAAAAGGGAAGAGACAGACTTCAGGATGACACAATTTAAGGCCGAAACAAACTATGAATATGAACTTTGTCCCTTGTACCTTTGCGTCCTTTTTCTTTTTGCGTAAAGTTGGGCTTTGTCGTCGTATCGTCGTCTATAGGGACATCGTCATCTTGGAGGGAAGTCTTGGCTTTGACACGAGGTGTATAACTGGAGCCAGTCTCCGAAAATGTAGATCACATCACAGCACCCAAGGTCTCGGCGATCATCAGTTTGTCTTTCCTAATATACCCAGCATCTCCACTAAAATGCTATGTGGAAAATTAGGAAAGACAAACTTCAGGATGACACAGCAATTTATTTCAGGCAAGAAAAAACTATGAATGATAAACGAAAGATAAGCAATGAGGGAAGTTTACAGAGTAGTAAAATATGAAAATAAAAATGATACTCTGTTAATTAAATAATAAAAACTTTGCTACAATATCCGAAATAATTCATAAATACAACCCAGAAATAAATTAGTTTTTAAAGGTTAATGTAAAATGAAACACACATATGCAAATGCAAAATATATCGTCAATGTACCTCCTCCAAAATATTAAGTCTGACGCATGTTGTAAATTAATCCAGCGGTCAAGGCGGGACATGACTAATTCTGCTACTACCGTGGATAAGGGACTACCCATGGGGGAACCTCTAATTTGCTGGAACCTTTGCCCATCAAACGAGAAAACGTTCAAATCTAAACACAGTCTGCACAGTTTTTCTATCTTGTTGATTATGTTTATGTCGGTGTTGAGGTCTATAAGAAATTCTGTAACACTTTCTATGATGAGTTGGTGGGGTAAGCTGAGGTATAGCGATACAACGTCAAAAGAGCACGTGATTAGTTCCTGAGCGGGGTTGAGCTGGGATAAATGATGTATATATTAATAAAGTTAAAAGCATTCTCGACACACACAATAGTTACACACACACCCCTGAAATCTCTTTTACCTTAGCAAGTGAAAACAATAATGTCTTACCCTTCCTAGATATTCTAATCATCAGAACACCAACCAAGTACCATACCACAGTTTTTTACAAAAAGCACATGAACCCGTCCTATACCCACTATACCTCATTTTGCCCCAATCAGACATAAAGCACTGTAGTAAAAACTCTCACCAAACGTATTTTCACCCATTGCTCACTACCATGTTTTAAAACGATAGAACAGACCAACATCACCAACCATTTAACAGTGTTAGGTTACCCGATTTCATTCATCCATAGACATTCCTTCAATACAAACTTCTACCGCCAACCCAAAACATACCGAACACATTGTACCATTCCTTATTCTAAAGTCAATGCTACTATAGCTCATAAGTTGAATAAATATGGTATAGCCACTTATTTTAGCACCCATGCCAATCTCGGGTCTTGGCTGAGAAACCCAATTACCAAAAATATTAGTTCCGATCCCCTATCTAAATCTAATGCAATATACTCTGTCAAATGTAACCAATGTAATGCCACATATGTAGGAGAAACCAGTAGGACGATAGAGACCAGACTAAAAGAACACGATAGAAACATAAGATACAAAGACAATAGATCCTTAATATATCAACACACCAGCACCACTGGACACACATTTAATCTCAAACAAGCAATAGCCCATTATCAAGACATAGAAAGAAAGCAACAACGATTATTTCTAGAAGCACTCGTATCATCAAAAATAAATAGCATTAATAGAAAAATTGACCTCCCAACCCAATATAACAATATCCCTGACAAATAATCTGAATATTAATAATTATTAGAATGTAAATATATTTAATCCCAGTATAATATATCTATTACTTCAGCTGGAAACAGTCTGATGCACGCCCGCGAGAGCACATGCTAATAACAAAAGGTTTTCAAATTTACTGTATATATGATTTAGAGTTTGTACAAAGAATATCCGCCCGTTGAAGAGCAGTATAATTGCTCGAAAGCTAGCAAATATAAATAAAAAAAACTTTTTACCTGTTTTAATTTTTACTTTTTCAAACACACATATATTTTAAATTTTACAAAAAAAAAAGATCGTCCTTAATCGTATTTAATATAGATTACCATTACTGTGTGTGTGTGTGATTTGCTAATTAAATAAACGCTGATTGACTGATCAAGGTAACATGGCGATGGATATATAACCAGAGCCAATCAATCCAATATTAAATGACTCTAATTAGCTAAAGAAAATGTTTATTTGGCCCCCACGGTCACGTCCATTTGCCTACTGTGTTTCAATATATAAAATAGGATATATGCTCCTTCTCTGTCTCCCTTAGAATACTTGCATTCCTTCATACTTAAAACTAATTCTGGGCAGTTTGGAGCATGTCTTTGAAGTGACAATAAAGGTTATGTCAGAAGGATCTATAAAAATGAAGGTCGCCCCTTCCTTCAAAATAGACGAAAGAACTAACACCATCTATCTGCCATCTCTTTTAACAACGGAGTCGGGTTGGTGACAACACCTAGCCTGATAGCAACTACCTAATGTGTTATTTCGACGTCAACTTCTCCTATCTCAGCCTAACACCTCCTCTCATATTGGAGAATGTCTTAGTCTCAGATTTAAATATCAACACTTTATCATCTGTGTTGGAAAAAAAATATAGATTCGTAGAAGAAAAGAAAGATCAATTATTGTTTAAGGTATAAAACAATAAAAGAAGGGCAAGAGATTTATGTACACAAGCAGCTCACGCCGGCCTGTCAATCCAATATAACCGTTGGCAACTAAAAATCCAACAAGGTCGCACTATATAGACAATACTAAAATTTAATGTAAACCACAAGAGAATTGCATCGCAGAAATATCTGGAATAGTCAATTTCAACAATCCGAAGGGCGGAAAAGCTCCGAGAGACTTTTCTAAACATGAATGTATTCTCCTTTAATACACAGATTTTCAAACAAACCTCAGGCTTTCAAATTGTGTGATCCCCTGTCGATAGTATTAGCTTGAATAATCCTGTTCTAAATAGATCACAGGAAAATCCAGGAAACTGGTTGATAAAAATTGATAATACTACTTTCCAAGAAGTCTGGAAAAACAATTAGGAGTAGGCATGGGTAGACTTGTACTGAAAATAGTAATCTCAACCATTTTAATTTATAAATATTTGGAAATATTGTTTTTAACCATATTAATATATGCACCAAAATTTGTATTTGTTAGTTTAGAAAGTTCTGGAGGTGCCTCTTTCCATCAAGGAAACAATGGCAGAGGTGAACCTTTAAATATATTTGTAATTGAAAGGAATAGATAATATGAACTGTGAAGAGCGCCATCTTTAGGAATGAATATCAACTAAATTATAATTTATTTATCCAATATAGACCAGTTCATTTATACCAGATTATATCATTGCATACATATTTAAAATTTGTTACCTATTTTATCGATAGATAGCAATTAAGTCATATATATAGCATAATCTTTCTCTTTTCTTAATATTAACATACCTCTGAATTGATATTAAAATATAATATATATATACACTGCGTGACATTGAAAATGGAACACCAAGAAATAGTGGCCAGAAAATTATGCAAATTTCAGGGTAGACGCGCTTAACCGAGTTATGCAAATGATGTAAAATGCGCAGCTCTCGTGCGCACATGGAGTAAGATATAAGGGAAGGAACTTGCAGAAAGGACAGTATTCGTGTCGTTATTTCTTCAAGGAAAATCATTGTAGAAATTTTGTTCTTGTGTCAAAAGACACGTGTAATAACAGAGAATGCCAGGTCATCGTAAACGGAGGCAGTTCAAGCAGACAGGCGCTTTTACGAGGGGCATGGTGATCGGACTGAAAAGGGCAGGTTGGTCCATACGTCAAATCGCAGCTGATACACACCTTGGTGCGTCCACGGTGCACCGACTGTGGAGAAGATGGTTGGAACAAGGAAATGTGGCAATTTATAGGAATGTCGGTGCAACCAGAGTGACGTCAGCACGTGTGGATCGGCGTATCCTTCGACAAGCAGTGGCGGCCCCACAAGCCACTTGTACCGCCATCCTGCAACATGTGCAAGGCACCCTAGATCATTCCATCTCGACCAGAACCATTTCCCGTCGATTGGTTGCTAATGGCTTGCACTCATGCCGTCCGCTAAGAAGACTGCCATTGACCCCACCGAATAGGCGCCAACGTTTGGAATGGTGCCGGGCTAGATCGACGTGGATGACGGAATGGCACAGGGTCGTGTTCTCAGATATGTCGCGTTTCTGCTTGTCCAGTGATAGTCGCCGTGTACGCGTGTAGCGTCGACGTGGAGAAAGGTCCAATCCGGCAGCAATTGTGGAACGCCCCACCGTGCGACAACGTGGAATCATGGTTTGGGGCGCAATCGCGTATGATTCCAGGTCACCTTTACTTCGTATTCAGGGCACTATGACGGCCCAACGATACGTTGATGATGTGCTGCGACCGGTGACACTCCCCTACCTTCAGGGGGTACCCAATGCCCTTTATCAGCAGGATAACGCCCGACCGCACACTGCTCGCATTAGCCAACAAGCTCTGCAAGATGTACAGATGCTTCCCTGGCCACCGTACTCTCCTGATCTCTCACCAATCGAGCACGTCTGGGACATCATTGGACGCCGATTGCATGCCTTGCCACAGCCGCGTTCAGAAGACGAACTGTGGCAAATGGTTGAGAGGGAATGGAGAGCCATCCCTCAGGACGCCATCCGTACTCTGATTGACCCTCTACCTAGACGTGTTGCTGCGTGCATCGCCGTCCGCGGTGGTCCTACTTGCTACTAAGCCGACGCCGTTCTCGCTCTGTATTATGACTATCATTTTGAAATAAAGATCACTTATTGTTCGTCCCTGTCTCTCTCTGTCTGCCGAGTTTCATCACTTTCTGGCCACTATTTCTTGGTGTTCCATTTTCAATGTCACGCAGTGTATATATTGTATAAAAAATAAGAGATTTTCTGTTGATTTTATAATTATATTTTAAGATTCAGATCATGTTGATTGTTGTTGTCATGTTGTCATGGTTCCCATCATCTTGAGATTTGATATATTTTGTAATATATTAGTATTAGATTAATGGTATTGGTTATGCAGTCGTGCCAAAAATCTTGAAAATAAAGATAGTAGAAATAATTAAGATTAGAAATAGCTTTAATTGAGCAATGGGATATATAAAAACATATTTGATAAAAGTACTGTCTGACTTAAGGCGTAAGAATAAAAAAATGAAAACTTATTTACATAATGTACAAATTTATACACAAATTAATTACTCCATTGAATAAAGATAATATTCATCACTCAAAGGATAAACTGTAATAATATATGTCAATATACGCTATATTTTCATATGTACTATATTTATATATAGTGTAATATCCCCAAATGTTGATAAACTTCAATGATCCAGCTTTGCCATCATGTAATAACAAATAATATAAATAAAGAGAGGAGTCGAATTTCGTCAAAGATTATTTATTTACCCCCAGGAAACATCCAATAAGTTTTACGACCTCCAATAAACACCGACAAAAGGCGGATAACGACAGATCATCTCTCCCTCTCATGTAGATTACATCTTCCTGAACCTTGTCGTTGTTTTCAGCGCTGGCCTCTCTCCTAGGTGACATCCAACTTGCCTCGTTCTTTTGTGTAACTTATTGACACCTGAAACCACTCTGGCCTCATGACTGCATAGTTCCTGCCTACTACATATATATTCATGTATATATATTTATTTTTAGATTCACGATCACCCTACTATTTTTTTAAAATGTTTGGCATTCTCAAGCACTTCTGGCCTTAACTACCGTTTCATGATTTACCAGGATGTCTGAAAAATAGTTTTTTTTTGTCGTTGAGGAACAGCTTTCACCACGATGACGAGGGTCAACAGTCGAAAACGCGTATGTGATTAGCTTTTATTGATTAATAAATAATTTGGCCACACACACACAATTCTGGAATAAATAAATATCAACAAATAGTTTATATTTATTCTGACAGAAGGCGCAAGCCTTTATATACTCCCTTCTATAACAGCGGAAAAATATTTGATTGAATATCTGCCATTACCAGATAAAATATGTATCGCCCAAATAAGAATACTCTTTTCACTATTTAAATAAAACCATACTAAAATATTTAGCTCAACTGACCGAATATGTACATGATGTAATAAAATAAAACCAACTCGGAACTGAAGCTCCACATTTTTTTTTTCTATTTAAAGTTGATGAGTGAAAGGAAACTTCTTTCGTATAAAATTGGATCAAAACATATTGCTCTCTAGTGTCTATTGTTTAGGTCGACAATGAATAAATCTAATGCATTGGCCCTGTACAAGTTTTACAGGGCTGCGCAAGAGAAGAAACGTTGAGAAAACAGAGACGTATGTAAATGGATATGTCAATTAACAACTCCCAGTTAATAATCATCATTTCTAAGAAATTATGCACTTTGGCGAAATGTGTGTTGGGCATAGGTTCCCCCATAAAATGTGGTTAAATAACCTTTTCATTCAATAATGATTAAAATAAATTACGAATAGGGCAGATAATGATGAACAATTCTCATTTAATAAAATATTGATGATCAAATTGGAGCATCACATTAACATCAAATATTATTGGTTGAGTATGTGAAACATCAGAGCCAATATTGGCGCAAATATTAGAGAAATTCGTTCTTTTTAAGAAGTTTAAGTTGAAGAATAACTTAGGTATAACTCCTTGATTTTCTGATGATCAAAAAGCAAAAGGTTAAAATATTTATCGATCGAAGAATTAATAAACTTTACACATTCTAACTCTCTCTCTATAAATATATTCAATATCCCATTTTCCGTCACTGGGATAACAATTATTGTCTCATTCCCTTCTAATTAATTTATAATTGAGAGAGAGATTCAGAAATATATAACTATATTAATAAAATTACGAATTCGAATATTTGCAAACCTGTTCTGAATTCCAAATATTATTTAATCTTCATAAATTCAATCAGAATGGTCTACTTCGGTAGTTCAAAGTAAGACAACCCTAACCTAATTTGTCTGATATCAAAATGAATTTTAACTTGACAAAAAATTCAAATGCCTCAATTTTTCCTCTTCTGAAATAAACTTATTTGTTCACTTCAGTATTAAAATCAAAAAGGAGGTTGTCAATACTATTCCTTTTATATGGTTTATATTACTGTATCTCTTATTTCCGACTGTGAATTTTTAAAATGTAAGTCATCGATAACTTTGGTCATGCGATGTGTGACAATTTTATGTTTTTATTAATTGCGCCCTAATAAATGTCACTTGGAAAATAATATTTTGGATTCGAAAAAAAATATAACTAGAAGACACTCGTGGGTTATTTGGCCTCGAAATATATATTTTGTGTAGCTAAATATTTGTCTATTTATTAATACACGCACATAATTGTTTTGATTTCGTTTTTTTTTTTTCATTATTATACAGGGTGAGGCCTCATAAGACTTGACGCCTTACTAAAAAGGTTTTATTGTTATTTTAAAAATTCCTGGGGTAATAAGATTAGAGATGCAATATATTCCTATCAATTCACGATCTAACTGCATTTTAAAACATATGTTCTACTGAAATTGGAATGTTTTTATGGTGCAAATATAAACTAAAATCATATGGTATAGTCGTATCGTCGTCTATAGGGACATCGTCATTTTGGAGGGAATTCTTGGCTTTGACACGGCGGTGGAATCCTAGAGCCAGTCTCCTAAAATGTAGATCACAGCACTAAATGCCTCTAGGTCTCGGCGATCTTCAGTTTGTCTTTCCTAATCTACCCAGCATCTCCACCAAAACGCCACGTGGAAAATTAGGAAGGACAAACTTCAAGATTACACAGCAAATTATTTTAGGCCAGAACAAACTATGATTGATAAACGGAAGATAAGCAATTAGGAATGTTTACAGAGTAGCAAAATATTAACATAAAAATAATACTTTGTTAATAAAATAATAAATACTTTGCTACAATACTCAAAATAATTAATAAATAGATTCCAGAAATAAATTTGTTTTCAAAAGGTTGATATATAATGATACACACACAAAAAAACTTATTTTAAATTTTACAAAAAAAAAAAGTCCTAGAATTGAACCCGCAATCTTATATTCGATATATATTTACGCAATTGCCATTGCCGATTTTCTAATGAACTCAACGATGATTGGCTGTTTAAGGTAACATGGCGATGGACATCCAACAGGAGCCAATCTATTCATTATTACATGACTCTAATAAGCTAAACAAAAGGTTGAATGGCCCCCTCGGTCACTTCTATTGGCCTAGGGTATTTGAATATATAACATATGATTGATGCTCCTTCTATTTCTCTTTTAGAATACTTGCATTCCTTCCTACTTATATATAAATCTGGTCTGTTTGGAGCATATTTGTAAATTGTCAATGGAAGTTATGTTGGGAGGATCTATAAAAATATAAAGGTCGCCTCTCCGTTCAAAATAGACGATAGAGCTAAGCGCCATCTATCTACTAACTCCTCAAACTAACGGACTCGGGTTGGTGACAAAGTACTTCGGAATGAAACTACCTAATGTGTTCTATCAACTCCTCCTATCTCAGCCTTAGCACCTAATATTCAAATATTAGAGAATGTCGTAATCTCACACACAGATTTAAATACCAACACTCCACCATCCGTATTAGGAAAAAATTATAGATTCGTAGAATAAGAGAAAGATCCTTTATTAATTAAAGGTATAAAACAATAAAAGAATGGCAAAGAGATCAAATGATTTGTACATCATCCAATAACCGATAACCAACTAACAATCGAACGATGCCGCGCTATTTAGGCAGAGATGTCAAATAACATAGACAATGCTGATATGTTATGTAAACCACAAGAGTATTGCATCGCAGAAATATCTGGCACTATCAATTTCAACAAATCGAAGGGCGGAAAAGCTCCCAGAGACATGTCTAAAATTGAATGTATTCTCCTTCAATGCACAGCTATTCAAAAAACCAAAGGCTCTCAAATTGGGTAATCCCATGTCGATAGTAATAGCTTGAATAATCCTGTTCTAAATAGATCACAAGAAAATCCAGGAAACTGGTTGATAAAATTGATAATACTACTTTACAAGAAGTCTGGAAAAACAATTAGACGTGAAGGTCACACGTACTGAAAATATCATTCTTAACCATTTTAATTATTAAATATTTGGAAATATTGTATTTAACCCTATTAATATATACATCAAAATTTCTATTTGCTTGTTTAGAAAGTTCTGGAGGCGCCTCTTTACAGCAAGGAAACAATGGCAGAGGTAAACCTTTAAATATATTTGTAATTAAAATATGAACTGTAAAGAGCGCCATCTTCAGGAATAAATATAAAATGAATATTAAAATGTATTTTATCCTATATAGACCAGTACATTTACACCAAATTATATCATTACATACATCTTTAAAATTTGTTACCAAATTTATTGATAGATGGCAATAAAGTTTATATATTTAGCATACATGTTTTCTTGATATTAATTTACTTCTAATTCGATGTTGAAATATAAATATATATATATGTTATATTGAAATATTTTATTTAAAAATGTTATATGTTGAAATGTTATTTTATTTGAAATTATAATTTCATAGATATAAATACTCTGTTTTAATCGACCGCCAGAGGTCACGCTTCTACTATATAAATTGATTGTTGTTCTTCCCCGTTGGCCGACTCAAAACATTTGTACATTATGTAAATAATATTTTGTTTTAATTATTATTACGCCTTAAGCCAGGCGGTACCTTTACAGAATTATGTTTATTTTATAGCTCAATTAAAACGATATCTGATCAAAACCCTTTTTTGTTATTATACTTTCACAAGATTTTAGCCATGACTGCACCACCATAGCATAATCATCAATATGATCCAAAACAACAGAAAATCATCTATCTTTTTTATATTATAAGATATATATATATATAGAAATCGTGCATTTTGAGTTGTAACAGGTTGTATCAGGTTATTAAATTAGGAAAAAACGCATCTTCTCTAAATCTGCGATCTCAAGTTGCAGATGTATTATGTCATCTCAAGTAATATACAGGGTGATCCAAAAGTCCCGCACTATTTTAAAAATTAATAACTCCGCGAATATTTGCGCTAGAGCAATGCGGTAAACACCATTGTATTCAGGATGCAATGGGATTTTTTATGGCAAATAATGAAAAATCCGAAATTGATTTTAGTTACAATTTTATTCGCCAGATGGCGCACTACCAAATTCAGAGATTCAGCGGCCAAATTGTTTGATAAATTGAAAAATATAATTGATCGACACGTATTTTTCCTTTTTGAATACCAGGAAAGAACCCTAATAACATCAAATAACAAATTAATAAAACACCACTTCGCCAAAAGTATGAAGAATTGGTTAACAATTTTTAAATACAATCAGAGATATGTAAAATAGGTAAATGCAAATTGAAACATGTAGCAAAAAAATGATATTTTAGATACGGTTTGTGTTCCGAATATATAAATTTCTAATATTTTTAATTCAACTCTCTCTCATACTGTACCCAATTTTAAAAATGTGTCCCCTCAAATAAAAATATTTTTTAAATCGACCTTTTGCGTTGAAAAACGTGGTAGTAAAATCATTTTGTATTATTTTTTTGCACAAAATTTCTAAAGTATTGGTGTACAGAAAATATTCCTTAAGCTATTTCTTCTAATGAGCGAAAAGCGAAAAAACTAAACATAAGGGGATAAATTGTGTGCACCAGTGTTATTCGAGAAGTTATAACACTCTGGTTTGCACGAAATAATATGTGAGCAAATGACAAACAAAATATTACTGTTCACAAAAAAAAAAAGAGTCAAGATGTGAGGACAGCATTTATTATCCCCATATCCCAACACAAAGAGCTGCAAAATATTGGTAGATAATATAATACATGGCAGCTTATATAACACATGAGGTAACTGCCTTCTCTCTTGTATTAGGTCACAATCCTTGCTCAATGTGGCACCCTTCATTTTCAATCACCGCCTGCAGACGATAAATGACAGAATGGACAGCATTAAATAACATATCTGTTGAAATTGATAAAACGTGCCATCTGATAGAAGCCTTTAACATGGCCAATGTGGTCAAGCGTCAAGTTTGGTGATCTTGGAGGCCACTGGTATATAAAGTGGCGACTTATCACACGATTTTCAAAGAACGTATTCTTCAGCAATTGTTTGCACCGCGGGAGATATGAGAAGGTCCTCCAACTTTCATTAATGTTATTTCGCTTAGTGCTTTTTCCCTGCAATATGGGAATACCCCATATGAACATAACGTTCACCAGTTACAAAAACGGTTTTAAAGTTCTTCCATTGATTTTTCAAAGAAAAATGGCCCAATAATAAAAGAAGAAGTGAACCCACACAAAACTGTAACTCTAGGCTCATAAAGTGGCATTTCTGTAAAATTCCTAGGGTTTTCTGTTGCCCAAAAGCGGCTGTTTTGAATGTTAGATTCTCCGTTTAGAGAGAAGTGAGCATCATCTGTCCACAGAACATTCGACAGCCAGTTTCATCAATATCAATTTTCGGAAAACCCATGCAAGGAATTCTTGACGCATCTCAAAATCGCCCAACTTTCAGCTCGTGAAATCTTTGAATTTTGTATGGGTACACACAATAGAGACATTAAGTGAAGCCTCTTCGGATATCACAATCATACTCGGCGATTTTAACGATTGTCCCAAAAATTCGTGTTTTTTTTTAAACGTTGTTTCTCTTATTACTTGGCGAATAATATTATTACGGCGAATACATAAAAATACATAATACAATTAATTTATATATAAAACAAAGACATATACATAAGGCGAAAAATTTAGTGTTTCAATTTTTTTCAAGTGTTCATGAACATTTGGGACAACTTTGTAACAAAAGTGTGGCGAAACCGCTGGGAGGGTTCACCACTGATGAGCCAGGCCCTCCCTTTAATTTTTCCATCGCAGTAAGGACAGTAGAATTGTTTATTTTAAAAAGAATATTACGCCTCTAAAATAGTTTTATAATTTGATAACCGATGGCGCGCTAGTGCATCATAAACTAAAATGTCATTAAAGATTGTTTCTAGGAATGAATCCAACCTGCGTCCCCCATAAATGGTCAGCGGCAGTCCTGCTTATCCAACGCCACAGGAAGAAGTATTGCTATGAAAAAAAGACGACGTAATTTTAGAACGAATCCAACTTCTACCTAATGTTCTAAATAAGATAATATTCAATGTTCATTAAAATTGATTTGTCATCACTTAATCAATTACATTCATTTGTTATTACTTTTTAATGATTGTTATTTATGTTACACACTTTTGTTACAAAGGTTTACCAAAGGATCATGAACACTTGAAAAATTCAAATACCAAAATTATTCGCCGTTATTTATAATGTATTTGTATTATGTATAGAATAATTTAATTATGTATTATTATTTATTCGCCGTAATAATATTATTCGCCAAGTAATAAGAAAAACTACATTTTGAGAAAAACACGAACTTTTGGGACAACCTATATCATTAAAGTCCGTTCTGTTTTCAATTTAAAAAGTGGTTTTAAAATTCAAATTTTTATCCCAAGAGAAATTTCTATTTCCATATATACATATATACATCCATATTGCCCCCGATAAAATATTTTTTGATTACATGAAGGACCATATATAAAGTCCTATAAAAGATAAGGTTTTGATATTATTATTTTTTGTATTAATTAATACATTGAGATTAACATTATTATCAATTTTAATTTGTCAACACTTACCTTTTTTACTGATCATCATTATAAATTAGCAACCCATACCCAATATTATTATTATAAAATTTTATTTCCTTTCGAAACATTTTATACACAAATTATTTCCTCATTGAAATTACCCCATCCTCTTATCTATATATGAACCATAAATATGAAGTCTAACGGCCCCAAAGGTGAATAAACCCCAACGCGACAACTTTGTCATTATTTAATAATAAATAAGATAAATAAAAGTCAAGAGTCGAATTTCGTTAAGATTATTTATTTTATTTCTTGAAAGTTTAACATTGGACATCTACAAAAGGCGGATAACAACAGACCATCTCTCTCCCTCTCATGTAGATTCACACCTTCCTGAACCTTGTACACGTCTTCAGCGCTGGCCTCTCTTCTAAGTGACATCCAACCTGCCTCGTTCTTTTGTATAATTCATTGACACCTGAAACCACTCTGGCCTCAAGACTGCATAGTTCCTGCCTACTACATATATTTTTTTATTTGCAGGATCCCCTGTTCACGCAATACAATTTTACTTTTGTACTATTTTTATACATTGTTTGGCATTCTCAAGCACTTCTGGCCTAACTACCCGTTTCATGATTTTTAGGGATGTCTGAAAAAATATAGTTTTTATTTTTGTCGTTGAGGAACAGCTTTCACCACGATGACTAGGGTCAACAGTCGAAAAGGCTTTTGTGATTAGCTTTTATTGATTAATCAATAATGGGTATTTGACCACACACACACAGACAATTCTGGAATAAAAAAATCAACAAATAGTTTATATTTATTCCGCAAGATGGCGCAAGCCATCAGAAACTTTTAGGTGCGCGATCAGGAGATGACTTTTAATATATGCGTTTGTGTGAAAAAATGAGAAAAAAAAATAAAAAGGTGAGGTGTTGGTATAAATATCAAAAGAAGGCATATCCTGACCAGGAACACATGAGCGTTTTATTTGGCAGAACAACCATTTAGTGGAACAAAAATCAACTTAACGTTGGATTTAGCCTGTTCCCTGATATTTGGCCAACCCATTTTCTTGAGAAACTAAGAAATGGGTATTTAAGGCCAAACTTGCTTAAATACACTAAACATTTAAAAATAATAATGAAATAAAATAAAAAAAGGTCAGATGTTGGTATTAAAACTAGAAAGTTATATTCTGTCCATGAGCATATGCGAAGTGTATACCCATGGTCTTTAGAAGGGCACTTATCAGTTTACCAAGGCTGGAATTGTGGCTTTGTCACCAACTCAGATCCGTTATTTTGCAGATACGTCAATAGATGGCGTCTATTTTGACGGGAGAAGCGGCTTTTATTTTCTAATTAATATTATCCTGCAAACTTAGCATCTAATTGCGATTTGTGAAACGATAATTCGATCACTTTTGGATCTCACGATATCAAGAACTCCCTGGACTTACGAGAGCCAATATCCCAAATCCATGGCATCTAGGTATGTACTTCCCAGTTTTCCAAAGGTGGTGTTGTGACTTTGTCACCCGAATTGAGGCTGCTAGTTGCGGAGACGGTGAGTTTTGACGTCTATTTACGGAAAAATACATTTATATTATATAGACGATTAATACAATACAATAGTTATGGTGATCTCTCTATATGGTGAATTTAATCGAAACATTCAGAAAGGTTTGCCACTGATATGAGACACCCATATAACACAATATTCGGTTTAGTGAAAGAAATTGAATACATTTTTATCTACTCCCTCTATAAAAGCAGAACAATATTTGATCGAAGATCTCCCATTACCAGTCAAAAGATATATCACACAAATACGAATACTCTTTTTCACTGTTTAATGAAAATCACAATAAAATATTTAGCTCAACTGACCGAATATGTCCATGATGTAATAAAATAAAACCGACTCGGAACTGAAGCTCCACATTTTTTAAATTAATAAAGTTAAGGAGTGAAAGGGAACTTTTTTCGTACAAAATTGGATCAAATAATATTGCTGCTCTGGAGACTCTGTTGTCTAGGTCGAAAATGAATAAATTCAATGCATTGGCCCTGTACAAGTTTTACAGGGCGGCGCAAAGAGAAGAAACGTTGAGAAAACAGAGACGTATGTGAATGGATATGTGAATAAACGATCACCAGTTAATGATCTAATAATATTTTCTAAGGAAATTATGCACCTTGGCGAAATGTGTGTTGGGAATAGGTCACCCATAAAATGTTGTTGAATAACCTTTTAATTTAATAATAAAGGAAACAAAATTATTAATGGGCCAGATAATGATAAACAATTCCCATTTAATAAAATATTGATGATCAAATTGGAGCATGACATTAACCTCAAATATTCTTGGTTGAGTATGTGAAACATCTGAGCCAATATTAGAGCAAATGTTAGAGAAATTCGTTCTTTTTAAGAAGTTTAAGTTGAAGAATAACTTAGGTATAACTCCTTGATTATCTGATAATCAAAAAGCATAATATTAAAATATTTTTCAATCGAAGAATTAATAAACTTCACACATTCTAACTCTCTCTCTCTTTAAATATATTCACTGTCCCCATTTTCCCGTCGCTGGGATAGCAATTATTGTCTCATTCCCTTCTAATTAATTTATAATTGCTAGAGATATTCAGAAATATATAATTATATTAATAAAATGATGAATTCGAATATTTGCAAACCTGTTCTGGATTCCAAATATTTTTTAATTATCATAGATTCAATCAGAATGGTCTACATCAGTAGTTTAAAGTAAGACAACCCTGAATTTTAACTTAAAAAAATATTCTAATGCCTCAATTTTTCCTCTTCTGAAATAAACTTATTTATTCACTTCAGTATTAAAATCAAAAAGGAGGTTGTCAAAACTATTCGATTTATATGGTTTATATAACTGTATCTCTTATTTCCGACTGTAAATTTTCAAAATGTGAGTCATCGATAACTTGGTCATGCGATGTGTGACAATTTTGTGTGTGTGTGTTTTTTTTTTTTTTAATTGTGCCCTAATAACGGGTCACTTGGGAAATAATATTTTGGATTCGAAAATAAATATAACTACAAGACACTCACGGGATGTTTGGCCTCAAAATCTAGATTTCGTGTAGCTAAATATTTGTTTATTTATTAATACACGCACATAATTGTTTTTGATTTCGTTTTTTTGGATTATACGGGGAGAGATCTCATAAGACTAGACGCCTTAATAAAAAGGTCTTATTGTTATTTTGAAATTTCTAGGAGTAATAAGATTAGAGATGCAATATATTCCTATCAATTCACGATCTGACTACATTTTAAAACATATTTTCTACTGAAATTGAAATTTTATGGTACAAGAATAAACTAAACACATATGGTATTAAATTGCCAATGATAATTTACAGGGAGAGTTCACTATCGCGCGTGGTAAAACCCTTGAAAATATACGTCAAATATCAAATTTTTAAATATGTTTGAATCAGACGGGGATAAAAGCATCATTTGGTTTTAAATAATTATTTTTCTCCTTCGAAATAATTCAATTCGGCAGAACTGAAGATAATTTTTAATATGAAAATGGAAAATCTCATAAACCTATATTCTGTATAGTAGATAATTTGCTTTTTCAATGAACGGACCTAGAATGAAAGGCAGTTTTAATCTTTCTCAATGTTTACCTTAAGCTGTATTTTAAGCATTATCCAGTCGATAGGAAATGTCAAGAAATATTGAACTGTGAGGACGTCATATTATCCGACGCCGGTAAATCATCTCCCATTACAGAATTAGAGAAATCTTCAGTGAGCTAAATGAGAATACATTGTGATAATATTGCCACGTGGAAAATAGGAAAGACAAACTTCAGGATGACACAATTTTAAGGCCAGAACAAACAATGAATATGAACTTTGTCCCTTGTACTTTGCGTCATTTTTCTTTTGCGTAAAGTTGGGCTTTGTCGTCGTATCGTCGTCTATAAAGACATCGTCATCTTGGAGGGAAGTCTTGGCTTTGAGACGGCGGTGGAATCCTGGAGCCAGGTCTCCGAAAATGTAGATCACATCACAGCACCCAAGGTCTCGGCGATCTTCAGTTTGTCTTTCCTAATCTATCCACCATCTCCACCAAAATGCTACTTGGAAAATTAGGAAGGACAAACTTCAGGATGACACAGCAATTTATTTCAGGCAAGAAAAAACTATGAATGATAAACGAAAGATAAGCAATGAGGGAAGTTTACAGAAGTAGCAAAATATGGAAAATAAAAAATGATATTCTGTTAATTAAATAATAAAAACTTGCTACAATATCCAAAATAATTCATAAATACAACCAGAAATAAATTAGTTTTTAAAGGTTAATATATAATGAAACAGACATATATTTTAAATTTTACAAAAAAAAAAAGAACGTCCTAGAATTGAACAGGTGATCTTATATTTAATATAGATTACCATTACTGATTTGCTAATTAAATAAACGCTGATTGACTGATCAAGGTAACATGGCGATGGATATCTAACCAGAGCCAATCAATTCAATATTACATGACCTCTAATAAGCTAAACAAAAGGTTTATTTGGCCCCCACGGTCACGTCCATTGGCCTACTGTGTTTCAATATATAATATATTCAATATATTCTCTGTCTCCTTTAGAATACTTGCATTCCTTCATACTTAAAACTAATTCTGGGCAGTTTGGAGCATGACTTTGAAGTGTCAATAAAGGTTATGTCAGAAGGATCTATAAAATGAAGGTCGCCTCTTCCTTCAAAATAAGACGAAAAGAACTAACACCATATATCTACCATCTCTTCAAACCAACGGAGTCGGGTTGGTGACAACACCTAGCCTGATAGCAAATACCCAATGTGTTATTTCGACGTCAACTTCTCCTATCTCAGCCTACCACCTCCTCTCATATTGGAGAATGTCTTACTCTCAGATTTAAATATCAACACTTTATCATCTGTGTTGGAAAAAAATATAGATTCGTAAAGAAAAGAAAGATCAATTATTGTTTAAGGTATAAAACAATAAAAGAAGGACAAGAGATTTATGTACACAAGCAGCTCACGCCGGCATGTCCTATCCAATATAACCGCTGACCAACTAACAATCCAACAAGGTCGCACTATATAGACAATACTAAAATGTTATGTAAACCACAAGAGAATTGCATCGCAGAAATATCTGGAATTGTCAATTTCAACAATCCGAAGGGGGAAAAGCTCCGAGAGACATTTCTAAACTTGAATGTATTCTCCTTTAATACCACAGCTATTCAACAATCCCAGCAGGCTCCAAATTGGGTAATACCCTGTCGATAGTATTAGTTTGAATAATCCTGTTCTAAATATATCGCAGGAAAATCCAGGAAACTGGTTGATATAATTGAAAATAATACCTTCCAAGAGTCTGGAACAATAAATAGCCTAATCTGTTCACATGCTCTGGAAATGGTAATCTCAACCATTTTAATTTATAAATATTTGGGAATATTGTATTTAAACCGTATTAATACATACATCAAAATTTGTATTTGTTTGGTTAGAAAGTTCTGGAGGCGCCTCTTTCCATCAATGAAACAATGGCAGAGGTAAACCTTTAAATATATTTGTAATTAAAATGAATAGTTAATATGAACTGTGAAGAGCGCCATCTTTAGGAATAAATATAAAATGAATATTAAAATTTATTTTATTCTATATAGACCAGTTCATTTACACCAAATTATATCATTACATGCATCTTTAAAATTTGTTACAAAATTTATTGATAGATGGCAATAAAGTTTATATAAATAGCATACATTTTTTCTTAATATTAATGTATTTCTAATTCGATGTTGAAATATAAATATATATATATTAAAAATAAAGAAGGCATCTCCTGACCACAAGCACATGTGCTTTTTGGATGGCAGAGCGCCATCTAGTGGAGCAAAAATAAACTAAACGTTTATTTAGCTTGCTCCGTGATATTTGGCCAACCCAATTTCTTGATAAATCAAGAAAAGCCATCCACGAACGCGTTTCGCGCTGTTGGCGCTCGTCAGCGTGGAGAAGGCTGTAACCACTGCGACCAAAAAATATTTTTGGTTCCAATGGCTTCTCGAAAAATCAAGAAATGGGTATTTAAGGCCAAATTTGTGTAAAGACGCTTAACACATGAAAAACAATAGAAAAAAATAAAAGTTAAGTGGATCAGGTGTTGATATTAAAAATAAAGAAGGCCATCTCCTGACCACAAGCACATGTGCTTTTTAGATGCAGAGCGCCATCTAGTGGATGTTATCTTTATAATGTTAAAAATGACCGAATAGTTGATATATATTACTTCCGATGACATAATACATCTGCAACTTGAGATCGCAGATTTAGAGAAGATGCGTTTTTTCCTAATTTAATAACCTGATTCAAGTTCATTTTGAATTTTGTGTTACAACCTCAAAATGCACGATTTCTATATATATATATGTGATAATGTGGTGAGTGAGAAATAAGGAAACACCAGGTTTGGAAGATGGATCCCAGCAAACCGAGGGAGAGAAGGAGCGCTAGCGGCTGCCACCGCGGAAATGCACGTCTTGTGTGGCCACCACCCCCCGACTGAGTAAACATAGAACTGAGGTTCCAAGAAAAGGCCCTGCGGTCGCCCCTCTTGGAATGTGACTGCTATATCAAGTGACCGGCCTTAGCTGCGTTCTCTCTCTCTGGTCGACTGTAGATTTGTTTTATTAATCCTGGAAGAGCATATATTATGACATATGGCCCCCGTTGAAGAAGGCTGAACATGGTTTAAGTATATTTAAAGCTGGAGAAGCCAGGAATAGAGAAAATAATTTTACAGTTAAAATTAGTTAAGGTAATGGTGACATAGTTTTATGTAAATAAAATATTGTATAGTACACAAGTAAATATTATTTACAAGCAGTTTTACAACACCGGGGAGTTTGACATTTAAGGAAATATTTGAAAATATCCAGGTTATAAAAGGCTATATACAACAAAATCTAATGTACTATAAGGGAAGTGATATGGAGGAGTGTGAACAACGAGAAGAAGAGTCACATACATATGGTGAAATTCTGAAGATCATTAAGACTGGAGAACTCTACACTTTAAGATATTTTTCAGGCGGACATGGCAAGGGGAAACTTGTCATGGGCTTTCTATGCTATAAGTGTAGAGTACGAGAAATGAGATTGAGGTTGACAATTGTGTGAGCTCAGGACTGAGGTAAATATAAAACTACATACAATGTTAGAACCTCGGCGAACAGGGCGAGGGGAGACTTGCCCTGGGCCAATCTAACTTATCTATGCAGTTACTTGTGTAGCGAGTCCGAGGGGAAAAGTCCCGTGTGTAGGTGAGGAAGTCGAACGGACTTATATTTAATTTGCGGAAAGTATGCGCGCACAGTGCCAAAAATTGGGACGAGGACTGCGTTGTCCGTTACAAGTGACAAGCTGCTCGGACACGAGGTGTTTGAACCGTCGTGGGAGCTTGTGCAAGGCGATGATTTCGCGGTGGGTTGAAAGTAAGACCCATGTCTGCGCGAAATGATGACGGACCGGACAAAATCAGCGACGATGTTTAGCGTACCTCCGTGGTAAATATCGGAGGTAGGCTATATCGTGCTGGTTTGGACAATGGACAAACATAGATTTGAAGACAGGGTCCGTGTGGCGAACGTGTGGCGCGAGAAGAAGAAGCGAACTGTGTCGTTCGATGCAGATTGTTCAAGTGCGAACAAAAAGGGGTTGATAAATATCTAGCAGTTAGTCAATTTGCACCCTGTGACGAACACACCATTGGCTAGATGGTGTGGGTCGGTGGATAGGCTAGAGATGAACTACGAAATAAATTATCATAAATGAAGGGCGAAGGTTAGGATTTTGAAATGACAATATAGAAGTTCGATAATTGATTAATCAATAATTCTCTATAAAGGTCCTGAGCTGGTATAAAGTTAACAAAGTTGTAAGAATGAGAGGGGCATTAAGGGGAAGATAGATAAGAGTCACCAAGGGTTGGTTGTAAGCAAGGCTCACGTGGTGGTTGGAATTCTTCGACGCCTGAATTACAGGGTGAATTTTGAATCGATTAGGGAAAGAAATTATTTTTCGTGAGCCGTGCTTACAAGTAGGAGAGGTCTATACAAAAGTTTAGGTGCTGGAGGCATATTTTTATAAATAATTTGATTATGAAAAATCTATTGTTGATAATAAAAATCGTAAAGCGTTAATAGGTAGAATTCATTTTTTTTTATGATTTTTTTTGAAGAGTTACGTTAAAATGGAAATTATTTAATTAAAATGACGATTGTTACATCTACTGGTAAGGTAACTAATTAAATGGGTTTCACATAGCTAGATATAATATGGATAATAAGATCACTGTTAATAGGGGTGGAGAGATAAATGGAAATATTAAATATTTTTACATATTCACACATATTGAATTAATTATGGAAATATTGCGACAATCTACAAGGAATGACTTATTTAAAGAATGAATGGTAGGAGTTAAGACAATTACACTCACGAGTTAAGTTGGTTTAGGGCGCAGGTAAGTTCATTGAGCTTCGGGAGAGTTCTGTCTGTGACACTGTGCGTACCAGTGTTGTACATCACAGTAGCGGTAGGGAGATGGCGGAGTCTTGTCCATGATGGCGGGAGGTGCCCTGCTCTGGCACGGCGATCGTTCTTGAGTAGATCTAGTGCTGGAAGAAGTGCGTGGCAGCTCCAGCTTCGGGATCACGGTTCAAAGGTTGGCGAAGAAGGGGTTGAGGGCTCGAAGAGGAGTGGTTACAGTTGAGTTGGGTTTGGTCGATCATCGCGGCTTGGCTTCTTGTTTCTTCATACTCCGGTATATGAGGGATTTGCTTCCCGGCCAGGTCTTATCCTGTCGACTTTTCTGTGATAATGTGGTGAGTGAGAAATAAGGAAACACCAATTTTGGAAGATGGATCCCAGCAAACCGAGGGAGAGAGGGAGCGCTAGCGGCTGCCACCGCGGAAATGCACTCCTGTGTGGCCACCACCCCCCCGACTGAGTAAACATAGAACTGAGGTTCCAAGAAACGGCCCTGCGGTCGCCCCCTTGGAATGTGACTGCTATATCAAGTGACCGGCCTTAGCTGCGTTCTCTCTCTCTGGTCGACTGTAGATTTGTTTTATTAATCCTGGAAGAGCATATATTATGACATATATATATTAAAAATAAAAAAGGCATCTCCTGACCACGAGCACATGTGCTTCTAGAAGGCAGAGCGCCATCTAGTGGAGCAATAAAATATAGTCAGGAGATGCCATTTTATTTTTAATATCAACACCTGACCCACTTATCTTTTATTTTTTTCTATTGTTTTTTCATGTGTTAAGCGTCTTTACGCAAATTTGGCCTTAAATACCCATTTTCTGATTTCTCGGGAAGCCAATGGGACCAAAAATCTTTTTTGGTCGCAGTGGTTACAGCCTACTCCACGCTGACGAGCGCCAACAGGGCGAAACGCGTTCGTGGATGGCTTTTCTTGATAAATCAAGAAATTAGGTAGGCCAAATATCACGGAGCAAGCTAAATAAACGTTTAGTTTATTTTGCTCCACTAGATGGCGCTCTGCCTTCTAAAAGCACATGTGTTCGTGGTCAGGAGATGCCTTTTTTATTTTTAATATATATATATATATGTGACAATATAGTGGTAAATGTGTTGAGGAGAGAAATAATCACACGACGAGTTGTTAGAGCAATCATCCAGCCAGCCAGCCGAGAGAGAGAGCGAGCGAGACGTTATCTGCTGAACGACTGTTTTCCCTGTGTACACAACCGGGGGGGGGGGGGGGGGGGGCTAACCAGGATAGTCGCCAGGTGGTGACGCCCCCCTCAGGAATGTGGCCAAAAAATGGTCGTTTGTTAGTTGTCTAAAGTGTCTCGCCTCAGCGGCCCATTTCTCTCTCGTTGGCTGTTGGTTTGTTTTATTAATCCTGGAAGAGCATATATTATGACATATGGCCCCCGTTGAAGAAGGCTGAACATAGTTTAAGTATATTTAAAGCTGGTGAAGCCAGGAATAGAGAAAATAATTTTACAGTTAAAATTAGTTAAGGTAATGGTGACATAGTTTTATGTAAATAAAATATTGTATAGTACACAAGTAAATATTATTTACAAGCAGTTTTACAACACCGGGGAGTTTGACATTTAAGGAAATCTTTGAAAATATCAAGGTTATAAAAGGCTATATACAACAAAATCTAATGTACTATAAGGGAAGTGATATGGAGGAGTGTGAACAACGAGAAGAAGAGTCACATACATATGGTGAAATTCTGAAGATCATTAAGACTGGGGAACAATACACTTTAAGATATTTTTCAGGCGGACATGGCAAGGGGAAACTTGTCATGGGCTTTCTATGCTATAAGTGTAGAGTACGAGAAATGATGTTGAGGTTGGCAATTGTGTGAGCTCGGGACTGAGGTAAATATCGAACTACATACAATGTTAGAATTTCGGCGAACAGAGCGAGGGGAAACTTGCTTTGGGCCAATCTAACTTATCTATGCAGCTACTTGTGTAGCGAGTCCGAGGGGAAAAGTCCCGTGTGTAGGTGAGGAAGTCGGATGGACTTATATTTAATTTTCGGAAAGTATGCGCGCACAGTGCCGAAAATTGGGACGAGGACTGCGTTGTCCGTTACAAGTGACAAGCTGCTCGGACACGAGGTGTTTGAACCGTCGTGGGAGCTTGTGCAAGGCGATGATTTCGCGGTGGGTTGAAAGTGAAACCCATGTCTGCGCGAAATGATGACGGACCGGACAGGATCAGCGACGATGTTTAATGTACCTCCGTGGGAAATATCGTAGGTAGGCTATATCGTGCTAGTTTGGACAATGGACAAACATAGATTTGAAGAAAGGGTCCGTGTGGCGAACGTGTGGCGCGAGAAGAAGAAGCGAACTGTGTCGCTCGATGCAGATTGTTCAAGTGCGAACAAAAAGGGGTTGATAAATATCTAGCAGTTAGTCAATCTGCACCCTGTGACGAACACACCATTGGCTAGATGGTGTGGGTCGGTGGATAGGCTAGAGATGAACTACGAAATAAATTATCATAAATGAAGGGCGAAGGTTAGGATTTTGAAATGACAATATAGATGTTCGATAATTGATTAATCAATAATTCTCTATAAAGGTCCTGAGCTGGTATAAAGTTAACAAAGTTGTAAGAATGAGAGGGGCATTAAGGGGAAGATAGATAAGAGTCACCAAGGGTTGGTTGCAGGCAAGGCTCACGTGGTGGTTGGAATTCTTCGACGCCTGAATTACAGGGTGAATTTTGAATCGATTAGGGAAATAAATTATTTTTCGTGAGCCCCCTGTGCTTACAAGTAGGAGAGGTCTATACAAAATTTTAGGTGCTGGAGGCATATTTTTCTAAATAATTTGATTATGAAAAATCTATTGTTAATAGTAAAAATCGTAAAGCGTTAATAGGTAGAATTCCATTTTTTTTTATGATTTTTTTTTAAAGAGTTACGTTAAAATGGAAATTATTTAATTAAAATGACGATTGTTACATCTAGTGGTAAGGTAACTAATTAAATGGGTTTCACATAGCTAGATATAATATGGATAATAAGATCACTGTTAATAGGGGTGGAGAGATAAATGGAAATATTAAATATTTTTACATATTCACACATATTGAGCTAATTATGGAAATATTGGGACAATCTACAAGGAATGACTTATTTAAAGAATGAATGGTAGGAGTTAAGACAATTACACTCACGAGTTATGTTGGTTTAGGGCGCAGGTAAGTTCATTGAGCTACGGGAGAGTTCTGTCTGTGACACTGTGCGTACCAGTGTTGTACATCACAGTAGCGGTAGGGAGATGGCGGAGTCTTGTCCATGATGGCGGGAGGTGTCCTGCTCTGGCACGGCGATCGTTCTTGAGTAGATCTAGTGCTGGAAGAAGTGCGTGGCAGCTCCATCTCCGTCGTAGGTGAATACTTCTTCGGGATCACGGTTCAAAGGTTGGCGAGGAAGGGGTTGAGGGCTCGAAGAGGAGTGGTTACAGTTGAGTTGGGTTTGGTCGATCATCGTGGCTTGGCTTCTTGTTTCTTCATACTCCGGTATATGAGGGATTCGCTTCCCGGCCAGGTCTTATCCTGTCGACTTTTCAATGTGACAATATAGTGGTAAATGTGTTGAGGAGAGAAATAATCACACGACGAGTTGTTAGAGCAATCATCCAGCCAGCCAGCCGAGAGAGAGCGAGCGAGACGTTATCTGCTGAACGACTGTTTTCCCTGTGTACACAACCGGGGGGGGCTAACCAGGATAGTCGCCAGGTGGTGACGCCCCCCTCAGGAATGTGGCCAAAAAATGGTCGTTAGTTAGTTGTCTAAAGTGTCTCGCTTTAGCGGCCCATTTCTCTCTCGTTGGCTGTTGGTTTGTTTTATTAATCCTGGAAGAGCATATATTATGACATATGTATATATAGAAATCGTGCATTTTGAGTTAACACAAAATTCAAAATTAACTGGGATCAGGTTATTAAATTAGGAAAAAAACGCATCTTCTCTAAATCTGCGATCTCAAGTTGCAGATGTATTATGTCATCTCAAGTAATATATATCAAATATTCGGTCATTTATAACATGTTCACATATAGTCGGAGATATATCCTTATTCCTAAATAATTGAAAATTTAACGATGAGTTGTTATTTATAACGTTAGATAGCACTTGTCGTCAGTAACTTTGAGTTGTACAATAGATGTTTTTCTTAAATTGCAATTTGTTTCTTTGTTAAAATCAGAAAAGACCGATAGTAGTTCATAAATGAAATCTTTTAAAATATCAATGAAGATGAATATTTGTAAATTATTATTAAGAGAAAAACAAATCGTAAGATGAGTTTCTTGTAGGTTTTTATATATGATTTATGTATTGGTTGTAATGATATAAAATATGAGTATTCATACTTTTATTACTTGTTACACCTTGAGATGTAGATAGTGTTTGTTCAGCGATTTCCCTTGTGCTGTATAATATACCAGAACGAGTTATTTTTTAAAAAGTTAACGCTTTATTTTAGTGAGGTTGAAAAAATAAGAAGCAACGCCGACGCAGGCGCGCGTGGCTACACCATGTTAACAAAGAATAAACAAACCAACCTTGATTTGTTTAATAAAGGAAATTATTAATTAAAATATTTACACGATTCTATGTCGGCTGTGACAATATGATCTATGTATTTGTAAATAAAGTTATTTACTGTTTAATGTAATGTCTCCCCACAAAAAATGTAAACATCTTATCGATATTCCAGAGTCTACTCTGGTGATTGCTAGTGGATGAATTATATGATTTATTCACTGTATAATGTAGATCTCTCTCACGTCAAAAATATAACAAATAAATTATATTAGAAGCTACACTCTAGCTGGTAGTAGAAAACCAAGAGGTATCAATTTATGCACTATATGTCTCTCACCACAAAATTCAAAATCTAATTGTAATTAGCGAAACTACCCCGGTGACTGCTAGTAGAACTATGAGCTATTAAATTATCCGATTTCACAACCCTGAACATCTTCATATTGTTGATATTACATAACATTTATTCTTGTAACAGAACTAATAAATATCAAGCCATTCTTTATAAATAGTATGTCTACAAATTCTTGTTTATTTAACAGAACCTATCCAGGTGGCTGGTTTTAAGCCTGAATCTATGAAATTATCCCCTTTCTAATGTATGATACAACAAAAATCCTGAACCTAATATATTTTAGAGTTTTTACCCTGGTGGCTCGTAGTAGAACCACAATTTATTTACTATAAATTGTATATTTCTAATAACAAAAATGCGAAATGTAATTGATAATACAGGTTCTTTTATGTGGCTAGTGTTTTAACCATGAGCCATTCTCTGTATAATGCAAATCAATACAAAAATATGCCAACAATTATTTGATACTCCAGAGCCTACTCTGGTAGTTGGTACTAGGACAAAAAACTATCAAGTTATTCCCTGTATACTGTTTGACACTAAAAAAAGGTGTCAACATCAAATCATCTAAGTGATTCTTCAGAGCCTACTCTTGTAGCTGGTAGTGAAAAAAATGAACTATAAAGTTATTAACTGTACGATGCATGTCACTATAAAAGTGTGTTAACAACTAATTGATACTCCAGAGCTTACTCAGGTGGCTGATGGTAGAAGTAAAACTGCAAAATTATTCACTGTATAATATATTTCATTAATATTATTGAACCTCTATTTGCATTTCAGAACCTACGACGGATGAATTCACTGGGCTCCAGAAAACCAGCCCACACCTTCGTGGATGAGAACATACTCTCCATACTATCTGTTGCCGTAAGTATTGTATAGATGTAAACAGTCTTTATTAAATATCTGAATTAGATGTCTATATGGGTACGTAGGTTATTTGTGCGGATGTATGTGAAAATTACAAAAAAAAATAATAAAATAAATCACTCCAAACTGCACGTCAATATAATTATCATAACTATTGTTCAAATAGAAGGCAATTCACATTCCAAAGAATAATACATCTATGTCGAAGCGATCAATTTATTCATATAAATACCGGAATATTAACATATAGACAACTAAATAACCTATCAATTTATTCACCTCTATAAGTTCAATATAACAAATATTAAAACTTCAAACCATCTCTTAAAATACATGAATTAAACAACTTAATTGATAATTTTTTACAGCTGCTCCCATTGCAAGCGGCCGTGCGGGACCCCATGCCCTAAGTAAGTTAATTTAACAGTTCCTTTGTCCTAAATTTGTTTTTAAAATTAAAATAGAGAATGGTACACAACAAAATACATATATTTTACAAAAAAAGTCCAAGAATCGAACCCGCGAAATTATATTTAATATATATTTACACCGTTGCCGATTTGTTAATAAACTAAACGCTGATTGACTAAGATAACATGGCGATACACATCCAATCAGAGCTGATCAGTTCATTATCACGTGACTCTAATCAGCTGAACAAAAGGCTAATTTGGGCCTCTCGGTCACGTCCATTGGCCTACTGTGTTTGAATATATAAAATGTGATATGCGCTCTTTCTCTGTCTCCCTTAGAATACTTGCATTCCTTCCTACTCAAAACTAATTCTGGTCAGTTTGGAGCATATTTTTGAATTATCAATGGAAGTTATGTCAGAAGTATCTTTAAAATGAAGGTCGCCTCTCTTGTCAAAATAGACGAAAGAGCAATCTATCGACCGTCTCCTCTACTACGGACTCGGGTTGGTGACAAAGCACTTCGGAATGAAACTACCAAAAGTGTTCTATCAACTCCACCTATCTCTGGCTAATACCTCCTCTTATATTGGGGAATGTCGAAATCATACTCACATATTTAAATACCAACACTCTACCATCCGTATTGGAGAAAGATTATAGATTCGTGGAAGAAGAGAAAGATCCTTTATTACTTAAAGGTATGAACAAACAATAAAGAAACACAAGATATCATATTATATTTACATCAGCAGCTCACGGCGGCCTGCCCTATCCAATAACCGCTAGACAATTAACAATCCAACGAGGCCACGCTATATAGGCAGAGATGTCAATTAACATAGACAATTCTAAAATGTTATGTAAACCACAAGAGTATTGCATCGCAGAAAAATCTGGAATTGTCAATTTCAACAATCCGAAGGGCGGAAAAGCTCCGAGAGACATTTCTAAACTACAATGCATTCTCCTTCGATACACAGCTATTCAAACGAACCACAGGCTCCCAAATTGAGTAATCCCCTGTCGATAGTATTAGCTTGAATAATCCTGTTCTAAATAGATCGCAGGGAAATCCAGGAAACTGGTTGATAAAATTGACAATAATATTTTCCAAGAAGTCTGGAAAAATAAAAAGCTTTATTGTTTCCCCTGTTCTGAAAATATCATTCTCAACCATTTTAATTTAAAAATATTTGGAAATATTGTATTTCACCTTTTTAATATATACATCACAATTTGTATTTGTTTGGTTAGAAAGTTCAAGAGGCGCCTCTTTCCAGCAAGAAAACAATGGCAGAGGTAAACCTTTAAATATTTTTGTAATTAAAATTAATAGATAATATGAACTGTGAAGAGCGACATCTTTAGGAATAAATATAAAATGAATATTAAAATTTATTTTATTCTATATAGACCAGTTCATTTACACCAAATTATATCATTACAAACATCTTCCAAATTTGTTATCAATTTTACCGTTAAATGGCAATTATGTTTAAATATTTAACATAATCTCTCTCTTTTCTTAGTATTAATATACTTCTGAATTGATATTATAATATAATATATATATATATATATAGAAATTGTGCATTTTAAAATGTAAGAGAAAAGTCGAAATGAACTGGGATCAGGTTATTAAATTAAACAAATGCATCTTCTCTAAGTCTGTGACAGAATTTCGCTGATGTATTACGCCATCTGTAGGAATAAATATCAACTAATATCTGATTTTTAACATGGCCACATATAGTCGGAGATATATCCTCATTACGGAAAAATTATAAATGTTTTATAGATGTTTTTACGTTAGGTGGCACTGGCCATCAGCAACTTTGAGTTGCATTATCAGGATTTTTCTCTTAAATTGTAATTTGTTTCTTTATTATAATCAGGAAAGCCCGATAGAAGTATACATATGGAATTTTTGAAAACTTCAATGAAGATAAAAATTTGCAAATTATTATCAGAGAAGAACAAAAGAACGTAAGATGAGTGTTTTTAATGTTTTATATATGATCTATGTATTTGTAGTAATGATATAGAATTAGAATATTCTAATTTCATTACTTGTTACTCCTTGATATTTGTATGGTCTTTGTTCAGCGGTTCCATTGTGCTGTAGAATAAATCAGAACGAGTGCTCATTAAAAAATAAGCTAACGCTTTATTTTGGTAGGCTTACAAGAAGAAAAAGGAACGCCGACGCAAGCACACGTGGCTGCACAACATTGGTTTGTTTATTAAGTGAAATTATTAATGAAAATATCACATGAGACTATGTCGGCTGTGTCAATATGATATATGTATTTGTGGTAATGATATAGAATTTGAGTATTCATACTTTTATTTCTGTTTCAGAATCTGCCGGATTTTTACCTCCAGCTGTGGGAAAAAGTAAGTAGATCTTTTACAACATAATTTTAGTGAAATATTTTCGAAATTTCCTTAACCACGTCGCAGTAAACCAATATATAATGGAGGAAAATTATACTTTCCAACAAATAGAAGCTATAAAAAGGAGAAAATTTTAGTCTTGATTTCAAGTATAGCATGAATATATAAAAATATCCCCAATAAAAGAATAAAAAAAAGATAGTAGGTTGAATTTTTCGACATTTTTACTTTTCTACGAGATTGTGGGTCAATATTTATATCAGAACAGATATTTTGACCATAAGATGGTGGACTGAGCCAACTTGCTTATTTAATATTTTAGAAATATTGGGACACAAATTTGAAAATATATATATTATAAATAGGTTTATAAGAGTTATCTCAATTGATCAAAATATTAACTAATTAAGCTATATGAGCAAATAATCTCCCTTTGAACCCCTTCTTGTGAAACTATACTTCATTACACGTTTTGAAATATTACAATAAATGGAATTACATTATTTCACATATGTATGTATATGAACTGGACGGGAGCGGAGCCTATGCTTTTTTAAATCAATATTCTCCGGATATATTCCATATATATATTTATATGGGTGGAGTGAAATTATATAGAATATAACTTATTCTCAAACTCCCATGTCGAATAATGCAAAATCTATACGCCCTCTATATAATGAGGTATAGCAATGAAAAATGAGGAAACTTCTTTTCAAATGTCCATAATTTCTCTGAGAGATATTTTTGATTGATAATTGCGTTGATTCTTGTATTATTTTTTTATTAATTGAAAGCAATGATTTGCCTAAATACACTGCCTGATTCCGAATTTGAAACACCAAGAAATACTGGGCCAAAAATATGAAAATTTTACTGTAAAGTTACCTCACCAAGTTATGTAATTAATGTTAATATCGCAACTGTCCTGCATTTGTTGGTCGAGATATAAGAGAATGAACTTGAAAATTTGCCAATATTGGAATTTCTCTATCTGTTGAGCAAGGTATTTGAAATTTTATTTCATCTTTTTGACTTAGAGAAAATATTTGTAGCAGAATGGATACTAGGCCACCGCCAACCAAGGTAGTTCCAGCAGACAGTGATTCCATGAGAGATATGGTAACTGGATTGATATATATATTACAATATTATCAGACAAAGAGGATTCTCGAAGTTTAACCTTTTTAGTTTTAAAACCACACTACATTTATACATCCTTATGGATCTTTTTATTGAATGATTATTTCATTGTAATTTGATTTTAATAAAGAACAGTTTTATGAATCAATTATATATATCGTTTGATATCTTAAAACGTTACTTCATATTCACCAGAGTCAACATTGTTATATTTCAGAGTAGCGAATTTATTCTTGATTTCGTAGTAATTTAAAGTTTTAAATGCTGTGTTCTAGGCCTGAGGACGAGCCAGTCGTAGAGTAAGTAAATTGAAATATAAGTGGTACACTGTATACATAACTTAACCAGAATTATATATGCTGTATGACCCAAATGCAAAAAGGAATTTTCTATATAGTAGAATATTCAAAATAATTTAAATGAATGGATTTTCATCATATATTAGATTTAAAAGTAAATATATTTATCAAATATTTAAAGGAGCAGTTCGCCTCTTTTTATCGATTTTTATATGATCGGACCTAGATCCTATGAGCACGTGTTCTTTGTCTACAAATAAGAAACAATAGGTTGGAATTTTGTTGAACATTAAATATGTAAACAAACCAATTTTTTCATTAAAAAACTATAGTTATATAATAATAACGATGAATTATAAATTATATTAATAAAAGTCATTAGGAGTCAGAACAATAACAGAGGATAGATTGTCATCTTGGTGACCAAGTATAGCGCTTACATCGACTCAGGAAGGCAACATGATGATCCTCTATGATGCTGACCTTATTGTCTCAAATGGAAGTTTGGAACCTTTGGCGTATCGTCCTTCCACAAGGAATGTAAGAATATGCCAATCACCACTTTGTTTATTAATCAAAAATTAGCTTTATAAAAATTACTTTAATCTCTATTTATTGATGAATTATTTAATTAGAGTGGTTGATTTTGTCAGTACATGTAAAATATATAATTATCGATTATATAATAATGATTTCTTGAATCATATTAAACTTCTTTAGGCATTCGATATCGATTGAAAATAATTGAAAATACCTAATTAATATTTGACTTACACACATCTCTACAACAAATGTCAACTTATAGTTAAATAATAGTCCTCAACTCATCTTATGTTGTCAGTTAAAAGAAACAAGAAATATCGATTTTTTTCAGAACTTATTATATCAAAAATTGTATACCTTTAGATGCCATTCGAAAATATTTTCTGAAGTCATTTAAATCATTCAATTCATATTGTATGTTACTATAAAACCATTTTTGATAAAACTATATAGTTATTAACTGTATAATGCATGTCATTATAAAAATGGTTCATTATCTAAGTGACACTCCAGAGCCTACTCTGGTAACTTGTAGTAGAAGTAAAACTGCCAAATTATTCACAGTATAATATGTCATAAAAAAATTGAACCTCTATTGATATTTCAGAACCTACGACGGCGAGGTTTACTGGGCCCCCGAAAACCAGCCCACACCTTCCTGGATGAGGAACTACTCACCCTATTATCTGTTGCCGTGAGTATTGTATGGATGTAAACAGCGTTTCTTATATAGTTGGGTTAGATGTGTATGGGTATGTTTTTATGCTTGTGTATGCATTTTGAAATTATTACAAATTCATAATATATAGCACTACATTTAAAATACGATATAACGCGGCTGATGATTGTAAAACGAAAATTGAAATTATACCGCGAATGTATCTTTTATAAAAATCGAAATTTATTTTCAAATAGAAATAGCGACATTTCTAACTTTGAGGATGAGGTATGGAAAGGTGAAACATGAAGAGTAATGGCGAACGGAAAAATAAAAAGTGTCCAGGGGCGGGAATCGAACCCACACCCTTCTGCTTACAGGGTAGGTGCCTTGTCCACTCGGCTACCCTGGACGTATTTTTCCGTTCGTAAATAATACTTAAAGTAACATTTAAAATACGATATAACGCGGCTGATGATTGTAAAACGAAAATTGAAATTATACCGCGAATGTATCTTTTATAAAAATCGAAATTTATTTTCAAAGAGAAATAGCGACATTTCTAACTTTGAGGATGATTATACATTCGCGGTATAATTTCAATTTTCGTTTTATATAGCACTACATACTGTACGTTAATAAAACTATCATAAGGTTTGTTCTAATAAGACAATATACATACCAATGAATCTAAATTGATATGTGGAACCTTTCTGTCCTTGTCTCTCTCTCTCTCTCTCTCAAAACGATTATTTTATTCATATTTATGGTTAATACCGAAATAATAAACTATTGTATTTATAATTATGCGAATAGTAGCATTTGAATGATAAATAATCTATGAATTTATTCACCTTCATAATGTCAATAAATTCAATATAAATATTCTCAAAACATATTTCAAAATACATAAATTACACAACTCAATTAATAAATAATTTTTTACAGGTGCTCTCATTGCAAGCGGCCGTGCGGGATCCCATGTCCTAAGTGATTTGATTCAACAGTTCCTTTGTCTCACCATGTTTAATCATTAATATGTCCCTATCAGTTAGGAATATGTCCTACAGTCTCGGAATTTTCACCCTGAAATAGTTCCATCAGTGCAACATTTCTCGGTATGGAATTTGTTCTTCTTTCAAACAATTTCAACTTGATGCCGGCACTTTATCATGATGAAGCGAAATTATGGAACAAATTCACTCTTTCAAGTCCAAGATCCTCGGCCAATATTTTTTGACACGTGCCATATGAAAACCCTGTTTCTTCTACTAGTTTTCTGATCTTTGTCCTAGTGTTTTCCCTTAATAAAGCGCCAATTTTTGCGTCAGTTCTTCATGATTTTCCAAAGGTGATCTCCCTGGTGTGCGTTATCTTGGGTTGACTCTCTACGAGATTTGCAACGGGCAAACCACTTAAACGTTTTTGATTATGATAAGGCTGCCTCCCCGAACGCCAATTTCAACATTTGAAACGTTTCTGATGCCGTTTTTCTAAATAATTGACAAAATTTTATGCATACCCTCTGTTCTTTTTTAAGATCAATTGTAAAAAAAAACGCCGCACCTTTGTTTCTTTTCTTTAAAAAATGCTTGTGAAATTATCATTATTTGTGATATCGAAAATAAATAAATTGTTTTTAGTAGAAGAGGTCTCGTGATTATGATGCTTATTTTATTTTTAGAAAACTCTTCAGGAACACTTTTTGATTAATTACCCAAACCTTTTTATACCTTGTATTTTCCTTCTCTATCTCCTTTAAAATACTTGCTTTCCTTTCTACTTATATCTAATTCTGTTCTGTTTGTAGCATGTTTTAATGTTGTCAATGGAAGATATGATATATAAAAATTAAAGGTCGCCTCTTCTTTCAAAATAGACGATATATCTAAGCGTCATTTATCTACTGACTTCTCAAACTAATGGACTCGGGTTGGTGACAAAACCTAACCGGATCACAACCGCCTAATGTGTTCTATCAACTCTTCCTATCTCAGCCTAACACCTCCTCTCATATTGGAGAATGTTTTACTCCCAGATTTAAATTTCGACACTCGTATATATATATATATATATATATATATTGGGAATATTATAGATTTGTAGAAGAAGAGGAACATCCTCTATTACTTAAAGGTATAAAACAATAAAAGATGGACAAGAGATATATGTACATCACAGTTCACGCCGGCCTGCCCTATCCAATAACCGCTAGCCTACTAACAAATCAACAAAGCCGCGCTATTTAGACAGAGATATCAATTAGCATAAATAATGCTAAAACACTATGCAAATCACAAGAATAATGCATCACAGAAAAATCTGGAATATTCAATTTCAACAATCCGAAGGGCGGAAAAGCTCCGAGAGACTTGTCTAAACTTGAATGTATTCTCCTTTAAACACAGCTTTTCAAACAAACCTCAGGCTTTCAAATTGTGTGAACCCCTGTCGATAGTATTAGCTTGAATAGTCCTGTTCTAAATAGATCACAGGAAAATCCAGGAAACTGGTTGAGAAAATTGATAATAATACTTTCCAGGAAGTCTGGAAAAACAAATATGGGCACACAGATTGCGAAAATAGTAATCTCAACCATTTTAATTTATAAACATTTGGAAATAGTGTATTTCGCCTTATTAAAATATTCATCAAAATTTGTATTTGTTAGTTTATAAAGTTCTGGAGGCGCCTCTTTCCAGCAAGGAAACAATGGCTTAGGTAAACCTTTAAATATTGTTGTAATTAAAATGAATAGATATTTGAACTGTGGTGAGTGCCATCTTTAGGAATAAATATCAACTAAATAATAATTCATTTTATCCTAAATAGACCGGTTCATTTACACCAAATTATATCATTACATGCATCTTAAAAATTGTGTTACCTATTTTATCGATAGATAGTAAATAGGTTTTTATATATAGCATAATCCTTCTATTTTCTTAATATTAACAAACCTCTGAAATTATATTAGAATATAATATATATATATATGTTATAAATAAAAATGAATAGAGATCATGTTGAGGATTATGGTAATGGTAATGCAGTCGTGGGAATATTAAAATAATTTTGATCAGAGATTTCTTTATTTGAGCTAAGGAATATATAAAAGCACATAATTTGATAAAAGTAATGCCTGGCTTAAGGCGAGTAGAATAAGAAAAACAAATTATTATTTAGATAATGTACAAAGATTTGAGCCGGCCATTGGGATTAAACAAAAACGAGTTTTTATAGGGGAAGAGTGACCTCTGGCGGTCGATTTAGCAGAGTATTTGAATCTATTATAATAACGAATAGATGAAATTATAATTTAAAATAAAATAATATTTTTATATAAAATATATCTATATATATATAAATGAATGTTTGTATGTTTGTTTGTATGTCCGGTATACAAATTCGCAGTAGTTTACTAATTCAAACCAAAATTTCCATACATTGGTAAAAAAATACGGGGAAGACGATAGGCTATTTTAAAAAAATATATAAATCAATTATTAAAACTATATATTTTTAGTCAGAAAATTATGATGACGATATTGCTGTATCATGTTTGATTATCAGATACAAAATTATATCGGGAAAAATTCTTAAAAGCAGAGACCACGGGTGAAACCAGTTCATTATTTTGTACGCACAGGAACAAAATTCTAACAGAAAAACATTCATTCAAGCAGAAAACAAAAGCCAGATCATCTTTCTATAAAAATATCGCTTCTCAGACACAAAGTTTGGAGCGGGACGTTTCACAAGAGTGACATCCACGGCGCCAATTTATAATTGTAACGAATAGTATTTGAAAATCAAAATAATATAATTTCCAAATATCGTTGTGAAAATTTACATATTTATTTTTATATTTTAAAAACACACAAAGTTTGGAGCGGGACGTTTCACAAAAGTGAAATCCACGGTGCCAATTTATAATTGTAACGAATAGTATTTGAATAAAACCATTTAATCGGGTAAAACCCGGGCGTTGCCCGGGTCATTCGGTTAGTATATCTTTATATATATATAAATCAATGTTTTTATGTTTGTTTGTTTGTATGTCCGGTATACAATTTCGCAGTAGTTCACTAAATCAAACCAAAATTTCCACACATAGGTAAAAAAATACGGGGAAGACGATTGGCTATTTTAAAAAATATATAAATCAATTATTAAAACTACATATTCAAACGTTTGAGCCCAAATGCAAAATGGAATTTCCTATATAGTTGAATATTCAAAATTATTTAAATGAATGAATTTCCATCATATATTAGATTTGAAAGTAAATGTATTTATAAATTATTTAAAGGAGGAATTCGACTCTTTTAATCGATTTTATATGATCGGACCTAGATCCTATGAGCAAGTGTCCTTGCTCTATAAAAAGGAAACAATCTGATGGATTTTTGTTGTACATTAAATATGTATACAAATCAATTCTTACAAAAAAAAAATATGATTATATAAACATAACGATGAATAATAAGTCACGAGTAGTCAGGAAAATAACAGAGGAGAGTTTATCAATCTTGGTGGCCAAGTATGGCGCTAACAACGACTCAGGAAGGCAACATGATGATCCTCTATGATGTTGAACTTATAATCGGAAGTGGAAGTTTGAAACCTTTGGCGTAACGTCCTTCCACAAGGAATGCAATAATATGTCAATCACCACTTTGTTTATTAATCACAAATATAGCTTTTTAAAAATTATTTTAATGTTTATTTATTGATGAATTATTTAATTAGAGTGTTTGATTATGGCAGTACATGTAAAAAATATATTTATCGATTATATACTATTGATTTTTCGAATCATATCAAACTTCATTAGGTATTGGATATCAATTAAAAATAATTGAAAATCACTAATCAATATCTGACTTACACACATCTCTACAACAAATGTCAACTTATAGTTAAATAATAGTCCTCAACTTTTCTCATGTTGTCTGGTAGAAGAACCAAGAAATATCGATTTTTTTTTTCAGAACCTATTATACCAAAAACTGTATACTTTTTGATGCCATTCGAAGATATTTTCTGAAGTCAATCGAATAATCCAATTCATATTGTTTGTTACTACAAAAACATTTTTGATAAATCTATAAAGTTATTAATTGTATAATGCATGTCATTATAAAAAGGTGTCAATATCGAATTGATACTCTAGATCCTACTCTGGTAACTTGTAGTAGAACTAAAATCTGCCAAATTATTCAATGTGTAAACTTGTCATTATAAATATTGAACCTCTATTGGTATATCAGAACCTACGACGGCGAGGTTTACTGGGCCCCAGAAAACCAGCCCACACCTTCCTGGATGAGGAACTACTCCCCATACTATCTGCTGCCATGAGTATTGTATAGACGTAAATTGTGTTTCTTATATAGCTGGGTTAAATGTGAATGGGTGTTACGTTGCGTACATATGTGAAAATTGTTACACAAATTCATAAAATATAGCACTGAATACTGCACGTTATTAAAACTATTAAAAGGTTGTTCTAATAAGGCAATTGATATTCCAATGAATCTAAATAGATATGTGAAAATTTTCCGTCCTTGTCAAAACGATTCTTTTATTCATATAAATACCGATATAATAAACTAGAGTATTTATGATTGTGCGAATAGTAGCAATTAAATAACCTTAATAAGGTCAATAAATTCCATATATATCTACTGAAAACATATAAATTACACAATTAATCAATATTTTCACAGCTAATCCCATTGCAAGCGGCCGTACGAGGGGTGGGAGCCCTTGTCCTAAGTGAGTTAATTTAACAGTTCTTTTGTCTCACCATTTTCACCCTGAAATATGTCCATCTCAATTAGGAATATGTTATACAGTCTCAACTTTTTCACTCTGAAATAGGTGCATCTGTATTATATTTCTGAAACTGTAATTTGTTACTTTTTTCCACCATTTCAAACTGAAATATATCCATCTGTTCCACCGTTCTCGACCTTGAATATTTTCTACAAACAGTCCAACTATTCTAACCCTGAAATAAATCCATCTGTCATTCAGTTTTCGACCCAATACATTTTCCAATTTTTACTACTCAACCCATAAACAAGTCCATCCATAACTTCTTTATTCTTAATTTGTAATTTGTTTCTCTTTTCCGCTGTTTTGGCTTTGATATATTTTATTCCGTTATAATATTCTCAACATGGAATATGTTCTTCAGTTCCGCAATTTTATCTCAGTAATATTTCCATTTGCTATACACTTTCCAATCTGGCATACATTACTCAGTCCACACACAACCATTTCAACCAATTTACACTACAGTTATCAAAATACAGTTTGTTCCTATGTACAACCATTTTAACCCTGAAATATTTTAATCTGCTTACTACCGATATCTTAATATAGAACATGTTCTGTTGCCCTGTTGTTCTAACCTTGGAATGTGTTCACACAATCCACATGGAGGAAAGGAAGAATAGGTTACCACACTTGGTATTGTCCCCACAGATATACTGACATGGGGATGGTGTTCAGGAATATGGCGGACGACGCGCCAAAGACCAAGGCAGAGGAAGATGCCCAAGTGGAGTAAGTGGATTACTTCACTCTGAACTGTCGAATCTCACAACAACTTGTATCCAGGATGGCTATAACGCTGTCTAAATTTATGGAACCCCCACAAGATAGCAGCGACGAGGAGGATTAATAGGTGAGTAGCTCTACTACATAATACGTATCTGTAGAATTGAATTATAACACGTCAACCTTTACTCACTTACGTTATATAGAACGGATTCGTGAATATATATTAGAACCAGGTCGGACAAAAAATTGTTTGGCCATGTTCTTTCAGACTACCTAGGAAAGTGACGTCCCTATGTCCCAGAAGCATTAGGGTATTATTCTATCGCACACATGGGATTTAACATTAGAAAAATATATTAAAATGGTCATTATATTAATATGGAACAACCTTCACATCTTTAACTTTACTCTTAGTGAACAATTATGGAAAAGAGATATCTTATTTACCAATATCAAACTATAGGGAGAGTAGTCATTTCTTATAATATACCACTTTCTACTTCCTGCACTCTCTAAAGACAATTATACAATTATTATTTTTTTATAATTTGTATTATGTTATTTTACTTAATTTGAAAATTGATCATTTAGTTGATACAAAATCCTAATTATATTTTATAGAAAAGTGAAAAGTTATTATACAAATTAAATAATATTCCTCATTCAAAAATATTTAAATCATTCTATGAAATAAAAATATCATAATAAGTAGTACATTTTTACTCTCTTACACATTTTATAATAATAATATTGTCAGGAGAACAATAGTACCCTCTCTTATCTGGACTGAATGGACCGGCCGGGGAAAACAGTGGCGCCACGTGGAAGGGGGGAAACTCAGTTCTCCCCACTTTCTCAAACTGCTCTGGGGTCATTTGGGTCATTTACATTGTGACTTTTATTTTATATTTAAAATATTTCATAAAACTAACTAAATACATTTTAAAAGTAATTCAGAAGCCTATTTTTTTTTCATCGCGACAATAGCAAATGAATTGAAAGTGGTAAACTGTCATAATGTAGGGAATGTTACAGAATATAAATGTCTTACATGGTGAGATGTGTCTTTTGATAGTTCAAAATCTATTCTGATTTTTTTATAAATATGTTTATCCATTTTATGTGTTATTTCTAACTTTTCTTACTTGTGTTTCAGGCTCTCAGTATCATTAATCGGATCGGAAGACAATTTGGAGAAATCCTTTTTTATTATAAAATAAAATTTCAGATATATTTTAAGTATCACTACACGTCAAATTCTCATTTTCGTATTGGCATTTTAAAATTTTATATGAAGAGTTTTGTAGGCGATGAGAGGGCTGGCAAGGGCTTTGCTTGGGCGAACATTTTCAGGGACTTGTCTGGTTCTATTTTGATTTACCGAGAAGAAAGTTTTCTATATTTCTCATGCATGAAACGGAGTTAGGCTTATAGTGGCATTGGAGATATAGAGGCCCTTATATCTATGAATTAAACATGAATCATATTATAGATTTATTCAAGGAATGAATTAACTGCGTCTCCCATAAATGGCCAGCGGCTCTCAAGCAGGTTGAAGAAGTGCTACCAAAATAAAAGACGACGCTATTTTTTTTTTCGAAAGTTGGTGACACTTCTTACCTATTGTTATAAATAAAGTAATATTTACTTTTCAAAAAAACTTATGTGTCTGTCATTACTTAATTTAATACAATCATTTAAATAATTTATGTTGAATGATTGTTATTTCATTTTGTATTTTTTATATCCACGGATCATCTTTTCTTTTATTTTGAGACCTAGACACTATAACAAAAAGATAAAGGACAGTGAGGATTTTTCCTTGTGTCCCGTAAACCATCACAAATAAGACGGGAGAGCGCGTATCCCCCTTTGGTCCTGGACATCATGGAAACATGACAAAAAAAAAAAAAGACGGGACAGTGCAAGTTCACCCTTCTGTCTTGGACACAATGACAAATATGACGGCACAGCACGCTCCTTTCTTGTGCTCTGGGCATTCCTTTGCCAATAAGACGGGAGAGCGTGGATCCCCCTTGGGTCATGTACATCATGAACACATGACAAGAAAAGACGGGACAGTGCAAGTTCACCCTTCTGTATTGGAGACAATAACAAATATGACGGAACAGCACGCTTCTTTCTTGTGCTCTGGGCATTCCTTTGCCAATAAACGGGAGAGCGTGGATCCCCCTTGGGTCATGGACATTATGAAAACATGACAAAAAAAAAAGACGGGACAGTGCAAGTTCACCTTTCTGTCTTGGACACAATGACAAATATGACGGCACAGCACGCTTCTTTTTTGTGCTCTGGTCAATCCATTGCAGATAAGACGGTACAGGGCGAATCTCAATACCTCGTGTTTATATTATATAATCTAAATTGTGCCTTATCATTATTCAATAAAAGATGAAAGCCCAGATTCTTCCTTGGGTCCTAAACATCGAGGCAAAAAAAGGTTTCTCCCTTTTGTCCTGGACAACATGACAAAAACGGAGGGACATCGGGGATTATTCCTTGTGTCTTGGACACCATGACAAAAAGACAGAATAACGCGAATTCACCCTTCTGACTTGAAACCGTGACAAATATAACGGGACTGCGTGCATTCTTTCTTCTGTACTGGAGATCATGACAAAAAAGATGAGACTTCGCGGATTCGCCTAAGATACCCAATAAGCAAACCCACCACACCACCCACTTAATAAACCCTTCGTGGTCTACTTGGTCTCTTGCGAGAATTGTGATGTTACGTACCTGGGAGAGACGAATATATCCGTAGGAATCCGAATATCTGAATACTGCAGAAATGTTAGAAACAGAGATAACCGGTCATTAATATTTAAGTGTACTTCTACAACAGAACACTCCTTTAATTTTAACAATCCTATAACCCAATATAACTTATTTAAATCTCTATTAAGACATAACAGTATTAACAGGCACATAGACATCCCTGATATATACAAAGCAATATTGCCATAGTGTACCTTGGGTGACCATAGCCAGTACGTTTTATTTTGGATTGTTTTACCTTTGCAGCCTCAAATTGAATCGTTTCTTTATTGTAAAGCTATTTTTGATTTTACTTCTTAGCATACTCAAAACACGCAGATATTTCCTATTTTTACTTTTTCGCCAATTTAGTTAATACGTTTATTTTTGTATATATGCTAATTTTTCTCAATATGGATATGTATATAAGTTGCAGGTTTATTCATATTTAATGTCCTGTAGAAGGGTAAGTCACCCGAAAGCTCGCCCGTATTAAAACTTTTAAGAAACCCATCCTCTTGTACTTTGAATTCTTTTATTTATATTCCCCAGAGGATTTTAACTCCCTTTATAAAGATAAAGTTGCCAGATATTTTCAACCAAATTTCGTACTAAAACCGGCTACCGATTTTGAATTTCTCGTTTCTTTTGCACTTGATTCATTATTTAAATAGCATTTAATTTGATTTGCACATATTCATTTATGCTACATATTTTGTAATGTAGCTCAAATATTATTTTCAAAATTGTCTATTATTTTATTGATTTATTATTTTTTATTATTATTCCACTTGTTCAGCATATTTAAGCAAGTTTGGTCTTAAACACCCATTTATTGATTTCCCAATAAGTCTCTGGGACCAAAATATTTTTGGTGGTAGAGGTACTGCTTGCACCACGCTGACAAGGGCCAACAGTCCGAAACACGTTCGTGGTTGGCTTTTCTTTATTATCAAAAAATGAGTTAGCCAAATATCAGGGTAAAGGCTAAATCAACGTTTAGTTGATTTCTGTTCTACTAAATGACACTTTGTGATGACAAAGTCTTCAATTATTTTTGTTTGAGCATTTTAATTATCTAGATCAAAATAAAGGAAAATATGATTGAGAAGTTCGTTCTTCTTTAGAACTTCAAGCTTAAGAATAACTTAGGTAAAGATATTCTTTATCATTTGATTATTTCACATGATGAGTGAAAAAATATTTTTTTTCATCGGAAAATTTATAAAATTTCGATTCCAACTCCATCTTTAAATTTATCCAACATCCCCTTATTCACGTCTCTTGGATATTTATAATTAACTATTATTTTGCCTCTATCAATTTCTAGTTAACTTCGTTTGGCGAGATCTCCAAAATATATTTATATATTCTAATACGAATATTTCCAAAGCTCTTCTAGATTTTCGAATTTCTTAACCTTGCTAAATCCGTTAATAATGTCACGCCGTGGTAGCTCGAAGTGAGTCAAATCTAAACTAATGTTTCTGATATCAAAATGAATTTAAACTTGATAAAGAGTTCGAATTCCTCAATTTTCCTTTTGTGTGAAACCAGACGATAAAGTTTTCAAGGAACATCTCTATTTATAAGTAAAGTTTATCTAGAACTAAAAGACACATTGAAGTCAACTAGCTAATAAGACCAGAGCTTAAACCAACTATTGAAGCATATTCACTCTATTGAAATATTGGTTTAGCTCAGCATCAAAATCTAACAGAAAATTTTCAAAACTATTCCATTTATATGATAACTGTATCTATATTTTATATTTTAAATTTTACAATGTGTTTATTATATCGTCATCGAGATATGACTTTGGTTATCTATTTCTCTCTCTATCTCCTTGCGATGTGTGACAATTGTGTTTATTTAAAAATTAGGCTTACTTAATTCGAAACAAAACGAATACTGCGTCATAAACTTTCTCGAAGTTTACCTTAAGCTGAATAGAACATTATTCCATCATACCTGAGATGGAAAATCTAAAATAGATATTGAACTGTGACACACGACGTGATATATTCCTCTCTGATAAATAATATTCTATTATAGAATGAGAGCAAGCGTTAGGATCCTCTAATATGAGGAATACATGTAAATGGTAAACAAAAAATCCATGATGGAACTCAAAAATGAATTTATTTTAAAAATATTTATATAGAATTATAAAACAGGAATATTTAAAATTTTACAACAAAAAACTGAACTTCCAAGAATCGAACCCAAGATCTCATATTTAATATATATTCACCCCATTAGCTTGATGAACTTATTTCTAATTTACTGATTAAGGTGATATGGCAGAGTACATCCAACCATATCCAATCAATTTACTATCAAGTAACACTAATCAGCTAAACGCAAGAGGAATAAAACGTATACTGTATATGTGAACATGAAAAGTCCTTTAATATAATGTGAAAATAAAATAAAGTGAGAATAGAGCAGATTTGAGAGTAAAATCATGAAATAATTATAATTACATCATGCAACTCTATATGCCCGTTTCTTTTTTTTTTTTTGTACCATATATTTGAATTGGGTATCAACTGGGCTTGTTTTCTTTTCCTGAAAATCGAAAATATTTAGGGAAATATAATTTATTTATCCACATATTTAATAATATGATTTTTTAACACATCATTTAGGATAATTACTGCGCTTCACTTCTTACCTGAGGGCTGAAAGATAGGTTGCAAAACTTTCCTGGGCCCCTAGGCCACGTTCCTTTACCTTAATGTTTGAAAGTATAAAACATGATATACGCTCCTTCTCTGTCTCCCTTGTATTATTTGTCTTGATTTCTACTAGTTTATAATTATGGTCTATTCTGCCTTTTGATATATTCAAATAAACATTGATGGATGGTATGTCGGAAGGATAGTGATCTATAAAAACAAAAGATTTTCTTCCCCTCATGTTTTCCCATTATATATATTTAAGAGGAGAATTGAGTATTTGAATGAAGACCTTGGTTTTCAACCTGCTAACTATTGCAAAGTATATAAATATAAATTGGTTTACTTTTAACATTTAAAAAAGAAAGCAAATTATTTCCAATTTTATTTTTTTAAATAAACCAAATAAAAGCTGTCCTTACTATGATGTAAAATATCGGGAAAATGTGGCTCAGTAGTAGTGAAACTCATAGATAATTTGTTATTAATATAATCACTTCGGTATAATTAAAAATAAAAGAAATTCCACTGAGGGCAAAGTTTCTTTTATATAATTTTATTTTGCGAAAACTCTTCAGAATATTTTTGTGACTAATTTCCCAAACCTTTTGATACCTTGTATGCTCCTTCTCTGTCTCCTTTAAAATATTTTCATACCTTCCTACTTATATCTAATTCTGGTCTGTTTTTAGCATGTTTTTATATTGTCAATGGAAGTTATGATCTATAAAAATTAAAGGTCGCCTCTTCTTTCAAAATAGACGATAGATCAAATCGTCATCTATCTACTGACTCCTCAAACTAATGGACTCGGGTTGGTGACAAAACCTATCCGGATCACAACCGCCTAATGTGTTCTATCAACTCTTCCTATCTCAGCCTAACACCTCCTGTCATATTGGAGAATGTCTTACTCCCAGATTTAAATTTCGACACTCGTGTTGGGGAATATTATAGATTTGTAGAAGAAGAGGAACATCCTCTATTACTCAAAGGTATAAAACAATAAAAAAGGACAAGAGATCAAATTATATGTACATCAGCAGCTCACGCCGGCCTGCCCTATCCAATAACCGCTAGCCAACTAATAATCCAACAAAGCCGCGCTATTTAGACAGAGATGTCAATTAGGATAGGTAATGCTAAACACTATGCAAATCACAATAATATTGCATCACAGAAAAATCTTGAATAGTCAATTTCAACTATCCAAAGGGCGGAAAAGCTCCGAAAGACTTGTCTAAACTTGAATGTATTCCCTTTAATACACAGCTATTCAAACAAACCACAGGTTTTCAAATTGGGTAATCCCCTGTCCATATTATTAGCTTGAATAATCCTGTTCTAAATAGATCACAGCAATATCCAGGAAACTGGTTGAATAAAATTGATAATAATACTTTACAAGAAGTCTGGAAAAACAAATATGGCGACAGATTTTGCAAAAATAGTAATCTCACCCATTTTAATTTATAAATATTTGGAAATATTGTATTTAACCGTATTAATATTTACATCAAAATTTGTATTTGTTTGTTTAGAAAGTTCTGGAGGCGCCTCTTTCCATCAAGGAAATAATAGCAGAGGTAAACCTTTAAATATATTTGTAATTAAAATGAATAGATAATATGAACTGTGAAGAGCACCATCTTTAGGAATAAATATCAACTAAATAATAATTTATTTTATCCTAAATAGATCGGTTCATTTACACCAAATTATATGATTACATACAACTTTAAAATGTGTTACCTATTTAATCGATAGATAGTAAATAAGATTTTATATATAGCATAATCTTTCTATTTTCTTAATATTAGCATACCTCTGAATTTATATAAAAATATCATATACAGGGTGATCCAAAAGTCCCGCACAACTTTAAAAATTAATAACTCCGCGAATATTTGTGCTAGAGCAATGCGGTAAACACCATTGTGTCCAGGATGCAATGGGATTTTTTATGGCAAATAATGAAAAATTCGAAATTGATTTTAGTTACAACTTTATTCGCTAGATGGCGCCCTACCAAAATCAGCGATTCAGTGGCCAATTTTTTGATAAATTGAAAAATATAACTGAACGACACGTATTTTTACTTTTTGAATACCAGGAAAGAACCCTAATAATATCAAATGATAAATTAATAAAACACCATTTCTCCAAAAGTTAGAATAAATGGTTAACGATTTTTAAATACAATCTGAGATATGTAAAATAGGTATATGCAAATTAAAACATGTACCAAAAAAAAAAAAACTGATATTTTAGATGCGGTTTGCTGGCATCCTCTCAGCTATTTATATTTCGAAAATAATAATTTTCTATTTTTTTTTAAATTCAACTCTCTCTCAGTATCGATTATATTTATTTTAATTCATTTGAAAAATATTTATCTATATCTGATGATTTATTTTAATCTCGAATGCTGTTGTTGTTTTTTATAAAGAGCCTCAGATTCTTTTCGTTTGGCCAACAAAAAATGTCCAATTTATATACACATATATTCTTACATAATGAGACTTTAAAGAATGCAAATAACCTTCATCTATTTACATACACAACACATCTTTCCCCTTAATAATACTCCAGTCGGTCTAGGGGTTTCCTGGCTCTCTGAGGTCTAGGACTGCGGACGGGCACTTGCACAGCGGCAGCCTCCGGTTTAGGAGTGCAAGAGGGCACGTGCACAGCAACAGGCCCTTGTATAGGAGTGCAAGAGGGTACGTGCACAGAAGCAGTCTCCTCCTTGTTTCCTGATGTAACCTCTGGAACCTCCTCTTCACTTTATTTCTGACTTCCACCTACAGGCTTCTCTCCTGATGTTCGAGGAAGTATCAAATTTCTTGTCTCCACTTGTTTCTTTCTCACAGGTCGCAATTGATTGATATGCCTCTTATACACGACGCCCTCGCAACTTATAAGGTAGTGACGGTAGCTCAATAATTCCAAAATGGTACCTTTTTACCGTCTAGGTCCAGTTCCCACCCCGGATTTCCCATCTTGGTATTAAATTCGAGAATCTTGATCTTAAACTTCTCTTCATTAGCAGTTCCGCCGGGGAATTCCTTTATTACAGTTTGGGGGAATGCTCTATGAGCAAATAGGAAACTTTGTAGATTCGTCTCTAAATCATCCTTCCCATTATTCTTTCTCAAAAGGTTTTTAAACTCTCTAACATATCTCTCAGTTAAACCATTTGTACTAGGATTATACGGACTATCTTAGTGTGCCGTATACGGACTATCTTAGTGTGCCGTATACCATTCATTTTGGTAAATTGCTCGAATTCACCAGAGACAAACTGTCTTCCGTTATCTGTAACAAAATATTAGGGCAATCCAATTCTGGTGAGAATTTCTCTAAGATGACTTATAATCGTTTTTCTGGTAATATCTTTGAGGATAAAAATTTCTATCCACTTTGAGTATGCGTCCACGAGAACCAAAAACATTCTTCCCATGAACGGACCCGCTAGATCAAGATGAAGTCGATGCCACGGTTTTTCGGGCCAAGTCCATTCCGAGATGGTATCCGGGGGCATGCTTGCCGATTCTTGGCATAATCTACATTCTCTAGTTAACTCCTCGATGTTACTGTCTATGCCTGGCCAACAGAAAATACCGTCTGGCAATCATCTTCATTTTAACAATCCCCATGTGTATTTCATGCAAGTCATTTAAAATTAAAGATCTTAATTTTTGGGAAATTATCACTCTTTCACGCCATTGAAGACAACCAAACTCCAAACTTAATTTCTCATTGATATTATAATAAGGAGCTAGTGGGTTTTCCCTCGGTACACCCTTGTGAATTTACACACAGTAGCCTTCTCTAACATTCCTTAATACTTGGGGCGTCTCATATGCCACCTCCATAAAAGAGAACGGCACCTCATTCAACTTCCTGAGAAGAAGTACCTGGTCTTTCTATCATGTCTATGACTCAGAATTACGCCAAGTCCATAGTCCATTAATAATGATTCACATTTTTAAAATAACATTCGATATTCTTTCGTCCAATTCCATCTACAATTTTTATTAAAAAGTTGATAGAATAGGCTAAAATGTTTGCTATATTCTTTATGAATCTATAATAATAAATTAAGAGTCCTATGAAAGATCTTAATTGCGAAACATTCTTTAGGTTCAGGCCCCTCTATCACTGCTTTAATTTTATTTTCTAAGGGATGCAGTCCATATTTATCCATTTTAAACCCTAAATATTCCACCGATTTATTTTTAAATTTACATTTATATCTGTTTAACTTTAAACCTTTTTCTAGCAACCATCTAAACACTAGATCCAACTTTTGTTCATGATCTTCAAAGTCTTTTCCTGCAACCAAAATATCATCTTTGTAGCAGGCCACACCAGGCAAATCAGAAAATAGGCCTTCCATAATCCTCTGAAATTTATTTGGTGCTACCGCTACGTCATATGGTAGTCTTTTATAAGAAAACAACCTCTTTGTTGTGTTTATATCAACAACAGCTTTGGCTTCTTCCGCTAACATTACTTGCAAGTAAGCCTGTGATAAGTCTAGAGTCGAAAGTACGGTGCTTGTAGATAATTTTGAAAATATCTCATCGATCGATGGAATGGGATACCTATCTAATTCTATTGCTTTATTAGCTGTACATCTAAAATCACCACATATCCTTACACTACCATCCTTTTTTGATGCCGGTACTATTTGAGCGGTCCAATATGCATGAACTATAGGTTATAAAATGCAAGAATTCACTAAACGATCAATTTCATTCTCTACTTTGTTTTTTAGAGAGAAAGGTAAACTTCTGGCCTTACAAAACACAGGAGTCACATCCTTTTTTAAATTAAAATTTATTTTAACGTCCTTTAGACAGCCCAAATCTTCGTTAAACAAATATGCATACCTATCCATCAAATATTTATATATATAAATATATTTCTATTATATTCATTATTTAAAATTTTAATGCTAAACAATATAGAATAATCAAGTTTCAACTGTTCAAGCCATTCTCTTCCTAATAAAATTACCTGTATTTTTTCATTTACAACTATTAATCGTAAATATTGGTTGGCTTTTTTTACAAAAACATTTCTTTGATCTATAATCTCTATTGATTTACCACAAAATGATTTTAATCTTAAATTTGTTGAAAATAATCTTTTACCTTGCCAATAATTATTATAAATATCTTTAGGTATTAACGTAACTGGACTTCCTGTATCTATTGTAAAGCACAAAGAATAATCATCTACTGTTGAATTTATTGTGGCATCAGTTTCGCCCTGTACAGAATATATAGAGTCCTCTTGTACAAATTTACATCCCTACATTCTTTTACTAGCTTTGCAGACCCTACTTAAATGACCCAGTTTATTACATTTTAAAACAAGTCTTTGTTTTATGAGGTAAAACAGATGCCACGTGTGAATGTCTTTCACCACATCTATAACACACTATTTTGCCTTTGTCACTTTGCCTGAAAGGCCTATACTGCGCCGTACTATTATTGTACTCACCCTTTTTATCCTTTCAATTCACAGGGGATATCTTGGCCACTAATATATCTTGTAATTCTCTTGTATATTTATCTCCGCCAATTCGAACGAGATCGCCACTGCAAAAACTTTATCCAGGGTGACATCGTCGTCCTCTTGTGGTAGCTTCTTTTGCAGGATTTCCTACTTGATTCCAGCCACAAAACGGTCTCGCATCATGGTTCCCAACATATCGACGAAATTAGAATTTATTGCCAAATGTTTCAATTCTCTAAGATATTCCGAAATTGATTCTCCTTCCTGTTGAATTCTCTTTAAAAATCTGCATCGCTGTGGTATCACTTTCTTCTTTGGATCCAAATGCAGCTCAATTCTTTGAATGATAGTATCATAGGGTTGATCTTTCTTTAGACCAGGAAGAAAATGTCGTTTCTCTGCTTCAAAGTTTCAGAATCTGGTAGCGAGGTAAAAATCAGCACTTTAATCTCCTCCTTCAGATGCCAAAAAGAAAGCCTCAAATTTTTGTACAAAAAGATCGAAGCGTCCTCCACTGGGCTATAGCATCTAAAAGGTACTATTAACTTTGAACTTGTCATGCTGATCTTTTCTACTCCTTTGTTTTCTTGATCGAGATAGTTTAAAGGATGTAATCTTAAACCATTTTCCTATTTTTCCTCTCCATAATCCGAGAGTCAGATTTGTTCAAAAGATGTAGTTGTTAAACTTGCATAGACGCCGTTTTCCTCAGCTTTTTACTGGCTCTGTAGATCGCGCATCCTCGTCGCCACTTTTGTTGTGTCGTAATTAGACCTACAAGAGCTCAAACTTGACCATGGCCAACAACAAATGTCCAATTTATATATACATATATTTTCACATAATGAGGCTTTAAATAATACAATTAATATTCATCTATTTACATAAACAACGGTTAATATATAGCGAGAAGAGTAGAGGACTGAGCACAGATCCCTGAGGTACACCAGCCCATGTTCTTCGGTCCTTGGAAAATGTTCCATTGACCCGAACTTTTATCCTTCTTCCCCTTAAGTAGTCTGCAATCCAGATTAAGGTTTTTCCTCTTACTCCGATGTTGTGCAGCCTTTCAAATAATTTCTACACTCGATCAAAAGCTGAGGTCATATCCAGGAATACGGCCGTTGTCTTCTTTGGCGGTTTTTCCTAGAAATCTATTATTGATTGACAGAAGTAGAACAGTTTATCAGTTGTACAGTGTCTGGATCTTTAGGCAGTTTGGTAGAAGTTTATTTTATTATTGTTAGTGAGCCAGACTATGAGCCTAGAGTGGATAATTCATTCTGTTATTTTACAAAGTATGCTGGTAAGAGCAATTGGCCGATAGTTCTTGCATTCCTTAGCATCTTTGTTTGGTTTCAGTATTGGCACTATAATTGATATCTTCCAATTCTTTGGTAGTTTACCAGTTTGCCATGAAATCTTCAGTATTCGTAGGAGTTGATTTTCGTCTCCAAAGTGTTTAATCATTTGACCAAAGATTAGAGCATCTCCAGGTGACATCTTGGATTTAACTTTCCTATTGATGAATTTAGCTCATTCAGTGTGAAGTCTCTCGAGTAAATATCTTGTTGATGGTAATTTATTTATTGTTTAACTAACTTGTTTATATAATTTTTAGAGTTCTGCCTTCATTCGTATAGCTGAGTCTGGAAGTGCTTGAAAGATATTCAGCAATTATGTCAGCCATCTGTTTGTTCGTTCTCGCTGTTCATATCGGTTAGATGGTTTTGATTGTTTTATAACACTAATTATATTCCAGTGATGGCTTTCCTTTTTTGGATCCATTTTTTTTTTTTTGCAGAATTCTGCCCATTTTTCTTGTTTGAATATCCAAATTTCTTGTTCTATTTTGTGACTAATTTCAATGAGTTCCTTTATGATTTCTTCTGTTTTATTTGTTTTAAGAAGTTCACTGATATTGTCTCTCTCTGCAATCATTGCCTCGATATTGTGGTCCTTCCAGTAAATTATTCACAGGTCTTTACGTCTACCTCTAGGTATCGATACTTTTGCAGCTTTGGATATGTTCAAAGAGAATTTTTCCATTTTTTTGTCAATCGTTCTGTGATTTAATTCTTCGTTGCACAGTTCTTCAAGCTTTTCTGTAAAATATTTTCCAGTGTTCTTTTATTCTGTTGAAAATTCTCAATTTTGAATTTTAGGGTTGTTAAAATTGGTCTGTGGTCACTGATTGAACTTTTCAGAATTTTCCATTGTGTTGTGGGTGCGATGTTGTAATTTATCGCTGTGATGTCTATTGCGGATTCTGTGCCTGTGGACTTGGATAGATAGGTGTTCTCTTCGTTATTTAACGGCGTAAGGTCGAGGTCGGTCAGCATGTTCTCAACCTGCTGACCTTTGTTAACCTGGACATGTGATCCCCAAGTTGGTCTTTCGGCGTTAAAATCACCAAGTATGATTGCGATATCCGAAGACGCTTCACTTAATGTCTCTATCAGGTCTGTATTAATGCTAGTATTATCGTGGTGATAAACATTTATGATTGGAATTGTTTTATCTGTAAGATAGATTTCTATTGCCTGAGCTTCTGTCGTGCTTTCTCTAGGCTTACTCTGATTATAGGCGATTTCCTTAAATTTGATTTCTAGAGTTTTAATCAAAATGGCAAGTCCTCCTCCGAATTTTCCCGGTCTGTCCATTCGTAGTGTTGTATAATCTTTGATATTGAATCTCAGATTCTGATTCAATTTTGTCTCCTGAGGACAATTAATATTAACATTGTTGTCACAGAGAAGACAAGTCAGCTCTTTATTTTCCTCTGGGTACCATTTATATTGAGTTGTAGTAGATTGGATTGTGTCCTCGTAGTAGATTTCTCATCATGAGCTCGAGCTGCAGCCCCTGACGCGGCGGTTACCCCGGACGCGGTAGCATTACTGGAGATATCAGTTTTGCTCTTCATTTGAAAATGGGTGCCGTTGCAACGTTAGTCATCTTGGAAACGAACCAGAATTTGGTCAAATATTCCAAGGGTCCAGGGGGGACCGCAAGGAGGTGTGGTCGAACTTCTCCCCTTCCCGCTGAAATGCCATCACTACAGGATAAAGCACTCTTGGTGAATTTTTTAAATTGTGATTCAGAATCTGCCACTGAAGCTCTTCGAGCGTTTCGTTCCTTTAAAGATATTCGAAGCGGTAAAGGACCAATGAGTTGCTACTCTCTAAAGCGATTCATTAAAAGTATTGAGGAAACTGGATCTCTCGAAGCAAAACCTCAGAGTGGAAGACCATCGATATGGAAGTCAGTGGCTGTTACGGTTTTGCAGAATGGTGAAGCTATTGAAACGTTATCCCCGTATGGAGAAGCAAGTGCTAGACAAGTTTCTCGACAAACGGGGATTTCGTATGGAACATTTGGAGAGAACACACATTTAGAATTTTTCTATAAAAATATCCTAACAAAATTCAAAGTTTTCACGAGTTGAAAGTCAGCGATTTTGAGAAGCGTCAAGAATTCGCTGCATGGGTTTTCCGGCAAATTGATATTGATGAAAACTGGCTGTCAAATGTTCTAAGAACAGATGATGCTCACTTTTATCTAAATGGAGAATTTAACATTCAAAACTGCTTCATTTTTGCAACAGAAAGCCCTAGGATTTTTACAGAAATACCACTTCATCAGCACAGAGTTACAGTTTGTGTGGGTTCACTTCTTCTTTTTTTATTGGGCCATTTTTCTTTGAAAAAATCAATGGAAGAACTTTTAAAACCGTTTTCTTGACCGGTGAACGTTATATTCAACTTTTGAGAGAAAAGGGTATTCCCATATTGCAAGACAGACAAGCACTAAGCGAAATAACATTCATGCAAGATGGAGGACCTCCTCATATCTCCCGCGGTTCCAAACAATTGCTGAAGGATATGTTCGGTGGAATTCGTTGATAAGTCGCCACTTTATATACCAGTGGCCTCCAATATCACCAGACTTGACGCCTTACAATTTCGGTTATGGGGGTACATTAAGTCGCGTTTTTATCGATGCCGGCCTACCACATTGGCCATGTTGAAGGCTTCTATAAGATGGCACGTTTTATAAATTTCAACTATTTAATTGTGACCATTCTGTCTTTTATCGTCTGCAGGCGGTGTTTGATAATGAAGGGCGCCACATTGAGCAAGGATTGTGACCTAATACAAGAGAGAAGGCAGTTACCTCATGTGTTATATTTTGCAGCTCTTTGTTTTGGGTTATGGGAATAATAAATGCTGTCCTCACATCTTGACTCTTTTTTATCTGTAAACGGTATTTTTTTTGTTTGTCATTTTCCCACATTTTATATTATGTCGTGCAGGCCAAAGTGTTATAACTTCTCGAATAACTCTGGTATACACGATTTTACCCCTTATGTTTAGTTTATCGCTTTTCGCTCATTAGAAGAAATAGCATAAGCATAGCATAGCATTTTTCAACGCAAAAGGTCGATTTAAAAATGATTTTTTTAGGGGATACATTTTCAAAATTATGTACAGTATAATATATTTCATTTTTGGATCTAGTTAAATAGTCAAGTGTCGACAATTAGTCAATAAACTACACATTCCTTATAGCAAGAAATCCTATTAATAGTGCCATCATAATTTTTGGTACTATATTAACATTTCAAAAATCGTGTATTGATATCAGCAGTGTTTTTCAAACATTCAATCTTTTTCACAAAACTCCATCTAAAATATAAATATTTTTTGCTACATGTTTTAATTTGCATATACCTATTTTACATATCTCAGATTGTATTTAAAAATCGCCAGCCAATTCTTCTAACTTTTGGCAAAATGGTGTTTTATTAATTTATCATTTGATATTATAAGGGTTCTTTCCTGGTATTCAAAAAGGAAAAATACGTTTGGCCGCTGAATCTCTGATTCTGGTAGAGCGCCATCTAGCGAATAAAGTTGTAACTAAAATCAATTTCGAATTTTTCTTTATTTGCCATAAAAAATCCCATTGCATCCTGAACACAATGGTGTTTACTGCATTGCTCTAGCGCAAATATTTGCGGAGTTATTAATTTTTAAAGTTGTGCGGGACTTTTGGATCACCCTGTATATATGTTATAAATAAAAATGAATAGAGATCATGTTGAGGATTATGGTAATAGTGATGCAGTCGTGGGAATATTAAAATAATTTTGATCAGAGATTTCTTTATTTGAGCTAAGGAAAATATATAAAAGAACATTATTTGATTAAAGTAATGCCTGGCTTAAGGCGAGTAGAATAAGAAAAACAAAATATTATTTAGATAATGTACAAAGATTTGAGCCGGCCATTGGGATAGAGAGAGAAAATATCTATATTTTACGGGGCTGCTAACCAAAATGAATGATTTTTGAGCCCCGATGGACGCATAAAGCGGAATATATACAAAGCATAGTTGGAGGGGCCTGGGGATGGGTGGCCAGGGATCATCGCCAGGTGAGGCCAGGAGAACCGGGATGTAGAGGAGGACCGCGGGGGAGCAGGGTGGTGATCCGCGGAGTTCAGGGGGTGGCAGAGACGGGTTCAATGGTGTTGAAGCAGGCGTAGCAGGTTTGTAGCAGGCAGACAAGCCGCAATGCACGATGTAAAGTATCAAGGTGCTGCACGCAACCAAGGCTGTTCAAAAAGGTTAGATTCCCCAGGCCAGGGAAAATAAAAGAAAGACAGCTGTTGTTTAAATAAGAATATTAGATAAAGCGAGAATGATTCAGCAACTGATGGGAAAAGATAGATTATTTTTTATTTTATTTATTTATTTTTATTTTATTTTTATTTTTTTGTAAAAATGAATATATTAAAGTTTTGGATAAGATTACTGGTGAGGGTACCAGTGCTAAGACGACCAACCAGAAAAGTACACCATGGATTGCATAGCGCGTTCAAATGGGTCGCTGCGTAAGTCGATTTCTCGAGCAGCCCGCGCCGTCGAATCGCCAAACCATTTGCCCTCTGTCCTTGGGTTACAGAGACAGCGTCAGGGGCGATCACATACGCAGGGCAGGTCGCGAAACCGATATTAAACAGCGGCACAGGCCAGAGTTACGTCTACGAGCAGCCGCCAATGACCGGTGTTAACCATGAGGTGAGGAGTCAGAGTCGCTCAGGTTATCGGAATCCTCCGCGCGGACGCGTGGCTTAAGTCTATCAGAGGCCTTTAGGAACTCCAGGCAGGCTCGCCAAGTGCTCCTGTTGAAAATAAAGTCTTTGAGTGACCGCGGAGTGTACCCTAATTCTTCTGCACAGGTGGAAAGAAGGGGGAATCTAAGGGCATCAAGGCTGCTGCACTCAAGCACGATGTGAGACAGAGTTTCTTCCCTGTCGGCGTCGCAGTAAGGGCAGGAAGTATCGTCAATGACGCCTATCCTGTGGGCGAAACTGTCCGTCCACGTGTGTCCCGTTAGCAGGCCTACCACAATGTGCTCGCTAGGGACGATGTACGCATACCTTTTGTCTAAAAGACTCATTGGAGTAAGGCCAAAGCGGGTGTGGATAGAAGGAGCTAGAGAGAGGAATCTGCTTTCCCATGCTTCACGCGCCCGGCCGTAGATTGCCGATTTTACAAACGACAAAGGAGCGAGTTTGTAACAGCTTGGGTCAGCAGACTCAGCACCCCGCTTTGCAAGTGTGTCCGCAATGTCATTACCCACGTTCCCACTGTGGCCCTTGATCCATTGTATGGTGCATCTGTTCCCATTGCGATTCAATCGCGAAATCAGTAGCAGAGCTCTGTCGATAAGGTAATTACCAGTCTTAGAGTTCAGAACTGACTTCACGACTGAGAGGTTGTCCAGGAAGAATCCTACGGTTAGATGATTAGGTAAAGTGGTTGCGTTTTCAAGAGCCTTAACCAATCCAAGGGCTTCCGCCTGAAAGACAGAACAATGAGGGGACAGAACATGAGATTCACGTATTTCAGGTGCACAATCGAGACAAGAGAACCTGCACACGCCGGCGCCAACTCCATCTCTGGTTTTGGAACCATCTGTATAGTATGCCACGTGGAAGAAAAGAGCAGGAATATTACTGGGAGCGGAGTAATAGGGGGGCTAGGGGAAAGGATGTGGAAAGGGAGGAGGCTCGAGTGGAATTTCAGCGTCAACCAATCCATACTTTTTAAGGTATAGCTCAGTTTTAGCCAAGATTTCCAGATCGAGCGGAAGGACTCTGGAGAGGGAGATTAGAGCAGCGTTGCTGGTTGATCTGAAAGCTCTACAAGCTCTCACTAGGAAAGGCCTTTGAGCACTTAGTAGAACATTCAAGGAGCGTTGAGAAAGATTAGGAAACCAAACCGCCGAGGCATAGGCAATGGCCGGAACAACCACTTGCAGATACAGAGTTCTCAAGGCGCGGTAACCAAAACCAAAGTTGAGATTAGCGGCTGCGGTCAAACGCGGCAACATGCCGCGGACCTTGGCGCAGACTTCAACTACGTGCTGGTAGAAAGATAGACGTTGATCAAATCTCACTCCCAGCACCTTAATTGAGTCGCACCATTGGATTGGCCGTCCGTGGATAACCAGATCCCGGCGCGGTTCAGGCAGTCTCCCGTGTGGTCTGAGGAGAACCATAGCCTGGCACTTCCCCACGCTGAGTTCCAGTTTATGCAAACTGCACCACCTAGCGATCGTATCTATGGTGAGTTGGGCCGCGGGAAGTTGACTAGGTCGGCATCCCGAGACCACCACGACCAGATCATCCGCGTAGGCTTGCGGGAAAACATTATTGGGATAAAACAACAACGAGTTTTTATAGGGGAAGAGTGACCTCTGGCGGTCGATTTAGCAGAGTATTTGAATCTATAATATTATAGTATTATATTATAATTTAAAATAAAATAATATTTTTATATAAAATATATCTATATATATATAAATTAATGTTTGTATGTTTGTTTGTAGGTCCGGTATACAAATTCGCAGTAGTTCACTAATTCAAACCAAAATTTCCATAAATAGGTAAAAAAATACGGGGATGACGATAGGCTATTTTAAAAAATATATAAATCAATTATTAAAACTATATATTTTTAGTCAGAAAATGATGATGACGATATTTCTGTATCATGTTTGATTATCAGATACAAAATTAAATCGGGAAAAATTCTTAAAAGCAGAGACCACGGGTGAAACCAGTTCATTATTTTGTACGCAGGAACAAAATTCTAACAGAAAAACATTCATTCAAGCAGAAAACAAAAGCCAGATCATCTTTCTATAAAAATACCGCTTCTCAGACACAAAGTTTGGAGCGTGACGTTTCACAAGAGTGACATCCACGGCGCCAATTTATAATTGTAACGAATAGCATTTGAAAATCAAAATAATATAATTTCCAAATATCGTTGTGAAAATTTACATATTTATTTTTATATTTTAAAAACACACACTAAGTTTGGAGTGGGACGTTTCACAAAAGTGACATCCACGGTGCCAATTTATAATTGTAACGAATAGTATTTGAATAAAACATTTAATCGGGTAAAACCCTGGCGTTGCCCGGGTCATTCGGCTAGTATATCTATATATATAAAAATCAATGTTTGTATTTTTGTTTGTTTGTATGTCCGGTATACAATTTCGCAGTAGTTCACTAATTCAAACCAAAATTTCCATACATAGGTAAAATAATACGGGGAAGACGATAGGCTATTTGAAAAAATATATAAATCAATTATTAAAACTACATATATATTATTCTACTTAGCTCACGTACAGCGCCCTCTATCAAAGATTAGATTAAATTATGCTGATGCAAACAAATAGATAATGCTAATAACAAACAATTATAAAAAAAATCTTATCTAAATACATATCACTCGGGTAGATATGCACACGGGTCAATCCCGGAGCGAAGCCCGGGTCACCCGTCAAGTATTGTATAAAAAAATATTTTCTGTTGATTTTATAATTATTTTTTAAAATTGAGTTCATGATCTTGAGATTTGATATATTTTGTAATATATTAGTATTAGGTCAATGGTATTGGTTATGCAGTCGTGCCAAAAATCTTGAAAATAAAGATATTTGAAATAATGAAGATTAGAAATAGCTTTAATTGAGCTATGGGATAAATAAAAACATATTTGATAAAAGTACTGCCTGACTTAAGGCGTAAGAATAAAAAAATTAAAAACTTATTTACATAATGTACAAAGGATTCTGAGCCGGCCATCGGGAAACAACAACAATGAGTTTTTATAGGGAAAGTCCCGACATCTGGTAGTAGATTTAAACAGAATATCTGAATCTATGAAATATATTTTAAATAAAATAAGGTTTTAATATAACATATAAATATATCTAAAGAGACAAGGGTCGCCTCTCCCGTCAAAATAAATGTATAAAACCAGACGCCATCTATTGACCGTCACTGCAACTAGCGGCCTCGGGTCGGTGACAAAGCCACAACACAAGCTTTGGCAAACTCAAAAGCGTCCACCTAGAAACCATGGTTTCGGGCTAATGGCCCTCGTCAGTCTAGGGCGAACTTTATTCCATGAGATCCACACGGCTGGCAAAGTGGCTGGGCCATATATATGGCTAAAATATAGATGGACATTTTGCCGGAAGGAAATTGATATAAAGATACAAGGATTGCCTCTCCCGTCAAAATAGACTTTAAAACCATGTAACAGAAAAGTCAAAATTAACTGGGATCATGTTATTAAATTAAACAATTGCACAATCTAAAAGTCGGCGACAGAAATTTGCTGATATATTACGCCATCTGTGATCTCTTCATCGTCAAAGAAGATTCTCGAGGTTTAACCTTTTTAGTTTTAAAACCGCACACCATTTACGAATCCTAATGAATATTTTTATCGAATGATTTTTTTATTTTTTTAATTTTAATATAAAACAATTCATTTATAGATTATATATATCGTTTGATATTTTAAAACGTATCTTCATATTCACCAGAGTCAACATTGTTATATTTCAGAATATCGAATTTATTCTTGATTTGCGTAGTAATTTAAAGTTTTAAATGCTGTGTTCTAGACCCGAGGAGGAGCCAGTCGTAGAGTAAGTAAATTGAGTAATATGCGGTACACTATAAACATAACTTAACCAGAATTGTATATGCTGTATGAGCCCAAATGCAAAACGGAATTTTCTATATAGTAGAATATTCAAAATAATATAAATGAATGAATTTCCATCATATATTAGATTTAAAAGTAAATGTATTTATAAAATATTTAAAGGAGGAATTCGCCTCTTTTTATCGATTTTTATATGATCGGACTTAGATCCTATGAGCAGGTGTTCTTGCTCTATAAAAAGGAAACAATCTGATGGATTTTTGTTGTACATTAAATATGTATACAAATCAATTTTTACAAAAAATTATGATTATATAAACATAACGATGAATAATAAGTCACGAGTAGTCAGGACAATAACAGAGGAGAGTTTATCAATCTTGGTGACCAAGTATGGCGCTAACAACGACTCAGGAAGGCAACATGATGATCCTCTATGATGTTGAACTTATAATCGGGAGTGGAAGTTTGAAACCTTTGGCGTAACGTCCTTCCTCAAACATTGCAAGAATATGCCAATCACTACTTTGTTTATTAATCACAAATATACCTTTTTAAAAATTATTTTAGTGTTTATTTATTGATGAATTATTTAATTAGAGTGTTTGATTATGGCAGTACATCTAAAATATATATTTATCGATTATATACTATTGATTTCTTGAATCATATCAAACTTCATTAGGTATTCGATATCAATAAAAAATAATTGAAAATCACTAATCAATATCCAACTTACAAACATCTCTACAACTAACTTCAATCTATAATGAAATAATAGTTCTCAACCTAGCTCATGTTTTCTGGTAATATAACCAAAAAATATCTTTTTTTTTTATAGAACCTATTATACAAAAAAAAAACTGTAAAGTTTTAAATTCCATTCAAAGATCCTTTTTGAAGACATTCAAATCATTCAATCCATATTGTATGTTACTATAAAAACATTTTTGATAAACTATAAAGTTATTCACTGTATAATGCATGTCATTATAAAAATGTTTAAATATTTAAGTGATACTCCAGAGCCTACTCTGGTAAATTGTAGTAGAAGTGAAACTGCCAAATTATATTCACAGTATAATATGTCTTATAAAAATATTCAACTCTATTGATATTTCAGAACCTACGACGGCGAGGTTTACTGGGCCCCTGAAAACCAGCCCACACCTTCCTGGATGAGGAACTACTCCCACTACTATCATTTGCCGTAAGTATTGTATAGATGTAAACAGCCTTTCTTATATAGCTAGATTAGATGTGAATGAGGACGTTTTTTATGTGTGTGTATTAATGTAAAAGTTCTTACAAATTCATAAAATATCGCACTACACAATGCACGTTAATAAAACTATCATAAGGTTTGTTCTAATAAGACAATTTACATTCCAAAGAATCAAAATAGATATGTGAAAACTATCTGTCCTTTTCAAAGCGATTATTTTATTCATATAAATACTGAAATAATAAACTACAGTATTTATAATTATGCGAATAGTAGCATTTAAATGAATAATGAATAAATCTATAAATGTATTCACCTTCATAAGGTCAATAAATTCAATATAAATCTTCTCCAAACATATCTAAAAATACATAAATTGCACAACTCAATTAATAAATAATTTTTACAGGTGCTCTCATTGCAAGCGGCCGTGCGGGATCCCATGCCCTAAGTGAGTTGATTCAACAGTTCCTTTGTCTTACCATGTTTAATCATTAATGTGTCCCTATCAGTTAGGAATATGTTCTACAGTCTCGCAATTTTCACCCTGAAATAGTTCCATCAGTGCAACATTTCTCAGTATGGAATTTGTTATTCTTTCACACAATTTCAACCTGATGCTGGGGCGTTATCGTGATGAAGCGAAATTTTTGAACAAATTTAATCTTTCAAGTCCAAGATCCTCGGTCAATATTTTTTGACATGTGCCATATAAAAACCCTGTTTCTTCTACTAGTTTTCTGATCTTTGTCCTTGTATTCTCCCTTAATAAAGTGCCAATTTTTTTGTGTCAGTTCTTCATGGTTTTCCAAAGTTGATCTTTCCTGGCATGCGTCATCTTGGGTTGACGCTCTACCAGATTTGCAACGGGCAAACCACTTAAACGTTTTTGATTATGATATGGCTGCCTCCCCGAACGCCAATTTCAACATTTGAAACTTTCTGAAGCCGTTTTTCCTAATTTTTGACAAAATATTATGCATACCCTTTGTTCAATTTTAAGATCCGTTATGAAAAAATGCCGCACCTTTGTTTCTTTTCTTTAAAAAATGCTTCTGAAATTATTATTATTTGAGATATCGAAAATTAAAATATTTTTTTTTTACAAGAAGAGGTTTAGTGATTATGATGCTAATTTTATTTTCGAAAACTCTTCAGAATATTTTTTGACTAATTCCCCAAACCTTTTGATAGCTTGTATGCTCCTTCTCTGTTTCCTTTAAAATATTTTCATACCTTCCTACTTATATCTATTTTTGGTCTGTTTGTAGCATGTTTTTATATATTGTCAATGGAAGTTATCATCTATAAAAATTAAAGCTCGCCTCTTCTTTCAAAATAGACGATATATCTAAGCGGCATCTATCTACTAACTCCTCAAACTAATGGACTCGGGTTGGTGACAAAACCTAACCGGATCACAACCGCCTAACTCTCATATTGGAGAATGTCTTACTCCCAGATTTAAATTTTGACACTCGTATTGGAGAATATTATAGATTCGTAGAAGAAGAGGAACATCCTTTATTACTTAAAGGTATAAAACAATAAAAAAGGACAAGAGATCGAATTATATTTACATCAGCAGCTCACGCCCGCCCTGCCCTATCCAATGTATGTAAATATATTGGACGAAAGAGGAGCCCAATGCTTTTTTAGATCAATTTTCTTCAAGATAATTTCCACATATATATTTAGATGGGTGGAGTGAAATTATGTTGAATATAATTTATTTTCAAATTTCTGTGTCGAATAATGAGAAAATCTATACGCCCTTTATATAATGAGGTGTAACAATGAAAAATGAGGAAACTTCTTTTCAAATGTACATAATTTCTCTTAGAGATATTTTGAATTGATAATTGCGCATATTTTTGTATTATTTTTTTTTATTAATTGAAAACAATGATTTACCTAATTACACTGCCTGATTCCGAATTTGAAACACCAAGAAATATTGGGCAGAAAATATGAAAATTTCAGGGTGAAGGTACCTCACCAAGTTATGTAAATATGTTAATATCGCAACTGTCCTGCATATGTTGATTGAGAAATAAAAGAAGGAACTTGAAAAGTTGCTAATATTGGAACCTCTCTATCTATTGAGAAAGGTATTTGAAATTTTATTTTATCTTTTTGACTTAGAGAAATTATTTGTAGCAGAATGGATGCTAGGTCACCGTCAACCAAGGAAGTTCCAGCAAACAGTGATTCCATGAGAGGAATAAAGACTAGATTGATGAATATATTAGAATATTATCAGAAAAATGAGGATTCTCGAAGTTTAACCTTTTTAGTTTAAGCCACACTCCATTTATACATCCTTATGGATATTTTATCGAATACATTTTTCATTGTAATTTGATTTTAATATAGAACAGTTTTATTTATCGATTATATATTATATAAACATATATTCATATTCACCAGAGTCAACGTTGTTAGATTTCAGAATATCGAATTTATTCATGATTTCGTAGTAATTAGAAGTATCAAATGCTGTGTTCTAGACTCGAGGAGGAGCCAGTTGTAGAGTAAGTAAATTGAGATATATGTGGTACACTATATACATAACTTAACCAGAATTGTACATGCTGTATGAGCCTAAATGCAAAACGGAATTTTCTATATAGTAGAATATTTAAAAAAATTTCAAATGAATGAATTTCAATCATATATTAGATTTAAGAGTAAATGTATTTATAAAATATTTAAAGGAGGAATTCGCCTCTTTTTATCGATTTTTATATGATCGGACCTAGATCCTATGAGCAAGTGTTCTTGCTCTATAAAAAGGAAACAATCTGATGAATTTTTGTTGTACATTAAATAAGTATACAAATCAATTTTCACAATAAAAATTATGATTATATGAACATAACGATGAATAATAAGTCACGAGTAGTCAGGACAATAACAGAGGAGAGTTTATCAATCTTGGTGACCAAGTATGGCGCTAACAACGACTCAGGAAGGCAACATGATGATCCTCTATGATGTTGTACTTATAATCGGAAGTGGAAGTTTACACCTTTAGCATAACGTCCTTCCTCAAACATTGAAAGAATATGCCAATCACTACTTTGTTTATTAATCACAAATATACCTTTTTAAAAATTATGTTAGTGTTTATTTATTGATGAATTATTTAATTAGAGTGTTTGATTATGACAGTACATCTAAAATATATATTTATCGATTATATACTATTGTTTTCTTGAATCATATCAAACTTCATTAGGTATTGGATATCAATTAAAAATAATTGAAAATCACTAATTAATATCTGACTTACACACAGCTACAACAAATCTCAACTCATAGTTAAATAATAGTCCTCAACTTATCTCATGTTGTCTGGTAGAAGAACCAAGAAATATCGATTTTTTTTCAGAACCTATTATACCAAAAACTGTATACTTTTTGATGCCATTCGAAGATATTTTCTGAAGTCATTCGAATACTCCAATTCATATTGTTTGTTACTACAAAAACATTTTTGATAAATCTATAAAGTTATTAATTGTATAATGCATGTCATTAAAAAAGGTGTCAATATCGAATTGATACTCTAGATCCTACTCTGGTAACTTGTAGTAGAACTAAAATCTGCCAAATTATTCAATGTGTAAACATGTCATTATAAATATTTAATCTCTATTGGTATTTCAGAATCTACGACAGCGAGGTTTTAGGGCCCCAGAAAACCAGCCCACACCTTCGTGGATGAGGAACTACTCTCCATATTATCTGCTGCCGTGAGTATTGAATAGACATAAATAGTGTTTCTTATATAGCTGGATTAGATGTGAATGGGTACGTACGTTGCGTACATATGTGAAAATTGTTACAAATTCATAGAATATATCACTGAATACTGCACGTTATTATAACTATTAAAAGGTTTGTTCTAATAAGATAATTTAAATTCCAATGAATCTAAATAGATATGTGAAAACCTTTCGTCCTTGTCAAAACGATTATTTTATTCATGTAAATACTGATATAATAAACTACAGTATTTATGATTGTGTGAATAGTCGCATTTGAATAACCTTAATAAGGTCAATAAATTTCATATCTTTCATACATAAATTACACAACTTAATTAAAATATAATTTTTACAGGTGATCCCATTGCAAGAGGCCGTGCGGGGGGTGGAGCCCATGCCCTAAGTGAGTTGATTTAACAGTTCCTTTGTCTAACCATGTTTATCAATAAATATGTCCGTCTCAATTAGGAATATGTTCTACAGTCCCGACTTATCACTCTGAAATAGGTGCATCTGTATTATATTTCTCAATCTGGAATTTGTTACTTTTTTCCACCATTTCAAGCTGAAATATATCCATCTGTTACACCGTTCTCAACCTTGAATATTTTCTACAAACAGTCCAACTATTCTAACCCTGAAATAAATCCATATGTCATTCAGTTTTCGACCCAATACATTTTTCAATTTCCCACTTTTTAAACCCATAATATAAGTCCATCTATAACTTCTATATTTTTAATATGTAATTTGTTTCTCTTTTCCGCCGTTTTGGCTTTGATATATTTGTCTCCGTTATATTATTCTCAACATGGAATGTGTTCTTCAGTTCCGCAATTTTATCTTAGTAATATGTCCATTTGTTATACACTTTCCAACCTGGTTTAAATTCCTCAGTCCACACACAAAAATTTAACCAATATACACTACAGTTATCAAAATACAGTTTGTTCCTATGTACAACCATTTTAACCCTGAAATAATTTCCGATATCTTAATATAGAACATGTCCTGTTGTTCTAACCATGAAATGTGTTAACGCAGTCCACATGGAGGCAAAGCCGAGTAAGTTACCACACTTGGTATTGTCCCCACAGATTTACTGACATGGTGATGGTGTTCAGGAGAATAGCGGACGACGCGCCAAAGAACAAAGAGGAGGAAGATGCCCAAGTTGAGTAAATGGATTACTTCACTCTGATATGTCGATTCTCACAACAATTTGTGTCCAGAATGGCTCTGACTCTGTCCAAACTTATGAAGCCTTCACAAGAGAGCAGCGATGAGGAGGATTAATAGGTAAGTAACTCTGCTACATGATACCTCTCGGTAGAATTGAATTAAAACACTTAATTGCTTAGGTTATATAGAACGGATTCTTGAAAATTTATTAGAACTAGAGCGGACAAAAATGTATTTGGCCACGCCCTTTCCGACTACCTAGGAAAGTGTCCCCCTTATGACAATTTGACAATTGGAACACTTTGGGTGACCCCCTTATATCCCAGAATCATTAGAGCAGTATTACATCGCACACATGGGATGTAACCTTAGAAGCATATATTAAAATAGCCATTATATTGAAATGGAACCATTTTCACATCTTCAACTTTACTCTTAGTGAACAATTATGAAAATGAGATACCTTTGATACAATTATTCAAACTATAGGGAGAGGAGTACTTTCTTATTATATACCACTTTCTCCTTCCTAAACTCTCTAAAGACAATTATACAATAAAATTTTCAAATTAATTTCAATTATGTTATTTTTACTTAATTTGAAAATTGATCATAGTAGTTGATACAAAATCCTAATTATATTTTATAGAAAAGTTAAAAGCTATTATTTCTGAATAATTCTATGAAATAAAAATATCATAATTAATAGCCGGTCTTCTGTTACACATTTTATGACAATAATATTGTCAGGAGGACAATGGTACTCCCTCTTAACTCAACTGGGGGACCGGTCGGGTAAAACAGTGGCGCCACGTGGAAGGGGGGAAAAAACTCAGTTCTCCTCTCTTGCTCTAACTGCGGGGTCGATTTGACTCATGTACATAGTAACTTTTAGTTTTTATTTAAAATCTTTCATAAAACTAACTAAATACATGTTAAAAGTTATTCAGAAGCCTATTCAATTATTTTTCATCGCAAAAATATCCAATGAATTGAAAGTGCAAAAGTGTCATAATGTTAGAGAATATAAATGTCTTGCATAGTGGAATGTGGTTTTGATAGTTTGAAAATCTATTCTATATAAGTTATAAATTTGTTTATCTATTTTTAAAATATAGTTCTAACTATTCTTCCTTGTGTTTTAGGCTCTTGTATCTTTAACCGGATCGGAAGGCAATTTGAAAAAATCCTTTTTATTTTAAAATAAAATTTCAAATATTTTAAGTATCTCTCTCCCTACACTTTAAATTCTCATTTTCGTATTGGCATTTTGAAATTTTATATGAAGTTTCTATATTTTGAAGGCGATGAGAGGGCTAGCAAGGGTTCTTCTTAGGCGAACATTTTCATGGACTTAACTGGTTCTATTTAGATTTTCTGAAGAGAAAGGCTACTTTATTTCTAAGACTTGATTTCTGATTGAAACGGGGCTAGGCTTATAGTGGCATTGGAGATATAGAGGCCCTTATATCTATGAATTACACATGAATTATATTATAGATTTCTTCCAGGAGCCTACACTTGTAGCTGGTAGTGAAAAAAAATGAACTATAAAGTTATTAACTGTAAGATGCAAGTCACTATAAAAGTGTGTTGACAACTAATTAATACTTCAGAGCCTACTCTCGTAGCTGGTAGTGAAGAAAAAACTATAAAGTTATTAGCTGTACGATGCATGTCACTATAAAAATGTGTCAACATCTAATTGATACTTCAGAGCCTACTCTGGTGGCTGATGGTAGAAGTAAATCTGCAAAATTATACACTGTATAATATATTTCATTAAGATTATTGAACCTCTATTGGCATTTCAGAACCTACGACGGAGAAACTTACTGGGCTCCAGAAAACCAGCCCAGACCTTCGTGGATGAGAATCTATACTCTACATACTATCTGTTGCCGTAAGTATTGTATAAATGTGAACAGTCTTTCTTATATATCTGAATTAGATGTCTATGGGTATGTACGTTATGTATGCAGATGTATGTGAAAATTACAAAAGAATAATAAAATATATCACTCCAAACTGCACGTCAATATAATTATCATAAGTATTGTTCTAAGAGAAGACAATTTACATTCCAATGAATAATACATCTATGTCAAAGCGATCATTTTATTCATATAAATACCGGGATATTAGCATATAGACAACTAAATAACCTATCAATTTATTCACCTCTATAAGTTCAATATACCCAATATTAAAACTTCAAACAACTTAATTGATAAATTTTTACAGCTGTTCCCATTGCAAGCGGCCTTGCGGGACCCATGCTCTAAGTAAGTTAATTTAACAGTTCCTTTGTCCTCTCTCCAATAGATGGATTCCAGATATAAATTTGTTTTCAAAATTAAAACAGAGAATGGTACACAACAAAATACATATATTTTACAAAAAAAAGTCCAAGAATCGAACCCGCGAAATTATATTTAATATATATTTACACCGTTGCCGATTTGTTAATGAACTAAACGCTGATTGACTAAGATAACATGGCGATGCACATCCAATCAGAGCTAATCAGTTCATTATCACGTGACTCTAATCAGCAGAACAAAAGGCTAATTTGGGCCTCTCGATCACGTCCATTGGCCTACTGTGTTTGAATATATAAAATATGATATACACTCTTTCTCTGTCTCTCTTAGAATACTTGCATTCCTTCCCACTTAATACTAATTCTGGTCAGTTTGGAGCATATTTTTGAATTTTCAATGGAGGTTATGTCAGAAGTATTTTTAAAATGAAGGTCGCCTCTCTGTTCAAAATATACGAAAGAGCAATCTATCGACCGTCTCCTCAACTAACGGACTCGGGTTGGTGACAAAGCACTTCGGAATGAAACTACCAAATGTGTTCTTTCAACTCCACCTATCTCTGGCTAATACCTCCTCTTATTTTGGGGAATGTCGAAATCATGCTCACAGATTCAAATACCAACACTCTACCAACCGTTTTGGGGAAAAATAATAGATTCGTAGAAGAAGAGAAAGATCCTTTATTACTTAAAGGTATGAACAAACAATAAAGAAACACAAGATATCATATTATATTTACATCAGCAGCTCACGGCGGCCTGCCCTATCCAATAACCGCTAGACTACCAACAATCCAACAATGCCACGCTATATAGGCAGATATGTCAATAAACATAGACAATACTAAAACGTTATGCAAATCACAAGAATATTGCATCACTGAAAAATCTGTAATTGTCAATTTCAACAATCCGAAGGGCGGTAAAGCTCCGAGAGACATGTCTAAACTTGGATATTTTCTCCTTCAATGCACAGCTATTCAAACAAACCACAGGCTCCCAAATAGGGTAATCCCCTGTTTTATATGGGAAGCATGACCTCTGGCGGCCGATTTAAACAGAGTATTTATGAAATATATTTTTAAATAAAATAATATTCTAATATAACATATACATATATAGAAATCGTGCATTTTGAGTGGTAACACAAATTTCAAAATGAACTGGTATCAGGTTATTAAATCAGGAAAAACGCATCTTCTCTAAATCTGCGATCTCAAGTTGCAGATGTATTATGTCATCTCAAGTTATATATATCAACTACTCGGTCATTTTTAACATGTTCACATATAGTCGGAGATATATCCTTATTCCTAAATAATTGAAAATTCAACGATGACTTGTTATTTATAACGTTAGATAGCACTGGTCGTCAGTAACTTTGAGTTGTACAATCAAATTTTTTTCTTAAATTGCAATTTGTTTCTTTGTTAAAATCATGAAAGACCGATAGTAGTTTATACATGAAATCTTTTAAAATATCAATTAAGATGAATATTTGTAAATTATTATTAAGAGAAAAACAAATCGTAAGATGAGTTTCTTGTAGGCTTTTATTTATGATTTATGTATTTGTTGTAATGATATAAAATTTGAGTATTCATACTTTTATTACTTGTTACACCTTGAGATGTAGATGGTGTTTGTTCAGCGATTTCCCTTGTGCTGTATAATATACCAGAACGAGTTATCATTAAAAAAGCAAAAGCTTTATTTTAGTGAGGTTGAAAAAAGAAGAAGGAACGCCGACGCAGGCGTGCGTGGTTACACAATGTTAACAAAGAATAAAAAAAACAACTTTGATTTGTTTAATAAGTGAAATTATTAATTAAAATAATTACATGAGTCTATGTCGGCTGTGACAATATGATCTATATATTTGTAAATAAAGTTATTTACTGTTTAATGTATGTCTCCCCACAAAAAATGTAAACATCTTATTGATATTCCAGAGTCTACTCTGGTGATTGCTAGTGGATGATTCAGGATATGATTTATTCACTGTATAATGTAGATCTCTCTCACCTCAAAAATACAACAAATAAATCATATTAGAAGCTACACTCTAGCTGGTAGTAGAAAACCAAGAGGTATCAATTTATGCACTATATGTCTCTCACCACAAAATTTAAAATATAATTGTAATTAGCGAAACTACACCGGTGACTGCTAGTAGAACTATGAGCTATTAAATTATCCGATTTCCCAACCCTGAACATCTACATATGGTTGATATAACATAACATTTATCCTTGTAACAGAACTAATAAATGTCAAGCCATTCTTTATAAATAGTATGTCTACAAATTATTGTTTATTTAACAGAACCTACCCAGGTGGCTGGTATTAAGCCTGAATCTATGAAATTATCCCCCTTCTAATGTATGATACAACAAAAATTCTGAACCTAATATATTTTAGAGTTTTTACCCTGGTGGCTCGTAGTAGAACCACATTTTATTTACTATAAATTGTATATTTCTAATAACAAAAATGAGAAAGGTAATTGATAATACAGTTCATTTTACGTGGCTAGTGTTTTAACCATGACCCATTCTCTGTATAATGCAAATCAATAAAAAAATATGCCAACAATTATTTGATACTCCAGAGCCTAATCTGTTATCTGCTAGTAGAACAAATAGCAAACAAGGTGTTCCTGGTATAATGTATGTCATTATAAAAATATGTCAAAATTAATTGATACTCCAGTGCCTACTCTGGTAGTTGGTACTAGAACAAAAAAACTATCAAGTTATTCTCTGTATACTGTTTGTCACTAAAAAGAGGAGTCAACATCAAATCATCTAAGTGATACTTCAGAGCCTACTCTTGTAGCTGGTAGTGAAAAAAATGAACTATAAAGATTTTAAATGTAAGATGCAAGTCACTATAAAAGCGTGTTAACAACTAATTAATACTTCAGAGCCTACTCTTGTAGCTGGTAGTGAAGAAAAAAAACTATAAAGTTATTAACTGTACGATGCAAGTCACTATAAAAATGTGTCAACATCTAATTAATAATTCAGAGCCTAATCTGGTGGCTGATGGTAGAAGTAAAACTGCAAATTTTTCACTGTATAATATTGTAACGTTTTATTTTTTCTTTAACTATTAAAGAAATGTTTTATTTTAAATCTTTATCTAATTTGTTTGTTTGTTTTAAATAAAGAGGCAAATTTACCATGTTGTTGTTCTTTTGTTTATTAATTGTTCTTCTTTCCAATGATGATAAGAGTTATTGACCACACGTTAAAAATCAATGAAAAACTAATTACAAAATTAATTACAAAATTCAGAAACGTGTCATATCCCTCGGCTTGAAGGATTTATTTTCGCAAAATAAATGGTTTCAATTGTGACACATGAACTTTAACCAAGGAGGAATCATCTTTCAATAATTCACACGTAACACTAGATATTATTCTTGTTATTTGAAAAGGACCCTCATACTTTGGGGATGTTTTGACCATACTTGGATCATTACTAGATATTTTACGAAGGACCAGATCACCAACTTTGAATGACGACTGCGGATGTTTTGCTTCGTGTCGTGCTTTCCACTTTTCTCTATGCTTTGCGCTTTTTTCTATATTGCTTTCTTCCTTGCATTTTCTATGGTGAAATGTGGTGATTGAGAAAATTCTGATATTGCACAATCACCAAAAAGTAGGAAATTTGGAGAAAACCCAGTGACATCATGGGGTGTGCTATTATATTCTTTCACAATTTTGGCAAGTAATGATGACCATTTTAGTCTTGGATTCTCTTGAAGGTTTGTTCTTAATTTGGTGTGTATAGTGTCATTCATCTTTTCACACAGTCCATTACTCTGCGGATGATATGGCGTCGAATAGGTGTGTTGAATTTGATGCTCATTCAAAAACTTGTTAAATTCTTTTGATGTAAAATTATTTCCGTTGTCGGTTAAAATACATTTGATTTGGGGAACAGTTTTGTTGATTTTGTCTAAACATTGAATTACTGCTTGAGAAGTGTTGGTGACAGTAGGGAAAGCCCAAATAAATCTTGTTAGATGGTCAATTATTACTTGAATGTATTTGTGCTTGGTTTCATTTGCTGCAGAGCCTAGCACAATAGTATCCATTGATATTAATTCCAGTGGTTTCAGATCAGAGTTTGGTGCAACATATTCTCCAATAAATGGTTTATGACTGCATTTAGTTATTTTACATATTTTACATGAGCGAACATAGTCTTTGATGCATCTGATAGCATTCGGCCACCAATAAAAGGGTGTTATCAATCTTACTGTCTTGTTAATTGAGGGGTGAGAATTATTATCGTGGTATTCTTGGAGAATTTCTTCTTGGAATTATTCTGGAACAACTGTTTTTAGAACTCCATTATGTTTCACCATAATAAGATCTCGATGAATATGAGAGTTCTTTACAAAACTGAGATCCGCTTTTTGTTGGTGTAGTCGAAGAGTGGGGATTGATATATGAAATGACACTGGTGATCTTGACAATGCATCAACATGCGTTTTCTTTGATCCTGATCTGTGAACTATTTTCATTGACTTGGTTGATAATTCAATTATCCATCGGAGATATTTTGCCTTTGGTTTCTTTACGTTGAAGAGCCATTCCAAAGCCGAATGATCTGTAATGACTTCAAATGTATTGTTCTCAAGATAAACTTCAAAGTATTCAACTGATTGAACTACAGAAAAGCATTCCAACTCAAATGCAGAATAGTTCTGTTGATGTGGTAGAAGTTTCCTTGAATAATAGGAAATTACATGTTCTTGATTATCATTTCCAATTTGAGCTAAAATAGCACCAATTCCCAGTTTAGATGCATCTGTATAAAGCTTACATGGTAATGAAGGATCATATGTAGAAAGAACTGGATCTGTGGATAAATGAGACTTTAGTTCCTGAAATGATTTGTTAACTTCAGTAGTCCATTTGAATAACTTATTTTTTCTTGTGAGGCTTGTTAAAGGATCTGCAATTTCACTAAATTTAGGAATAAATTTCCTGTAGTAACCTGCTAAACCCAAAAACTGCCTTACTTGCTTCACTGTTTTAGGTTGAGGGAACTCATTTATTGCCTTTGTTTTTTCAGGGTCAGGTTTAATCTTGTTATGTCCTATGATATGACCTAAATATATTATTTCTTGTTTTGCAAAGGAGCATTTCTCCAACTTGAGTTTGATATTGTTTTCTTTAAGCTTGTCAAATATTTTCTTCGTGAGTTCAATATGATCTTTAAAAGTACTGCTGTAAATTAGAATATCATCTTGATAATTACAAACACCGTTCCAAAGAAGATTTCCAATAATATGCTGAATTATTCTCTGAAAAGTACTTGGAGCATTTTTCAAGCCAAATGGCATAACCAAAATTCATAATGCCCGTCATTTGTAATGAAAGCAGTTTTCTCAACAGAGTCTGGATGTATTTCAACATGCCAAAAGCCCCATGCTATGTCAAGTGTTATGAAGTATTTCGCATTATGTAAGCGATCAAACATATCTTGGATGTATGGAAGAGGCTGCTTGTCATCAATTGTAATTGCATTCAGTTTTCGGTAATCTATGCACATCCTTTGTGAACCATCCTTTTTAGAGACCAACACGACGGGGAAGGCCCAAGGTGACTGAGATTCTCTTATTAGTCCCTTTTTACTCAATTCTTCAACTTGTCTTTTTATTTCATCATATTCGGCAAGTGGTCTTCTATATGGTCTACAACTGATGGGTGGATGTTCAATTGTATGTATCTTGTGTTGAACAGCAATCCTTCCGATGTCAGTTTCATGCTGGCTGAACAATGCTTGATTTTCTTTAAGTAATTGATTAAGCTCTTTTTGCTGAACAGATGGAAGATGCGTTTCAGGAGATATATAAAAACATTCATTTCCTTTAACATACACCGCTTTGTCTTTTGTGTCAATTACTAATCCAATTTTTCCTGCTACATCAAGTCCAATGAGCAATGGATAGCTAAAGTTTTTCACTACATGAAGCTTACACCTGACAAGTTTAGAATGGATTTTCAAAAATACTTCTACTGATCCTAAAGTATATGCAGAACTATCTACTTGTTTAATTTTGATTCTATCGTTTACATTCAATTTTAACTTATGTTGTTTTAAAAGCGAACAGCTCATTAATTAAATAGTTGACCCGGTATCAATAAAAGATGGAACTGTAATATTATTAAGTAAAACTTCAACATTAACAAATCTATAAGGAAAATTGGTATTTGCTATGCAAAGTGATTCAGCTATGGTTTGTTTAACATCTGTGGTGATATTAGTTGCTTGGTGTTTAAGCTTGTCTTTATAATTAGGATCATAATCTTTGCAATCACTTATCCAATGTTTAAAATACAATCCTTTTTTCTTACAAATAGGACACCAATATGGGCAATTTTTTTAGACTGTAGGTGTAGTTATATTAAAAACCTTGGTTTTACTTCTCTGTTGTTGCCTTATTTGATTATTGTTTTGTTCAATCTCCATGGCAATCTGCATCCAATGTGATGGATCTTTAGGCTGGGCTGTTACGAGATAATTTTTCCAATCTAATGGCAATCCATCCGTTAACATTTTTAGCTTCTCGACATTATTGAGGCTTGTTTGATTTAATAATCTAATTTTATCTCTAAAATAATCTTCCACGGTTTCTTCTTTTTTAAGTCTTCTTTTTGATGCTGCAACTATAGGACTTTCAACTTTATAACCAAAGCGCTGAATTAATTTGAGTTTAACAGTATCCCATTTTTTAATGGATGCGTTGCTCAATATTTCATCAGCAAACCATTCTAAAGCATCTTTTGATAAATAATAAATTAGATTATTGATTCTATCGACTTCATCTAGTTTACCAGTTTCCAATTCATATAGTTTAAGCCATGATTCAGGCCGAATTGAACCTTTATCACCGCTAAATTTCTCTAATTTGTTTACATTTACTGCCATTGTACTTACTTTTTCTTTCGTCGAAGCCTTTTTTGATTTATATTTTAATCCTTTCGTAGCTGCGCCAAATATTTTATGTAACGTTTTATTTTTGCTTTAACTTTTAAAGAAATGTTTTATTGTAATTCTTTATCTAATTTGTTTGTTTGTTTTAAATAAAGAGGCAAATTTACCATGTTGTTGTTCTTTTGTTTATTAATTGTTCTTCTTTCCAATGATGATAAGAGTTATTGATCACACGTTAAAAATCAATGAAAAACTAATTACAAAATTAATTACAAAATTCAGAAACGTGTCAATATATTTCATTAAGATTATTGAACCTCTATTGGCATTTCAGAACCTACGACGGAGAAATTTACTGGGCTCCAGAAAACCAGCCCACACCTTCGTGGATGAGAACCTACTCTCCATACTATCTGTTGCCGTAAGTATTTTATAGATGTAAACGGTATTTTTTATATATCTGAATTAGATGTCTATGGGTACGTACGGTATGTATGCAGATGTATGTGAAAATTACAAAAGAATAATAAAATATATATCACTCCAAACTGCACTCAATATAATTATAATAAGTATTGTTCAAATAGAAGACAATTTACATTCCAATGAATAATACATCTATGTCGAAGCGATCAATTTATTCATATAAATATCGGAATATTAGCATATAGACAACTAAATAACCTATCAATTTATTCACCTCTATAAGTCCAATATAACCAATATTAAAACTTCAAACCATCTCTTAAAATACATGAATTAAACAACTTAATTGATAATTTTTTACAGCTGCTCCCATTGCAAGCGGCCGTGCGTGACCCCATGCCCTAAGTAAGTTAATTTAACAGTTCCTTTGTCCTCTGTCCAATAAATATAATCCAGATATAAATTTGTTTTTAAAATTAAAATAGAGAATGGTACACAACAAAATATATATATTTTACAAAAATAAGTCCAAGATTCGAACCCGCGATCTTATATTTAATATATATTTACACCGTTGCCGATTTGTTAATGAACTAAACGCTGATTGACTAAGACACATGGCGATACACATCCAATCAGAGCTTATCTGTTCATTATCACGTGACTCTAATCAGCTGAACAAAAGGCTAATTTGGGCCTCTCGGTCACGTCCATTGGCCTACTGTGTTTGAATATATAAAATATGATGTACGCTCATTGTCTGTCTCCCTTAGAATACTTGCATTCCTTCCTACATAATACTAATTCTGGTCAGTTTGGAGCATATTTTTGAATTTTCAATAAATATTATGTTAGAAGTATCTTTAAAATGAAGGTCGCCTCTCTGTTCAAAATAAACGATAGAATAATCTATCGACCGTCTCCCCAACTAACGGACTCGGGTTGGTGACAAAGCACTTCGGAATGAAACTACCAAATGTGTTCTATCAACTCCACCTATCTCAGGCTAATAACTCCTCTCATATTGGGGAATGTCGAAATCATAATCACAGATTTAAATACCAATACTCTACCATCCGTATTGGGGAAAAATTATAGATTCGTAGAAGAAGAGAAAGATCCTTTATTATTTAAAGGTATGAACAAACAATAAAGAAACACAAGATATCATATTATATTTACATCAGCAGCTCACGCCGGCCTGCCTTATCCAATATCCACTAGCCTACCAACAATCCAACAAGGCCACGCTATATAAGCAGAGATGTCAATAAACATAGACAATACTAAAATGTTATGTAAACCACAAGAGAATTGCATCGCAGAAATATTGGAATTGTCAATTTCAACAAATCGAAGGGCGGAAAATCTCCGAGAGACATGCCTAAACTTGAATGTTTTCTCCTTCAATGCACAGCTATTCAAACAAACCACAGGCTCACAAATTGGGTAATCCCCTGTCGATAGTATTAGCTTGAATAATCCTGTTCTAAATAGATCGCAGGAAAACCCAGGAAACTAGTTGATAAAATTGAAAATAATACTTTCCAAGAAGTCTGGAAAAATAAATATGCTTATCGTAACACATCCTCTTAAAATAGTAATCTCAACCATTTTAATTTATAAATATTTGGAAATATTGTATTTAGCCATATTAATATATACATCAAAATTTGTATGTGTTTGTTTAGAAAGTTCTAGAGGCGCCTCTTTCCAGCAAGGAAAAAATGGCAGAGGTAAACCTTTAAATATATTTGTAATTAAAATGAATAGATAATATGAACTGTGAAGAGCGCCATCTTTAGGAATAAATATAAAATGAATATTAAAATTTATTTTATTCTATAGAGACCAGTTCATTTACACCAAATTATATCATTACATACATCTTTAAAATTTGTTACCAAATTTACCGATAGATGGCAATAAAGTTTATATATTTAGCATACACTTTTTCTTAATATCAATATTGTTCTAATTCGATGTTGAAATATAAATATATATAGAGAAATCGTGCATTTTGAGTAGTAACACAAAATTCAAAATGAACTGGGATCAGGTTATTAAATTAGGAAAAAAACGCATCTTCTCTAAATCTGCGATCTCAAGTTGCAGATGTATTATGTCATCTCAAGTAATATATATCAACTATTCAGTCATTTATAACATGTCCACATATAGTCGGAGATATATCCTTATTCTTAAATAATTGAAAATTCAACGATGAGTTGTTATTTATAACGTTAGATAGCACTGGTCGTCAGTAACTTTGAGTTGTACAATCAAATGTTTTTCTTAAATTGCAATTTGTTTCTTTGTTAAAATCATAAAAGACCGATATTAGTTTATACATGAAATCTTTTAAAATATCAATGAAGATGAAAATTTTTAAATTATTATTAAGAGAAACACTAATAGTAAGATGAGTACCTTGTAGGTTTTTATATATGATTTATGTATTTGTTGTAATGATATAAAATTTGAGTATTCATACTTTTATTACTTGTTACACCTTGAGATGTAGATGGTGTTTGTTTAGCGATTTCCATTGTTCTGTATAATAAACCAGAACGAGTTATCATTAAAAAAGCTAACGCTTTATTTTAGTGAGGTTGAAAAAAGAAGAAGGAACGCCGACGCAGGCGCGCGTGGCTACACCATGTTAACAAAGAATAAACAAACCAACCTTGATTTGTTTAATAAGTGAAATTATTAATTAAAATAATAACATGAGTCTATGTCAGCTGTGAAAATATGTTATATGTATTTGTAATTAAAATTAATTACTGTATAACGTGTTTTTCCCCACAAAAATGTCAGCATCTTATCGATATTCCAGAGTCTACTCTGGTGATTGCTAGTGGATGATTCAGTATATGATTTATTCCCTGTATAATGTAGATCTCTCTCATCTCAAAAATACAACAAATAATTCATATTAGAAGCTACACTCTAGCTGGTAGTAGAAACCAAGAGGTATCAATTTATGCACTATATATGTCTCTCGCCACATAATTCAAAATCTAATTGTAATTAGCGAAACTACCATGGTGACTGCTAGTAGAACAATGAGCTATTAAATTATCCGATTTCCCAACCCTGAACATCTACATATTGTTGATATTACATAACATTTATCCTTGTAACAGAACTAATAAATATCAAGCCATTCTTTATAAATTGTATGTCTACAAATTATTGTTTATTTAACAGAACCTATCCAGGTGGCTGGTATTAAGCCTGAATCTATGAAATTAGCCCATTTCTAATGTATGATACAACAAAAATCCTGAACCTAATATATTTTAGAGTTTTTACCCTGGTGGCTCGTAGTAGAACCACATTTTATTTACTATAAATTGTATATTTCTAATAACAAAAATGCGAAATGTAATTGATATTACAGTTCCTTTTACGTGGCTAGTGTTTTAACCATGAGCCATTCTCTGTATAATGCAAATCAATACAAAATTATGCCAACAGTTATTTGATACTCCAGAGCCTAATCTGTTATCTGCTAGTAGAACAAATAGCAAACAAGGTGGTCCTTTTATAATGTATGTCATTATAAAAATATTACAAAATTAATTGATACTCCAGAGCCTACTCTGGTAGTTGTTACTAGAAAAAAAAAACTATCAAGGTATTCTCTGTATACTGTTTGTCACTAAAAAGTGGTGTCAACATCAAATCATCTAAGTGATACTTCAGAGCCTACTCTTGTAGCTGGTAGTGAAGAAAAAAACTATAAAGTTATTAACTGTAAGATGCAAGTCACTATAAAAATGTGTCAACATCTAATTGGTACTTCAGAGCCTACTCTGGTGGCTGATGGTAGAAGTAAAACTGCAAAATTTTTCACTGTATAATATATTTCATTAAGATTATTGAACATCTATTTGCATTTCAGAACCTACGACGGATAAATTTACTGGGCTCCAAAAAACCAGCTCACACCTTCGTGGATGAGAACCTACTCTCCATACTATCTGTTGCCGTAAGTACAGGGTGATCCAAAAGTCCCGCACTATTTTAAAAATTAATAACTCCGCGAATATTTGCGCTAGAGCAATGCGGTAAACACCTTTGTAATCAGGATGCAATGGGATTTTTTATGGCAAATAATGAAAAATTCGAAATTGATTTCAGTTACAATTTTATTCGCCAGTTGGCGCTCCACCAGAATCAGAGATTCAGCGGCCAGATTGTTTGATAAATTGAAAAATATACCTGATCGACATGTATTTTCCCTTTTTGAATACCAGGAAAGCACCCTAATAATATCAAATAACAAATTAATAAAACACCACTTCGCCAAAAGTATGAAGAATTGGCTAACGGTTTTCAAATACAATCAGAGATATGTAAAATAGGTAAATGCAAATTAAAACATGTAGCAAAAATATGTATAATTTATATGGGGTTTTGTGAAATATATTGAATGTTTGAAAAACACTGCTGATATCAATACACGAATTTTTGAAATGTTAATATAGTACCAAAAATTATGATGGCACTATTAATAGGATTTCTTGCTATAAGAAATGCGTAGTTTCTTGACTGATTGGTGACCCTTGACTATTTAACTGGATATTTGTCATGATCCAACAAATGAAATATAGAGGGGAGTGACAAAATATATTTGTCGTACTTTATTCCAAATATCCTATGGGCTTGTCAAATGTTATCATTGTTCATTATACTGTACACAATTTTAAAAAATGTGTCCCCTCAAATAAAAATAATTTTTAAATCGACCTTTTGCGTTGAAAAACGTGGTAGTAAAATCATTTTGTATTATTTTTTTTCACAAAATTTCTAAAGTTATTGGTGTACAGAAAATATTCCTTATGCTATTTATTTTAATGAGCGAAAAGCGAAAACTAAACATAAGGGGGAAAATTGTGTGTACCAGTGTTATTCGAGAAGTTATAACACTCTGGTTTGCACGACATAATATGTGAGCAAATGACAAACAAAATATTACTGTTCACAAAAAAATAGAGTCAAGATATGAGGACAGCATTTATTATCCCCATATCCCATCACAAAGAGGTGCAAAATATTGGTAGATAATATAATACATGGCGGCTTATCTAACACATGAGGTAACTGCTTTCTCTCTTGTATTAAGTCACAATCCTTACTCAATGTGGCACCCTTTATTCTCAATCACCGCCTGGAGACGATAAATGACAGAATGGACAGCATTAAATAACATATATCTATTGAAATTGATAAAACGTGCCATCTGATAGAAGCCTTCAACATGGCCAATGTGGTAGGCCAGCGTCGATAAACACACGATTTAATGTACCCCCATAGACAAAAATCGCAAGGCGTCAAGTCTGGTGATCTTGGAGGCCACTGGTATATAAAGTGGCGACTTATCATACGATTTTCACCGAACGTATCCTTCAGCAATTGTTTGGCACCTCGGGAGATATGAGGAGGTCCTCCATCTTTCATGAATGTTATTTCGCTTAGTGCTTTTGCCCTGCACAATATGGGAATACCCTTTTCTTTCAAAAGTTGAACATAACGTTCACCAGTTACAAAAACGGTTTTAAAAGTACTTCCATTGATTTTCAAAGAAAAATGGCCCAATAATAAAAGAAGTGAACCCACACAAAACTAACTCTAGGCTGGTAAAGTGGCATTTCTGTAAAAATCCTAGGGTTTTTTGTTGCCCAAATGCGGCTGTTTTGAATGTTAAATTCTCCGTTTAGAGAAAAGTGAGCATCATCTGTCCACAGAACATTCGACAGCCAGTTTTCATCAATATCAATTTGCCGTAAAACCCATGCAGCGAATTCTTGACGCATCTCAAAATCGCCAACTTTCAGCTCGTGAAATATTTGAATTTTGTATGGGTACACACAATAGAGACATTAAGTGAAGCGTCTTCGGATATCACAATCATACTCGACGTATTTAACGCCAAAAGTTCAATTTGGGGATCACCTGTCCAGGATAACAAAAGTCAGCAAGTTGAGGACATGCTAACCGACCTCGACCTTACACCGTTAAATAACGGAGAGAACACCTACCTAAGTCCACAGGCACAGAATCCGCAATAGACATCACAGCGATAAATTACAACATCGCACCCACAACACAATGGAAAATCCTGAGAGGTGCAATCAGTGACCACAGACCAATTTTAACAACCCTAAACTTCAAAATTGAGAATGTCCATTAGAATAAAAGAACATGGGACTTTAGGAAAGCCGACTTGAAAAAAATTCACAGAAAAGCTTGAAGAACTGTGCAACGAAAAATTGAATTACAGAACGCTTGACAAAAACTTGGAAAAATTCTCTTCGAACATTTCAAAAGCTGCAAAAGCTTCGATACCTAGAGGTAGACGTAAAGACCTGTAGATACCTTACTGGAAGGACCACAACATCGAGGCAATGATTTCAGAGAGAGAGACAATATCAATGAACTTCTTAAAAAATAAAACAGAAGAAAACAGAAAGGAATTCATTGAAATTAGTCACAAAATAGAACAAGAAATATGGATATGCAAACAAGAACAATGTCAGAATTCTGCGAAAAAATGGATCCAAGAAAGGACAGCCAACACTGGAATATGATTAGACTGTAGAAGAACAATCAAAACCAACACCAATCCTCCAATACTCTAACCGATATGAATAGAACAGCGAGAACGAGAACAAACAGATGGCTGACATAATTGCTGTATATCTTTCAAGCACTTCCATACTCAACTATACGAATTAAGACAGGACTCTAAAAATAATATAAACCAGTTAGTTAAACAAGCAAGAAACTTCCATCAACAAGATATTTTCTCGAGAGACTTCACACTGAATGAGCTAAACTTATCAATAAAAAAATCCAAGAGGTCATCAAGATATAATCTAATATTTGGTCAAATGATTAAACACTTTGAAGACAAAGCTAATACTCAACTCCTACGAATACTGAACATTTCATGGCAAACTGGTAAACTACCAAAGAATTGGAAGATATCAATTATAGTGCCAATACTGAAGCCGAACAAAGATGCCAAGGAATACAAGAACTATCGGCCAATCTTCTCTCACCAGCATACTTTGTAAAATACCAGAAGGAAATATCCACTCTAGGCTCATAGTCTGGCTCACTAACAATAATAAAATAAACCTCTACCAAACTGCCTATAGATCCCTGCGCTGTACGACTGATCAACTGTTCTACTTCTGTCAATCAATAATAGATTCTTTCCAGGAAAAACCGCCAAAGAAGACCACAGCTATATTCCTTGATATGACCTCAGCTTTTGATCGAGTGTGGAGGGAGAAATTACGTGAAAATCTGCACAACATCGGAGTAAGAGGAAAAACCTTAATCTGGATTGCAGACTTCTTAAGGGGAAGAAGGTTAAAGGTTCGGGTCAATGAAGAATTTTCCAAGGAAGGAAGAACATGGGCTGGTGTACCTCAAGGATCTGTGCTCAGTCCTCTACTCTATCTGCTATATATTAACGACATCCATCCTTACCTCACTGAAGACACAAAGGTTGCCTGTTATGCAGATGAAATAGCCATATGGCACACAAGTAGCAGCATAGAAAAATCGTAAAAAATACTGAACACATCAATGAGAGGACTGGAAAAGTGGGCAATGGAACTCCAAATGACCATAAACCCAATAAAACCAAACCTATGCGTCTTCTCCACTCACAGGGAAAAAGGCATAAATATAACCACAAAATAAGCATAAACAATCAAATATTTGATAAAATTAAAAATCCATAATACCTAGGTGTGATACTGCAGTCCTGGATTTTTCAAGTTGGTCTCGAGGACCACGCCATCACCATCTCCTAAGCGGCGAAGTACGCGATCTACGTATTCATCGTAGATCGCAAAATGCGTGGTGTCGCTGGAGACCCACTGGCGATTCTCCACCAAATTCTGCAGCGCTGGCAGAGGCGCCATATTCATTGTACATAGTGTATATAATGCATATTATCTTTTTTTAATAGTGCAGACTGTGCATGTATTGACAAGATGTGTCAACAAAATTATTTTAATTATTATTGATGAGGAATTGGAATTTTCAGAACACATAATTAGCACCTCAAATAGAGCTATCAGAAAACTAAACATTCTGAGAAGGCTATGTGGAACAAATTGGGGAGCAAAACCCAGATTTCTCAGAACAAGATATACCACCTTAATAAGGCCGATAATGGAATATGCAACACCGGTCTGGGCTCCCTCAAGCTCATCACTAAAAGTAAGACTAGACAGTGTTCAAGCAAAAGCGGCCAAAACAATCACTGGTGCTGTTTCATCCACCAACAATTAGAAAATTCAGAGAGAATGTGTTCTAGACCTACTCGCTCGAAAGCAGAAGACAAAATAGAAACAACTTGGAACGGCACTTCGGAAACGAGGAACCAGAGGACGAGATCTCTCTGACCACTTGTGGTTTGGTAGATCCGCCCTTTTCTGAGAATGAGGTGAAACTGACGGCTTTCAAGTTCGGGAAAAGAAAATCTCCTGGTCCCGAAGGGATCGATAACACGGTCGTGAAAGCCCTGGTAAGGATGCACCCATCGCTTCTTTCCAGGTTATTCAATAGGTGCCTAGACACTGGTGCATTTCCTGAGGCATGGAAGGTTGCCCGAGTAGTGCTTCTCGAAAAGTCTGGTAGAAATGGTAATTCTCCTAATGATTATCGTCCGCTTTCTTTACTTGTGTGTCTAGGTATGGCCCTGGATAGCCTACTAGCTCAGCGACTGAAGCATTGGCTAGAGAGTAATGAACTCCTTTCCTCTTTCCAACATGGTTTTAGGGAAGGGAACTCCACAACCACAGCTCTGAACGAGGTGTTAGAAGGGGTTGAGATGGGCTTAAATAAGGGTGCTTGGGTTCTTTTCGTGGCCCTGGACATGGATGGCGCGTTCAACTCCATGAGCTGGAACAAGCTGATGAGAAATTTGATGGACATGGGTTGTCCTGATAATTTGTGCAGCTTGGTTCGTAACTTCCTGAGGGATAGACGGATTAGCCTCAGTTTTGGTGGGCGGAAGTTGGAAAGAAACTGTGCTAGGGGTTGCCCCCAGGGCTCTTGCTGCGGACCTATTCTGTGGAATATCCTGGTAAACACCGTTTTCCAGGAGGAGCTCCCTGAGGAGCCAGGCTGGTTCTCTATGCTGACGACCAGTTCCTCATCATTGAGGCTGCTTCGAGAGCGAAGGCTGAGTTGAACGCGCCATCCATGTCCAGGGCCACGAAAAGAACCCAAGCACCCTTATTTAAGCCCATCTCAACCCCTTCTAACACCTCGTTCAGAGCTGTGGTTGTGGACTTCTCTTCCCTAAAACCATGTTGGAAAGAGGAAAGGAGTTCATTACTCTCTAGCCAATGCTTCAGTCGCTGAGCTAGTAGGCTATCCAGGGCCATACCTAGACACACAAGTAAAGAAAGCGGACGATAAAATGTGTGTTGGAACTTCTCTCCAAATTCTCTCGATCTGGGCCCATGACTCTGGCCTTAAGTTCAATGTCTCCAAAATTAAAGCCCTCAGCTTTAAGCCTAGGGACATAAAAACTAAAAGGAAAGGGATCAAATGGGAACACAAGCCGGCTAACCGGATGGAAGGACGGAGGGTAGCGTTGGTCAATAGGATGACCATTCTGGGGGTAGTCATTGATGACAAGATGGGTTGGCAATACCAGGCGGAGGAGATGGTGGCGAGAGGCAGGGAGGCGTTGTGCAGGCCTGTCCTGGTTGGCTCTCAACAGGGGGGGGGGGGAGAAGGAGGGTACTATTTTTAGGAACCTCTGCCTCTCCTTTGTCGAGCCAATCTTGCTATATGCTTCCGGGGCTTGGTGGCGCCGAAACAGGGATCAGAAGGTGGCAACAACTCTAGAGAGATTGCAGAGGACAGCGGCACTCAGAATCACTGGGGAATATCGCACTACCAGCAGTGAGGCCTTTTTGGTCCTCGCTGGGCTTATTCCCCTGGGATTGAAACTAGAAGAGGAGACCATCAGACATCAGAGAACAGGGAAGATGCCCTGAGACTTGAAGCGGGGGCCCTGGAATCGGAGAGGGAGCCAAGGAAGCCTCCGCAGTGGTTGCCAAAGTGGAATTGGAGTCCTGGAGGGCCGACAGGGATTGGCACGGAGGTTTTCACTGATTGTAGTAAGTCTGGAACCAATACTGGAGCTGGGGTAGTGATATTCACTAATGGAGAGCTGATCTTCCAAGAAAGTTTAACACTCAGAGTGGACGAATTGGTCTTTTCAGCCGAGCTGGTTGCGATCAGGGTTGACCTCAGAGTGTGTGCCGAGAAGAACTTCAGCCCGGACTGCCTCTATTCAGATTGTATGTCGGCCCTCGTCGCCATCAATCTGGAGAAAGGGCAACTCGCGCATCAAATAATCCAGGAGCTGGAGATAATGACGCGGGCTCCGGAGCTCCCTTGGTTTAGGAGACACAGCCTCATCGAAGGTAATGAGTTCGCAGACAGGATCGCTAAGGCAGGATGCTTTAGAGGTAGATCACTGAGGACCCCAGTGACCAAGATAGAAGTTTATAGGAGGATCAGGGGCCACGTCCAGGACTTATGGTTGGGCAGATGGAGGAACAGTGTGAAGGGAAGAGAGGTATTCAATGGGGTAACAACACCCAAGTACCTCTGTAAGGTAATGTCCCACAAACTCATTAGGGTAGTTCGGGACATGGGCTCTTCCCCAAGTCTCCACAGATTTAAAATTAAGAGAAACCCTGATTGCGTCTATGGAGAAAGGGATATGAATGCACGCCACTACGTCTTGGATTGTCCAAGGGTAGTGGGTGTGCAGGAAGAGAGAAGGAGGGCGAGGGGCGCGATCGAGAGTAAGCTGCTGAGAAATCACAGCAAGCTTCTTGAGAAAGCCCACGACGTGGCAGCTGAGCTTTTTCTCAGCTGTGAGTGAACAGAGTCGACCGGGGGCTGCCTCCCCGCGGTCCCTGCTGGACACAGTAGATAGTTTCCTATTTTGCTATGATTAAAGGCCACCGGTATAGAAATCCTTCCAGACACGTTGTCTGGGAGGTGGTGTTTCCAGGTACAATGTCCAAGCACTAGCTTGGATACCGTTACTTGGCTTATGAGTTGAACAGAATAGCAGCGAAGGGCATGCTTCGCATGCCGGATTGTGGACCTAAAGGTCTGGGTGGCCATCTGCTTCTAGGGTATACCAACTGTGCTTAGGTGGGATCCTCCAGTTCTTGTTTATTTTGGCTATTGATTCTATTTCTTTAAAAGTAAGTTTATTTTTCTGTAGCAGGGGTTCTTTTGTGCCTTTTTTCGCTAGCGCATCAGCAGCTTCATTGCCTTCAATGCTAACATGTAAGGGTATCCATTGAAGGTGATTTTTTAGGTATTGAGAGTTTTTGGAGATAACCAATTATGTTCCTGCTTACTTTGCCTCAAAGATCCCCTGTGTGACTCAAGTGTTGTATGGCACTTCTACTATCAGTAAGAATCCATATATCGTGATGTTTAATGTTTCTGATGGATTTTAAGACTTCATAGATGGCTATAAGTTCTGATCTGAAGACTGAGCAAAATTCTGGGTTTCTTCTGTTTATTTTCTCATTGCCATCTGTGGTTTTGATGAGACAGTAACTGCCAGTGTGTCCCAACTCGTCTCTGCTACCATCGGTATAGATAGTTATTGCATTTTTAGGAATTTTATTAATTATTTCTAATAATTATTTCTAAATAATTATTGATAATTGTTTTAAGTATTCTGGATTTTGGTATTGTCTGTTGGTGGGTTCATTTAAAGTGGCATTAAAAATAACATTTTGTTAATGGTTCGCATGGAGATATTTTTTCAGCTAAATAATATTTTTCCACTTTATATTTTAAAAATCCATTTATTTTGGCCAGGTGGAGAGGGCCTTCTTTTTTGAATCTTATATTGGGTTCCCAATTAAGTATGTAATTGAAAGTTCTGTGTTTGTTTTCATAACTCTTGATTTTGTTTATATATTTTGGCAGATTGTAGCTTATTCTATCCTTCAAGGAAATAATGTCTGACTCGTAAAGAACAATATTATTAGTGCAGGTTTTTCGAAGACCTGTAATATTTCTGGCTGCACTTAGTTGTATCCTTTCCAGTGATTTTAGATTTGTTTCAGATGCTGTACCATAGATTTGATATCCATATTCCAAGATAGGTCTCATTAGAGATGTGTAAGTTAATTTTAGTGTTGTTGCTTCAGCTCCCCACTCTTCCTGAAATATATTTCAAGATTTTTAGTCGGTCTCTTCATTTTCTAACAACTCCTTCAATATGCTTACTGGTTTTAATTTCTGGATCCAGGGTGTAGCCGAGATATTTAGGATGTTTATTATATTGTAATTGTTGTTCTTTCAGAATAATATTTGGTCTTATTTTGTATAGTTTCTTATCGGTAGTAAAAAGACAGGTTTCAGATTTTTGGGGGTTAAATTCTAATTTATTTTTATTAGCAGATTTTTCTAGGTGGAGAAGAGTCTTGTTCAAATCTCTTTCAGCTTTTTTCCAGTTAGTGTTACTGCTCCATAGAATAATGTCATCAGCGAAAAGTCCAATATTGGTTTTATTTGAAAATTTTTCTTCCATGCCTGCAATAAATAGGGTGAAGAGAGTTGGGCTAAGGATTGATCCTTGTGGTAATCCTTGGTACAATTTGAAGGTTTTAGATAGAGTGCCATTATATTTGACCCTGATTTATATATTTTTAAGGGGATTATTTATCCAAGTGATAGCTTTTCCATCAATTTTGAAAGGTTTGTATAATTTTGTAATTAACTTATTTTTCCATACCTTATCAAAAGCTTGTGTAAGGTCTAAAAAGCAGCTATGGTGTGGTTAGTTGGTTTTTTTGCTTTGTGTGAAAAATAAGAGTTGGTCTATTGTCCCATGTCCTTTCCTAAATCCATATTGTTCTTCTGGTGAGAGATTTCTTGTGTCGGGGTGGTAGGTGAGTCGTCTGAGTATAATTTTTTCCATTAATTTGCAGCAAATATTTGTTAGGGAGAGAGGTCGGTAGTTTTTTGGGTCATCAGCAGATTTGTCAAGTTTTTTAATGGGAATTATTGTTGCATTTTTACAGTCTTGAGGCAATTTTCCAGTTTTCCAGGAGTTATTGAAAATATTAAGAAGTCTTTCTTTGCCAATTTTGCCCAAGTTTGATATCATTCGCCATGGATTCCATCTGGCCCAGGAGTCTTGTTTAGGTCAGTGTTTTCTAATGCATAAGCTAGCTTTTTCATATTGATTTTTTTCATGGAAAATATTATGAGTGCTGGTGACATTTTACAGTCATGAATAATCTTTTGGGCCTTTTTTCAACCTTGATTTTACTACTTATTTGATATGAATTACCTAAAAGATTGGCAGCAATTTTGTCATTAGTTGCTGGTGTACTATCTGTATTCTTAATCATATTTGTGTTTTCAGTTTTTGGCTGGGCTCTGTCAATTTGTTTTGCCAAATTCCAAAGTTTTGTATTTGGGTTTCTTGGGTTCAGGTTTTCACAAGTTTGTTTCAATTTTTTCCTTTTCACATTTACGTATAATCTTTTTATTTTTGCAATCACAATGTTCAGTTCAGTTATACAATTTGTTTGGTTTTGGGTGCACTTTTTTGTAGTTCATTTCTTTTAGTTATAAATGTTTGAATATTTTTTTCCTGGTGTGTATAATTTGGAATCCATTACTTAATATTACCTCTTGGTATTGAAACTTTGGCTGCTTCAATAATGGTGTTTTCGAAAGATATATTATTAGCCTTTTGAAGTTCCAGAATTTTTCTTAATTGAGCTAGTTTTGGTCTTGGTGCTAATTTCTATCAAATTAGGCAAATGATCACTTCCAAAACTTTTTAATATTTGCTATTTGCATTTGTGGAAAATGTCAGGATAGTAAAAACTTATATCAAGGGCTTGTGCAGTATTATAGCTTGCATGAATGATGGGTAGGATTCCCATCATTTAAGCACATTTAGGCATTGTCGACAAATATGTTTGATAGTATTTTGCCTCTTGGGTTTGGCGTAGCACATCCCCATAGTTGATGTTTGGCATTAAGGTCACCTACAATAATAGTGTTGTCTGTAAGAAATTGAGCCATTGTTCCATCGTCAATAAATGTATTGTTTGGAGGGTGATACATATTGTATATGTTGATGGCTTTGTTTTGATTGAGGTAGACTTTGATACCTTGGGCTTCGAGGTCTAATGTGTTTGTAATATTAACAGCTATGTCCTCATAGTACAAATTGTTGATTAAAAATGCTAGGCCACGCCCTTTAACAGCATATACAGATGGATCTTCAGACCTTACCCTGAGTAATGGAGGGGCCGGAATTAACATAATGCTGCAAGATGGAACAAACATCAAAATCAAAGAAGGAGCAGGACAGATTTCGTCAAACTTCACTTGTGAACTGACAGCTATCTGGAAAGCTCTTGATTTATGCCTTAACCAACCATCCCTGCATCAAGCAGGAGGAATTTTAATATACAGCGACTCCATATCCGCTCTAGAAGCAATTCAGAAGGGCAATACTAGAATCATCCAGAAAATACACTCGTTACTTACCCAACTGAAATCATTGGAGAATAACTGCATTCTACAATGGATTCCTGCCCGTGTTGAGATCGAGGCAATGAAATGGCAGTTGTATTGGCAAAGGAAGCCAGAAAGCTGAGCCAAAATAAAGAACAAATGTCAGTATTTGACGCTGATGCTTTGGCAAAATACAAGATAATTAAACAAAAAATAAGAAAAGATCAAATATGTGAAGTAAACTCTGAGAGAAAACTGACAAAAACTATAACAAGACTTAGAACAAAACATTATAAAGGAATGAAAATACATCCAGATGGCACACGAACCTATAGAACATGCAACAACTGTCCTGGTGTGGACCTAACACCTACCCACATATTCTCATTCCCGCAGCCTTGCAGAAAATTGACATAGACCCAGAGCAGCAGTTTTATACATCCAAGATAGTGGACATTGCTGCTGCTGCTGTGATAGAAATGCATGGAGACATCTGAGGCTATTTATTGGACACGACAAAAACAACAACGGCATTCCAGAGTAAAATAAATTATCAGAGATAGATACATATTTTTCAAATGAATTAAAATAAACATAATCGATACTGAGTGAGAGTTGAATTAACAATTTTAGAAATTTATTATCTTCGGAAACAAACCGTATCTAAAATATCAATTTTCTTTTTGCTACATGTTTTAATTTGCATTTACCTATTTTACATATCTCTGATTGTATTTGAAAATCGTTAACATTCTTCATACTTTTGGCGAAGTGGTGTTTTATTAATTTGTTATTTGATATTATTAGGGTTCTTTCCTGGTATTCAAAAAGGAAAAATACGTGTCGATCAGTTATATTTTTCAATTTATCAAACAATTTGGCCGCTGAATCTTTGATTCTGGTAGAGCGCCATCTGGCGAATAAAATTGTAACTAAAATCAATTTCGAATTTTTCATTATTTGCCATAAAATATCCCATTGTATCCTGAACACAATGGTGTTTACCGCATTGCTCTAGCGCAAATATTCGGGGAGTTATTAATTTTTAAAGTTGTGCGGGACTTTTGGATCACCCTGTATTTTATAGATGTAAACAGTCTTTCTTATATGTTGTGTCGCCTCCCAGTAGTAGTCACGACACGCAGCCTATATTTACTGGTCAATTTCTGTTTAATTGCACCGTTAATGTTCTATATATACAAATATATATTTACATATTAATAATAAAAAAACATGCAAAATACATACAGATATTCAACAATTTACATACACAACACATCTCCCCTCTTAATAGTAGTGCAGCCGGTCTGGCGGTCTTCTGGTTCGCTGCGGTCTTGGACTGCGCACAGGGACAGGGACAGCCGCAGGGCCCGGTTCTGGTTCTGGCGGTCTTCTGGATCGCTGCGGTCTTGGACTGCGCACAGGGACAGGGACAGCCGCAGCTGCAGGGCCCGGTTCTGGTTCTGGAGTGTCCTCTTGTGATGAAGACTCCGCTCCTTTCAATTCTTCGTCCACCTCCGGGGCTTCTTCCCTTGTCTTCTCCTGTCCTCCAAGCCCAGGGTGATCTCGAGAAGTGCCAGGCAGTATAAAATATCTTGATGTACCCGGCAATACCAAATCTCTCACTTCAGGAACTTCTTTCTTGATAACTGGCCTTTGTTGATTTATGTGTCTTTTCACATAACAGCCTTCGTCTTCTATAAGGTAATGTCGGCTGCTCAGTAGTTCCATGATCCTGCCCCTTTTCCATTTTGGTCCGTTAGCAAAACTCCGAAAATACACATCAGAGCCGACCGCAAAATGCTTTTGCTTCCTCATGGCATCATGGTACACCTCTCCTACCTTCGCCATTTTCGGAATCAAATTTGAAAATCTTTATCTTAGATTTCTTTTCATTAAAAGTTCCGCGGGAGACTCCTTTAATACCGTTTGAGGAAAATCTCTATGGGCGAATAAAAATCGCTGTAGATTGATTTCTACACTGTCCTTTCCTTGGTTCTTTCGTAAAGAGTTTTTAAATTCACGTACATATCGCTCAGCTAAGCCATTAGTGCTGGGATTGTACGGACTCGTTTTTGTGTTTCTTATACTATTTATTTTTGTAAATTCCTCAAATTCACTTGAGACAAATTGTCTGCCATTATCGGTTACCAAAAGTTCAGGTAATCCAAATCTGGCAAAGATCTCCCTAAGATGTCCTATGATGGTCCTGCTCGTAATGTCCTTTATGATGACAATCTCCAGCCATTTGGTGTACGCGTCTACAAGGACCATAAACATTCGTCCCATAAAGGGACCTGCTAGAGCTAAGTGTAGACGGTGCCACGGCTTCTCAGGCCAAGTCCACTCTGAAATGGTAGACGGCGGCATACTTGCAGATTCTTGGCAAATTCTACAATCTCTAGCCAACTCTTCAATGTTCTTATCTATGCCTGGCCACCAAAAATACCGTCTAGCAATCATTTTCATTTTCACCATCCCTAGGTGCATCTCATGTAAATCGTTCGAAATTAAGGATCTTAATTTCTGGGTAATTACCACTCTTTCACGCCATTGCAGACACCCATACTCACAACTTAATTCGTCTTTTATCCTATAATAGGAATAAAGTGGATTTTCCTGCGATACCTTTGGAATTTTCCAATTATTTTTCCTAACATTTCTCAACAAAATTGATAGTAATTTATCCCGGCGTGTCTCAACTGCCACATCCTGGAATGAGAAGGGGACCTCACTCATTTTCCGAAGGAGAAGCACCTGATCCTCATCTAAAGATTCCGTGGTTTTTGAGACTAAAGGTAATCGTGATAACGCGTCTGCATTGCCATTATCATCAGTTTTTCGAAACTCCACAGTGTATTTAAATGCAGATAATTTTAAAGACCACCTCTTAATTCTTGATGCAGTACATATGGGGATCGGTTTCTGGGGTGAAAAAATGTGCATTAAAGGTCGGTTGTCTGTGATCAACACAAATTCACGTCCCAATAGATATTGTCGGAATTTCTCACAACCAAAAATAATGCTTAAGGCTTCTTTTTCTAATTGCGAATACCGCCTTTCCGCTTCAGTTAGCGTTCTTGAAGCAAAAGCTATAGGAGTTTCTTCCTTTCTATCGTTCCTGTGACTCAGAACCACTCCTAAACCATAGCTAGAGGCGTCACATGCAAGGACTAGTTCCCTAGTTGCATCATAATGTGCCAGCACCGACTCGTTAGTTAGTAATGCTTTGCATTTTGCAAATAATATACGGTGTTCGCCAGTTCAGTTCCATTTTGAATTCTTTTTTAAGAGGTGATAGAAGGGCGCTAAAATATCTGCAATATTTCTTATAAACCTAGAGTAATACATAAGGAGACCTATAAAAGATCTCAATTGAGAAACGTTTGTAGGTTCAGGCGCCTCTACCACCGCTTCTATTTTACTACTTATGGGATGCAGTCCTTTTTTATCTATTTTAAAACCTAAATATTCAACAGCATTTACTGCGAATTTTAATTTATCCTTGTTTAATCTTAAACATTTTTCTTGCAGCCTTTTAAAGATCCCTATGATCCTTTCCGGCTACCAGGATGTCATCGATGTAGCAAGCCACTCCCGACATATCTTCAAATAGATTGTCCATTTCTCTTTGGAACTTATTTGGTGCTACAGCTACTCCATAGGGTAGCCTTTTGAAGGCAAATAACCCCTTCGTAGTATTAATGTTCACCACTCTTTTGGCCTCTTCAGATAATCTGACCTGCAAATAAGCTCTGGATAAGTCCAATGACGAAAACACTGTATTTCCAGACAATTTTGAAAATATTTCGTCTATTGATGGAAGCGGGTACTTATCCAATTCTATGGCCTTATTTGCGGTGCATCTAAAATCGCCGCAAATTCTAAGGCTCCCATCTTTCTTCAGTACTGGTACTATAGGTGCGGCCCAGTTGGCATACTCAATAGGCTGTAAAATTCCCTCGTTAACCATGCCATCGATTTCATTTTCTACTTTTTACTTCAAAGAAAAAGGCAAACTTCTCGCCTTACAAAATACAGGAGTCTTATTTTTATTTTTAAATCAATATGGACGCCTTTTAAGCATCCTAATTCTTTGCTAAATAAATTAGCATACTTATTTATTATAACTTTGATATCGGACTCGCTTACTTGTCTAATGTTCAATATAACCTAGAAAAATCAAGATTTAAACCTTTTAGCCATTTTCGTCCCAACAAAACTATCGAAATATCTTCATCTACAACTATCAACCGCAAATCTTGATTTGCCTCCTTCACAAAAACTCTTCTCTCACCAATAATTTTTATTGGGTTTCCGCAAAAGGACCTCAATCTTAAATAAGATGGAGACAATTTACCATCTTTCCAGTATTTTTCATAAATTGTTTTCGGTATCAGTGTGACGGGACTTCCTGTGTCCACCACAAAACACAACTGATACTCGTCAACATGTAGATTTATTTTTGCATCAGTATCACCTTGTACCGAATAAATTAATTCGTCCTGCGCATATCTGCAGTCTGGCACTGATTTACCCGTTTTGCACACCCTGCTCAAATGTCCAATTCTCTTGCATTTAAAACAAGATTTTGTTTTATGTCGACATGCAGGTGCCAGGTGAGAGTTTTTTTCTCCGCATCGGAAACAAATTGTCTCCCTTCTTTGCATACCGGTCCCATTCTGCCATCCTCTACGAGCTTCATTCTTTCTATTTCCTCCCGGAACAATATCCATCTTAGCCACTAGTCCATCCTGCAGCTCCTTAGCATTTTGTTCAGCTAGCTCAAACGAGACTGCTATAGAAAATACCCTGTCCAAGGTGACATCGTCATCCTCCTGTAACAATTTCTTCTGAAGGCTTTCCGATTTTATACCAGCCACAAAACGGTCTCGTAACATGACCTCCAACATTTCACCAAAAGTGCAATTCATAGCCAAATGTCGGAGCTCACGCAGGTATTCTGAGAAGGATTCATTTTCGAGTTGTATTCTCTTCAAGAACCTGCATCGTTGAGGAAACACCTTCTTTCTTGGAGCTAGATGTAGTTTTATTCTTTGTATTAACCGTTCATACGGCTGTTCTTTCATGGTACTCGGGAAAAACAAACCATTGCCCAGCTTCAACATTTCCGAATCCAGAAGAGAAACAAAGATGGGCATTCTTTTTCCCTCTTCCAATACATTTGCCTCAAAAGCTGCTTCGAACCTCTGAACGAAAATCTCAAAGGATTCTTCTCCTGGCCTGACGAAACAGAACGGTACAATTATTGGACATCCAGACATACTGTTTGCTTCTCGTCCGCTTTATATTTATGTTTTCCTCCACCTTTGAAAGAGCACTTGAAACGGTTCCCACACACTCGTCGCCAGTTGTTGTGTCGCCTCCCAGTAGTAGTCACGACAAGCAGCCTATATTTACTGGTCAATTTCTGTTTAATTGCACCGTTAATGTTCTATATATACAAATATATATTTACATATTAATAATAAAAAAACATGCAAAATACATACAGATATTTAACAATTTACATACACAACATTATATATCTGAATTAGATGTCTATGGGTACGTACGGTATGTATGCAGATGTATGTGAAAATTACAAAAGAATAATAAAATATATCACTCCAAACTGCACTCAATATAATTTTCATAAGTATTGTTCAAATAGAAGACAATTTACATTCCAATGAATAATACATCTATGTCAAGGCGATCTTTTTATACATATAAATACCGGAATATTAGCATATATATAACTAAATAACCTATCAATTTATTCACCTCTATAAGTTCAATTTAACCAATATTAAACTTCAAATCATATCTTAAAATACATAAATTAAACAACTTAATTGATAAAATTTTACATCTGTTCCCATTGCAAGCGGCCTTGCGGGACCCATGCTCTAAGTAAGTTAATTTAACAGTTCCTTTGTCCTCTGTCCAATAGATGGATTCAAGATATAAATTTGTTTTTAAAATTAAAATAGAGAATGTTACACAACAAAATACATATATTTTACAAAAAAAGTCCAAGAATCGAACCCGCGAAATTATATTTAATATATATTTACACCGTTGCCGATTTGTTGATGAACTAAACGCTGATTGACTAAGATAACATGGCGATACACATCCAATCAGAGCTAATCAGTTCATTATCACGTGACTCTAATCAGCTGAACAAAAGGCTAATTTGGGCCTCTCGGTCACGTCCATTGGCCCACTGTGTTTGAATATATAAAATATGATGTACGCTCTTTCTCTGTCTCCCTTAGAATACTTGCATTCCTTCCCACTTAATACTAATTCTGGTCAGTTTGGAGCATATTTTTGAATTTTCAATGGAAGTTATGTCAGAAGTATCTTTAAAATGAAGGTCGCCTCTCTGTTCAAAATAAACGATAGAGCAATCTATCGACCGTCTCCTCAACTAACGGACTCGGGTTGGTGACAAAGCACTTCGGAATTAAACTACCAAATGTGTTCTATCAACTCCACCTATCTCTGGCTAATACCTCCTCTCATATTGGGGAATGTCGAAATCATGCTCACAGATTTAAATACCAACACTCTACCATCCGTATTGGGGAAAAATTATAGATTCGTAGAAGAAGAGAAAGGTCCTTTATTACTTAAAGGTATAAACAAACAATAAAAAAAAGGACAAGAGATCAAATTATATTTACATCAGCAGCTCACGCCGGCCTGCCCTATCCAATAACCGCTAGACAATTAACAATCCAACGAGGCCACGCTATATAGGCAGAGATGTCAATTAACATAGACAATTCTAAAATGTTATGTAATCCACAAGAGTATTGCATCGCAGAAAAATCTGGAATTGTCAATTTCAACGATCCGAAGGGCGGAAAATCTTCGAGAGACTTGTCTAAACTTGAATGTATTCTCCTTTAATACACAGCTATTCAAACAAACCACAGGCTCCCAAATTGGGCAATCCCCTGTCGATAGTATTAGCTTGAATAATCCTGTTCTAAATAGATCACAGGAAAATCCAGGAAACTGGTTGATAAAATTGATAATAATACTTTCCAAGAAGTCTGGAAAAATAAAAATGCTTTAACGTTCTGAAAATAGTAATTTCAACCATATTAATTTAAAATATTTGGAAATATTGTATTTCACCTTTTTAATATATACATCACAATTTGTATTTGTTTGGTTAGAAAGTTCTAGAGGCGCCTCTTTCCAGCAAGAAAACAATGGCAGAGTTAAACCATTAAATATATTTGTAATTAAAATTAATAGATAATATGAACTGTGAAGAGCGCCATCTTTAGGAATAAATATAAAATGAATATTAATTTATATCACCCTATATAGACCAGTTCATTTACACCAAATTATATCATTATATACATCTTCCAAATTTTATCAATTTTACCGATAAATGGCAATTAAGTTTAAATATTTAGCATTATCTCTCTCCTTTGTTAATATTAATATACTTCTAAATTGATATCAAAATAATATATATTTATAGAAATTGTGCATTTTAAAAAGTAAGAGAAAAGTCTAAATGAACTGGGATCAGGTTAATAAATTGAACAAATGCATCTTCTCAAAAACTCTGACAGAAATTCCCTGATGTATTACGCCATCTGTAGGAATAAATATCAACTAATATCTGAATTTTAACATGTCCACATATAGTCGGAGATATATCCTTATTCCGGAAAAATTAGAAATCAACTATTAGTTGATGTTTATTACGTTAGGTGGCACTGGCCATCAGCAACTTTGAGTTGCATTTTCAGGAGATGTTTTTCTCAAATTGTAATTTGTTTCTTCATTATAATCAGGAAAGCTCAATAGTAGTTCACATTTGGAATATTTTAAAACTTCAATGAAGATAAAAATTTGTAAATTATTATCAGAGAAGAACAAAATAGTAAGATGAGTTTCTTGTAGGTTTTTATATATGATCTATGAATTTGTGGTAATGATATAGAATTCTATGTATATAGAATATAGAGTATTCTAATTTTATTTCTTGTTACACCTTGAGATGTATATGGGTTTTGTTAAAGTTTACATTGTGCTGTAGAATAAACCAGAACGAGTTCTCATTAAAAAATAAGCTAACGCTTTATTTTGGTAAGTTCACAAAAAAAAAAGGAACGCCAGGGCAAGCGCACGTGGCTGCACTATGTTAACGAAGAATAAACAAAACAATATTCATTTGTTTAATAATTGAAATTATTGATGAAAATATCACATGAGTCTATGTCGGCTGTGACAATATAATCTATTTATTTTTTGTAATGATATAGAATTTGAGTATATTTTCTTCTTGGTGCAGTAAAAAGTAAATATATATTTTACAACATAATTTTAGTGAAATTCCTTCGAAAATTCCCTCTTACCAACTAAGAGAAGCTATAAAATAGGAGAAAGTTTTATTTTTGATTTCAAGTATAGCATTATATATTTTAAAAATCCTCAATAAGAGAAGGAAAAAGAGAGAGTATGGGTGAAATGATCGTTATTTTTACTTTTCTACGAGATTGTTTGTCAATATTTATATCAGAACAGATATTTTGACCATTAGATGGTGGACTGAGCCAACTTTCCTATTTAAATTTCCTAGAAATCTTGCCATAAATTTGAAAATAAAGATTTTATAAATAGGTTTAAGAGTTATCTCAATTAAGTCATATATTAGCTAAATAAGCTATATGAGCTAAATATTCTCCCCTTGAATCCCTTCTTGTGAAATCATACTTCATTCTATATTTTAGGTATTACAATAAATGGAAATACAGAACAATTATAATATTTCACATAGATATGTATTGAAAACAGAGCAATCCATAAATAAATCGTTAAATAAAAAGGCATATATTGGATCAAAAATATAAATGGTAGAATAAATGATTTTTTGATCCAATATATGCCATTTTATTATAGATATGAAATCAATGGTCGCCTCTCCCATCAAAAAAAAAACGTCAGAATCTGACGCCATCTATTGACCGTCGCCGCAACTAGCGGCTTCGGGTCGGTAACAAAGCCACAACACCAACTTTGGCGAACTGATAAGCGTCCACCTAGAGACCATGGTTGCGGGTTATTGGCCCTCGTCAGTCTAGGGCGGACTTTATTCCATGAGATCCACACAGGATCTAATGGAATCCTCACAATCTACCAAGGAGGTGTTTTGTTGGCAATGTGGCTGGGCCAAATCTATTGGCAAAACATAGATGGAAAATTTGCTGGGAGGAAATTAATCCATGGAAGCAATGGTCGCCTCTTCTGTCAAAATAAACGTCAGAATCTGACGCCATCTATTGACCGTCGCCGCAACTAGCGGCATCGGGCGGGTGACAAAGCCACAACACCAACTTTGGTAAACTGATAAGCGTCCACCTAGTTTGCCTAAGTTGGTGTTGTGGCTTTGTTGTGGCTCAATATAAATCTTCTCAGAACATATCTAAAAATACATAAAGTGCAGAACTTAATTAATAAATAATTTTTACAGGTGCTCCCATTGCAAGCGGCCGTGCGGGATCCCATGCCCTAAGTGAGTTGATTCAACAGTTCCTTTGTCTCACCATGTTTAATCATTAATGTGTCCCTATCAGTTAGGAATATGTTCTACAGTCTAGGAATTTTCACCCTGAAATATTTCCATCAGTGCAACATTTTCGGTATGGAATTTGTTATTCTTTCACACAATTTCAACCTGATTGTGGAGCGTTATCGTGATGAAGCGAAAATTTTGAAGAAATTTAATCTTTCAAGTCCAAGATCCTCGGTCAATATTTTTTTATACGTGGCATAATCTAACCCTGTTTATTCTACTAGTTTTCTGATCTTTGTCTTAGTGTTTTCCCTTAATAAAGCGCCAATTGTTTTGCGTCAGTTCTTCATGATTTTCCAAAGGTGATCTTCCCTGGCATGCGTCATCTTGGGTTGACGCTCTACCAGATTTGCAACGGGAAAACCACTTAAACGTTTTTGATTATGATAAGGCTGCCTTCCCGAAAGCCAATTTCAACATTTGATACGTTTCTGACGCCGTTTTTCCAAATATTTGACAAAATATTATGCATATCCTTTGTTCTTTTTTAAGATCCATTGTAAAAAAGAACGCCGCACATTTGGTTCTTTTCTTTAAAAAATGCTTATGAAATTATCATTATTTGTGATATCGAAAATAAATAAATTGTTTTTAGTAGAAGAGGTCTCGTGATTATGATGCTAATTTAATTTGCGAAAACTCATCAGGAACATTATTTTGACTAATTCCCCAAACCTTTTGATACCTTGTATGCTCCTTCTCTGTCTCCTTTAAAATATTTTCATACCTTCCTACTTATATCTAATTCTGGTCTGTTTGTAGCATGTTTATATATTGTCAATGGAAGTTATGATCTATAAAAATTGAAGGTCGCCTTTTCTTTCACAATAGACGATAGATCTAAGCGGCATCTATCTACTGACTCCTCAAACTAATGGACTCGGGTTGGTTACAAAAGCTAACCGGATCACAACCGCCTAATGAGTTCTATCAACTTTTCATATCTCAGCCTAACTCCTCCTCTCATATTGGAGAATGTTTTACTCCCAGATTTAAATTTCGACACTCGTATTGGGGAATATTATAGATTGGAGAAGAAGAGGAACATCCTTTATTATCTAAAGGTATAAAACAATAAAAGAAGGACAAGAGATATATGTACATCACAGCTCACGCCGGCCTGCCCTATCCAATAACCTCTAGCCTACTAACAAATCAACAAAGCCGCGCTATTTAGACAGAGATGCAATTAGCATAGATAATGCTGAACACTATGCAAATCACAAGAATATTGCATCACAGAAAAATCTGGAATAGTCAATTTCAACAATCCGAAGGGCGGAAAAGCTCCGAGAGACTTGTATAAACTTGAATGTATTCTCCTTTAATACACAGCTTTTCAAACAAACCTCAGACTTTCAAATTGTGTGATCCCTTGTCGATAGTATTAGCTTGAATAGTCCTGTTCTAAATAGATCACAGGAATATCCAAGAAACTGGTTGATAAAATCACATATAATAAAGCGTTTGTTCGTTGAAGCCGAATAGGATTGGTCCATTCTGTGTCACGTGTTCAAGTTACGTAGTTAAGTGACGTGGCCGGCTGTAGGTCTGTTTGGTTTTTGTTTTCATCCTTTATTTTATTCTATTCTGACCTTATTAGTCATTTTTTGCTTTCGGCAATTTATTCGGTGAATATTTGAGGAATAATATTTTTTAAATAATTTTATTTTTTTTAATTTAGCTTGATTATTTTATTTTTATAAACAATGTCTCCTAAAAGAGCCCTTTCTATTGTTGAGGCCATCGAAGCAAAGCAACGTCGTATTGAACAGCAGCGACAAAGACGTTTAAATTCACCCGTAAGAGAACGGCATAATGAACAACAACGGCAATACCGAATGAATATGAGCGAAAATCAAAGAGCCCTTCAAAGGGAAAACAGTAGGCTGAGGATGCAAAGAATTCGACAGGGAGATAATCTACCTTTGCCAACAGGGACATGTTTCGAGGAAGATCAAATTCCCCTGCACTTTTGTGGCCAACTTGATCAAGTTTGCCCAAAATGTAGAGCAAAGTATTTCGAATTGGAGCAAACGACATACAGTGAAACTCTAAGTGTGTTAATCCACGGAAGCAAGCAAGGAAGGCTTATTGAAAATAGTTCAGCTTGCTTCACCAAAAATGTTGTTTACAAAGAAATTTATTCATTGTAAGTTCACCTCTTTTAAAGTAAAAATGTTAATTAAAAAAAATATTAATAAAATGACCCGAAAGGTAAAATGTTGCAACGCTCGGAAGGGGATCGATCCCTGACGGACCATGAACGTTATTTTACCTCGAACGCTTCCGATTACATATTATTAAGTATCAAAAAGGAATGTGAGAAATAAAATTAGGAATCCACCTGTTCTAGCCGATCCCGTCCTTGGACGGGCCTTTCTACTAGTTGATAATAATACTTTCCAAGAAGTCTGGAAAAACAAATATGGCCACGCATTCTGAGAAAATAGTTAAATCAACCATTTTAACTTATAAATATTTGGAAATATTGTATTTAACCGTATTAATAAATGCACCAAAATTTGTATTTGTTAGTTTAGAAAGTTCTGGAGGCGCCTCTTTCCAGCAAGGAAACAATGGCAGAGGTAAACCTTTAAATATATTTGTAATTAAAATGAATAGATAATATGAACTGTGAAGAGCGCCATCTTTAGGAATAAATATCAACTAAATAATAATTTATTTATCCTAAATAGACCGGTTCATTTACACCAAATTATATCATTACATACATCTTTAAAATTGTGTTACCTATTTTATCGATAGATAGTAAATAAGTTTTTATATATAGCATAATCTTTCTATTTTCTTAATATTAACATACCTCTGAATTTATATTAAAATATAATATATATATGTTATAAATAAAAATGAATAGAGATCATGATGAGGATTATGGTAATGGTGATGCAGTCGTGGGAATATTAAAATAATTTTGATCAGAGATTTCTTTATTTGAGCTAAGGAATATATAAAAGAACATAATTGGATAAAAGTAATGCCTGGCTTAAGGCGAGTAGAATAAGAAAAACAAAATATTATTTAGATAATGTACAAAGATTTGAGCCAGCCATTGGGATAAAACAACAACGAGTTTTTATAGGGGAAGAGTGACCTCTGGCGGTCGATTTAGCAGAGTATTTGAATCTATGAAATTATAATTTAAAATAAAAAAAATAATATTTTTATATAACATATATCTATATATATATAAATGAATGTTTGTATGTTTGTTTGTATGTCCGGTATACAAATTCGCAGTAGTTCACTAATTCAAACCAAAATTTCCATACATAGGTAAAGAAATACGTGGAAGACGATAGGCTATTTTAAAAAATATATAAATCAATTATTAAAACTACATATTCTAATTATTCTACTTAGCTCACGAACAGCGCCCTCTATCAAAGATTAGATTAAATTATGCTGATGCAAACAAATAGATAATGCTAATAACAAACAATTATAAAAAAAATCTTATTTAAATATATATCACTCGGGTAGATATGCACACTGGTCAATCCCGAGGCGAAGCCCGGGTCACCCGTCTAGTATTGTATAAAAAATAAGATTTTCTGTTGATTTTATAATTATTTTTTAAAATTGAGATCATGATCTTGAGATTTAATATATTTTGTAATATACACTGCGTGACATTGAAAATGGAGCACCAAGAAATAGTGGCCAGAAAATTATGCAAATTTCAGGGTAGACGCGCCTAACCGAGTTATGCAAATGATGTAAAATGCGCAGCTCTCGTGCGCACATGGAGTAAGATATAAGGGAAGGAACTTGCAGAAAGGACAGTATTCGTGTCGTTATTTCTTCAAGGAAAATCATTGTAGAAATTTTGTTTTTGTGTCAAAAGACACGTGTAATAACAGAGAATGCCAGATCATCGTAAACGGAGGCAGTTCAAGCAGACAGACGCTTTTACGAGGGGCATGGTGATCGGACTGAAAAGGGCAGGTTGGTCCATACGTCAAATCGCAGCTGATACACAACTTGGTGCGTCCACGGTGCACCGACTGTGGAGAAGATGGTTAGAACAAGGAAATGTGGCAATTTATAGGAATGTCGGTTCAACCAGAGTGACGTCAGCACGTGTGAATCGGCGTATCCTTCGACAAGCAGTGGCGGCCCCAAAAGCCACTTGTACCGCCATCCCGCAACATGTGCAAGACACCCTAGATCATTCCATCTCGACCAGAACCATTTTCCGTCGATTGGTTGCTAATGGCTTGCACTCATGCCGTCCGCTAAGAAGACTGCCATTGACCCCACCGAATAGGCGCCAACGTTTGGAATGGTGCCGGGCTAGATCGACGTGGATGACGGAATGGCACAGGGTCGTGTTCTCAGATGAGTCGCGTTTCTGCTTGTCCAGTGATAGTCGCCGTGTACGCGTGTGGCGTCGACGTGGAGAAAGGTCCAATCCGGCAGCAATTGTGGAACGCCCCACCGTGCGACAACGTGGAATCATGGTTTGGGGCGCAATCGCGTATGATTTCAGGTCACCTTTATTTCGTATTCAGGGCAGTATGACGGCCCAACGATACGTTGATGATGTGCTGCGACCGGTGACACTCCCCTACCTTCAGGGGGTACCCAATGCCCTTTATCAGCAGGATTAACGCCCGACCGCACACTGCTCGCATTAGCCAACAAGCTCTGCAAGATGTACAGATGCTTCCCTGGCCATCGTACTCTCCTGATCTCTCACCAATCGAGCACGTCTGGGACATCATTGGACGCCGTTTGCATGCCTTGCCACAGCCGCGTTCAGAAGACGAACTGTGGCAAATGGTTGAGAGGGAATGGAGAGCCATCCCTCAGGACGCCATCCGTACTCTGATTGACTCTCTACCTAGACGTGTTGCTGCGTGCATCGCTGTCCGCGGTGGTCCTACTTGCTAGTAAGCCGACGCCGTTCTCGCTCTGTATTATGACTATCATTTTGAAATAAAGATCACTTATTGTTCGTCCCTGTCTCTCTCTGTCTGCCGAGTTTCATCACTTTCTGGCCATTATTTCTTGGTGTTCCATTTTCAATGTCACGCAGTGTATTAGTATTAGGTCAATGGTATTGGTTATGCAGTCGTGCCAAAAATCTTGAAAATAAAGATATTTGAAATAATGAAGATTAGAAATAGCTTTAATTGAGCTATGGGATAAATAAAAACATATTTGAATAAAGTACTGCCTGACTTAAGGCGTAAGAATAAAAAAATGAAAAACTTATTTACATAATGTTCAAAGGATTTTGAGCCGGCCATCGTGAAACAACAACAATGAGTTTTTATAGGGAAAGTCCCGACATCTGGCAGTAGATTTAAACAGAATATCTAAATCTATTAAATATATTTTAAATAAAATAAGGTTTTAATATAACATATAAATATATCTAAAGAGACAAGGGTCGCCTCTCCCGTCAAAATAAACGTATAAACCCAGACGCCATCTATTGACCTTCGCTGCAACTAGCGGCCTCGGGTCGGTGACAAAGCCACAACACTAGCTTTGGCAAACTAAAAAGCGTCAACCTAGAAACCATGGTTTCGGGCTAATGGCCCTCGTCAGTGTAGGGCGAACTTTATTCCATGAGATCCACACGGGATCTAATCGAATCTTGACAATCTGCCAAAGAGGTGTTAAGCTGGCAAAGTGGCTGGGCCATATCTATGGCTAAAATATAGATGGACATTTTGCCGGAAGGAAATTGATATAAAGATACAAGGATCGCCTCTCCCGTCAAAATAGACTTCAAAACCATGTAACAGAAAAGTCAAAATTAACTGGGATCATGTTATTAAATTGAACAAATGCATCTTCTAAAAGTCGGCGACAGAAATTTGCTGATGTATTACGCCATCTGTGATCTCTTCATCGTCATCTGAATTGATGATTGCGCAGATTCTTGTATTATTTTTTATTAATTGAAAATTAATGATTTGCCTAAATACACTGTCTGATTATGAATTTAAAAACACCAATAAATCCTGGGCAGAAAATAGGAAAATTTGAGGGTGAAGTTACCTTATCAAGTTATGTAAATTATGTGAATTGCCCAACTGTCCTGCAAATGTCGATTGAGATATAAAAGAAGGAACTTGGAAATCTGCTAATATTGGAACCTCTCTATTTATTTTGCAGGGTATTTGAATATTAGTATATTCGTATATTAGTATATAATATTAGTATTTGTAGCAGAATGGATACTAGACCACCGCCACCCAAGGTAGTTCCAGCAAACAGAGATTTCATGAGAGGAATGGTGACTGGATTGATATATATATTACCTATTATTAAACAAAGAAGATTCTCGAGGTTTAACCTTTTTAGTTTTAAAACCGTACACCATTTACGAATCCTAATGGATCTTTTTATCGAATGATTTTTTCATTGTAATTTGAATTTAATATAGAACAGTTTTATTTATCGATTATATATATCGTTTGATATCTTAAAACGTATCTTCATATTCACCAGAGTCAACATTGTCAGATTTCAGAATATCAAATTTATTCTTGATTTCGTAGTAATTTAAAGTTTCAAATGCTGTGTTCTAGACATGAGGAGGAGCCAGTCGTAGAGTAAGTGGATTGAGACATATGTGGTACACTATATACATAACTTAACCAGAATTGTACATGCTGTATGAGCCTAAATGCAAAACGGAATTTTCTATATAGTAGAATATTTAAAATAATTTGAATGAATGAATTTCAATCATATATTAGATTTAAGAGTAAATGTATTTATAAAATATTTAAAGGAGGAATTCGCCTCTTCTTATCGATTTTTATATGATCGGACCTAGATCCTATGAGCAAGTGTTCTTGCTCTATAAAAAGGAAACAATCTGATGAATTTTTGTTGTACATTAAATATATATACAAATCAATTTTTACAATAAAAATTATGATTATATGAACATAACGATGAATAATAAGTCACGAGTAGTCAGGACAATAACAGAGGAGAGTTTATCAATCTTGGTGACCAAGTATGGCGCTAACAACGACTCAGGAAGGCAACATGATGATCCTCTATGATGTTGTACTTATAATCGGAAGTGGAAGTTTACACCTTTAGCATAACGTCCTTCCTCAAACATTGAAAGAATATGCCAATCACTACTTTGTTTATTAATCACAAATATAGTATTTTTTAATTATTTTTATTTTTATTTATTGATTAATTATTTAATTAGAGTGGTTGATTATGTCAGTACATGTAAAATATATAATTTTCGATTATATACTATTGATTTCTTGAATCATATTAAACTTCATTTGGTATTCGATATTAATTGAAAATATTTGAAAATCATTAATCAATATCTGACTTACACACATCTCTTTAACAAATGTCAACTTATAGTTAAATAATAGTCCTCAACTCATATCATGTTCTCTGGTAGAAGAACCAAGAAATATCGATTTTTTCAGAACCTATTATACCAAAAATTGTATACTTTTAGATGCCATTCAAAGAATTGGCATTTTTCTTAAGTCATTCAAATAATCCAATTCATATTGTATGTTACTACAAAAACATTTTAATTGAACTATAAAGTTATTCACTGTATAATGCATGTCATTATAAAATGTGTCAAAATCTAATTGATACTCTAGAGCTACTCTGGTAACTTGCAGTAGAACTAAAATATGTCAACTTATTCACTATATAAACTTGTCATGAAAAATATTTAAACTCTATTGGCATTTCAGAACCTACGACGGCGAGGTATACTGGGCCCCCGAAAACCAGCCCACACCTTCCTGGATGCGAACCTATTCTCCATACTATCTGTTGCTGTAAGTAATGTATAGACGTAAATAGTGTTTCTTATATAGCTGGGTTAGATGTGAATGGGTACTACGTTGCGTACCAATGTGAAAATTGTTACAAATTCATAAAATATAGCACTGAATACTGCACGTTATTATAACTATTATAATGTTTGTTCTAATAAGACAATATACATTCCAATGAATCTAAATAGATATGTGAAAACTTTCCGTCCTTGTCAAAACGATTATTTTATTCATATAAATACCGATATAATAAGCTACAGTATTTATGAATGTGCGAATAGTAGCATTTAAATAACCTTAATAAGGTCAATAAATTGCATATTTAACTTCTCAAAATACATAAATTACACAACTCAATTGAAAAATAATTTTTACTGGAGCTCCCATTGCAAGAGGCCGTGCGGGGGGTGGAGGCCATGCCCTAAGTGAGTTGATTTAACAGTTCTTTTGTCTCACCATTTTAACCCTGAAATATGTCCATCTCAATTAGGAACATGTTCTACAGCCCCAACTTTATCACTCTGAAATAGGTACATCTGTATTATATTTCTCAAACTGGAATTTGTTACTTTTTTCCACCTTTTCAAGCTGAAATATATCCATCTGCTTCACCGTTCTCAACCTTGAATATTTTCTACAAACAGTCCAACTATTCTAACCCTGAAATAAATCCATCTGTCATTCAGTTTTCACCCAATACATTTTCCAATTTCCCGCTACATAACCCATAAATAAGTCCATTTGTAACATAGTTCTTAAAAAATAATTTGTTTCTCTTTACCGCCGTTTTCACCTTGATATAATTTATTCTTATACTTCTATGGATAAAATTCCTCGCGGCAAATTTTCCATCTATATTTTATTCTGTTATTAAATTCTCAACATGGAATATGTTCTTCAGTTCCGCAAATTTATCTCAGTAATATGTCCATTCGTTATACACTTTCCAACCTGGTACACATTACTTAGTCCACACACAACAATTTTAACCAGTTTACACTACAGTTATCAAAATAAAGTTTATTCCTATGTGCAACCATTTTAACCCTGAAATATTTTAATCTTTTTACTACCAATATCTTAATATAGAACATGTCCTCTTGCCCTGTTGTTCTAACCTTGAAATATGTTCTCGCAGTCCACATGGAGGAAAGGCAGAGTAAGTTACCACACTTGGTATTGTCCCCACAGATATACTGACATGGTGATGGTGTTCAGGAAAATGGCGGACGACGCGCCAAAGAACAAAGAGGAGGAAGACGCCCAATTGGAGAAAGTGGATTACATTACTCTGATCTGTAGAATCTTACTACAATTTGTGTCCAGAGAATGGCTCTGACTCTGTTCAAACTTATGGAGCCTCCAAAAGAGAGCAGCGATGAGGAGGATTAATAGAGAAGTAACTCTACTGCATAATACCTATCTGTAGTATTGAATTATAACACTTAATCACTTAGCTTATATAGGACGGATTCTTGAATATTTATTAGAACTAGAGCGGACAAAAATGTATTTGGCCACGCCCTTTCCGACTACCTAGGAAAGTGTCCCCCTTATGTTCCAGAAGCATCAGAGCAGTATTCCATCGCACACATGGGATGTAACATTAGAAGCATATATTAAAATAGCCATTATATTGAAATGGGACCATTTTCACATCTTCAACTTTACTCTTAGTGAACAATTATGAAAATGAGATACCATTGATACAAATATTCAAACTATAGGGAGAGGAGTACTTTCTTATAATATACCACTTTCTCCTTCCTACACTCTCTAAAGACAATTATACAATGAAATTTTCAAATTAATTTCAATTATGTTATTTTTACTTAATTTGAAAATTTATCATAGTTGATACAAAATCCTAATTAAATTTTATAGAGAAGTGAAAAGCTATTATTTATGAATCATTCTATGAAATGAAAATATCATAATCAATAGCCGGTCTTCAGTTACACATTTTATGACAATAATATTGTCAGGAGGACAATGGTACTCCCTCTTATCTGGACTGGACGGACCGGCTGGAGAAAACAGTGGCGCCACGTGGAAGGGGGGAAACTCAGTTCTCCCCTCTTTCTCAAACTGCTCTGGGGTTATTTGGTTCATTTACATTGTAACTTTTATTTTGTGTTTTAAATATTTCATAAAACTAACTAAATACATTTTGAAAGTAATTCAGAAGCCTATTTAATTATTTTTCATCGCGACAATAGCCAATGAATTGAAAGTGGTAAACTGTCATAATGTAGGGAATGTTACAGAATATAAATGTCTTGCATGGTGAGATGTGTCTTTTGATAGTTTAAAATCTATTCTAAATTTGTTATAAATATGTTTATCCATTTTATGTGTTATTTCTAACCTTTCTTAATTGTGTTTTAGGCTCTCAATATCATTCACCGGATCGGAAGACAATTTGGAAAAATCCTTTTTATTTTAAAATAAAATTTCAGATATATTTTAAGTATCACTACACTTCAAATTCTCATTTTCGTATTGGCATTTTGAAATTTTATATGAAGAGTTTTAAAGGCGATGAGAAGGCTGGCAAGGTCTTTGCTTGGGCAAACATTTCCAGGGACTTGTCTGGTTTTATTTTGATTTACTGAGAAGAATGTTTTCTATATTTCTCGGACGTGAACTTTGCATGAAACGGAGTTAAGCTTATAGTGGCATTGGAGATATAGAGGCCCTTATATCTATGAATTACACATGAATCATAGATTTCTTCCAGGAATGAATTCAACTGCGTCTCCCATAAATGGCCAGCGGCACTCACGCAGGTTGAAAAAGTGCCCCCAAAATAAAAGACGACGTTATTTGTTTTTCAAATGTTGGTCAAACTTCCTATCTATTGTTAAAAATAAAGTAATATTTACTCTTCAATAAAACTTATGTGTCTGTCATTACTTAATTTAATACAATCATTTGAATGATTTATGTTGAATGTTTGTTATATTTCATGTTTTTTTTTTTATCCATGGAGCATTTTGTGTCGTCTCTTGGGGCCTAGACACTATAACAAAGAGATAAGGGACAGTGCGGATTCTTCCTTGTGTCCCGTAAACCATTGCAAATAAAATGGGAGAGCGCGGATCCCCCTTGGGTCATGGACATCATGAACACATGACAAAAAAAGACGGGACAGTGCAAGTTTATCCTTCTGTCTTGGACACAATGACAAATATGACGGCATAGCACGCTTCTTTCTTGTGCTCTGGTCAATCCATTGCAGATAAGACGGCACAGGGCGGATCTCATTACCTCGTGTTTATATTCTATAATCTAAATTGTGCCATATCATTATTCAATAAAACAGGAAAGCGAAGATTCTTCCTTGTGTCCTAAACATCAAGGCAAAAAAAGGTTTCTCCTTTTTGTCCGGGACAACATGACAAATTCAGAGGGACTTAGCGGATTATTCCTTTTGTGTTGGACACCATGACAAAATAGACAGAGTAGCGCGAATTACCCTTCTATTTTGAGACCATTACAAATATGACGGGACAGCGTACATTCTTTCTTGTGTCCTTGACATCATGACAAAAAAAGACGAGACTGCGCGGATTCGTCCAAGATTCTCAATGAGCAAACCCACCACACCACCCACTTAATAAATTCCTTGTGGCCTACTCGGTCTCTTGCGAGCAATGTGATGCTACGTACGTGGGAGAGACGGATATATCCGTAGGAATCCGAATATCTGAATACTGCATAAATGTTAGAAACAGTGATAACCGGTCATTAATATTTAATTATACTTCAACAACAGAACACTTTTTCAATTTTAACAATCCTGTAACCCAATATAACTTATTTAAATCTTGAACCAAAGATTGGTTTTGGAAGCAATATTATCAACAAAACTTCACACTGATAATAGAAAGATAAAGTTGCCAGATATTCTCAACCAAATTTCGTACTAAAACCGGCCATCGATTTTGAAATTCTCGTTTCTTTTGCACTTTATTCATTCCTTCCATAGCATATACTTTGATTTGCACATATTCAATAATGCTACACATTTTGTCAACAATGTTCGCACATCATAATATAGGTTCAGTAATGTAGCTTGAATAATATTTCCAAAAATGTCTATTATTCTATTAATATATTAAATTTTTATTTTTGTTCACTTGTTCAGCATATTTAAGCAAGTTTGGTCTTAAATACGCATTTCTTGATTTCCCAATAAGTCTCTGGGACCAAAATATTTTTGGTCGTATAGGTACATCTTGCACCACGCTGACAAGGGCCAACAGTCCGAAACACGTTCGTGGTTGTTTTTTCTTTATTATAAAAAAATGAGTTGGCCAAATATCAGGGTAAAGGCTAAATCAACGTTTAGTTGATTTCTGTTCTACTAAATGACGCTTTGTGATGACAAAGTCTTCAATTATTTTCGGTTGAGCATTTTAATTATCTAGGTCAAAATAAAGGAAAAGTTGATTGAGAAGTTCGTTCTTCTTTAGAATTTCAAGCTAAAGAATAACTTAGGTAAAAATATTCTTTATTCATTGATCATTTTACATGATGAGTGAAATAATTTTTTTTTTTCATCGGGAAATTTATAAAATTTCCATTCCAACTCCATCTTTAAATTTATCAAACACCCCCTTATTCCCGTCGCTTAAATATATATAATTAATTAATATTTTGCCTCTATCAAGTTCTAGTTAACTTCGTTTGGCGTGATCTCCAAAATATATTTATATATTCTAATAAGAAAAATTTCCAAAGCTCTTCTAGATTTTCGAAATTTCTTAACCTTGCTAAAAAGTTCGAATTCCTCCAATTTCCTTTTGTGTAAAAGCCAGACGATACATTTTTCATGGAACTTCTCCATTTATAAGTAAAATTTATCTAGGACTAAAAGACACATTGAAGTCACCTAACTAATAATACCAGAGCTTGAACTGACTATTCAAGTATATTCCTTATTTTGAAATATTGGTTTACCTCACAGTATCTAATTATAACGAAAGGTTGTAAAAACTATTACATTTATATGCTAGCTGTATCTCTTCTTTTATATTGTAAATTTTTTACAATGTGTTTATTATATCTTCATAGATATGACTTTGGTTATCTTTTTCTCTATCTTTCTTTTTGTGATGTGTGACAAATTTGTTTATTTTAAAATTAGGCTTACTTAAAACAAAACGAATACTTTGTAATTAACATTCTCGAAGTTCACCTTAAGCTGAATAGAACATTATTCCGTTATAATTGAGATGAAAAATCTAAAAAATATATTGAACTGTGACACGCGGCGTGATATATGCCAGGTTGATAAATAATCTTCTATTATAGAATGAGAGAGAGCAAGCGTTAGATCCTCTAATATAAAGAATAAATATAAATGGTAAGAAAAAATCCATGATGGAACTCAAAAAATTAATTTATTTTTAAAATATTCATATAGAATTATACAACACGAATATATGAAATTTTACAAAAAAAAATGAACTTCCTAGAATCGAACCCACGATCTTATTTTTAATATATATTTTCGCCCTTGGCTTGATGAACTTATTTCTAATTTACTGATTAAGGTAATATGGCAAAGTACATCCAACCATATCCAATCAATTTACTATCAAGTAACACTAATCAGCTAAACGCAAGAGAATAAAACGTATACTGTATATGTGAACATGAAAAGTCCTTTAATATAATCTGAGAATAAAATAAAGTGAGAATACAGCAGATTTGAGAGTAAAATCATGAATTATTTATCTTTACACCATGCAACTCTAAATGCCCTTTTTTTGGGAATAAACTGAACTTGGATTCAATTTTCTGAAAATCGACATAATTTTGCGAAAAATAATTAACTTATTAATATATTTATTATTGTAAAATTATTTTATTTTTGACCACATAATGTAATTAATATTATCCTGCAAACCTTAGCATCTAATTGCGATTTGTGAAAATATAATTCGAACACTTTTGGATCTCACGATATCAAAGAACGCCCTGGACATACGAAAACTAATATCCCAAATCCATGGCATCTAGGTATGTACTTCCCAGTTTTCCAAAGGTGGTGTTGTGACTTTGTCACCGAATTGAGGCTGCTAGTTTGCAAAGACGGTAAGTTTTGACGTCTATTTACGGGGACATACATTTTATATATTTTTTGAAAATAGAGCAATCCATAAATATATGCCTTTTTAATTAAACATTTTATATTATATAGAGACGATAAATATGATACTATAGTTATGGTGATCTCTCTATTGGTTGAATTCAATCGAAACACTTAGGAAAGTTTGCCACTGATTTGCGACGCTCATATAATATTATTTTCGCCTTAGTAAAAGAAATTGAATACATTTTTTCATCTACTCCCTTCTATAACAGCAGAACAATATTTGATCGGAGATCTCCCAAGACCAGTCAAAAGATGTATCGTACAAGTAAGAATACTCTTTTCACTGTTTAAAGAAAATCACGCTAAAATATTTAGCTCAACTGACGATATATCCATGATGTAAAAAAAATAAAACTGACTCGGAACTGAAGCTCAACATTTTTTAAATATTTAAAGTTGATGAGTGAAAGGGAACTTCTTTCGTATAAAATTGGATCAAATCATATTGCTCTGGAGTGTCTGTTGTTTAGGTCTACAAAGAATAAATCTAATGCATTGGCCCTGTACAGGTTTTCCAAGGCTGCGCCATAGAAGAAACGTTGAGAAAACAGACGTATTTAAAAGGATATGTAAATAAACGATCATCAGTTAATGATCTAATCATCTTTTCTAAAGAATTATGCACCTTGGTGAATGGTGTGTTGAGCATAGGTCTTCAATAAATTGTGGTTTAATAACCTTTTCATTCAATAATAAATGAAACAAAATGATTAATAGGGCAGATAATGATAAACAATTCCCATTTGATAAAATATTGATGATCAAATTGGGGCATCACATTATCATCAAATATTCTTTGTTGAGTATGTGAAACATCTGAGACAAAATTTAGGCAAATTATAGAGAAATTTGTTCTTTTTAAGAACTTAAAGTTGAAAAATAACTATTAGATAAAACTTCCTTTATTAATTGATCATCATACATGATAAGATGAAAATATTTTAAATCGAAGAATTAATAAACTTTACACATTCTAACTCTTCTCTATGAATTTATCTACTATCCCCTTATTTCCGTCCCTTGGGATGTTATTATTGTCCTCATTCCCTTCTAATTAATTTTAATCGCGAGAGATATACAGAAAAATATAATTATTTTAAAAAATGACGAATTCGAATATTTGCAAACCTGTTCTGAAGGCCAAATATGTTTTAAACTTCCTAAATTCAATCAGAATGGCCTACTGCGGTAGCTCAAAGTAAGACAAACCTAACCTAATGTTTCTTATATCAAATTGAATTTGAACTTGACAAAAAGGTTCAAATGCCTCAATTTTTACTCTTCTGAAATATTGGTTTACTTCAGTATCAAAATAAAACAAAGTTGTCATAACTATTCCCTTTATATGGTTTAGGTAACTGTATATTTTATTTCCGAGTGTGAAATTTTTAAATGTGCCATCGATAACTTGTAATACAATATAATGTACAAGTATAATACGGTTTGTGATTGTAAAACGACATTTGAAAATTATCCTGCATGTATTTCTTTCAAACGAAAAATCAAAATTCATTTTAAGGAGAAATAACGATTATTTCTAACCTTAGAATCCCGTCGATGGGAAATGTAAAAAAAAAAATATTGAACTGTGAGGACGTCATATTACCCGACGCCGGTAAATCATCTCCCATTACAGAATTAGAGAAAGCTTCAGAGAGCTAAATGAGAATATATTATGATAATATTTCCACGTGGAAAAATATGAAAGACAAACTTCAGGATGACACAATTTAAGGCCAGAACAAACTATGAATATGAACTTTGTCCCTTGTACCTTTGCGTCCTTTTTCTCTAGGCGTAAAAAGCGGCTTTGTCGTCGTATCGTCGTCTATAGGGAAATCGTCATATTGGAGGGAAGTCTTGGCTTTGACACGGCGGTGGAATCCTGGAGCCAGTCTCCGAAAATATAAATCACAGCACCCAAGGCCTCTAGGTCTCGGCGATCTTCAGCTTGTGTTTCCTAATCTACCCAGCCTCTCCATCAAAATTCCACGTGGAAAATTAGGAAGGACAAACTGCAAGATTACACAGCAATTTATTTTAGGCCATGAACAAACTATGATTGATAAACGAAAGATAAGCAATTAGGGAAGTTTAGAGTAGCAAAAATCAACATAAAAATGATACTCTGTTAAAAAAATAATAAATACTTTGCTACAATATTCAAAATAATTCATAAATAGATTCCAGAAATAAATTTGTTTTAAAAGGTTTATATATAATGATACACACACACACACCCAAAAAAAACATTTTTTAAATTTTACAAAAAAGTCCTAGAATTGAACCCGCATTCTTATATTCAATATAGATTTACGCAATTGCCATTGCTGATTTTCTAATGAACTCAACGATGATTGGCTGTTTAAGGTAACATGGCGATGGACATCTAACAGGAACCAATGAATTCATTATTACGTGACTCTAATAAGCTAAACAAAAGGTTGATTTGGCCCCCTCGGTCACGTCCATTGGCCTAATGTGTTTGAATATATAACATATGATAAATGCTTTTTTCTCTTTCTCTCTTAGAATACTTGCATTCCTTCCTACTTATATATAATCCTGGTCTGTTTGAAGCATATTTGTAAATTGTCAATGGAAGTTATGTTGGGAGGATCTATAAAAATATAAAGGTCGCCTCTTCTATCAAAATAGACGATAGAGCTAAGCGCCATCTATCTACTAACTCCTCAAACTAACGGACTCGGGTTGGTGACAAAGTACTTCGGAATGAAACTACCAAATGTGTTCTATCAACTCCTCCTATCTCAGCCTTAGCACCTAATATTCAAATATTAGAGAATGTCGTAATCTCACACACAGATTTAAATACCAACACTCTACCATCCGTATTAGGAAAAAATTATAGATTCGTAGAATAAGAGAAAGATCCTTTATTAATTAAAGGTATAAAACAATAAAAGAATGGCAAAGAGATCAAATGATTTGTACATCATTCAATAACCGATAACCAACTAACAATCAAACGATGCCGCGCTATTTAGGCAGAGATGTCAATTAACATAGACAATGCTGATATGTTAGGTAAACCACAAGAGTATTGCATCGCAGAAAAATCTGGAACTATCAATTTCAACAAATCGAAGGGCGGAAAAGCTCCCAGAGACATGTCTAAAATTGAATGTATTCTCCTTCAATGCACAGCTATTCAAAAAACCAAAGGTCTCAAATTGGGTAATCCCATGTCGATAGTAATAGCTTGAATAATCCTGTTCTAAATAGATCACAAGAAAATCCAGGAAACTGGTTGATAAAATTGATAATACTACTTTACAAGAAGTCTGGAAAAACAATTAGACGTGAAGGTCACATGTACTGAAAATATCATTCTTAACCATTTTAATTATTAAATATTTGGAAATATTGTATTTAACCCTATTAATATATACATCAAAATTTCTATTTGCTTGTTTAGAAAGTTCTGGAGGCGCCTCTTTACAGCAAGGAAACAATGGCAGAGGTAAACCTTTAAATATATTTGTAATTAAAATAAGAACTGTAAAGAGCGCCATCTTCAGAAATAAATATAAAATGAATATTAAAATGTATTTTATCCTATATATAGACCAGTACATTTACACCAAATTATATCATTACATACATCTTTAAAATTTGTTACCAAATTTATTGATAGATGGTAATAAAGTTTATATATTTAGCATACATGTTTTCTTGATATTAATTTACTTCTAATTCGATGTTGAAATATAAATATATATATATGTTATATTGAAATATTTTATTTAAAATGTTATATGTTAAAATGTTATTTTATTTGAAATTATAATTTCATAGATATAAATACTCTGTTTTAATCGACCGCCAGAGGTCACGCTTCTACTATATAAACTGATTGTTGTTCTTCCCCGTTGGCCGACCCAAAACATTTTTACATTATGTAAATAATATTTTGTTTTAATTATTCTTACGCCTTAAGCCAGGCGGTACCTTTACAGAATTATGTTTATTTTATAGCTCAATTAAAACAATATCTGATCAAAACCCTTTTTTGTTATTATACTTTCACAAGATTTTAGCCATGACTGCACCACCATAGCATAATCATCAATATGATCCAAAACAACAGAAAATCATCTATCTTTTTTATATTATAAGATATATATATATATAGAAATCGTGCATTTTGAGTTGTAACAGGTTGTATCAGGTTATTAAATTAGGAAAAAACGCATCTTCTCTAAATCTGCGATCTCAAGTTGCAGATGTATTATGTCATCTCAAGTAATATATATCAACTATTCAGTCATTTATAACATGTCCACATATAGTCGGAGATATATCCTTATTCCTAAATAATTGAAAATTCAACGATGACTTGATATTTATAACGTTATATAGCACTGGTCGTCAGTAACTTTGAGTTGTACAATCAAATGTTTTTCTTAAATTGCAATTTGTTTCTTTGTTAAAATCAGAAAAGACCGATAGTAGTTTATACATGAAATCTTTTAAAATATCAATTAAGATGAATATTTGTAAATTATTATTAAGAGAAACACAAATCGTAAGATGAGTTTCTTGTAGGTTTTTATATGTGATTTATGTATTGGTTGAAATGATATAAAATTTGAGTATTCATACTTTTATTCTTTGTTACACCTTGAGATGTAGATGGTGTTTGTTCAGCGATTTCCATTGTGCTGTATAATATACCAGAGCGAGTTATCATTAAAACAGCTAACGCTTTATTTTAGTGAGGTTGAAAAAATAAGAAGGAACGCCGACGCAGGCGCGCATGGCTACACCATGTTAACAAAGAATAAACAAACCAACCTTGATTTGTTTAATAAGTGAAATTATTAATTAAAATAATAGCATGAGTCTATGTCAGCTGTGACAATATGTTATATGTATTTGTAATTAAAATTAATTACTGTATAACGTGTTTCTCCCCACAAAAATGTGAGCATCTTATCGATATTCCAGAGACTACTCTGGTTATTGCTAGTAGATGATTCACTCAAAAATTTGACAAATAAATTATATTAGAAACTACCCTCTAGCTGGTTGTAGAAAACCAAGAGGTATCAAGTTATGCACTATATGTCTGTCACCACAAAATTCAAAATCTAATTGTAATTAGCGAAACTACCCCGGTGACTGCTAGTAGAACTAGGAGCTATTAAATTATCCGATTTAACAACCCTGAACATCTACATATTGTTGATATTACATAACATTTATCCTTGTAACAGAACTAATAAATATCAAGCCATTCTTTATAAATAGTATGTCTACAAATTCTTGTTTATTTAACAGAACATATCCAGGTGGCTGGTATTGAGCCTGAATCTATGAAATTATCCCATTTCTAATGTATGATACAACAAAAATCCTGAACCTAATATATTCTAGAGTTTTTACCCTGGTGGCTCCTAGTAGAATCACATTTTATTTACTATAAATTGTATATTTCTAATAACAAAAATGCGAAATGTAATTGATAATACAGTTCATTTTACATGGCTAGTGTTTTAACCATGAGCCATTCTCTGTATAATGCAAATCAATACAAAAATATGCCAACAATTATTTGATACTCCAGAGCCTAATCTGTTATCTGGTAGTAGAAAAAATAGCAAACAAGGTACTACTACTTAAGGTATTCCTTGTATAATGTATGTCATTATCAAAATATGTCAAAATTAATTGATTCTCCAGAGCCTACTCTGGTAGTTGGTACTAGGACAAAAAACTATCAAGTTATTCCCTGTATACTGTTTGTCACTAAAAAGAGGTGTCAACATCAAATCATCTAAGTGATACTTCAGAGCCCACTCTTGTAGCTGGTAGTAAAAAAAATGAACTATAAAGTTATTAACTGTAAGATGCAAGTCACTATAAAAATGTGTCAACATCTAATTGATACTTCAGAGCCTACTCTGGTGGCTGATGGTAGAAGTAAAACTGCGAAATTTTTCACGGTATAATATATTTCATTAAGATTATTGAACCTCTATTTTCATTTCAGAACCTACGACGGAGAAACTTACTGGGCTCCAGAAAACCAGCCCACACCTTCGTGGATGAGAACCTACTCTCCATACTATCTGTTGCCGTAAGTATTTTATAGATGTAAACAGTCTTTCTTTTATATCTGACTTAGATGTCTATGGGTACGTACGTTATTTATGCAGATGTATGCGAAAATTACAAAAGAATAATACAATATATCACTCCAAACTGCACGTCAATATAATTATAATAAGTATTGTTCAAATAGAAGACAATTTACATTCCAATGAATAATACATCTATGTCAAGGCGATCATTTTATTAATATAAATACCGGAATATTAGCATATAGACAACTAAATAATATATTAATTTATTCACCCTATAAGTTCAATAAAACCAATATTAAAACTTCAAACCATCTCTTAAAATACATAAATTAAACAACTTAATTGATAAATTTTTACAGTTGTTCCCATTGCAAGCGGCCGTGCGGGACCCCATGCTCTAAGTAAGTTAATTTAACAGTTCCTTTGTCCTCTGTCCAATAGATGGATTCCAGATATAAATTTGTTTTTAAAATTAAAATAGAGAATGGTACACAACAAAATACATATATTTCACAAAAAAAAAGTCCAAGAATCGAACCCGCGATCTTATATTTTAATATATATATTTACACCGTTGCCGATTTGTTAATGAACTAAACGCTGATTGACTAAGATAACATGGCGATACACATCCAATCAGAGCTAATCAGTTCATTATCACGTGACTCTAATCAGCTGAACAAAAGGCTAATTTGGGCCTCTCGGTCACGTCCATTGGCTCTTTCTCTGTCTCTCTTAGAATACTTGCATTCCTTCCCACTTAAAACTAATTCTGGTCAGTTTGGAGCATATTTTTGAATTTTCAATGGAGGTTATGTCAGAAGTATTTTTAAAATGAAGGTCGCCTCTCTTGTCAAAATAGACGAAAGAGCAATATATCGACCGTTTCCTCAACTAACGGACTCGGGTTGGTGACAAAGCACTTCGGAATGAAACTACCAAATGTGTTCTATCAACTCCACCTATCTCTGGCTAATAACTCCTCTCATATTGGGGAATGTCGAAATCATGCTCACAGATTCAAATACCAACACTCTACCAACCGTTTTGGGGAAAAATAATAGATTCGTAGAAGAAGAGAAAGATCCTTTATTACTTAAAGGTATGAACAAACAATAAAGAAACACAAGATATCATATTATATTTACATCAGCAGCTCACGGCGGCCTGCCCTATCCAATAACCGCTAGACTACCAACAATCCAACAATGCCACGCTATATAGGCAGAGATGTCAATAAACATAGACAATACTAAAACGTTATGCAAATCACAAGAATATTGCATCACTGAAAAATCTGTAATTGTCAATTTCAACAATCCGAAGGGCGGTAAAGCTCCGAGAGACATGTCTAAACTTGGATATTTTCTCCTTCAATGCACAGCTATTCAAACAAACCACAGGCTCCCAAATTGGGTAATTCCCTGTCGATAGTATTATCTTGAATAATCCTGTTCTAAATAGATCACAGGAAAGTCCAGGAAACTGGTTGATAAAATTGATAATAATACTTTCCAAGAAGTCTGGAAAAACAAATATGGCGCAACGGTTTATCAAAATAGTAATCTCAACCATTTTAATTTATAAATATTTGGAAATATTTTATTTAACCATATTAATATATACATCAAAATTTCAATTTGTTTGATTAGAAAGTTCTGGAGGCGCCTCTTTACAGCAAGGAAACAATGGCAGAGGTAAACCTTTAAATATATTTGTAATTAAAATGAATAGTTAATATGAACTGTGAAGAGCGCCATCTTTAGGAATAAATATAAAATGAATATTAAAATTTATTTTATCCTATATAGACCAGTTCATTTACACCAAATTATTTCATTACATACATCTTTAAAATTTGTTACCAATTTTATCGATAGGTAGCAATAAAGTTTATACATTTAGCATACATTTTTTCTTGATATTAATATATTTCTAATTCGATGTTGAAATATATATATATATATATATAATAATAAATAGTTATTTAATTTTATAGTCCAGTTTTGTATTAAGATTATCTTCACTATTATGATCATTTAAATACAAATTATAAAATTTGTAAAATGTTATTAATTTGTAGATAGAGAGAGAAAAAAAAAAATCCTTTACTTCTATTACATCCTCAAGTTAATTATATATTTATAATTAATAACAATAAAAAAAATTAACAAAGTAACGTCTATTACATCGGCTTTTACACGTCATTCAGACATACTCTAATCCTATATATAGAATAATCGAAGAGATAATATATATAATAGTTAGAAAAAAGAGAGAAAGACAGAACCATGCACTTTTAATCAAACTAATAATAAGGAAAAAAAAAAACAAAAAAGAGTTTTATAAAGAAGGTAGATAAGATTGTTAGTATATATATATATTTTTTTTTATGATTTTATATTTTATCCTTTTTTTTTTTTTTTTTTAAGATTTTTAAAGGTTTTTTTATTTTATAATATGATTATAAATAGTTGTATTTAGTAATATATCTATAGTATGAATTAACATTTGTTATAAGTTTGGATATTATGTTTCGAAACCCTAATGGTAGACCAGACATACACAAAAAACTTTAAATTGAAATAAATTGGAAAAAGAGATCTGCTGGAACGGGGATCATCAGATAAAATTCCAGCGACATTTCAACCCCTTCTTTATTATGTCATAGATCTCTTTTAAACCGGATTTTATGTGTTAATATTAAGTTGTTTCAGTGAAATATTTAAATGAACATATATAACAGATACAAGTGTTAACAAATTCAAACTGTAAACCTACCTCTGCCGTGGAGTCCTCCATTGTGAATATCTATTTCTGGCTAACACATGTCGCGGGAGGGGAATGTCCCCCCACATTTCAAATTTAGACCATTTATTCAGAATTTTTTTGGACAACAAGAAAATTAAAGAAGAAAGGAAAAATAGTTAAGGGAAGAAAGCTAAATTTCATAATCTTTACAGCTAGTTATATCAAAATAACTGATTTAACACTTATTCATCTTTTAATATTCCTTTAAAAAGGCAAATTATAATAGTTTAATAAAGCTATTAATTGTGTAAATTCAACTTTATTTAACTTCCATTTTCCTCCCCAGAAATTGGAGATTAAACAAAAATGAACTATATACTTTAACACTTTAAAAATCTTGTGAAAAAATCTTTTAATCAGTTATTTAATCAAAGTTTAATTAACTGTTAAAGATTATAAATTTGTATTAGTTAATATTAATAGAAATTATAGAAAGTTGATTTCATAAATGGATATTTCCATTTATTTTTTTTTAAATATTTTATAATTAATATACTGTTGAAATATTTTACTTGTTTGATACTAAATTTGTTTTTAATAAATTCCATGTTTAAATTTTTAACATCTTCTATGAAATTATCTAATATATTATTTATTCTATAAAATCTTAGAAACTGACCATAATATATACCTTTACAGCAATTTAATGATATATTAGAATTCATATTACAGTATTTTATAATATTGAAATTATAATTACTCTTTTTGTTATAAACTCTAACAGCACTATTTGTAAGGTCTATATTCAAGTCTAAAAAGTTAACTTTTTTGTTTCTATAAATTTTTTCATTGTTCTTAAGTTTCAAGTATTTAGGATAAATTTCAGGTATTAATTTTTTAAACAGTGGATTATTAAATATTATTATGTCATCTACATATCGGAATATTTGCCAATTAATATTATTTTGTAGAAAGTATTCTCTTTCGTAACAGAACAATATTAAATTTGCTAATAACGGACTAGAAGAAGTACCCATGGGAACGCCTTCTGATTGAATATATATTTTATTTTTAAATTCTATATAGTTAAAATTTAAAAATGTTTCCAGTAGAGTTTTTGCTGTTTTAAGATCTAATTTAAATGTTTTATATCTGTTATGAATAATTTTAATGTAGAAAGTTTTGTCATTAATGAATTCATTAAATAAATTGGTTATTTTATTATTTAGATCTCTTAAATTTATTTTAGAATATAGGTCCTCAAAGTCAAATGTGTGTACTGTTTCAATGTTTGTCCAATTGTTCATTAAATAATTAATGATTTTTTTATTTGAGTCGATAAATTTATAATTATATTTATTAGTTAATTTATTTATAATAAATTGTAGTGTTGAGGCTAATTGTATATCAAAATTTTTTATGACTGAATTTATACCAGATGTGATTGTTCTGAAAGAAATAGGTTTTTTGTGTAGTTTAGGAATTATATAGAACTTTGGTATGTTTGGATTTTTGTGGTTATTATAAATTTTTAGTGAATTTTCAACATTTTTGATGTCTTTTTTGATTTTTGTGCCTGTAGTTCTAGCAAAAGTGTATTTATGATTATTATCAATTTCCTTTTTTAGTATATCGTGGTATAGATTTTTACAAATTAAAGATGATTTATTGGAACATTTATCTATAGGAGTGATAATATAGTCCTTCTGTAAATTAATTATATTTTCTTTAAAAGAAGGAATGTCTGAATTGGGTTTTGTGTATTTAAGTGTATTATTATAATAATTTATAATTTCCTTTTTAATATTATGTTTCCATTCCAGAAAAGTAAATTCTGGAATACTGTATCTTATACTAGTTTTATTTATGAAAATATCTATATCTTTTAATATAGATTTAATTGTATTATTATAATTGTGTTTAATTTGAGGTATATATTTATACCCTTTATTTAAAATTTCTTGATATTCTGGATTTAAAAAAGAAAAGTTGCTAGTTAATATATGACCTGAGAACTTATATTTATCAATATAGTTGTTGCAATTACATTTAATTTTTTTTAAATTTGCCAAATTATTAATAAATTGGTTATAATTGCAAACTAAATTACCTATATTTTTATTGTATCTCCAGATTGTTTTAAAATTTAAATTTTTTATAGGGAAAAGATTATTGATGATTTGGTTATTAAAAATATCATTAAATTTAATATGATTAAATAAATTGTTATTAAATTTAATGATAATATTAATGTTATTAGTATTTTGTTTAATTTTTCTGTATTTAAAGATGTCGTGTGTGATATTTATTAATCTGTTAGTCAGATTATGAATTTTAATATATTCTATGAGTTTGATAAATTTATTATTATTTAGTTTAAATAATGTTTTAATAAATTTATCGACGAAGTTGTTAGTGTACATTTGTTTTGGGTCCAGTAATTCTTCAAATTCAATGTAACCTAATTTATTTGTAGTTTTACCTCTAGTTTTATTAGGTTTAGTTTTAAATTCATTTTTATATTTGCAACTGATTTCATAAGTTGAAATTTCTTCTGTTTGTGGTTTGTATGTGTAGTTTAATTCGTCGTTAAGTCCATAAGGGAATAATGTGTTGTGTTTATAAATGTAGTTGTTTTCTAATAATAGTCGTTGTTTTTTGTTTTGACATATGTCTAGTATTTCTATCTTAAAGTTGTTAAAAGTATGTAATTGATTGTGTTCTTTCATATATATATTACCAATTGATTTTTTAGCGTGGTTTCTATGTAGGTTTATTCGTATATTTAATGGATTACAAGTTTGTCCTATATATGATAGTTGACAAATTTGGCATGTTAATTTATAAATAGTATTCACTAATTTACAACTAGTTGTTTGAAAAGTGTCATGGTTCTTAAGAGAGGGACAAGTTTGACAATTTTTTCTTAGGCAATTCTTAGCGAGTTTAAATTAACATAAAAGAGGTGCTAACACTAATATGTTTGTAGTTTTTTTTAGTTTTTTTAGTTTGTTATTCTTATGAATTTTTTAAATATATTTTACTTAATTGTTTTTGTGGTGATAAAATTTGTAATAAATTGAATAATTAATCTATAAATATATAGATATTACTGTTTGTTATCTGTTATATTTTTAAGAATAACTAATAAAAAAAACATCTTTAAACTAACAAAAACACTGAAAAAAACAAAAGTTCTGAAATTATTTTTTTTTCTAGAATTACTTTTATAATTTAATTTTTAATAATCAAACAATGAAGGATAATTAAAATTTGTATGAAGATTTATTTATATTAGAATATCTAATATAATTTAATTTGTATATTATGTTATATATAAAAAATATATCATAGAGCAAGCTCATATGAATTAATATAGTGTAGAAACTATATAACAAAATTATAACCGTGATTCTAATTTTAAAAACTTAAGGAGCAAACTGATAATAATGATAACTTATATTGTATATATATGTAATTATATATATGTAATATATATATATATATATATATATATATATATATATATATATATTACATTTAGAAAAAAAAAAGATAAGAATGAGATTTCTGTTGTATTTTGATATTAATTACTTGTAGAGGAATTATTGGTCATTTGCTTGATTTTGGTATGCAGTCGTGGAAGAGATTATAATGAAATTAGTTATTAAAAATAGCTTTATTTGCGCTAAAGGAATACATGAAAACATAATTTGATAAAATTAATGCCTGGCTTAAGGCGTAAGAATAAAAAAAAATGAAAAGCGTATTTACATAATGTACAAAAGTTTTGGGCCGACCCGACGGGGAAGAACAACACTGAGCTTTTATATGGAAAGCATGACCTCTGGCGGCCGATTTAAACAGAGTATTTATGAAATATATTTTTAAATAAAATAATATTCTAATATAACATATACATATATAGAAATCGTGCATTTTGAGTTGTAACACAAATTTCAAAATTAACTGGTATCAGGTTATTAAATCAGGAAAAACGCATCTTCTCTAAATCTGCGATCTCAAGTTGCAGATGTATTATGTCATCTCAAGTAATATATATCAACTACTCGGTCATTTTTAACATGTTCACATATAGTCGGAGATATATCCTTATTCTTAAATAATTGAAAATTCAACGATGACTTGATATTTATAACGTTATATAGCACTGGTCGTCAGTAACTTTGAGTTGTACAATCAAATTTTTTTCTCAAATTGCAATTTGTTTCTTTGTTAAAATCATGAAAGACCGATAGTATTTTATACATGAAATCTTTTAAAATAACAATTAAGATGAATATTTGTAAATTATTATTAAGAGAAAAACAAATCGTAAAATGAGTTTCTTGTAGGCTTTTATTTATGATTTATGTATTTGTTGTAATGATATAAAATTTGAGTATTCATACTTTTATTACTTGTTACACCTTGAGATGTAGATGGTGTTTGTTCAGCGATTTCCATTGTTCTGTATAATATACCAGAACGAGTTATCATTAAAAAAGCAAACGCTTTATTTTAGTGAGGTTGGAAAAAGAAGAAGGAACGCCGACGCAGGCGCGCGTGGCTACACCATGTTAACAAAGAATAAACAAACCAACCTTGATTTGTTTAATAAGTGAAATTATTGATTAAAATATTTACATGAGTCTATGTCGGCTGTGACAATATGATCTATGTATTTGTAAATAAAGTTATTTGCTGTTTAATGTATGTCTCGTCACAAAAAATGTAAACATCTTAATGATATTCCAGAGGCGCTATTCTGGTGATTGCTAGTAGATGATTCAGTATATGATTTATTCACTGTATAATGTTGGTCTCTCTCACGTCAAAAATATAACAAATGAATTATATCAGAAGAGCAACACTCTAGCTGGTAGTAGAAAACCAAGAGGTATCAAGTTATGCACTATATTTCTCTCACCAAAAAATTCAAAATCTAATTGTAATTAGCGAAACTACCCCGGTGACTGCTAGTAGAACTATGAGCTATTAAATTTTCCGATTTCACAACCCTGAACATCTACATATTGTTGATATTACATAACATTTATCCTTTTAACAGAACTAATAAATATCAAGCCATTCTTTATATTTAGTATGTCTACAAATTCTTGTTTATTCATCCTGGTGGCTGGTAGAGAGCCAAAATCTCTGAAATTATTTCCTATATAATGTAGGATACCACAAAAATGCTAAACCTAATATATATTTTAGAGTTTTTACCCTCGTAATATTAATATTGATTTATTAAACTTATCGAGTATTTTTCAAGGGAGCGGGAAAAAATGTTCACTTTATCGAGAGAATCAAATTTACGAGTTTCAAATTATCAAAATATATATATATTTTTTTTATAAGTTTATAGAGAATTGTTTTAACAAATGTTCGTTAGACTAACCTTTACTCGGGTAAAACCTGGGCGAAGCCGGGTACATCCGCTAGTTATAATATAAATTATATTATACATATTTATATATATAAAAATGAATGTTTGTATGTTTGTTTGTATGTCCGGTTTACAAATTCGCAGTAGTTCACTAATTCAAACCAATATTTCCATACATAGGTAAAAAAATACGGGGAAGACGATAGGCTATTTTAAAAATATATAAATCAATTATTAAAACTACATATTTTTAGTCAGAAAATGATGATGATCATATTGCTGTATCATGTTTGATTATCAGGTACAAAATTATATCGAGAAAAATTCTTAAAAGAAGAGACCACGGGTGAAACCAGTTCATTATTTTGTACGCAGGAACAAAATTCTAACAGAAAAACATTCATATAAGCAGAAAACAAAAGCCAGATCATCTTTCTATAAAAATATCGCTTCTCAGACACAAAGTTCGGAGCGGGACGTTTCACAAGAGTGACATCCACGGCGCCAAATTATAATTGTAACGAATAGTATTTGAAAATCAAAATAATATAATTTCCAAATATCGTTGTGAAAATTTACATATTTTTTTATATTTTAAAAACACACAAAGTTTGGAGCGGAACGTTTCACAAAAGTGACATCCACGGTGCCAATTTATAATTGTAACGAATAGTATTTGAATAAAACATTTAATCGGGTAAAACCCGGGCGTTGCCCGAGTCATTCGGCTATTATATCTATATATATATATCAATGTTTGAATGTTTGTTTGTTTGTATGTTTGTTTGTTTGTATGTCTGGTATACAATTTCGCAGTAGTTCACTAATTCAAACCAAAATTTCCATACATAGGTAAAAAATACGGGGGACGACGATAGGCTATTTTAAAAATATATAAATCAATTATTAAAACTACATATTCAAATTATTCTACTTAGCTCACGAACAGCGCCCTCTATCAAATATTAGATTAAATTATGCTGATGCAAACAAATATATAATGCTAATAACAAACAATTATAAAAAAAATCTTATCTAAATATATATCACTCGGGTAGATATGCACACGGGTCAATCCCGGGGCGAAGCCCGGGTCACCCGTCTAGTATTGTATAAAAAATAAGATTTTCTATTGATTTTATTATTATTTTTTAAAATTGAGATCATGATCTTGAGATTTGATATATTTTGTAATTGTATGTGTATTTGATATATTATGGTTTCGGGCTGATGGCCCTCGTCAGTGTAGGGCGAACTTTATTCCATGAGATCTACACGGGATCTAATCGAATTTTGACAATCTGTCAAAGAGGTGTTCAGCTGGCAAAGTGGCTGGGCCATATCTATGGCTAAAATATAGATGGACATTTTGCCGGAAGGAAATTGATATAAAGATACAAGGATCGCCTCTCCCGTCAAAATAGACTTTAAAACCAGTATTAGGTCAATGGTATTGGTTATGCAGTCGTGCCAAAAATCTTGAAAATAAAGATATTTGAAATAATGAAGATTAGAAATAGCTTTAATTTAGCTATGGGATAAATAAAAACATATTTGAATAAAGTACTGCCTGACTTAAGGGGTAAGAATAAAAAAATGAAAAACTTATTTACATAATGTTCAAAGGATTTTGAGCCGGCCATCGTGAAACAACAACAATGAGTTTTTACAGGGAAAGTCCTGACATCTGGTAGTAGATTTAAAAAGAATATCTGAATCTATTAAATATATTTTAAATAAAAAAAAGGTTTTAATATAACATATAAATATATCTAAAGAGACAAGGGTCGCCTCTCCCGTCAAAATAAACGTATAAAACCAGACGCCATCTATTGACCGTCGCTGCAACTAGCGGCCTCGGGTCGGTAACAAAGCCACAACACCAGCTTTGGCAAACCAAAAAGCGTCCACCTAGAAACCATGGTTTCGGGCTAATGGCCCTCGTCAGTGTAGGGCGAACTTTATTCCATGAGATCTACACGGGATCTAATCGAATTTTGACAATCTGCCAAAGAGGTGTTCAGCTGGCAAAGTGGCTGGGCCATATCTATGGCTAAAATATAGATGGACATTTTGCCGGAAGGAAATTGATATAAAGATACAAGGATCGCCTCTCCCGTCAAAATAGACTTTAAAACCAGTATTAGGTCAATGGTATTGGTTATGCAGTCGTGCCAAAAATCTTGAAAATAAAGATATTTGAAATAATGAAGATTAGAAATAGCTTTAATTTAGCTATGGGATAAATAAAAACATATTTGAATAAAGTACTGCCTGACTTAAGGGGTAAGAATAAAAAAATGAAAAACTTATTTACATAATGTTCAAAGGATTTTGAGCCGGCCATCGTGAAACAACAACAATGAGTTTTTACAGGGAAAGTCCTGACATCTGGTAGTAGATTTAAAAAGAATATCTGAATCTATTAAATATATTTTAAATAAAAAAAAGGTTTTAATATAACATATAAATATATCTAAAGAGACAAGGGTCGCCTCTCCCGTCAAAATAAACGTATAAAACCAGACGCCATCTATTGACCGTCGCTGCAACTAGCGGCCTCGGGTCGGTAACAAAGCCACAACACCAGCTTTGGCAAACCAAAAAGCGTCCACCTAGAAACCATGGTTTCGGGCTAATGGCCCTCGTCAGTGTAGGGCGAACTTTATTCCATGAGATCTACACGGGATCTAATCGAATTTTGACAATCTGCCAAAGAGGTGTTCAGCTGGCAAAGTGGCTGGGCCATATCTATGGCTAAAATATAGATGGACATTTTGCCGGAAGGAATTCCGGCAACATGGCAAATTTCCGGGAACATTCTCCCGTCAAAATAGACTTTAAAACCATGTAACAGAAAAGTCAAAATGAACTGGGATCATGTTATTAAATTAAACAAATGCATCTTCTAAAAGTCGGCGACAGAAATTTGCTGATGTATTACGCCATCTGTGATTTCTTCATCGTCATCTGAATTGATGATTGCGCAGATTCTTGTATTATTTTTTATTAATTGAAAATTAATGATTTGCCTATATACACTGTCTGATTATGAATTTAAAACACAAATAAATGCTGGGCAGAAAATAGGAAAAATTCAGGGTGAAGTTACCTTATCAAGTTATGTAAATTATGTGAATTGCCCAACTGTCCTGCAAATGTCGATTGAGATATAAAAGAAGGAACTTGGAAATTTGCTAATATTGGAACCTCTCTAGTTATTTTGCAAGGTATTTGAAATTTTATTTCGTCTTTTTGACTTAGAGAAAATATTTGTAGCAGAATGGATACTAGACCACCGCCACTCAAGGTAGTTCCAGCAAACAGAGATTTCATGAGAGGAATGGTGACTGGATTGATATATATATTACCTATTATTAAACAAAGAAGATTCTCGAGGTTTAACCTTTTTAGTTTTAAAACCGCACACCATTTACGAATCCTAATGGATCTTTTTATCGAATGATTTTTTCATTGTAATTTGATTTTAATATAGAACAGTTTTATGTATCGATTATATATATCGTTTGATATCTTAAAACGTATGTTCAAATTCACCAGATTCAACATTGTCAGATTCCATAAAATCGAATGTTTTAAATGCTGTGTTCTAGGATCGAGGAAATGCCATTCGTAGAGTAAGTAAATAGAGATATATGTGGTACAATATATACATAACTTAACCAGAATCGTATATGCTGTATGAACCCAAATGCAAAAAGGAATTTTCTATATATTAGAATATTTAAAATAATTTCAATGAATACATTTTCATCATATATTAGATTTAAAGGTAAATGTATTTATAAAATATTTAAAGGGGCAGTTTGCCTCTTTTTATCGATTTTTATATGATCGGACCAAGATCCTATGAGCAGGTGTTCTTTGTCTACAAATAAGAAACAATCTGTTGGAATTTTGTTGTACACTAAATATGAATACAAATCATTTTTAAAATGAAAAAATATTATTATAAAAACATAACGATGAATAATAAGTCATGAGGAGTCAGGACAATAACAGAGGAGAGATTGTCAATTTTGGTGACCAAGTATGGCGCTAACAACGACTCAGGAAGACAACATGATGATCCTCTATGATGTTGAACTTATAATCGGAAGTGGAAGTTTGAAACCTTTAGCGTAACGTCCTTCCTCAAACATTGCAAGAATATGCCAATCACTACTTTGTTTATTAATCACAAATTTAGCTTTTTTAAAATTATTTTAATGTTTATTTATTGATGAATTATTTAATTAGAGTGTTTGATTATGGCAGTACATGTAAAATATATATTTATCGATTATATACTATTGATAACTCGAATCATATTAAACTTCATTAGGTATTCCCTATCCATTAAATATAATTGAAAAACACTAATCAATATCTTACTTACATCTCTACAACAAACATCATCCTATAATTAAATGATAGTCTTCAACCTAGCCCATGTTGTCTGGTAGTAGAACCAAGAAATATCTATTTTATTTCAGAACCTATTATACCAAAACCCTGTAAACATTTAGATGCCATTGAAAGTTTCTTTCTGAAGACATTCAAATTATTCAATTCATATTGTATGTTATTATGAAAATAATTTTGATAAAACTATAAAGGTATTCACTGTATAACGCATGTCATTATAAAAATGGTTCGATATCTAATTGATACTCCAGGGCCTACTCTGGTAACTTGTAGTAGAAGTAAAACTGCCAAATTATTCACAGTATAAACTTGTCATCAAAATATTGAATCTCTATTGGTATTTCAGAACCTACGACGGCGTATATAGCTAGATTAGATGTGGATGGGTAAGTTTTTTATGCGTGTGTACGAATGTGAAAGTTATTACAAATTCTTAATATATAGCACTACACACTGCACGTTAATAAAACTATCATAAGGTTTGTTCTAATAAGACAATTTACATTCCAATTAATCTAAATAGATATGTGAAACCTTTTCCGTCCTTGTCAAAACGATTATTTTTTTCATGTAAATACTGAAATAATGAACTACAGTATTTATAATTATGCGAATAATAGCATTTAAATGACTAATGACTAAATAATCCTTGAGATTATTCCCCTTCATGAGGTCGATAAATAGAATATAAATCTTCTCAAAACATATCTTAAAATACATAAATTGCACAACTTAATTAATAAATAATTTTTACAGGTGCTCCCATTGCAAGCGGCCGTGCGGGATCCCATGCCCTAAGTGAGTTGATTCAACAGTTCCTTTGTCTCACCATGTTTAATCATTAATATGTCCCTATCAGTTAGGAATATGTTCTACAGTCTCGGAATTTTCACCCTGAAATAGTTCCATCAGTGCAACATTTCTCGGTATGGAATTTGTTCTTCTTTCACACAATTTCAACCTGATTGTGGGACGTTATCGTGATGAAGCGAAAATTTGGAACAAATTTAATCTTTAAAGATCCAAGATCCTTGGTCAATATTTTTTAACACGCTGCATATGAAATTCCTGTCTCTTCTACTAGTTTTTTGATCGTTGTCCTAGTGTTTTCCCTTAATAATGCACCTTTTTTTGCGTCAGTTCTTCATGACTTTCTAAAGGTGATTTTCCCTGGCGTGCGTCATCTTGGGTTGACGTTCTACAAGATTTGCAATGGGCAAACCACTTAAACGTTTTTGATTATGAAAAGGCTGCCTCCCCAAACGCCAATTTCAACATTTGAAACGTTTCTGACGCCGTTTTTCCAAATATTTGACACAATATTATGCATACCCTTTGTTCTTTTTTTAAGATCCATTGTAAAAAAAAAAAAACGCCGCACCTTTGTTTCTTTTCTTTAAAAAATGCTTATAATATTATTATTATTTGAGATATCGAAAATATATATATAAATAAATTGTTTTTAGTAGAAGGGGTCTCGTGATTATGATGCTAATTTAATTTTCGGAAACTCTTCAGGAACATTATTTTGACTAATTCTCCAAACCTTTTGATACCTTGTATGCTCCTTCTCTGTCTCCTTTAAAATATTTTCATACCTTCCTACTTATATCTAATTCTGGTCTGTTTGTAGCATGTTTTTATATTGTCAATGGAAGTTATGATCTATAAAAATTAAAGGTCGCCTTTTCTTTCAAAATAGACGATATATCTAAGTGGGATCTATCTACTGACTCCTCAAACTAATGCGCTCGGGTTGGTGACAAAACCTAACCGGATCACAACCGCCTAATGTGTTCTATCAACTCTTCCTAACTCAGCCTAACACCTCCTCTCATATTGGAGAATGTCTTACTCCCAGATTTAAATTTCGACACTCATATATTGGGGAATATTATAGTTTTGTAGAAGAAAAGGAACATCCTTTATCACTTAAAGGTATAAAACAATAAAAAAAAAGAAAAGAGATCAAATTATATATACATCAGCAGCTCACGCCGCCCTGCCCTATCCAAATAACCCCTAGCCAACTAACAATCCAACAAAGACGAGACAGAGATATCAATTAGCATAGATAATGCTAAAACACTATGCAAATCACAAGAATATTGCATCACAGAAAATTCTGGAATAGTCAATTTCAACAATCCGAAGAGCGGAAAAGCTCCGAGAAACATGTCTAAACTTGAATGTATTCGCCTTTAATACACAGCTATTCAAACAAACCTCAGGCTTTCAAATTGTGTGAACCCCTGTCGATAGTATTAGCTTGAATAGTCCTGTTCTAAATAGATCACAGGAAAATCCAGGAAACTGGTTGATAAAATTGATAATAATACACTCCAAGAAGTCTGGAAAAACAATTAGGAGTAGGCATGGGTAGACATGTACTGAAAATAGTAATCTCAACCATTTTAATTTATAAATATTTGGAAATATTGTATTTAACCATATTAATATTTACATCAAAATTTGTATTTGTTAATTTAGAAAGTTCTGAAGGCGCCTCTTTCCAGCAAGGAAACAATGGCAGAGGTAAACCTTTAAATATATTTGTTATTAAAATGAATAGTTAATATGAACTGTGAAGAGCGCCATCTTTAGGAATAAATATAAAATGAATATTAAAATTTATTTTATCCTATATAGACCAGTACATTTACACCAAATTATATCATTACATACATCTTTAAAATTTGTTACCTATTTTATCGATAGATGGCAATAAAGATTATATATTTAGCATACATGTTTTCTTAATATTAATATACTTCTAATTCGATTTTGAAATATGAATATATATATATATATAGGAAACAATGGCAGAGGTAAACCTTTAAATATATTTTAATTAAAATGAATAGTTAATATGAACTGTGAAGAGCGCCATCTTTAGGAATAAATATAAAATGAATATTAAAATTTATTTCATCCTATATAGACCAGTACATTTACACCAAATTATATCATTACATACATCTTTAAAATTTGTTACCTATTTTATCGATAGATGGCAATAAAGATTATATATTTAGCATACATGTTATCTTAATATTAATATACTTCTAATTCGATGTTGAAATACCACTGATGAGCCAAGCCCTCCCAATATATTTTTTCATTGCAGTAAGGACAGTAGAAGTTCGTTTTATGTATAAAAGAAACATTCGCGCTTTTAAGTCCTTTAATTTATATATATATATATATATATATATATAGAAATCGTGCATTTTGAGTTGTAACACACAATTCAAAATGAACTGGGATCAGGTTATTGAATTAGGAAAAGACGCATCTTCTCTAAATCTGCGATCTCAAGTTGCAGATGTATTATGTCATCTCAAGTAATATATATCAACTATTCGGTCATTTATAACATGTTCACATATAGTCGGAGATATATCCTTATTCCTAAATAATTGAAAATTCAACGATGACTTGATATTTATAACGTTATATAGCACTGGTCGTCAGTAACTTTGAGTTGTACAATCAGATGTTTTTCTTAAATTGCAATTTGTTTCTTTGTTAAAATCATAATCATTACTGTTTAATGTAGGTCTCCCCACAAATAATGTAAACATCTTATTGATATTCCAGAGTCTACTCTGGTGATTGTTAGTTGATGAATTATATGATATATTCACTGTATAATTTAGGTCTCTCACACCTCAAAAATACAACAAATAAATTATATTTCTGAAGCTACCCTCTTGCTGGTAGTAGAAAACTAAGAGGTATCAATTTATGCATATATATGTCTCTCACCACAAAATTCAAAATCTAATTGTAATTAGCCAAGCTACCCCGGTGACTGCTAGTAGAACTATGAGCTATTAAATTATCCGATTTCACAACCCTGAACATCTACATATTGTTGATATTACATAACATTTATCCTTGTAACAGAGCTAATAAATATCAAGCCATTCTTTATAAATAGTATGTCTACAAATTATTGTTTATTTAACAGAACCTATCCAGGTGGCTGGTATTGAGCCTAAATCTATGAAATTATCCCCTTTCTAATGTATGATACAACAAAAATCCTGAACCTAATATATTTTAGAGTTTTTACCCTGGTGGCTCGTAGTAGAACCACATTTTATTTACTATAAATTGTATATTTCTAATAACAAAAATGCGAAATGTAATTGATAATACAGTTCCTTTTACGTGGCTAGTGTTTTAACCATGAGCCATTCTCTGTATAATGCACGTCAATACAAAAATATACCAACAATTATTTGATACTCCAGAGCCTAATCTGTTATCTGGTAGTAGAACAAATAGCAAACAAGGTGTTCCTTGTATAATGTATGTCATTATAAAAATAGGTCAAAATTAATTGATACTCCAGAGCTTACTCTGGTAGTTGGTACTAGAACAAAAAGCTATCAAGTTATTCCCTGTAAACTGTTTGTCACTAAAAATAGGTTTCAACATCAAATCATCTAAGTGATACTTCAGAGCCTACTCTTGTAGCTGGTAGTGAAGAAAAAAACTATAAAGTTATTAACTGTAAGATGCAAGTCACTATAAAAGTGTGTTAACAACTAATTAATACTTCAAAGCCTACTCTTGTAGCTGGTAGTGAAAAAAAACTATAAAGTCATTAACTATACGATGCATGTCCTTATAAAAATGTGTTAACATCTAATTGATACTTCAGAGCCTACTCTTGTAGCTGGTAGTGAAAAAAATGAACTATAAAGTTATTAACTATAAGATGCAAGTCACTATAAAAGTGTGTTAACAACTAATTAATACTTCAGAGCCTACTCTTGTAGCTGGTAGTGAAGAAATATACTATAAATTTATTAACTGTAAGATGCATGTCACTACAAAAATGTGTCAACATTTAATTGATACTTCAGAACCTACTCTGGTGGCTGATGGTAAAAGTAAAACTGCAAAATTATTCACGGTATAATATATTCCATTAAGATTATTGAACCTCTATTGGCATTTCAGAACCTACGACGGAGAAATTTACTGGGCTCTAGAAAACCAGCCCACACCTTCGTGGATGAGAACCTACTCTACATACTATCTGTTGCCGTAAGTATTGTATAGATGTAAACAGTCTTTCTTATATATCTGAATTAGATGTCTATGGGTACGTACGTTATTTGTGCGGATGTATGTGAAAATTACAAAAGAATAATAAAATATTTCACTCCAAACTGCACGTCAATATAATTATCATAAGTATTGTTCTAAGAGAAGACAATTTACATTCCAATGAATAACACATCTATGTCAAATCGATCAATTTATTCATATAAATACCGGAATATTAGCATATAGACAACTAAATAATCCATCAATCTATTCACCTCTATAAGTTCAATATAACCAACATTAAAACTTCAAATCATATCTTAAAATACATAAATTGAACAACTTAATTGATAAAATTTTACAGCTGTTCCCATTGCAAGCGGCCTTGCGGGACCCATGCTCTAAGTAAGTTAATTTAACAGTTCCTTTGTTCTCTGTCCACAATAAATATAATCCAGATATAAATTTGTTTTTAAAATTAAAATAGAGAATGGTACACAACAAAATACATATATTTTACAAAAATAAGTCCAAGAATCGAACCCGCGAAATTATATTTAATATATATTTACACTGTTGCCGATTTGTTAATGAACTAAACGCTGATTGACTAAGATAACATGGCGATACACATCTAATCAGAGCTAATCAGTTCATTATCACGTGACTCTAATCAGCTGAACAAAAGGTTAATTTGGGCCTCTCGGTCACGTCCATTGGCTCTTTCTCTGTCTCTCTTAGAATACTTGCATTCCTTCCCACTTAAAACTAATTCTGGTCAGTTTGAAGCATATTTTTGAATTTTCAATGGAGGTTATGTCAGAAGTATTTTTAAAATGAAGGTCGCCTCTCTTGTCAAAATAAACGATAGTGCAATCTATCGACCGTCTCCTCAAATAACGGACTCGGGTTGGTGACAAAGCACTTCGGAATGAAACTACCAAATGTGTTCTATCAACTCCACCTATCTCTGGCTAATACCTCCTCTTATATTGGGGAATGTCGAAATCATGCTCACAGATTCAAATACCAACACTCTACCAACCGTTTTGGGGAAAAATAATAGATTCGTAGAAGAAGAGAAAGATCCTTTATTACTTAAAGGTATGAACAAACAATAAAGAAACACAAGATATCATATTATATTTACATCAGCAGCTCACGGCGGCCTGCCCTATCCAATAACCGCTAGACTACCAACAATCCAACAATGCCACGCTATATAGGCAGAGATGTCAATAAACATAGACAATACTAAAACGTTATGCAAATCACAAGAATATTGCATCACTGAAAAATATGTAATTGTCAATTTCAACAATCCGAAGGGCGGTAAAGCTCCGAGAGACATGTCTAAACTTGGATATTTTCTCCTTCAATGCACAGCTATTCAAACAAACCACAGGCTCCCAAATTGGGTAATCCCCTGTCGATAGTCCCGGAAAGTCCAGGAAACTGGTTGATAAAATTGATAATAATACTTTCCAAGAAGTCTGGAAAAACAAATATGGCGCAACGGTTTATCAAAATAGTAATCTCAACCATTTTAATTTATAAATATTTGGAAATATTGTATTTAACCATATTAATATATACATCAAAATTTCAATTTGTTTGATTAGAAAGTTCTGGAGGCGCCTCTTTACAGCAAGGAAACAATGGCAGAGGTAAACCTTTAAATATATTTGTAATTAAAATGAATAGTTAATATGAACTGTGAAGAGCGCCATCTTTAGGAATAAATATAAAATGAATATTAAAATTTATTTTATCCTATATAGACCAGTTCATTTACACCAAATTCTTTCATTACATACATCTTTAAAATTTGTTACCAATTTTATCGATAGGTAGCTATAAAGTTTATACATTTAGCATACATTTTTTCTTGATATTAATATATTTCTAATTCGATGTTGAAATATAAATATATATATATATATAAATATATATATATTACATTTAGAAAAAAAAAAGATAAGAATGAGATTTCTGTTGTATTTTGATATTAATTACTTGTAGAGGAATTATTGGTCATTTGCTTGATTTTGGTATGCAGTCGTGGAAGAGATTATAATGAAATTAGTTATTAAAAATTGCTTTATTTGCGCTAAAGGAATACATGAAAACATAATTTGATAAAATTAATGCCTGGCTTAAGGCGTAAGAATAAAAAAAAATGAAAAGCGTATTTACATAATGTACAAAAGTTTTGGGCCGACCCGACGGGGAAGAACAACACTGAGCTTTTATATGGGAAGCATGACCTCTGGCGGCCGATTTAAACAGAGTATTTATGAAATATATTTTTAAATAAAATAATATTCTAATATAACATATACATATATAGAAATCGTGCATTTTGAGTTGTAACACAAATTTCAAAATGAACTGGTATCAGGTTATTAAATCAGGAAAAACGCATCTTCTCTAAATCTGCGATCTCAAGTTGCAGATGTATTATGTCATCTCAAGTAATATATATCAACTACTCGGTCATTTTTAACATGTTCACATATAGTCGGATATATATCCTTATTCCTAAATAATTGAAAATTCAACGATGAGTTGTTATTTATAACGTTAGATAGCACTGGTCGTCAGTAAACTTTGAGTTGTACAATCAAATGTTTTTCTTAAATTGCAATTTGTTTTTTTGTTAAAATCAGAAAAGACCGATAGTAGTTTATACATGAAATTTTTTAAAATATCAATTAAGATGTATATTTGTAAATTATTATTAAGAGAAACACAAATCGTAAGATGAGTTTTTTGTAGGTTTTTATATGTGATTTGTGTATTTGTTGTAATGATATAAAATTTGAGTATTCATACTTTTATTCCTTGTTACACCTTGAGATGTAGATGGTGCTTGTTCAGCGATTTCCATTGTGCTGTATAATATACCAGAACGAGTTATCATCAAAAAAGCTAACGCTTTATTTTATTGAGGTTGAAAAGAGAAGAAGGAACGCCGACGCAGCCGCGCAAGGCTACACCATGTTAACAAAGAATAAACAAACCAACCTTGATTTGTTTAATAAGTGAAATTATTAATTAATATATTTACATGAGTCTATGTCGGCTGTGACAATATGTTATATGTATTTGTAAATAAAGTTATTTACTGTAAATGTATGTCTTCCCACAAAAAATGTAAACATCTTATCGATATCCAGAGTCTACTCTGGTGATTGCTAGTGGATGATTCAGTATATGATTTATTCCCTGTATAATGTAGATCTCTCACCTCAAAAATACAACAAATAAATTATATTAGAAGCTACACTCTAGCTGGTAGTAGAAAACCAAGAGGTATCAATTTCTGCACTATATGTCTCTCACCACAAAATTCAAAATCTAATTGTATTTAGCGAAACTACCCCGGTGACTGCTAGTAGAACTATGAGCTATTAAATTATCCGATTTCACAACCCTGAACATCTACATATTGTTGATATTACATAACATTTATCCTTGTAACAGAACAAATAAATATCAAGCCATTCTTTATAAATAGTATGTCTACAAATTATTGTTTATTTAACAGAACCTATCCTTATGGCTGGTAGTAAGCCTGAATCTATGAAATTATCCCCTTTCTAATGTATGATACAACAAAAATCCTGAACCTAATATATTTTAGAGTTTTTACCCTGGTGGCTCGTAGTAGAACCACATTTTATTTACTATAAATTGTATATTTCTAATAACAAAAATGCGAAAGGTAATTGATAATACAGTTCATTTTACGTGGCTAGTGTTTTAACCTTGAGCCATTCTCTGTATAATGCAAATCAATACAAAAATATGCCAATAATTATTTGATACTCTAGAGCCTAATCTGTTATCTGCTAGTAGAACAAATAGCAAACAAGGTGTTCCTTGTATAATGTATGTCATTATAAAAATAGGTCAAAATTAATTGATACTACAGAGCCTACTCTGGTAGTTGGTACTAGAACAAAAAACTATCAAGTTATTCTCTGTATACTGTTTGTCACTAAAAAGAGGTGTCAACATCAAATCATCTAAGTGATACTTCAGAGCCTACTCTTGTAGCTGGTAGTGAAAAAAAATGAACTATAATGTTATTAAATGTAAGATGCAAGTCACGATAAAAGTGTGTTAACAACCAATTAATACTTCAGAGCCTACTCATGTAGCTGGTAGAGAAGAAAAAAACTATAAAGTTATTAACTGTACGATGCAAGTTACTATAAAAATGTGTTAACCTTTAATTGATACTTCAGAGCCTACTCTGGTGGCTGATGGTAGAAGTAAAACTGCGAAATTATTCACTGTATAATATATTTCATTAAGATTATTGAACCTCTATTGGCATTTCAGAACCTACGACTGGGAAATTTACTGGGCTCCAGAAAACCAGCCCACACCTTCGTGGATGAGAACCTACTCTCCATACTATCTGTTGCCGTAAGTATTTTATAGATGTAAACAGTCTTTCTTATATATCTGAATTAGATGTGTATGGTACGGTATGTATGCAGATGTATGTGAAAATTACAAAAGAATAATAAAATATATCACTCCAAACTGCACTCAATATAATTATAATAAGTATTGTTCAAATAGAAGACAATTTACATTCCAATGAATAATACATCTATGATGAAGCGATTAATTTATTCATATAAATACCGGAATATTAGCATATAGACAACAAAATGATCCATCAATTTATTTACCTCTATAAGTCCAATATAACCAATATTAAAACTTCAAACCATCTCTTAAAATACATGAATTAAACAACTTAATTGATAATTTTTTACAGCTGCTCCCATTGCAAGCGGCCGTGCGTGACCCCATGTCCTAAGTAAGTTAATTTAACAGTTCCTTTGTCCTCTGTCCACAATAAATATAATCCAGATATAAATTTGTTTTTAAAATTAAAATAGAGAATGGTACACAACAAAATACATATATTTTACAAAAAAAAGTCCAAGAATCGAACCCGCGATCTTATATTTAATATATATTTACACCGTTGCCGATTTGTTAATGAACAAAACGCTGATTGACTAAGATACATGGCGATACACATTCAATCAGAGCTAATCTGTTCATTATCACGTGACTCTAATCAGCTGAACAAAAGGCTAATATGGGCCTCTCGGTCACGTCCATTGGCCTACTGTGTTTGAATATATAAAATATGATATACACTCATTGTCTGTCTCCCTTGGAATACTTGCATTCCTTCCCACTTAATACTAATTCTGGTCAGTTTGGAGCATATTTTTAAATTTTCAATAAATGTTATGTTAGAAGTATCTTTAAAATGAAGGTCGCCTCTCTGTTCAAAATAAACGATAGAGCAATCTATCGACCATCTCCTCAACTAACGGACTCGGGTTGGTGACAAAGAACTTCGGAATGAAACTACCAAATGTGTTCTATCAACTCCACCTATCTCTGGCTAATACCTCCTCTCATATTGGGGAATGTCGAAATCATAATCACAGATTTAAATACCAATACTCTACCATCCGTATTGGGGAAAAATTATAGATTCGTAGAAGAAGAGAAAGATCCTTTATTATTTAAAGGTATAAACAAACAATAAAAAAGAACAAGATATCATATTATATTTACATCAGCAGCTCACGCCGGCCTGCCTTATCCAATAACCGCTAGCCTACCAACAATCCAACAAGGCCACGCTATATAGGCAGAGATGTCGATAAACATAGACAATATTAAAATGTTATGTAAACCACAAGAGAATTGCATCGCAGAAATATCTGGAATTGTCAATTTCAACAAATCGAAGGGCGGAAAAGCTCCGAGAGACATGCCTAAACTTGAATGTTTTCTCCTTCAATGCACAGCTATTCGAACAAACCACAGGCTCCCAAATTGGGTAATCCCCTGTCGTTAGTATTAGCTTGAATAATCCTGTTCTAAATAGATCGCAGGAAAATCCAGGAAACTGGTTGATAAAATTGAAAATAATACTTTCCAAGAAGTCTGGAAAAATAAATATGATTATCATAACACATCCTCTTAAAATAGTAATCTCAACCATTTTAATTTATAAATATTTGATAATATTGTATTTAACCCTATTAATATATACATCAAATTTTGTATGTGTTTGTTTAGAAAGTTCTGGAGGCGCCTCTTTCCAGCAAGGAAAAAATGGAAGAGGTAAACCTTTAAATATATTTGTAATTAAAATGAATAGATAATATGAACTGTGAAGAGCGCCATCTTTAGGAATAAATATAAATGAATATTAAAATTTATTTTATCCTATATAGACCAGTACATTTACACCAAATTATATCATTACATACATCTTTAAAATTTGTTACCAAATTTATCGATAGATGGCAATAAAGTTTATATATTTAGCATACATGTTTTCTTAATATTAATATACTTCTAATTCGATGTTGAAATATAAATATATATATATATATAGAAATCGTGCATTTTGAGTTGTAACACAAAATTCAAAATGAACTGATATCAGGTTATTAAATTAGGAAAAAACGCATCTTCTCTAAATCTGAGATCTCAAGTTGCAGATGTATTATGTCATCTCAAGTAATATATATCAACTATTCGGTCATTTATAACATGTTTACATATAGTCGGATATATATCCTTATTCCTAAATAATTGAAAATTCAACGATGAGTTGTTATTTATAACGTTAGGTAGCACTGGTCGTCAGTAACTTTGAGTTGTACAATAAGATGTTTTTCTTAAATTCCAATTTGTTTCTTTGTTAAAATCAGAAAAGACCGAAAGTAGTTTATACATGAAATCTTCTAAAATATCAATGAAGATAAATATTTGTAAATTATTATTGAGCGAAAAACAAATCGTAAGATTAGTTTCTTGTAGGTTTTTTTTATGTGATTTATGTATTTGTTGTAATGATATAAAATTTGAGTATTCATACTTTTATTCCTTGTTACACCTTGAGATGTAGATGGTGTTTGTTCAGCGATTTCCATTGTGCTGTATAATATACCAGAACGAGTTATCATTAAAAAAGCTAACGCTTTATTTTAGTGAAGTTCAAAAAAGAAGAAGGAACGCCGACGCAGGCGCGCATGGCTACACAATGTTAACAAAGAATAAACAAACCAACCTTGATTTGTTTAATAAGTGAAATTATTAATTAAAATAATTACATGAGTCTATGTCGGCTGTGACAATTTTATCTATGTATTTGTAAATAAAGTTATTTACTGTTTAATGTATGTCTCCCCACAAAAATGTAAATATCTTATTGATATTCCAGAATATACTCTGGTGATTGCTAGTGGATGATTCAGGATATGATTTATTCCCTGTATAATGTAGATCTCTCTCACGTCAAAAATATAACAAATAAATTATATTAGAAGCTACACTCTAGCTGGTAGTAGAATACCAAGAGGTATCAATTTATGCACTATGTATGTCTCTCACCACAAAATTCATAATCTAATTGTAATTAACGAAACTACCATGGTGACTGCTAGTAGAACTATGAGCTATTAAATTATCCGATTTCACAACCTTGAACATCTACATATTGTTGATATTACATAACATTTATCTTTGTAACAGAACTAATAAATATCAAGCCATTCTTTATAAATATTATGTCTACAAATTATTGTTTATTTAACAGAACCTATCCAGGTGGCTGGTTTTAAGCTTGTATTTATGAAATTATCCCCTTTCTAATGTATGATACAACAAAAATCCTGAACCTAATATATTTTAGAGTTTTTACCCTGGTGGCTCGTAGTAGAACCACATTTTATTTACTATAAATTGTATTTGTAAATAGAGCAATCCATACTTAATTCATTAGATGATAATAATTCAGCCAGCCGAAATATTGGCAAAATAAATATTTTTTCAAATCCAATATATGCCTTTTATTATCTAATGTATAAATTGTATATTTCTAATAACAAAAATGCGAAATGTAATTGATGATACAGTTCCTTTTACGTGGCAAGTGTTTTAACCATGAGCCATTCTCTGTATAATGCACGTCAATACAAAAATATACCAACAATTATTTGATACTCCAGAGCCTAATCTGTTATCTGGTAGTAGAACAAACATCAAACAAGGTGTTCCTTGTATAATGTATGTCACTATCAAAATATGTCAAAATTAATTGATACTCCAGAGCCTACTCTGGTAGTTGGTAATAGAACAAAAAACTATCAAGTTATTCCCTGTATACTGTTTGTCACTAAAAAGAGGTGTCAACATCAAATCATCTAAGTGATACTTCAGAGCCTACTCTTGTTGCTGGTAGTGAAAAAAAAAAGAACTATAAAGTTATTAACTGAACGGTGCATGTCACTATAAAAATGTGTCAACATCTAATTGATACTTCAGAGCCTACTCTTGTAGCTAGTAGTGAAAAAAAAAAGAACTATAAAGTTAACTGTAAGATGCAAGTTACTATAAAAATGTGTTAACAACTAATTAATACTTCAGAGCCTACTCTGGTGGCTGATGGTAGAAGTAAAACTGCAAATTATTGACTGTATAATATATTTCATAAAGATTATTGAACCCCTTCGACATTTCAGAACCTACGACGGAGAAATTTACTGGGCTCCAGAAAACCAGCCCACACCATCGTGGATGAGAACATACTCTCCATACTATCTGTTGCCGTAAGTATTTTATAAATGTAAACAGTCTTTCTTAAATATCTGAATTAGATGTCTATGGGTACGTACGTTATGTATGCGGATGTATGTGAAAATTACAAAAGAATAATAAAATATATCACTCCAAACTGCACTCAATATAATATATTAAGTATTGTTCAAATAGAAGACTATTTACATTCCAATGAATAATACATCTATGACGAAGCGATCAATTTATTCATATAAATACCGGAATATTAGCATATAGACAACAAAATGATCCATCAATTCATTCGCATCTATAAGTTCAATATAACCAATATTAAAACTTCAAACCATCACTTAAAATACATAAATTAAACAACTTAATTGATTAATTTTTACAGTTGCTCCCATTGCAAGCTGCCGTGCGGTAACCCATGCCCTAAGTAAGTTAATTTAACAGTTCCTTTGTCCTCTGTCCAATAAATATAATCCTGATATAAATTTGTTTTTAAAATTAAAATAGAGAATGGTACACAACAAAACACATTTATTTTACAAAAAAAAGTCCAAGAATCGAACCCGCGATCTTATATTTAATATATATTTACACCGTTGCCGAATTGTTAATGAACTAAACGCTGATTGACTAAGATAACATGGCGATACACATCCAATCAGAGCTAATCAGTTCCTTATCACCTGACTCTAATCAGCTGAACAAAAGGCTAATTTGGGCCTCTCGGTCACGTCTATTGGGTCTTTCTCTGTCTCTCTTAGAATACTTGCATTCCTTCCCACTTAATACTAATTCTGGTCAGTTTGGAGCATATTTTTGAATTTTCAATGGAAGTTATGTCAGAAGTATCTTTAAAATGAAGGTCGCCTCTCTGTTCAAAATAAACGATAGAGCAATCTATCGACCATCTCCTCAACTAACGGACTCGGGTTGGTGACAAAGCACTACGGAATGACACTACCAAATGTGTTCTATCAACTCCACCTATCTCTGGCTAAAACCTCCTCTTATATTGGGGAAGGTCGAAATCATTTTCACAGATTTAAGTAGAAGAAGAGAAAGATCCTTTATTGCTTAAAGGTATAAACAAACAATAAAAAAGAACAAGAGATCAAATTATATTTACATCAGCAGCTCACGCCGGCCTGCCCTATCCAATAACCGCTAGACAATTAACAATCCAACGAGGCCACGCTATATAGGCAGAGATGTCAATTAACATAGACAATTCTAAAAGGTTATGTAAACCACAAGAGTAATGCATCGCAGAAAAATCTGGAATTGTCAATTTCAACAATCCGAAGGGCGGAAAAGCTCCGAGAGACATTTCTAAACTACAATGCGTTCTCCTTCGATACACAGCTATTCAAACAATCCACAGGCTCCCAAATTGGGTAATCCCCTGTCGATAGTATTAGCATGAATGATCCTGTTCTAAATAGATCGCTGGAAAATCCAGGAAACTGGTTGATAAAATTGACAATAATATTTACCAAGAAGTCTGGAAAAAAAAAGGCCTTAAAGAACTCAGGTTCTGAAAATAGTAATCTCAACCATTTTAATTTAAAAATATTTGGAAATATTGTATTTCACCTTTTTAATATATACATCACAATTTGTATTTGTTTGGTTAGAAAGTTCAAGAGGCGCCTCTTTCCAGCAAGAAAACAATGGCAGAGGTAAACCTTTAAATATTTTAGTAATTAAAATTAATAGATAATATGAACTGTGAAGAGCGCCATCTTTAGGAATAAATATAAAATGAATATTAGTTTATTTTATCCTATAGAGACCAGTTCATTTACACCAAATTATATCATTATATACATCTTCCAAATTTGTTATCAATTTTACCGATAAATGGCAATTAAGTTTAAATATTTAGCATAATCTCTCTCTTTTGTTAATATTAATATACTTTTGAATTGATATTAAAATAATATATATATATAGAAATTGTGCATTTTAAAATGTAAGAGAAAAGTCGAAATGAACTGGGATCAGGATATTAAATTAAACAAATGCATCTTCCCTAAATCTGTGACAGAAATTTGCTGATGTTTTACTCCTCATGTAGGAATAAATATCAACTAATTGCTTATTTTCAACATGTCCACATATAGTCGGAAATATATCCTCATTCCGGAAAAATTATAAATGTTTTATAGATGTTTTTTTAAGTTAGGTGGCACTGGCCATCAGCAACTTTGAGTTGCATTATCAGGAGATGTTTTTCTCAAATTGTAATTTGTTTCTTTATTATAATCAGGAAAGCCCGATAGTAGTATACATATGGAATCTTTTAAAACCCAAATGAAGATAAAAAATTGCAAATTATTATCAGAGAAGAACAAAAGAACGTAAGATGAGTGTTTTTAATGTTTTATATATGATCTATTTATTTGTCGCAATGATATAGAATTAGAATATTCTAATTTCATTACTTTTTACTCCTTGATATGTGTAAGGTCTTTGTTCAGCGGTTCCATTGTGCTGTAGAATAAATCAGAACGAGTGCTCATTAAAAAATAAGCTAACGCTTTATTTTGGTAGGCTTACAAGAAGAAAAAGGAACGCCGACGCAAGCACACGTGGCTGCACAACATTGGTTTGTTTATTAAGTGAAATTATTAATGAAAATATCACATGAGTCTATGTCGGCTGTGTCAATATGATATATGTATTTGTTGTAATGATATAGAATTTGAGTATTCATACTTTTATTTCTGTTTCAGAATCTGCCGGATTTTTACCTCCAGCTGCGGGAAAAAGTAAGTAGATCTTTTACAACATAATTTTAGTGAAATATTTTCGAAAATTCCTTAACCACGTCGCAGTAAACCAATATATAATGGAGGAAAATTATACTTTCCAACTAATAGAAGCTATAAAAAGGAGAAAATTTTAGTCTTGATTTCAAGTATAGCATGAATATATAAAAAATATCCCCAATAAAAGAATAAAAAAAGATAGTAGGTTGAATTTTTCGACATTTTTACTTTTCTACGAGATTGTGGGTCAATATTTATATCAGAACAGATATTTTGACCATAAGATGGTGGACTGAGCCAACTTGCTTATTTAATATTTTAGAAATATTGGGACACAAATTTGAAAATATATATATTATAAATTGGTTTATAAGAGTTATCTCAATTGATCAAAATATTAACTAATTAAGCTATATGAGCAAATAATCTCCCTTTGAACCCCTTCTTGTGAAACTATACTTCATTACACGTTTTGAAATATTACAATAAATGGAATTACATTATTTCACATATGTATGTATATGAACTAGGCGGGAGCGGAGCCTATGCTTTTTTAAATCAATATTCTCCGGATATATTCCATATATATATTTATATGGGTGGAGTGAAATTATATAGAATATGACTTATTCTCAAACTCCCATGTCGAATAATGCAAAATCTATACGCCCTCTATATAATGAGGTATAGCAATGAAAAATGAGGAAACTTCTTTTCAAATGTCCATAATTTCTCTGAGAGATATTTTTGATTGATAATTGCGTTGATTCTTGTATTATTTTTTTATTAATTGAAAGCAATGATTTGCCTAAATACACTGCCTGATTCCGAATTTGAAACACCAAGAAATACTGGGCCAAAAATATGAAAATTTTAGTGTAAAGTTACCTCACCAAGTTATGTAATTCATGTTAATAACGCAACTGTCCTGCATTTGTTGGTCGAGATATAAGAGAATGAACTTGAAAATTTGCCAATATTGGAATTTCTCTATCTGTTGAGCAAGGTATTTGAAATTTTATTTCATCTTTTTGACTTAGAGAAAATATTTGTAGCAGAATGGATACTAGGCCACCGCCAACCAAGGTAGTTCCAGCAGACTGATTCCATGAGAGATATGGTAACTGGATTGATATATATATTACAATATTATCAGACAAAGAGGATTCTCGAAGTTTAACCTTTTTAGTTTTAAAACCACACTACATTTATACATACTTATGGATCTTTTTATTGAATGATTATTTCATTGAAATTTGATTTTAATAAAGAACAGTTTTATGAATCAATTATATATATCGTTTGATATCTTAAAACGTATCTTCATATTCACCAGAGTCAACATTGTTATATTTCAGAGTAGCGAATTTATTCTTGATTTCGTAGTAATTTACAGTTTTAAATGCTGTGTTCTAGACCTGAGGACGAGCCAGTCGTAGAGTAAGTAAATTGAGATATAAGTGGTACACTGTATACATAACTTAACCAGAATTATATATTCTGTATGACCCAAATGCAAAAAGGAATTTTCTATATAGTAGAATATTCAAAATAATTTAAATGAATGTATTTTCATCATATATTAGATTTTTAAAAGTAAATATATTTATCAAATATTTAAAGGAGCAGTTCGCCTCTTTTTATCGATTTTTATATGATCGGACCTAGATCCTATGAGCACGTGTTCTTTGTCTACAAATAAGAAACAATAGGTTGGAATTTTGTTGAACATTAAATATGTAAACAAACCAATTTTTTCATTAAAAAACTATAGTTATATAATAATAACGATGAATTATAAATTATATTAATAAAAGTCATTAGGAGTCAGAACAATAACAGAGGAGAGATTGTCATCTTGGTGACCAAGTATAGCGCTTACATCGACTCAGGAAGGCAACATGATGATCCTCAATGATGCTGACCTTATTGTCTCAAATGGAAGTTTGGAACCTTTGGCGTAACGTCCTTCCACAAGGAATGTAAGAATATGCCAATCACCACTTTGTTTATTAATCAAAAATTAGCTTTATAAAAATTACTTTAATCTCTATTTATTGATGAATTATTTAATTAGAGTGGTTGATTTTGTCAGTACGTGTAAAATATATAATTATCGATTATATAATAATGATTTCTTGAATCATATTAAACTTCATTAGGCATTCGATATCGATTGAAAATAATTGAAAATACCTAATTAATATTTGACTTACACACATCTCTACAACAAATGTCAACTTATAGTTAAATAATAGTCCTCAACTCATCTTATGTTGTCAGTTAAAAGAAACAAGAAATATCGATTTTTTTCAGAACTTATTATATCAAAAATTGTATACCTTTAGATGCCATTCGAAGATATTTTCTGAAGTCATTTAAATCATTCAATTCATATTGTATGTTACTATAAAACCATTTTTGATAAAACTATAAAGTTATTAACTGTATAATGCATGTCATCATAAAAATGGTTCATTATCTAAGTGACACTCCAGAGCCTACTCTGGTAACTTGTAGTAGAAGTAAAACTGCCAAATTATTCACAGTATAATATGTCATATAAAAAATTGAACCTCTATTGATATTTCAGAACCTACGACGGCGAGGTTTACTGGGCCCCCGACAACCAGCCCACACCTTCCTGGATGATGAACTACTCACCCTATTATCTGTTGCCGTGAGTATTGTATGGATGTAAACAGCGTTTCTTATATAGTTGGGTTAGATGTGTATGGGTATGTTTTTATGCTTGTGTATGCATTTTGAAATTATTACAAATTCATAATATATAGCACTACATTTAAAATACGATATAACGCGGCTGATGATTGTAAAACGAAAATTGAAATTATACCGCGAATGTATCTTTTATAAAAATCGAAATTTATTTTCAAATAGAAATAGCGACATTTCTAACTTTGAGGATGAGGTATGGAAAGGTGAAACATGAAGAGTAATGGCGAACGGAAAAATAAAAAGTGTCCAGTGGCGGGAATCGAACCCACACCCTTCTGCTTACCGGGCAGGTGCCTTGTCCACTCGGCTACCCTGGACGTATTTTTCCGTTCGTAACTAATACTTAAAGTAACATTTAAAATACGATATAACGCGGCTGATGATTGTAAAACGAAAATTGAAATTATACCGCGAATGTATCTTTTATAAAAATCGAAATTTATTTTCAAAAAGAAATAGCGACATTTCTAACTTTGAGGATGATTATACATTCGCGGTATAATTTCAATTTTCGTTTTATATAGCACTACATACTGTACGTTAATAAAACTATCATAAGGTTTGTTCTAATAAGACAATATACATACCAATGAATCTAAATTGATATGTGGAACCTTTCTGTCCTTGTCTCTCTCTCTCTCTCTCAAAACGATTATTTTATTCATATTTATGGTTAATACCGATATAATAAACTATAGTATTTATAATTATGCGAATAGTAGCATTTGAATGATAAATAATCTATGAATTTATTCACCTTCATAATGTCAATAAATTCAATATAAATATTCTCAAAACATATTTCAAAATACATAAATTACACAACTCAATTAATAAATAATTTTTACAGGTGCTCTCATTGCAAGCGGCCGTGCGGGATCCCATGTCCTAAGTGATTTGATTCAACAGTTCCTTTGTCTCACCATGTTTAATCATTAATATGTCCCTATCAGTTAGGAATATGTTCTACAGTCTCGCAATTTTTAACCTGAAATATTTCCATCAATGCAACATTTCTCGGTATGGAATTTGTTCTTCTTTCACACAATTTCAACCTGATGCCGGCACGTTATCATGATGAAGCGAAATTTTGGAACAAATTCACTCTTTCAAGTCCAAGATCCTCGGCCAATATTTTTTGACATGTGCCATATGAAAACCCTGTTTCTTCTACTAGTTTTCTGATCTTTGTCCTAGTGTTTTCCCTTAATAAAGCGCCAATTTTTGCGTCAGTTCTTCATGATTTTCCAAAGGTGATCTCCCTGGTGTGCGTTATCTTGGGTTGACTCTCTACCAGATTTGCAACGGGCAAACCACTTAAACGTTTTTGATTATGATAAGGCTGCCTCCCCGAACGCCAATTTCAACATTTGAAACGTTTCTGATGCCGTTTTTCTAAATAATTGACAACATTTTATGCATACCCTCTGTTCTTTTTTAAGATCCAATGTAAAAAAAAAAAACGCCGCACCTTTGTTTCTTTTCTTTAAAAAATGCTTGTGAAATTATCATTATTTGTGATATCGGAAATAAATAAATTGTTTTTAGTAGAAGAGATCTCGTGATTATGATGCTCATTTAATTTTTAGAAAACTCTTCAGGAACATTTTTTGACTAATTACCCAAACCTTTTTATACCTTGTATTTTCCTTCTCTGTCTCCTTTAAAATACTTGCTTTCCTTCCTACTTATATCTAATTCTGTTCTGTTTGTAGCATGTTTTAATGTTGTCAATGGAAGATATGATATATAAAAATTAAAGGTCGCCTCTTCTTTCAAAATAGACGATATATCTAAGCGTCATTTATCTACTGACTCCTCAAACTAATGGACTCGGGTTAGTGACAAAACCTAATTGGATTATAACCGCCTAATGTGTTCTATCAACTCTTCCTATCTCAGCCTAACACCTCCTGTCATATTGGAGAATGTTTTACTCCCAGATTTAAATTTCGACACTCGTATTGGGGAATATTATAGATTTGTAGAAGAAGAGGAACATCCTTTATTACTTAAAGGTATAAAACAATAAAAGAAGGACAAGAGATATATGTACATCACAGCTCACGCCGGCCTGTCCTATCCAATAACCGCTAGCCTACTAACAAATCAACAAAGCCGCGCTATTTAGACAGAGATATCAATTAGCATAAATAATGCTAAAACACTATGCAAATCACAAGAATATTGCATCACAGAAAAATCTGGAATATTCAATTTCAACAATCCGAAGGGCGGAAAAGCTCCGAGAGACTTGTCTAAACTTGAATGTATTCTCCTTTAAACACAGCTTTTCAAACAAACCTCAGGCTTTCAAATTGTGTGAACCCCTGTCGATAGTATTAGCTTGAATAGTCCTGTTCTAAATAGATCACAGGAAAATCCAGGAAACTGGTTGAGAAAATTGATAATAATACTTTCCAGGAAGTCTGGAAAAACAAATATGGGCACAGAGATTGCGAAAATAGTAATCTCAACCATTTTAATTTATAAACATTTGGAAATAGTGTATTTCGCCTTATTAATATATACATTAAAATTTGTATTTGTTAGTTTAGAAAGTTCTGGAGGCGCCTCTTTCCAGCAAGGAATCAATGGCTTAGGTAAACCTTTATAAATTGTTGTAATTAAAATGAATAGATATTTGAGCTGTGGTGAGTGCCATCTTTAGGAATAAATATATATCAACTAAATAATAATTCATTTTATCCTAAATAGACCGGTTCATTCACACCAAATTATATCATTACATACATCTTTAAAATTGTGTTAACTATTTTATCGATAGATAGTAAATAAGTTTTTATATATAGCATAATCCTTCTATTTTCTTAATATTAACATACCTCTGAAATTATATTAGAATATAATATATATATATGTTATAAATAAAAATGAATAGAGATCATGTTGAGGATTATGGTAATGGTAATGCACTCGTGGGAATATTAAAATAATTTTGATCAGAGATTTCTTTATTTGAGCTAAGGAATATATAAAAGAACATAATTTGATAAAAGTAATGCCTGGCTTAAGGCGAGTAGAATAAGAAAAACAAATTATTATTTAGATAATGTACAAAGATTTGAGCCGGCCATTGGGATTAAACAACAACGAGTTTTTATAGGGGAAGAGTGACCTCTGGCGGTCGATTTAGCAGAGTATTTTAATCTATTATAATAACGAATAGATGAAATTATAATTTAAAATAAAATAATATTTTTATATAAAATATATCTATATATATATAAATGAATGTTTGTATGTTTGTTTGTATGTCCGGTATACCAATTCGCAGTAGTTCACTAATTCAAACCAAAATTTCCATACATTGGTAAAAAAATACGGGGAAGACGATAGGATATTTTAAAAAATATATTAATCAATTATTAAAACTATATATTTTTAGTCAGAAAATTATGATGACGATATTGCTGTATCATGTTTGATTATCAGATACAAAATTATTTCGGGAAAAATTCTTAAAAGCAGAGACCACGGGTGAAACCAGTTCATTATTTTGTACGCAGGAACAAAATTCTAACAGAAAAACATTCATTCAAGCAGAAAACAAAAGCCAGATCATCTTTCTATAAAAATATCGCTTCTCAGACACAAAGTTTGGAGCGGGACGTTTCACAAGAGTGACATCCACGGCGCCAATTTATAATTGTAACGAATAGTATTTGAAAATCAAAATAATATAATTTCCAAATATCGTTGTGAAAATTTACATATTTATTTTTATATTTTAAAAACACACAAAGTTTGGAGCGGGACGTTTCACAAAAGTGAAATCCACGGTGCCAATTTATAATTGTAACGAATAGTATTTGAATAAAAACATTTAATCGGGTAAAACCCGGGCGTTGCCCGGGTCATTCGGTTAGTATATCTATATAAATATAAATCAATATTTGTATGTTTGTTTGTTTGTATGTCCGGTATACAATTTCGCAGTAGTTCACTAATTCAAACCAAAATTTCCCCACATAGGTAAAATAATACGGGGAGGACGATAGGCTATTTTAAAAAATATATAAATCAATTATTAAAACTACATATTCAAACGTATGAGCCCAAATGCAAAACGGAATTTTCTATATAGTAGAATATTCAAAATTATTTAAATGAATGAATTTCCATCATATATTAGATTTGAAAGTAAATGTATTTATAAAATATTTAAAGGAGGAATTCGACTCTTTTAATCGATTTTTATATGATCGGACCTAGATCCTATGAGCAAGTGTTCTTGCTCTATAAAAAGGAAACAATCTGATGGATTTTTATTGTACATTAAATATGTATACAAATCAATTCTTACAAAAAAAAAATATGATTATATAAACATAACGATGAATAATAAGTCACGAGTAGTCAGGACAATAACAGAGGAGAGTTTATCAATCTTGGTGACCAAGTATGGCGCTAACAACGACTCAGGAAGGCAACATGATGATCCTCCATGATGTTGAACTTATAATCGGAAGTGGAAGTTTGAAACCTTTGGCGTAACGTCCTTCCACAAGGAATGCAATAATATGTCAATCACCACTTTGTTTATTAATCACAAATATAGCTTTTTAAAAATTATTTTAATGTTTATTTATTGATGAATTATTTAATTAGAGTGTTTGATTATGGCAGTACATGTAAAAAATATATTTATCGATTATATTCTATTGATTTCTTGATTCATATCAAACTTCATTAGGTATTGGATATCAATTAAAAATAATTGAAAATCACTAATTAATATCTGACTTACACACATCTCTACAACAAATGTCAACTTATAGTTAAATAATAGTCCTCAACCTACCATGTTGCTGGTAGAAGAACCAAGAAATATCGATTTTTTTTCAGAACCTATTATACCAAAAACTGTATACTTTTTGATGTCATTCGAAGATATTTTCTGAAGTCATTCGAATAATCCAATTCATATTGTTTGTTACTACAAAAACATTTTTGATAGAACTATAAAGTTATTAATTGTATAATGCATGTCATTATAAAAAGGTGTCAATATATAATTGATACTCTAGAGCCTACTCTGGTAACTTGCAGTAGAACTAAAATCTGCCAAATTATTCAATAGATAAACATGTCATTAAAAATATTAAATATCTATTGTTATTTCAGAACCTACGACGCCGAGGTTTACTAGGCCCCCGAAAACCAGCCCACACCTTCCTGGATGAAAACCTATTCTCCATACTATCTGTTGCTGTAAGTATTGTATGGACGTAAATAGTTTTTCTTATATAGTTGGGTTAGATGTGTATGGGTATGTTTTTATGCTTGTGTATGCATTTTGAAATTATTACAAATTCATAATATATAGCACTGAATACTGCACGTTATTATAACTATTAAAAGGTTTGTTCTAATAAGATAATTTAAATTCCAATGAATCTAAATAGATATGTGAAAACTTTCCGTCCTTGTCAAAACGATTTTTTTATTCATATAAATACCGAAATAATAAACTACAGTATTTATGATTGTGCGAATAGTAGCATTTAAATAACCATAATAAGGTCAATAAATTTCATATATATCTTCTCAAAATACATAAATTACACAACTTAATCAAAATATAATTTTTACAGGTGATCCCATTGCAAGAGGCCGTGCGGGGGTTGGAGCCCATGCCCTAAGTGAGTTGATTTAACAGTTCCTTTGTCTAACCATGTTTATCAATAAATATGTCCGTCTCAATTAGGAATATGTTCTACAGTTCCGACTTATCACTCTGAAATAGGTGCATCTGTATTATATTTCTCAATCTGGAATTTGTTATTTTTTTCCACCATTTCAAGCTGAAATATATCCATCTGTTCCACCGTTCTCAACCTTGAATATTTTCTACAAACAGTCCAACTATTCTAACCCTGAAATAAATCCATATGTCATTCAGTTTTCGTCCCAATACATTTTTCAATTTCCCACTTTTTAAACCCATAATATAAGTCCATCTATAACTTCTATATTTTTAATATATAATTTGTTTCTCTTTTCCGCCGTTTTGGCTTTGATATATTTTTTCCGTTATAATATTCTCAACATGGAATATGTTCTTCAGTTCCGCAATTTTATCTCAGTAATATGTCCATTCGTTATACACTTTCCAATCTGGTATACATTCCTCAGTCCACACACAAAAATTTAACCAATATACACTACAGTTATCAAAATACAGTTTGTTCCTATGTACAACCATTTTAACCCTGAAATATTTTCCGATATCTTAATATAGAACATGTCCTGTTGCTCTAACAATGGAATGTGTTCACGCAGTCCCCATGGAGGCAAAGCTGAGTAAGTTACCACACTTGGTATTGTCCCCACAGATATACTAACATGGTGATGATGTTCAGGAAAATGACGGACGACGCACCAAAGGCCAAAGAGGAAGATGCCCAAGTTGAGTAAGTGGATTACTTTTCTCTGATATGTCAAATCTCACAACAATTTGTGTCCAGAATGGCTCTGACTCTGTCCAAACTTATGGAGCCTCCACAAGAGAGCAGCGATGAGGAGGATTAATAGGTAAGTAACTCTACTACATGATACCTCTCGGTAGAATTGAATTAAAACACTTAATTGCTTAGGTTATATAGAACGGATTCTTGAAAATTTATTAGAACTAGAGCGGACAAAAATGTATTTGGCCACGCCCTTTCCGACTACCTAGGAAAGTGTCCCCCTTATGACAATTTGACAATTGGAACACTTTGGGTGACCCCCTTATATCCCAGAATCATTAGAGCAGTATTACATCGCACACATAGGATGTTACATTAGAAGCATATATTAAAATAGCCATTATATTGAAATGGGACCATTTTCACATCTTCAACTTCACTCTTAGTGAACAATTATGAAAATGAGATACCTCTTTGATACAATTATTCAAACTATAGGGAGAGGAGTACTTTCTTATTATATACCACTTTCTCCTTCCTACACTATCTAAAGACAATTATACAATTAATTTTTCAAATTAATATCAATTATGTTATTTTTACTTAATTTGAAAATTGATCATAGTTGATACAAAATCCAAATTAAATTTTATAGAGAAGTGAAAAGCTATTATTTATGAATCATTCTATGAAATAAATATATCATAATCAATAGCCGGTCTTCAGTTACACATTTTATGACAATAATATTGTCAGGCGGACAATGGTACTCCCTCTTATCTGGACTGGACGGAACGGCTGGAGAAAACAGTGGCGCCACGTGGAAGGGGGAAACTCAGTTCTCCCCTCTTTCTCAAACTGCTTTGGGGTCATTTGGGTCATTTACATTGTAACTTTTATTTTGTGTTTTAAATATTTCATAAAACTAACTAAGTACATTTTGAAAGTAATTCAGAACCCTATTTAAATATTTTTCATCGCGACAATAGCCAATGAATTGAAAGTGGTAAACTGTCATAGTGTAGGGAGTTTTACAGAATATAAATGTCTTACATGGTGAGATGTGTATTTTGATAGTTTAAAATCTATTCTGAATTTTTTATAAATATGTTTATCCATTTTTTTATGTGTTATTTCTAACCTTTCTTACTTGTGTTTCAAGCTCTCAGTATCATTCATCGGATCGGGAGACAATTTGGAAAAATCCTTTTTATTTTAAAATAAAATTTTAGATATATTTTAAGTATAACTACACTTCAAATTCTCATTTTCGTATTGGCATTTTGAAATTTTATATGAAGAGTTTTAAAGGCGATGAGAAGGCTGGCAAGGGCTTTGCATGGGCAAACATTTCCAGGGACCTGTCTGGTTTTATTTTGATTTACTGAGAAGAATGTTTTCTATATTTCTCGGACTTGAACTTTGCATGAAACGGATTTAAGCTTATAGTGGCATTGGAGATATAGAGGCCCTTATATATATGAATTACACATGAATTATAGATTTATTCCAGGAATGAATTCAACTGCGTCTCCCATAAATGGCCAGCGGCACTCACGCAGGTTGAAAAAGTGTCCCCAAAATAAAAGACGACGCTATTTGTTTTTCAAATGTTGGTCAAACTTCCTACCTGTTGTTAAAAATAAAGTAATATTTACTCTTCAATAAAACTTATGTGTCTGTCATTACTTAATTTAATACAATTATTTGAATGATTTATGTTGAATGATTGTTATTTCATGTTTTTTTTTATCCATGGAGCATTTTGTGTCGTCTCTTGGGGCCTAGACACTATAACAAAGAGATAAGAGACAGTGCGGATTATTCCTTGTTTCCCGTAAACCTTGCAAATAAGAGAGGAGAGCGCGGATCCCCCTTGGGTCCTGGACATCATGAACACATGACAAAAAAAGACGGGACAGTGCAAGTTTACCCTTCTGTCTTGGATACAATGACAAATATGACGGCATAGCACGCTTATTTCTTGTGCTCTGGTCAATCCATTGCAGATAAGACGGTACAGGGCGGATCTCAATACCTCGTGTTTATATTCTATAATCTAAATTGTGCCATATCATTATTCAATAAAACAGGAAATCGAAGATTCTTCCTTGTGTCCTAAACATCAAGGCAAAAAAGTGTTTATTCCTTTTTGTCCGGGACAACATGACTAATTCGGAGGGACTTAGCGGATTATTCCTTTTGTCTTGGACACCATGACAAAAAAGACAGAGCAGCGCGAATTACCCTTCTATTTTGAGACCATTACAAATATGACGGGACAGCGTACATTCTTTCATGTGTCCTGGACATCATGACAAAAAAAGACGAGACTGCGCGGATTCGTCCAAGATTTTCAATGAGCAAACCCACCACACCACCCACTTAATAAATCCCTTGTGGCCTACTCGGTCTCTTGCGAGCAATGTGATGCTACGTACGTGGGAGAGACGGATATATCCGTAGGAATCCGAATATCTGAATACTGCAGGAATGTTAGAAACAGAGATAACCGGTCATTAATATTTAAGTATACTTCTACAACAGAAAACTCTTTCAATTTTAACAATCCTATAACCCAAAATAACTTATTCCATTCTTGAATCAAAGATTGGTTTTGGAAGCAATATTATCAACAAAATTCACAGCGATAATAGAAAAATAAAGTTGCCAGATATTCTCAACTAAATTTCGTACTAAAACCGGCCAGCGATTTTGAATTTCTCGTTTCATTTGCACTTGATTCATTCTTTCCATAGCATATAATTTGATTTGCACCTATCCATTTATGCTACATATTTTGTCAACAATGTTCGCACTTCATATTATAGGTTCAGTAATGTAGCTCAAATAATATTTTCAAAAATCTCTATTATTTTATTAATTTATTATTTTTTATTATTATTTCACACTTGTTCAGCATATTTAAGCAAGTTTGGTCTTAAATACGCATTTCTTGATTTCCCAATAAGTCTCTGGGACCAAAATATTTTTGGTGGTAGAGGTACAGCTTGCACCACGCTGACAAGGGACAACAGTCCGAAACACGTCCGTGATTGGTTTTTCTTTATTATCAAAAAATGAGTTGGCCAAATATCAGGGTAAAGGCTAAACCAACGTTTAGTTGATTTCTGTTCTACTAAATGACGCTTTGTGATAACAAAGACTTCAATTATCTTTGGTTGAACATTTTAATTATCTAGGTCAAAATAAGGGAAAAGATGATTGAAAAGTTCGTTCTTCTTTAGAATTTCAAGCTAAAAAATAACTTAGGTAAAAATATTCTTTATTCATTGATCATTTAACATGATGAGTAAAAAATATTTTTTTTTTCATCGGAAAATATATAAAATTTCCATTCCAACTCCATCTTGAAATTTATCCAATATCCCCTTATTCCCTTCGCTTGGATATTTATAATTAACTATTATATTGCCTCTATTAAGTTCTAGTTAACTTCGTTTGGCGAGATCTCCAAAATATATTTATATATTCTAATATGAATATTTCCAAAGCTCTTCTAGATTTTCGAAATTTCTTAACCTTGCTTAATCCGTTAAGAATGTCACGCCATGGTAGCTCGAAAAGTGAGTCAAATCTAACTTATGGTTCTGATATCAAAATGAATTTAAACTTGATAAAGAGTTCGAATTCCTCAATTTTCCTTTTGTGTAAAAACCAGACGAAAAAGTTTCCAAGGAGCTTCTCCGTTTATAAGTGAAGTTTATCTAGAACTAAAAGACACATTGAAGTCACCTAGCTAATAAGACCAGAGCTTAAACCAACTATTGAAGCATATTCACTCTATTGAAATATTGGTTTAGGTCAGTATCAAAATCTAACAGAAAATTTTCAAAACTATTCCATTTATATGATAACTGTATCTATATTTTGTATTTTAAATTTTACAATGTGTTTATTATATCGTCATGGATATGACTTTGGTCATCTCTGTCTCTCTCTTTGTGATGTGTGACAATCGTGTTTATTTTAAAATTAGGCTTACTTAAAACAAAACGAATACTGTGTCATTAACATTCTCGAAGTTTATCTTAAGCTTAATAGAACATTATTCCGTCATACCTGAGATGGAAAATATAAAAATAGATATTAAACTGTGACACACGACGTAATATATGCAACGCTGATAAATAATATTCTATTACAGAATGAAAGCAAGCGTCATATATCCTCTAATATAAAGAACAAATGGAATTGGCAACAAAAAATCCATGATGGAACTCAAAAATGAATTTATTTTTAAAATATTTATATGGAATTATACAACACGAATAATTAAAATAAAAAAATGAACTTCCAAGAATCGACCCACGATATTATATTTAATATACAGGGTGATCCAAAAGTCTTGCACAACTTTAAAAATTAATAACGTTTTAATTAATATTTGCGCTAGAGCAATGCGGTAAACACCTTTGTGTTCAGGATGCAAAGGAATATTTATGGCAAATAGTGAAAAATTCGAAATTTAGTTTAGTTACAATTTTATTCGCTAGATGGCGCTCTACCAGAATCAGAGATTAAGCAGCCAATTTGTTTTATAAATTGAAAAATATAACTGAACGACATGTATTTTTACTTTTTCAATACCAAGAAAGAACCCTAAAAATTATAAATTAATAAAACACCATTTAGCCAAAAGTAGAAGAATAGGTTGAGGAATTTTAGATGCAATCCAAGATATGTAAAATAGGTAAATGCAAATTAAAAAATATAGCAAAAGAAAATAGATATTTTAGATACGGTTTGCTGGAAATCTCTCAGCGATTTAAATTTCGAGATAATAAATTTATATTTTTTTAATTCAACTCTCTCTCAGTATCGTTTATATTAATTTTAATTCATTTTAAAATATTTATCTATATCTGATAATTTATTTTACTCTAGAATGCCGTCAATAGAGGATAAAACACTTTTGGTGAATTTTTAAAATTGTAATTCAGAATCTGCCACTGGAGCTTTACGAGCGTTTCGTACCTTTAAAGGTATTCGAAGCGGTAAAAGCCCGTGAGTTGCTACTCTCTGAGGCGAATGATAAAAAAAATTGAGAAGACTGGATCTCCAGAAGCAAATCCTCGGAGTGGAAGACCATCGACATGCAAATCAGTGGCTGTTGCGGTTTCGCAGAATGTTGAAGCTATTTAAACTTAATCCATGTATGGAGAAGTAAGTGCTCGATAAGTTTCTCGACAAAAGGGATTTAGTATGGAACAGTTTGGTGAACACTGAATTTTTTCTTAAAAAATACCCGTACAAAATTCAAAGATTTCACGAGCTAAAAGTCGGAGATTTTGAGAAGCGTCAAGAATTCCCTGCATGGGTTTTCCGGCAAATTAGAATTGATGAAAACTGGCTGTCGAATGTTCCCTGGACAAATGATGTTCACTTTACTCTAAACGAAGAAGATAACACTTAAAACAGCCGCATTTAGGCAACAGTAAACCCTAGGAATTTTACAGAACTTAATCAGACCAGAGTTTCAGTTTGGCAACGCCAACGATTTATCAACTGGCCTGGAAAGAATAAAGAAATTGAAGAATTAATCAATAACTGTTCAATTTGTCAACAAACATCAAGAGCAAATTTTAAAGAACCTATGCTTCCACACCAAGCACCTGAATATCCATGGCAAAAGGTAGGGATCGACATTTTTCAAATAGAAAGTTCAAAATATCTCTTAATAGTGGACTACTTCAGCAAATACCCAGAAATATTTCAACTCCAAGATATGACAACAGACACCATAATGAGGAGATTAAAGAGAACTTTCTCGAATTTTGGAATTCCTGAAACTTTGGTGAGTGATAACGGGCCTCCATTCTTTTCAAAAGAGTTCCAGAACTTTACTAGAACTTGGAATATAGTCCATGTAACATCTAGTCCTTACCATCCACAGAGTAACGGGATGGTAGAACGAACAGTTCAAACTTTAAAGAAATTGATAAAGAGATGTGGGGAAGAAATGTACAGACCCCTACTTAGCTCTTCTCAACTTACGAAACACACCACACAATAATTTGCCATCACCTGCACAAATTCTGATGTCAAGGAAATTAAGGTCTATAATACCCTCGAAGACATCCCAGTTCGTGCCCTCCATGATTAACAACGAGGCGATCCAGAAACAGCTAGTTGATAATCAAGTTAAAATGAAAAACTATTACGATAGACACACTAGACCGGCGGACCCATTATCTATCAAGGATAGAGTGTGGTTTCGAAAAGATAAAAGATGGATCCCAGGCCAGCTAAAAACCCAAGCCAATGAACCCCGATCATTCTACGTGAAAGATCAAGAAGGAAATGAATATAGAAGAAATAGTATTCACATCCGCGAGGATAAACGGAGTGACACAACCCACACAGATTGGGAGAAACCACTAGAACTGAACCAGGAACAAACCGATTTGCAGGACCTGGAGGAATCCCCATCGCGGCCTACATCTTCTGGACAACTCTCTTCTCCTTGATCCCCGGAGAACGTGACCACCACAGGACCCCCGGGGAGCTGTACCAATGGTTCCCCAGGGAACCTGATCACCACCAGATCTGTTAGGGTGGTTCGACCCCCACGCAGATTGAACCTTTGATGGTTAAAGAGGGGACATGTAATGTATATTAAACTTTTAGTTTGGCAACGCCAACGATTTATCATCATCACTGAATAGCATTCAGAATTTGCATGTAACTTAAGTAATAAACAATTAATTTTGCTTACGACTTCTTATTGAATTACCATAGACTATAAAGAATACTAAAGTGTAAACGAACAACATAACAGAAATCAATTGGATACTTTTAAAGCCGTTTCTGTAACTGGTAAACGTTATTTTCAACTTTAGAGAGGAAAGTGTTTTCCCCATATTTCCGGACAGCAAGCACTAAGCGAAATAACATTCATGCAAGAGGGAGGACCTTCTCATATCTCCTGCGGTGCCAAACAATTGGTGAAGGATACGTTCGGTGAATATCGTGTGATAAGTCGTCACTTTATAAACCAGCTTCTTCCAAGAACATCAGACTTGACGCCTTGCGATTTTTGGCTATGGTGGTACATTAAGTCGCGTGTATATCGATGCCGGCCTACCACAATAGCCATGTTGAAGGGTTCTATCAGACGGCACGTTACATCAATTTCAACAGATATTTTATTTAATGCTGTCCAATCTGTCATCTATAGTCTGAGGGCAGTGTTTGAGAATGAAGGGCGCGAATATGGCAAGGATTGTGACCTAATGCAAGAGAGAAGGCAGTTACCTCATGTGTTGTATAAGCTGCCATGTATTATATTATTTACCAATATTTTGCAGCTCTTTGTGTTAGGTTATGGTTAATTATAAATAGTGTAAACACCTCCAAATGTGTATAAACTTCAACGCGCCATCTTTGCCACCATGTAATAACAAATAAGAATAAATAAAGAGAGGAGTCGAATTTCGTTATATATTATTTATTTACCCCCAGCAAACCTGTTCCCTTGTATTTGGCCAACCCATTTTCTTGAAAAACTAAGAAATGGGTATTTAAGGCCAAACTTGCGTAAATACGCTAAACATTTAAAAAATAAATAAAATAAAATATTAAAAAAGGTAAGATGTTGGTATTAAAATTAGAAAGTTATATTCTGACCATGAGCATATGAGAAGTGTATACCCATGGTCTTTAGAAGGACACTTATCAATTGACCAATGCTGGAGTTGTGGCTTTGTCACCAACTCTGATCCGTTATTTTGCGGATACGTCAATAGATGGCGTCTATTTTGACGGGAGAGGCGGCTTTTATTTTCTAATTGATATTATCCTGCAAAACCTAGCATCTAATTGCGATTTGTGAAACGATAATCTTTTGGATCTCACGATATCAATGAACGCTCTGGACATACGAGAGCCAATATCCCAAATTCACTTCCCAGTTTTCCAAAGGTGGTGTTGTGACTTTGTCACCGAATTGAGGCTGCTAGTTTGCGGAGACGGTGAGTTTTGACGTCTATTTATGGAGACATACATTTTATATTATATAGACGACTAATACAATACAATAGTTATGGTGATCTCTCTATATGATTAATTTAATCGAAACATTCAAAAAGGTTTGCCACTGATATGAGACACCCATATAACACAATATTATTTTCGATTTAGTAAAATAAATTGAATACATTTTTATCTACTCCCTCTATAAAAGCAGAACAATATTTGATCGAAGATCTCCCATTACCAGTCAAAAGATGTATCACACTAATACTAATACTCTTTTTCACTGTTTAATGAAAATCACACTAAAATATTTAGCTCAATTAACCGAATATGTCCATGATGTAATAAAATAAAACCGACTCGGAACTGAAGCTCCACATTTTTTAAATATTTAAATTTGATGAGTGGAAGGGAACTTCTTTCGTATAAAATTGGATGAAATAATCTTGCTCTAAAGTTTAGGTCGACAATAATAATTATAATAAATCTAATGCATTGGCCCTGTACAAGTTTTATAGGAATTCACAAGTGAAGATACGTTGAGAAAACAGAGACATATGTAAATGGGTATGTGAACAAATGATCACATGTAAATAAATTAATCATCTTTTCAAAGAAATGATTCACCTTGGTGAATGGTGTGTTGGGCATAGGTCTTCAATAAATTGTGGTTTATTAACCTTTTCATTCAATAATAAATGAAACAAAATGATTGATGGGGCAGATAATTGTAAACAATTCCTATTTAATAAAATATTGATGATCAAATTGGAGCATCACATTAACATCAAATATTCTTGGTTGAGTATGTGAAACATCTGAGTCAATATTGGCGAAAATGTTAGCGAAATTCGTTCTTTTTAAGAACTTCAATTTAAAGAATGAATTAGGCATAACTCCTTCATTATCTGATAATCAAAAAGCATATGATAAGCATAATTTTGATCGAAGAATTAATAAACTTTCCATTCTAAATTCTTCTCTATAAATGTATTTAATATCCTCTTATTTCCGTCGCTTGGGTAGTTATTATTGTCCTCATTCCCTTCTAATTAATTTTAATTGCGAGAGATATCCATAAAAATATAAATACGTATTTCAATAAAATGACGATTTCAAATATTTGCAAATCTATTCTATTTTACAAAAATATTTTAAACTTCCTAAATCCAATCAGAATGGCCTATTTCGGTAGCTCAAAGTAAGACAAACCTAACCTGATGTGTCTGATATCAAAATGAATTTGAACTTGACAAAAAGGTTCAAATGCCTCAATTTTTACTCTTTTGAAATATTGGTTTACTCCAGTATCAAAATAAAGTTGTGAAAACAATTCCATTCATATGGTTTAGATAACTGTATATCTTATTTCCGAGTGTGAACATTTTAAATGTGCCATCGATAACTTGGGTCATTTCTGCGATGTGTGAATATTGTGTTTTTTTTTAATTTTGGCTAAATAAATTTGAAACAAAATCAATTTTGGGTCACTTGGGTAATATATTTTCAACACAAAAATAAATATGACTAGAAGACACTCATGGGTTGGCCTCAAAATCTAGATTTCGTGTAGCTAAATATTTGATTATTTATAGGCGTACATAATTGCTTTGATTTTGTATTTTGGATTATACGGGGTGAGATCTCATAAGACTAGACGCCTTATTAAAAAGGTCTTATTGTTATTTTAAATATTCTTGGGGTAATAAGATTAGAGATTCAATATATTCCTATCAATTCACGATCTAACTACATTTTAAAACATATGTTCTACTGATATTGGAATGTTATGGTGCAAGCATGAACTAAAAACATGTGATATAGAATTGCCATTGATAATTTACAGGAGAGTTCACTATCGAGGTAAAATCCATGAAAATATGCGTCAAATTTCATATTTTGAAATATATTTGAATCAGACGGGGATGAAAGCATCATTTGTTTTTAAAGAATTATTTTTCTCTATCGAAATAATTCAATTGGTCAGAACGGAGGAATAATTTTAACATGAAAAATGGAATATCTCATAAACCTATATTATGTATAGTAGAACATGAGCTTATTCAATGAACGGACCTAGAATGAAAGGCAGTTTTAATCTTTCTCAATGTTTACCTCAAGCTGTATTTTAAGCATTATCCAGTCGATAGGAAATGTCAAGAAATATTGAACTGTGAGGACGTCATATTACCCCAGGCCTGTAAATCATCTCCCATTACAGAATTAGAGAAAGGTTCAGAGAGCTAAATGAGAATAAATTATGATAATATTGCCGCGTGTAAAAATGGACAAACTTCAGGATGACACAATTTATTTAAGGCCAGAACAAACAATGAATATGAACTTTGATCCTTGTACCTTTGCGTCCTTTTTCTTTTGGCGTAAAGAACGGCTTTGTCGTCGTATCGTCGTCTATAGGGGCATCGTCATCTTGGAGGGAAGTCTTGGCTTTGACACGGCGATGGAATCCTGGAGCCAGTCTCCGAAAATGTAGATCACATTACCCAAGGCCTCTAGGACTCGGCGATCTTCAGTTTGTTTTTCCTAATCTACCCAGCATCTCCACCAAAATTCCACGTGGAAAATTAGGAAGGCCAAACTTCAAGATTACACAGCAATTTATTTAAGACCAGAACAAACTATGATTGATAAACGAAATATAAGCAATTAGGAAAGTTTACAGAGTAGCAAATTATTGACATAAAAATGATACTCGGTTAATAAAATAATAAATATTTTACTACAATATTCAAAATAATTCATAAATTGATTCCAGAAATAAATTTGTTTTAAAAGGTTGATATATAATGATACACACACACAAAAAATATATATTTTGAATATTACAAAAAATAGTCTAAGAATTGAACCCGCAATCTTATATATATTCAATATATATTTACGCAATTGCCATTGCTGATTTGCTAATGAACTCCACGATGATTCGCTGTTTAAGGTAACATGGCGATGGACATCCAACAGGAGCCAATCAATTCATTTTTACGTGACTCTAATAAGCTAAACAAAAGGTTGATTTGGCCCCCTCGGTCACATCCATTGGCCTACTGTGTTTGAATATATAACATATGATAAATGCTCCTTCTATCTCTCTCTTAGAATACTTGCATTCCTTCCTACTTATATCTAGTTATGGTCTGTTTGAAGCATATTTGTAAATTGTCAATGGAAGTTATGTCGGGAGGATCTATAAAAATAAGGGTCGCCTCTTCTATCAAAATAGAGGATAGTGCAAAGCGTCATATATCTACTGACTCCTCAAGCTAACAGACTCGGGTTGGTGACAAAGCACTTCAGAATGAAACTACCAAATGTGTTCTATCAACTCCTTCTATCTAAGCCTAACACCTAATATTCTCATATTGAAGAATTTCGATATCTTACTCCCAGATTAAAATTTCGACACTATGCTATCCGTGTTGGGAAAATGTATAGATTCGTAGAAGAAAAGAAAGATCCTTTATTACTTAAAGGTATAAAACAATAAAAAGAATGACAAAGAGATATAATTATATGTACATCATCCAATAACCGCTAACCAACTAACAATCAAACAAGGCCGCGCTATTTAGGCAGAGATGTCAAATAACATAGACAATGCTGATATGTTATGTAAACCACAAGAGTATTGCATCGTAGAAAAATCTGGAACTATCAATTTCAACAAATCGAAGGGCGGAAAAGCTCAGAGAGACATGTCTAAAATTGAATGTATTCTCCTTCGATACAAAGCTATTCAAACAAACCAAAGGCTCTCAAATTGGGTAATCCCCTGTCAATAGTATTAGCTTGAATAGTCCTGTTCTAAATAGATCACAAGAAATTCCAGGAAACTGGTTGATAAAATTGATAATAATACTTTCCAAGAAGTCTGGAAAAAAATTAGACGGAAGAACACACATTCTGAAAATATCATTCTCAACCATTTTAATTATCAAAGATTTGGAAATATTGTATTTAACCCTATTAATATATACATCAAAATTTCAATTTGTTTGTTTAGAAAGTTCTGGAGGCGCCTCTTTCCATCAAGGAAACAATATATTATATTTAGAAAAAAAAAGATAAGAATGAGATTTCTGTTGTATTTTGATATTAATTACTTGTAGAGGAATTATTGGTCATTTGCTTGATTTTGGTATGCAGTCGTGGAAGAGATTATAATGAAATTAGTTATTAAAAATAGCTTTATTTGCGCTAAAGGAATACATGAAAACATAATTTGATAAAATTAATGCCTGGCTTAAGGCGTAAGAATAAAAAAAATGAAAAGCGTATTTACATAATGTACAAAAGTTTTGGGCCGACCCGACGGGGAAGAACAAAACTGAGCTTTTATATGGGAAGCATGACCTCTGGCGGCCGATTTAAACAGAGTATTTATGAAATATATTTTTAAATAAAATAATATTCTAATATAACATATATAGAAATCGTGCATTTTGAGTTGTAACACAAAATTCAAAATGAACTGGTATCAGGTTATTAAATCAGGAAAAACGCATCTTCTCTAAATCTGCTATCTCAAGTTGCAGATGTATTATGTCATCTCAAGTAATATATATCAACTATTCGGTCATTTTTAACATGTTCACATATAGTCGGAGATATATCCTTATTCCTAAATAATTGAAAATTCAACGATGAGTTGTTATTTATAACGTTATATAGCACTGGTCGTCAGTAACTTTGAGTTGTACAATCAAATGTTTTTCTTAAATTGCAATTTGTTTCTTTGTTAAAATCAGAAAAGACCGATAGTAGTTTATGCATGAAATCTTTTAAAATATCAATGAAGATGAATATTTGTAAATTATTATTAAGAGAAACACAAATTGTAAGATGAGTTTCTTGTAGGTTTTTATATATGATTTATGTAGTGGTTGTAATGATATAAAATTTGAGTATTCATACTTTTATTCATTGTTACACCTTGAGATGTAGATGGTGTTTGTTCAGCGATTTCCATTGTGCTGTATAATATACCAGAGCGAGTTATCATTAAAACAGCTAACGCTTTATTTTAGTGAGGTTGAAAAAATAAGAAGGAACGCCGACGCAGGCGCGCGTGGCTACACCATGTTAACAAAGAATAAACAAACCAACCTTGATTTGTTTAATAAGTGAAATTATTAATTAAAATAATAGCATGAGTCTATGTCAGCTGTGACAATATGTTATATGTATTTGTAATTAAAATTAATTACTGTATAACGTGTTTCTCCCCACAAAAATGTGAGCATCTTATCGATATTCCAGAGACTACTCTGGTTATTGCTAGTAGAAAAAAATGACCTATAAAGTTATTAACTGTAAGATGCAAGTCACTATAAAAATGTGTCAACATCTAATTGATACTTCAGAGCCTACTCTGGTGGCTGATGGTAGAAGTAAAACTGCGAAATTTTTCACGGTATAATATATTTCATTAAGATTATTGAACCTCTATTTTCATTTCAGAACCTACGACGGAGAAACTTACTGGGCTCCAGAAAACCAGCCCACACCTTCGTGGATGAGAACCTACTCTCCATACTATCTGTTGCCGTAAGTATTTTATAGATGTAAACAGTCTTTCTTTTATATCTGACTTAGATGTCTATGGGTACGTACGTTATTTATGCAGATGTATGCGAAAATTACAAAAGAATAATACAATATATCACTCCAAACTGCACGTCAATATAATTATAATAAGTATTGTTCAAATAGAAGACAATTTACATTCCAATGAATAATACATCTATGTCAAGGCGATCATTTTATTAATATAAATACCGGAATATTAGCATATAGACAACTAAATAATATATTAATTTATTCACCCTATAAGTTCAATAAAACCAATATTAAAACTTCAAACCATCACTTAAAATACATAAATTAAACAACTTAATTGAAAATTTTTACAGTTGTTCCCATTGCAATCGGCCGTGCGGGACCCCATGCCCTAAGTAAGTTAATTTAACAGTTCCTTTGTCCTCTGTGCACACACACAATAAATATAATCCAGATATAAATTTGTTTTTAAAATTAAAATAGAGAATGGTAAACAACAAAATACATATATTTTACAAAAAAAGTCCAAGAATCGAACCCGCGATCTTATATTTAATATATATTTACACGGTTGCCGATTTGTTAATGAACTAAACGTTGAATGACTAAGATAACATGGCGATACACATCCAATCAGAGCTAATCAGTTCATTATCACGTGACTCTAATCAGCTGAACAAAAGGCTAATTTGGGCCTCTCGGTCACGTCCATTGGCCTACTGTGTTTGAATATATAAAATATGATATACATTCATTGTCTTTCTCCCTTAGAATACTTGCATTCCTTCCCACTTAATACTAATTCTGGTCAGTTTGGAGCATATTTTTGAATTTTCAATAAATGTTATGTTAGAAGTATCTTTAAAATGAAGGTCGCCTCTCTTGTCAAAATAGACGATAGAGCAATCTATCGACCGTCTCCTCAACTAACGGACTCGGGTTGGTGACAAAGCACTTCGGAATTAAACTACCAAATGTGTTCTATCAACTCCACCTATCTCTGGCTAATACCTCCTCTTATATTGGGGAATGTCGAAATCATGCTCACAGATTTAAATACCAACACTCTTCCATCCGTATTGGGGAAAAATTATAGATTCGTAGAAGAAGAGAAAGATCCTTTATTATTTAAAGGTATGAACAATCAATAAAGAAACACAAGATATCATATTATATTTACATCAGCAGCTCACGCCGGCCTGCCTTATCCAATATCCGCTAGCCTACCAACAATCCAACAAGGCCACGCTATATAGGCAGAGATGTCAATAAACATAGACAATACTAAAATGTTATGTAAACCACAAGAGTATTGCATCGCAGAAATATTGGAATTGTCAATTTCAACAAATCGAAGGGCGGAAAAGCTCCGAGAGACATGCCTAAACTTGAATGTTTTCTCCTTCAATGCACAGCTATTCAAACAAACCACAGGCTCCCAAATTGGGTAATCCCCTGTATTAGCTTGAATAATCCTGTTCTAAATAGATCGCAGGAAAATCCAGGAAACTGGTTGATAAAATTGAAAATAATACTTTCCAAGAAGTCTGGAAAAATAAAAAGGCTTTAACGCTCCACATTTTCTGAAAATAGTAATCTCAACCATTTTAATTTAAAAATATTTGGAAATATTGTATTTCACCTTTTTAATATATACATCACAATTTGTATTTGTTTGTTTAGAAAGTTCTAGAGGCGCCTCTTTCCAGCAAGAAAACAATGGCAGAGGTAAACCTTTAAATATATTTGTAATTAAAATAAATAGATAATATGAACTGTGAAGAGCGCCATCTTTAGGAATAAATATAAAATGAATATTTTTTTATTTATTTCCTCTCAAATTTACAGTGTACCATTCGAGCATAAAGCTCACGAGTCACTTTGTCGTGGATGTTAGACATCAAGAATTTCAAAAAAATGGCCTTCAGAACTGACTGAAAGGTCACAGTTCAGGTAGTTTATCCTATATAGACCAGTTCATTTACACCAAATTATATCATTAAATACATCTTCCAAATTTGTTATCAATTTTTACCGATAAATGGCAATTAAGTTTAAATATTTAGCATAATCTCTCTCTTTTGTTAATATTAATATACTTCTGAATTGTTATCAAAATGAAATATATATAGAAATTATGCATTTTAAAATGTAAGAGAAAAGTCTAAATGAACTGGGATCAGGTTATTAAATTAAACAAATGCATCTTCCCTAAATCTGTGACAGAAATTTGCTGATGTTTTACGCCTCATGTAGGAATAAATATCAACTAATTGCTTATTTTCAACATGTCCACATATAGTCGGAAATATATCCTCATTCCGGAAAAATTATAAATGTTTTATAGATGTTTTTTAAGTTAGGTGGCACTGGCCATCAGCAACTTTGAGTTGTATTATCAGGAGATGTTTTTCTCAAATTGTAATTTGTTTCTTTATTATAATCAGGAAAGCCCGATAGAAGTATACATATGGAATCTTTTAAAACCTCAATGAAGATAAAAAATTGCAAATTATTACACAGGTCTGATGGTGTTTCTAGTGTAACTTTTCATGATGAACTCATAAATCTAATCAGAAATTTCCCATCACGTATGGTTTTTGCGTGACGGTCTTTTTTTAGTATTGGGATAAATACATGCATCCAACATGAAAGAGACTTACGAAAACATGAAACTGCTTTTGAAAAAGATAGAATATGAAAGATACGGTTGGAAAATATGCAGCGATTTGAAAGTCGTTGCTCTCTTGCGTGGATTACAGCTTGGATATACAAAATTTTGTTGTTTTCTGTGTAAGTGGGATAGCAGAGATAGGGAAAGGCATTACATTAAAAAAAATCTGGCAAAACCGTAAAATCTTTACCCCAGGATATAAAAATATTGCAAATCTACCCCTGATCGATTCAGAAAATATTTACTTACCACCATTACATATTAAACTGGGATTAATGAAGAACTTTGACAAGGCAATGGATCGAAATATGCCAGTGGATTTGCCTACCTAAAACAAAAAATTCTAGTATAAGTGAAGCAAAGATTAAAGAATGCATTTTCGTTGGACCTCAGATTCGAGAATTGCAGCAGGATGGAAATTTTCAAAATAGTTTGAATGAAGTAGAAGCAGCAGCATGGAATTCCTTTAGAAACGTTTGCAAAAACTTCTTAGGAAGTGTCAAGGTTGAAAATTACCGAGACATAGTTAATGATCTGTTGCTTTCCTACAAGGCACTGGGATGTAACATGTCTTTCAAGATCCATTTCCTGCATTCACGTCTAGATTTCTTTCCAGACAATCTTGGCGCAGTTAGCGATGAGCATGGTGAGAGATTTCATCAAGCTATATCAAGCATGGAAAAGCGGTACCAAGGTAAATGGAGTCCCGCTATGCTTGCCGACGACTGCTGGGCACTCAAGAGGGATCTACCACATGCAAAGTATAGAATAAAATCCACTGTCACTGCTTTTCAATAATAAATATGTTTCATTCATATATGCCTATATATTAACAATATTTCCAAATTCAAGTAGGTGTATCTCAGAAATATTGTGTAATAGAAAAAAAACTTATGGTATATTTGGATTCAGGACATGTAGATAAGATGCTATTTCTTTGTGGACAAAGAAAACTATTTTTTGATAAACCAGTTACGTGACATTGTTTGCAGTTTTTAGTGTATTTATCCCAATACTAAAAAAAGACCGTCACGCAAAAACCATACGTGATGGAAAATTTCTGATTAGATTTTTGAGTTCAGCATGAAAAGCTACACTAGAAACATAATCAGGTTCTCTTGTGCAAAATTCTTGTTGACCAGTGTTATCAGAGAAGAACAAAAGAACGTAAGATGAGTGTTTTTAATGTTTTATATATGATCTATGTATTTGTCGTAATGATATAGAATTAGAATATTCTAATTTCATTACTTGTTACTCCTTGATATGTGTAAGGTCTTTGTTCAGCGGTTCCATTGTGCTGTAGAATAAATCAGAACGAGTGCTCATTAAAAAATAAGCTAACGCTTTATTTTGGTAGGCTTACAAGAAGAAAAAGGAACGCCGACGCAAGCACACGTGGCTGCACAACATTGGTTTGTTTATTAAGTGAAATTATTAATGAAAATATCACATGAGACTATGTCGGCTGTGTCAATATGATATATGTATTTGTTGTAATGATATAGAATTTGAGTATTCATACTTTTATTTCTGTTTCAGAATATGCCGGATTTTTACCTCCAGCTGCGGGAAAAAGTAAGTAGATCTTTTACAACATAATTTTAGTGAAATATTTTCGAAAATTCCTTAACCACGTCGCAGTAAACCAATATATATTGGTGGAAAATTATACTTTCCAACTAATAGAAGCTATAAAAAGGAGAAAATTTTAGTCTTGATTTCAAGTATAGCATGAATATATAAAAAATATCCCCAATAAAAGAATAAAAAAAAGATAGTAGGTTGAATTTTTCGACATTTTTACTTTTCTACGAGATTGTGGGTCAATATTTATATCAGAACAGATATTTTGACCATAAGATGGTGGACTGAGCCAACTTGCTTATTTAATATTTTAGAAATATTGGGACACAAATTTGAAAATATATATATTATAAATAGGTTTATAAGAGTTATCTCAATTGATCAAAATATTAGCTAATTAAGCTATATGAGCAAATAATCTCCCTTTGAACCCCTTCTTGTGAAACTATACCTCATTACACGTTTTGAAATATTACAATAAATGGAATTACATTATTTCACATATGTATGTATATGAACTGGACGGGAGCGGAGCCTATGCTTTTTTAAATCAATATTCTCCGGATATATTCCATATATATATTTATATGGGTGGAGTGAAATTATATAGAATATAATATATTCTCAAACTCCCATGTCGAATAATGCAAAATCTATACGCCCTCTATATAATGAGGTATAGCAATGAAAAATGAGGAAACTTCTTTTCAAATATACATAATTTCTCTGAGAGATATTTTTGATTGATAATTGCGTTGATTCTTGTATTATTTTTTATTAATTTAAAGCAATGATTTGCCTAAATACACTGCCTGATTCCGAATTTGAAACACCAAGAAATACTGGGCCAAAAATATGAAAATTCTAGTGTAAAGTTACCTCACCAAATTATGTAATTCATGTTAATATCGCAACTGTCCTGCATTTGTTGGTCGAGATATAAGAGAATGAACTTGAAAATTTGCCAATATTGGAATTTCTCTATCTGTTGAGCAAGGTATTTGAAATTTTATTTAATCTTTTTGACTTAGAGAAAATATTTGTAGCAGAATGGATACTAGGCCACCGCCAACCAAGGTAGTTTCAGCAGACAGTGATTCCATGAGAGATATGGTAACTGGATTGATATATATATTACAATATTATCAGACAAAGAGGATTCTCGAAGTTTAACCTTTTTAGTTTTAAAACCACACTACATTTATACATCCTTATGGATCTTTTTATTGAATGATTATTTCATTGTAATTTGATTTTAATAAAGAACAGTTTTATGAATCAATTATATATATCGTTTGATATCTTAAAACGTATCTTCATATTCACCAGAGTCAACATTGTTATATTTCAGAGTAGCGAATTTATTCTTGATTTCGTAGTAATTTAAAGTTTTAAATGCTGTGTTCTAGACCTGAGGACGAGCCTGTCGTAGAGTAAGTAAATTGAGATATAAGTGGTACACTGTATACATAACTTAACCAGAATTATATATGCTGTATGACCCAAATGCAAAAAGGAATTTTCTATATAGTAGAATATTCAAAATAATTTAAATGAATGGATTTTCATCATTTATTAGATTTAAAAGTAAATATATTTATCAAATATTTAAAGGAGCAGTTCGCCTCTTTTTATCGATTTTTATATGATCGGACCTAGATCCTATGAGCACGTTTTCTTTGTCTACAAATAAGAAACAATAGGTTGGAATTTTGTTGAACATTAAATATGTAAACAAACCAATTTTTTCATTAAAAAACTATAGTTATAAAATAATAACGATGAATTATAAATTATATTAATAAAAGTCATTAGGAGTCAGAACAATAACAGAGGAGAGATTGTCATCTTGGTGACCAAGTATAGCGCTTACATCGACTCAGGAAGGCAACATGATGATCCTCTATGATGCTGACCTTATTGTCTCAAATGGAAGTTTGGAACCTTTGGCGTAACGTCCTTCCACAAGGAATGTAAGAATATGCCAATCACCACTTTGTTTATTAATCAAAAATTAGCTTTATAAAAATTACTTTAATCTCTATTTATTGATGAATTATTTTATTAGAGTGGTTGATTTTGTCAGTACATGTAAAATATATAATTATCGATTATATAATAATGATTTCTTGAATCATATTAAACTTCATTAGGCATTCGATATCGATTGAAAATAATTGAAAATACCTAATTAATATTTGACTTACACACATCTCTACAACAAATGTCAACTTATAGTTAAATAATAGTCCTCAACTCATCATATGTTGTCAGATAAAAGAAACAAGAAATATCGTTTTTTTTCAGAACCTATTATATCAAAAATTGTATACCTTTAGATGCCATTCGAAGATATTTTCTGAAGTAATTTAAATCATTCAATTCATATTGTATGTTACTATAAAACCATTTTTGATAAAACTATAAAGTTATTAACTGTATAATGCATGTCATTATAAAAATGGTTCATTATCTAAGTGACACTCTAGAGCCTACTCTGGTAACTTGTAGTAGAAGTAAAACTGCGAGGTTTACTGGGCCCCCGAAAACCAGCCCACACCTTCCTGGATGAGGAACTACTCACCCTATTACCTGTTGCCGTGAGTATTGTATGGATGTAAACAGCGTTTCTTATATAGTTGGGTTAGATGTGTATGGGTATGTTTTTATGCTTGTGTATGCATTTTAAAATTATTACAGATTCATAATATATAGCACTACATACTGTATGTTAATAAAACTATCATAAGGTTTGTTCTAATAAGACAATATACATACCAATGAATCTAAATTGATATGTGGAACCTTTCTGTCCTTGTCTCTCTCTCTCTCTCTCAAAACGATTATTTTATTCATATTTATGGTTAATACCGAAATAATAAACTATAGTATTTATAATTATGTGAATAGTAGCATTTGAATGATAAATAATCTATGAATTTATTCACCTTCATAATGTCAATAAATTCAATATAAATATTCTCAAAACATATTTCAAAATACATAAATTACACAACTCAATTAATAAATAATTTTTACAGGTGCTCTCATTGCAAGCGGCCGTGCGGGATCCCATGCCCTAAGTAAGTTGATTCAACAGTTTCTTTGTCTCACCATGTTTTATCATTGATATGTCCCTATAATTTAGGAATATGTTCTACTGTCTCGGAATTTTCACCCTGAAATAGTTCCATCAGTGCAACATTTCTCGGTATGGAATTTGTTCTTCTTGCACACATTTCAACCTGATGCTGGGGCGTTATCGTGATGAAGCGAAATTTTGGAGAACAAATTTAATCTTTCAAGATCCAAGATCCTCGATCAATTTTTTTTGACACGCTCCATATGAAAACCCTGTCTCTTCTACTAGTTTTTTGATCGTTGTCCTAGTGTTTTCCCTTAATAATGCACCATTTTTTCGTCAGTTCTTCATGATTTTCTAAAGGTGATCTTTCCTCGCGTGCGTCATCTTGGGTTGACGCTTTACCAGATTTACAACGGGCAAACCATTTAAACGTTTTTGATTATGATTAGGATGCCTCCCCGAACGCCAATTTCTACATTTGAAACGTTTTTGACGCCGTTTTCCTAATTTTTGACAAAATATTATGCATACCCTTTGTTCAATTTTAAGATCCATTGTGAAAAAACGCCTCACTTTTGTTTCTTTTCTTTAAAAATGCTTATGAATCTATTATTATTTGAGATATCGAAAATAAAAATATTGTTTCTACTAGAAGAGGTTTCGTGATTATGACTCTAATTTTATTTTGCGAAAACTCTTCAGTATATTTTTTGACTAATTCCCCAAACCTTTTGATATCTTATATGCTCCTTCTCTGTCTCCTTTAAAATATTTTCATACCTTCCTACTTATATCTAATTCTGTACTGTTTGTAAAATGTTTTTATATTGTCAATGGAAGGTATGATCCATAAAAATTAAAGGTCGCCTCTTCTTTCAAAATAGACGATAGATCTAAGCGTCATCTATCTACTGACTCCTCAAACTAATGGACTCGGGTTGGTGACAAAACCTAACCGGATCACAACCGCTTAATGTGTTCTATCAACTTTTCATATCTCAGCCTAACTCCTCCTCTCATATTGGAGAATGTTTTACTCCCAGATTTAAATTTCGACACTCGTATTGGGGAATGTTATAGATTTGTAGAAGAAGAGGAACATCCTTTATTAGTTAAAGGTATAAATAAACAATAAAAGAAGGATAGGAGATATATGTACATGAGCAGCTCACGCCGCCCTGCCCTATCCAATAACCGCTAGCCTATTAACAAATCAACAAAGCCGCGCTATTTAGACAGAGATGTCAATTAGCATAGATAATGCCAAACACTAAGCAAATCACAAGAATATTGCATCACAGAAAAATCTGGAATAGTCAATTTCAACTATCCGAAGGGCGGAAAAGCTCCGAGAGACTTGTCTAAACTTGAATGTATTCTCCTTTAATACACAGCTATTCAAACAAACCACAGGTTTTCAAATTGTGCAATCCCCTGTCGATAGTATTAGCTTGAATAGTCCTGTTCTAAATAGATTACAGGAAAATCCAGGAAACTGGTTGATAAAATTGATAATAATACTTTCCAAGAAGTCTGGAGAAACAAATATGGCAAAACGCTTTATGAAAATAGTAATCTCAACCATTTTAATTCATGAATATTTGGAAATATTGTATTTAACCATATTAATATATGCACCAAAATTGTATTTTTTAGTTTAGAAAGTTCTGGAGGCGCCTCTTTCCAGCAAGGAAAAAATGGCTTAGGTAAACCTTTAAATATTGTTGTAATTAAAATGAACAGATATTTGAACTGTGGTGACTGCCATCTTTAGGAATAAATATCAACTAAATAATAATTTATTTTATCCTAAATAGACCGGTTCATTTACACCAAATTATATCATTACATAATCTTTAAAATTGTGTTACCTATTTTATCGATAGATAGTAAATAAGTTTTTATATATAGCATAATCATTATATTTTCTTAATATTAACACATATCTCTGAATTTATATTAAAATATAATATATATATGTTATAAATAAAAATTAATAGAGATCATGTTGAGGATTATGGTAATGGTGATGCAGTCGTGGGAATATTAAAATAATTTTGATCAGAGATTTCTTTATTTGAGCTAAGGAATATATAAAAGAACATAATTTGATAAAAGTAAAGCCTGGCTTAAGGCGAGTAGAATAAGAAAAACAAAATATTATTTAGATAATGTACAAAGATTTGAGCCGGCCATTGGGATAAAACAACAACGAGTTTTTATAGAGGAAGAGTGACCTCTGGCGGTCGATTTAGCAGAGTATTTGAATCTATTATATTAACGAATAGATGAAATTATAATTTAAAATAAAATAATATTTTATATAACATATATCTATATATATATAAATGAATGTTTGTATGTTTGTTTGTATGTCCCGTATACAAATTCGCAGTAGTTCACTAATTCAAACCAAAATTTCCATACATTGGTAAAAAAAATACGGGGAAGACGATATGCTATTTTAAAAAATATATAAATCAATTATTAAAACTATATATTTTTAGTCAGAAAATGATGATGACGATATTGCTGTATCATGTTTGATTATCAGATACAAAATTATATCGGGAAAAATTCATAAAAGCAGAGACCACGGGTGAAACCAGTTCATTATTTTGTACGCAGGAACAAAATTCTAACAGAAAAACATTCATTCAAGCAGAAAACAAAAGCCAGATCATCTTTCTATGAAAATATCGCTTCTCAGACACAAAGTTTGGAGCGGGACGTTTCACAAGAGTGACATCCACGGCGCCAATTTATAATTGTAACGAATAGTATTTGAAAATCAAAATAATATAATTTCCAAATATCGTTGTGAAAATTTACATATTTATTTTTATATTTTAAAAACACACAAAGTTTGGAGCGGGACGTTTCACAAAAGTGAAATCCACGGTGCCAATTTATAATTGTAACGAATAGTATTTGAATAAAAACATTTAATCGGGTAAAACCTGGGCGTTGCCCGGGTCATTCGGTTAGTATATCTATATATATAAAAATCAATGTTTGTATGTTTGTTTGTTTGTATGTCGGGTATACAATTTCGCAGTAGTTCACTAATTCAAACCAAAATTTCCATACATAGGTAAAAAAAATACGGGGAAGACGATAGGCTATTTTTAAAAATATATAAATCAATTATTAAAACTACATATTCAAACGTATGAGCCCAAATGCAAAACGGAATTTTCTATATAGTAGAATATTCAGAATAATTTAAATGAATGAATTTCCATCATATATTAGATTTAATAGTAAATGTATTTATAAAATATTTAAAAGAGGAATTCGCCTCTTTTAATCGATTTCTATATGATCGGACCTAGATCCTATGAGCAAGTGTTCTTGCTCTATAAAAAGGAAACAATCTGATGGATTTTTGTTGTATATTAAATATGTATACAAATCAATTCTTACAAAAAATATATATGATTATATAAACATAACGATGAATAATAAGACACGAGTAGTCAGGACAATAACAGAGGAGAGTTTATCAATCTTGGTGACCAAGTATGGCGCTAACAACGACTCGGGAAGGCAACATGATGATCCTCTATGATGTTGAACTTATAATCGGAAGTGGAAGTTTGAAACCTTTAGCGTAACGTCCTTCCTCAAACATTGCAAGAATATGCCAATCACTACTTTGTTTATTAATCACAAATATAGCTTTTTAAAAATTATTTTAATGTTTAATTATTGATGAATTATTTAATTAGAGTGTTTGATTATGGCAGTACATGTAAAATATATATTTATCGATTATATACTATTGATTTCTTGAATCATATCAAACTCCCATTAGGTATTGGATATCAATTAAAAATAATTGAAAATCACTAATTAATATCTGACTTACACACATCTCTACAACAAATGTCAACTTATAGTTAAATAATAGTCCTAAACTTATTTCATGTTGTCTGGTAGAAGAACCAAGAAATATCGATTTTTTTTTCAGAACCTATTATACCAAAAACTGTATACTTTTTGATGCCATTCGAAGATATTTTCTGAAGTCATTCGAATAATCCAATTCATATTGTTTGTTACTACAAAAACATTTTTAATAAATCTATAAAGTTATTAATTGTATAATGCATGTCATTATAAAAAGGTGTCAATATCGAATTGATACTGTAGAGCCTACTCTGGTAACTTGCAGTAGAACTAAAATCTGCCAAATTATTCAATGTGTAAACAGGTCATTATAAATATTGAATCTCTATTGGTATTTCAGAACCTACGACGGCGAGGTTTACTGGGCCCCAGAAAACCAGCCCACACCATCCTGGATGAGGAACTACTCTCCATACTATCTGCTGCCAAGAGTATTGTATAGACGTAAATATAGTGTTTCTTATATAGCTGGGTTAGATGTGAATGGGTACTACGTTGCGTACATATGTGAAAATTGTTACAAATTCATAAAATATAGCACTGAATACTGCACGTTATTAAAACTATTATAAGGTTTGTTCTAATAAGATAATTTACATTCCAATGAATCTAAATAGATATGTGAAAACTTTCCGTCCTTGTCAAAACGATTATTTTATTCATATAAATACCGAAATAATAAACTACAGTATTTATGATTGTGGGAATAGTAGCATTTAAATAACCATAATAAGGTCAATAAATTTCATATATATCTTCTCAACATACATAAATTACACAACTTAATTAAAATATAATTTTTACAGGTGATCCCCTTGCAAGAGGCCGTGCGGGGGGTGGAGCCCATGCCCTAAGTGAGTTGATTTAACAGTTCCTTTGTCTAACCATGTTTATCAATAAATATGTCCGTCTCAAATAGGAATATGTTCTACAGTCCCGACTTATCACTCTGAAATAGGTGCATCTGTATTATATTTCTCAATCTGGAATTTTTTACTTTTTTCCACCATTTAAAGCTGAAATATATCCATCTGTTCCACCGTTTTCAACCTTGAATATTTTCTACAAACAGTCCAACTATTCTAACCCTGAAATAAATCCATATGTCATTCAGTTTTCGACCCAATACATTTTTCAATTTCCCACTTTTTAAACCCATAATATAAGTCCATCTATAACTTCTATATTTTTAATATATAATTTGTTTCTCTTTTCCGCCGTTTTGGCTTTGATATATTTTTTTCCGTTATAATATTCTCAACATGGAATATGTTCTTCAGTTCCGCAATTTTATCTCAGTAATATGTCCATTCGTTATGCACTTTCCAACCTGGTATACATTCCTCAGTCCACACACAAAAATTTAACCAATATACACTACAGTTATCAAAATACAGTTTGTTCCTATGTACAACCATTTTAACCCTGAAATAATTTTCGATATCTTAATATAGAACATGTCCTGTTGCTCAAACCTTGGAATGTGTTCACACAGTCCACATGGAAGCAAAGCAGAGTAAGTTACCACACTTGGTATTATCCCCACAGATATACTGACATGGTGATGGTGTTCAGGAAAATGACGGACGACGCGCCAAAGACCAAAGAGGAAGATGCCCAAGTTGAGTAAGTGGATTACTTTACTCTGATATGTCGAATCTCACAACAATTTGTGTCCAGAATGGCTCTGACTCTGTCCAAACTTATGGAGCCTCCACAAGAGAGCAGCGATGAGGAAGATTAATAGGTAAGTAACTCTACTACATGATACCTCTCGGTAGAATTGAATTAAAACACTTAATTGCGTAGGTTATATAGAACGGATTCTTGAAAATTTATTAGAACTAGAGCGGACAAAAATGTATTTGGCCACGCCCTTTCCGACTACCTAGGAAAGTGTCCCCCTTATGACAATTTGACAAATGGAACACTTTCGATGACCCCCTTATATCCCAGAATCATTAGAGCAGTATTACATCGCACACATGGGATGTAACATTAGAAGCATATATTAAAATAGCCATTATATTGAAATGGGACCATTTTCACATCTTCAACTTTACTCTTAGTGAACAATTATGAAAATGAGATACCTTTTATACAATTATTCAAACTATAGGGAGAGGAGTACTTTCTTATTATATACCACTTTCTCCTTCCTACACTCTCTAAAGACAATTATACAATTAATTTTTCAAATTAATATCAATTATGTTATTTTTACTTAATTTGAAAATTGATCATAGTTGATACAAAATCCTAATTAAATTTTATAGAGAAGTGAAAATCTATTATTTATGAATCATTCTATGAAATAAAAATATCATAATAAATAGCCAGTCTTCAGTTACACATTTTATGACAATAAATATTGTCAGGAGGACAATGGTACTCCCTCTTATCTGGACTGGACGGACCGCTTGGAGAAAACAGTGGCGCCACGTGGAAGGGGGGAAACTCAGTTCTCTTCTCTTTCTCAAACAGCTCTGGGGTCATTTGGGTCATTTACATTGTAACTTTTATTTTGTGTTTTAAATATTTCATAAAACTAAGTAAATACATTTTAAAAGTAATTCAGAAGCCTATTTAATTATTTTTCAACGCGACAATAGCCAATGAATTGAAAGTGGAAAAGTGTCATAATGTAGGGAATGTTACAGAATATAAATGTCTTACATGGTGAGATGTGTTTTTTGATAGTTTAAAATCTATTCTAAATTTGTTATAAATATGTTTATACATTTTATGTGTTATTTCTAACCTTTCTTACCTTCGTTTCAGGCTCTCAGTATCATTCATCGGATCGGAAGACAATTTGGAAAAATCCTTTTTTATTAAAAAATAAAATTTCAGATATATTTTAAGTATCACTACACGTCAAATTCTCATTTTCGTATTGGCATTTTAAAATTTTATATGAAGAGTTTTATAGGCGATGAGAGGGCTGGCAAGGGCTTTGCTTGGGCGAACATTTTCAGGGACTTGTCTGGTTCTATTTTGTTTACCGAGAAGAAAGTTTTCTATATTTCTCATGCATGAAACGGAGTTAGGCTTATAGTGGCATTGGAGATATAGAGGCCCTTATATCTATGAATTATATTATAGATTTATTCAAGGAATGAAATCAACTGGTTCTCCCATAAATGGCCAGCGGCAATCAAGCAGGTTGAAGAAGTGCCACCAAAATAAAAGACGACGATATTTTTTCTTCGAATGTTGGTCAAACTTCCTACCTATTGTAAAAAATAAAGTAATATTCACTCTTCAATAAAACTCTTATGTGTCTGTCATTACTTAATTTAATACAATCATTTAAATAATTTATGATGAATGATTGTTATTTCATGTTGTATTGTTTATATCCATGGAGCATTTTGTGTCGTCTCTTCAGACCTAGACACTAAAACAAAGAGATAAGGCACAGCGCGGATTCTTCCTTGTTGCCCGGAATCCATTGCAAATAAAACGGGAGAGCGCGGATCCCCCTTGGGTCATGGACATCATGAACACATGACAAAAAAGACTGGACAGTGCAAGTTCACCCTTCTGTCTTGGACACAATGACAAAATGACACAAAGTGACATCTATTGCAGATAAGACGGTACAGCGCTGATCTCATTACCTCGTGTTTATATTCTATAATCTAAACTGTGCCTTATCATTATTCAATAAAACAGGAAATCAAAGATTCTTCCTTGTGTCCTAAATGTCAAGGCAAAAAAAGTTTCTCCCTTTTGTCCTCGACAACATGACAAAAACGGAGGGACATCGCAGATTATTCCTTTTGTCTTGGACATCATGACAAAAAAAGACAGAGCAGCGCGAATTACCCTTCTGTCTAGAGACCATTACAAATATGACGAGACAGAGTACATTCTTTCTTGTGTCCTGGACATTATGACAAAAAAAGACGAGACTGCGCGGATTCGTCTGAGATTCTCAATGAGCAAACCCACCACACCACCCACTTAATTGATCCTTCGTGTTCCACTCGGTCTCTTGAGAGCAATGTGATGTTACGTACCTGGGAGAGATGGATATATCCGTAGGAATACAAATATCTGAATACTGCAGAAATGTTAGAAACAGAGATAACCGATCATTAATATTTAAATATACTTCTACAATGGAACACTCTTTTAATTTTAACATCCCTATAACACAATATACCTTATTTAAATCTATAAAGATAAAGTTGCCAGATATTTTCAACCAAATTTTGCACTAAAACCAGTCAGCGATTTTGAATTTCTCGTTTCTTTTGCACTACTTCATTACTTACGTAGCATATAATTTGATTTTCACATATTCATTTATGCTACATATTGTGTCAACAATGTTCGCACTTCATATAATAGCTTCAGTAATGTAGCTCAAATAATATTTTCAAAAATGTCTATTATTTTATTAATTTATTATTTTTATTGTTATTTCACTTGTTCAGCACATTAAAGCAAGTTTGGTCTTAAATACCCATTTCTTGATTTCTCAAGAAGCCTCTGGGACCAAAATATTTATGGTTGTAGAGGTTCAGCTTACACCACGCTGACAAGGGACAACAGTCCGAAACACGTCCGTGATTGGTTTTTCTTTATTATCAAAAAATGAGTTGGCCAAATATCAGGGTAAAGGCTAAACCAACGTTTAGTTGATTTCTGTTCTACTAAATGACGCTCTTTGTGATAACAAAGACTTCAATTATCTTTGGTTGAACATTTTAATTATCTAGGTCAAAATAAGGGAAAAGATGATTGAAAAGTTCGTTCTTCTTTAGATCTTCAAGCTTAAGAATAACTTAGGTAAAATTATTCTTTATTAATTACTCGTTTTACATGATGAGTAAAAAAATATATTTTTTTTTCATTTGAAAATTAATAAAATTTCCATTCCAACTCCATCTTGAAATGTATTAAATAACCCCTTATTCTGTTGCTTAGATAGATATAATTAATTATTATTTTGCCTCTATCAAGTTCTAGTTAACTTCGTTTGGCGAGATCTCCAAAATATATTTATATATTCTAATACGAATATCTCCAAAGCTCTTCTAGATTATCGAAATTTCTTAACCTTGCTAAATCCGTTAAGAATGTCACGCCGTGGTAGCTCGAAGTGAGTCAAATCTAACTTATGCTTCTGATATCAAAATGAATTTAAACTTGATAAAGAGTTCGAATTCTTCAATTTTCTTTTGGTATGAAAACCAGACTACACCAATACCTCGCTTTGCGTCGTTTCGTTTTGCGTTTTTCTTTTTTCGAAGTTGCGTCGCTGCTTAATTTTTACTGATTTTCACTGTGCGTTGTTAGAAATATTATTTTCACTTTTCGTCGTTTCAATTTGCGTTGTGTTTTTTTTTTTAACGTAACCCCGACGCAAAGCGAGGTATGAGTGTATATAGTTTTCAAGGAACTTCTCCGTTTTTAAGTAAAGTTTGTCTAGGACTAAAAGACACATTGAAGTCAACTAGCTAATAAGACCAGAGCTCAAACTGACTATTGAAGCATATTCCCTATTTTGAAATATTGGTTTACCTCGGCATCAAAATCTAACAGAAGGTTGTCAAACCTATTCCATTTATATGATAACTGTATCTCTTGTTTTATATTTTAAATTTTACAATGTGTTTATTATAGCGTCATCGATATGACTTTGATTATCTCTTTCTCTCTCTTTGTGATGTGTGACAATTGTGTTTATTTTAGAATTAGGCTAACTTAAAACAAAACGAATACTATGTCACTAACCTTCTCGAAGTTTACCTTAAGCTGAATAGAACATTATTCCGTCATACCTGAGATGGAAAATCTAAAAAAGATATTGAACTGTGACACACGACGTGATATATGCCACACTGATAAATAATCTTATAATACAGAATGAGGTCAAGCGTCATATCCTCTAATATAAAGAACAAATGTAAATGGTAAGAAAAAATCCATGATGGAACTCAAAAAATAATTTATTTTTAAAATATTCATATAGAATTATACAACACGAATATTTGAAATTAAAAAAAAAAAAGAACTTCCTAGAATCGGACCCACGATCTTATATTTAATATATATTCACCCCATTAGCTTGATGAACTTATTTATAATTTACTGATTAAGGTAATATGGCAAAGTACATCCAACCATATCCAATCAATTTACTATCAAGTAACACTAATCAGCTAAACGCAAGAGGAATAAAACGTATACTGTATATGTGAACATGAAAAGTCCTTTAATATAATGTGAGAATAAAATAAAGTGAGAATACAGCAGATTTGAGAGAAAATCATGAAATATTTATATTTACACCATGCACTCTTAATGCCCGTTTCTTTTTTTTTTTTCTTTTGTACCATATATTGGAATTGGGTATCAACTGAGCTTGTTTTTTTTTCCTGAAAATCGACAATATTTAGGGGAAAATAATTTATTCATCCATATATTTAATAATATGATTTTTAACACATCATGTAGGATAATTACTGCGCTTCACATCTTACATGAGGGCTGAAAGATAGGTTGCGGAACTCTCCTGGGCCCCTAGGCCACGTCCATTCACCTTCTATGTTTGAAAGTATAAAACATAATATACGCTCTTTCTCTGTCTCCCTTGAATTATTTGTTTTCATTCCTACTATTTTATAATTATGATCTATTCTGCCTTTTGATATATTCAAATAAATATTGATGGAATTTAGGTCAGGAGGATAGTGATCTATAATAATGAAGGTTGTCTCTCCCTCCAAAATAGACGATATATCTTAGCGTCATCTATCTACTGTCTCAACAAAATAACAGACTTAGGTTGGTGACAAAACCTACCCGGATCACAACTACCAAATGTGTTCTGTTAAATCCTCCTATCTCAGCCTAACACCTCCTCTCATATTGGAGAATGTCTTGCTCTCAGATTCAAATATCCTCACTCTACCATCCGAAGGTCAGAACAGCTCACAGCCTGAACATGAATGGATTCTTTTTCGATACACAACTATTCAAATATTCCAATTGCTCTCAAATTGGGTAAACTCTTTTAGAGAGTATTAGCTGATATAGTTTTGTCGAAATTGGATCGCTGATTAATTTCTAAACATCAAATCATCAAAAGTTTCTGGCTCCGTTATATAGAAGAAGTCCTTTGCATCGAAAAGAAAAAGCCTGAATTAAAACTAGGCTCTAAAAATTAATATATGTTCATTTATATCCCTATATATTAATCCTGAAATAACCTTTATTACAAAAACCTTATATGAATAACAGAAAATTATACCGGCCTCGGGATGGAGGCCGACACGAACAGACAGGCCTGCAAATCCAGGGGCAAGTCACAGGAAGAGAGAAGTCTGGAAAAACAATTATGAGATAGTGTTCTTCATGTCCAAACAATATTATTCTATTTTAATATATATTATGAAATTATTGTATTCAACACCTTTTAATACATACATCCAAATTTGTATTTGTTTGTGTAGGAAATTTTGGAAGCGCCTCTTTCCGGCCAGGATACAATGGCAACGGTAAATATTTTATATTTTAAATTAAAAAATAAACGATAATTGGAACTGTGAAGAGCGCAATCTTTTAGAATAAATATCAACTAAATATAAATTTAATTTTATCTATTTAGACTAGTTCATTCACACCTAACTATATAAGAAAATACACACACATCAAATAATATAAAATAAAAAAGAGAAATTGTACATTTTGAAATGTAAACAAAAAAGTGAAAATGTTTGTAAAACTTGACACTTAATTCTATGCAAAAAGAGCGAACCATGATCAGTGAAAGAAATAATTTTCAGAATGTTCCGAGGTATTACTTCCTAATTTTTATATAATTCATTTATATAATATCATAAATTATAATTTCAATGAGGGCTATCAACTCAAAATTATTCCTATATTAGTATTATTATAACGATCATACTGATATCCTCTACATTAATAAATAAAATTATATGCATTTAGTCATAAGATATTATAAATAAATATAATCGATTTTTTCTAAATAAAGTCATATTTCAAAAATCAAACACTTTTTTTTTACATTCTAAAAGTTAGGGAAAATATATGCTCTATATGTTTGAGGTAAAGACGAGTATTTTTAAATTTATTTCTGTTTCAGGTTCGGCCACCTGTTTACCTCCTGCTGTGGGAAGAAGTAAGCAAATCTTTTTCAACATCATTTTCAGAGGCATTTTTTTCTTTTTACAAATTCCTTAAAGCCGTTCTGTTCTAGAAACCAATATATAATGGAAGAAAATTGCAATTCCTAATTAAAGAGGTTATACGATGGGAGAATATTTTATTCTTGATTTCAAGTATAGCATAAATATATTAAAAACATCCCCAATAAAAGAATGACAGAGATAGCATGGGTGAAATGATTCGTTATGTTTACTTTATACGAGATTTTGGGTCAATATTCATATCAAAACAGATATTTTGGCCTTAAACCAACTTGTTTGTTCAATTTGGATCGAGGTCTCGGCCCAATTTTAAGAAAATAAATATCGTATAAATAGGTTTTTAGGTTATTCCAATTGAGCAAAAATGAGGGTTGAAAATTTAAAATTGCACTCTTAGAACCCCTTCTTGTGGATCCATACTTTATTTTACATTTTTAATTATAATGATAATTATTGAATTACACAAATATTTATAGGTGGAGTGAGATATATTCTGTTGGATATAGCCTATTATCAAATTTTCATGTCAAATAGACACAATATGTATACGCCCTTTACATAATGAGACGTTACAATGCAAAATATGGAAACTTCTTCTCAAATGTACATAATTTCTCTTAATATATTTTTAGTTTATATTTGCGCAAATTCTGGTATCATTTTTTATTTATCAAAAATTAATTATTTACATTAATACACTGCCAGATTCTGAATTTGAAACAACAAGTACCTCCAGATACTTCTTCTAAAATTATTTCATTAGTTAAGCTCAGCCTACAATACAACATATTCTCCTTCAATAGTAATTTTTATAGACAAACCAAGGGCTCCCCCATGGGAAGTCCCCTCTCTTCACCTTTGGCAGAAATAGTAATGAGAAAAATAGATAAAACAATAACCAACCTTTTTCCCACAGATATCATCATCTGGCAGAGATACATAGACGACATCTTTTGTATAGCCAACTCTACCAAAATAGATACCATTTTTACCCAACTAAAGTCCATACATAATGATATTGATTTTACCATAGAAACAGAAAACAATAAGACCTTACCATTTCTAGATGTACTTATACTAAAAACACAAAACCAATATACAACAGAAATATACCATAAGCCAAACTCCACTCCAAATTATATACACTTTTCCTCTTATTGCCCCCTCAGTCACAAGATTAACACTGTAAAAACCCTCTCAAAACGAATATATACACATTGTTCCACCCAACTCTCAAAAGATACAGAAACCCAATTTTTAATCAATAAACTCACTTCTAGTGGTTATCCGAAAAACTTTATATTAAGACATTTCTATAATCCCTCTCTTATAAGTAATAATCATGTTTATAAATCAATATGTATATTTCCCTATTCCCATAGTAGTACCAATATAGCCAGAATTTTAAGCAAACACGGTATAAGAACATATTATGAAAGCAACCCGAGTATAGCAACCATAATAAGAAACCCTATTACAAGAAACAGTATTCCTATAACAAAACTATACAATAGCAAAGCCGTATATTCCATACCATGCAACCAATGTAATAATGTATATGTAGGTGAAACAGGCAGACATATAAAGGACAGAATAGACGAACATAGAAGAAATATTAAAAACAAAGACCCCAAATCTCTAATAGTACAACATATTAGTAACACAGATCACGATTTCAACCTAGCAAACCCTAATATTCATTATACAAACATAAATAGTAAATACAAAAGATTAATACTGGAAGCACTGATTTCATCAAAATATAATAGTATAAATAGACACATAGATATCCCGGAGACATATGATAGGCTGGTCCAAAAACTAAAATAGAATTATCCGTTTTCTCTTCATCACACCACTTAACAATTAGCATATAATAATAATAACCAATTGACTATTTTACATAGCAATAATTTTTCTTAAATAATAAAATATAAAACTTCATAAATAATCCTAGATATGCAAAAAATAGCTTATATATATATGTATAGATAAATATTGGGCATATACTGGATATAGGTTATTAGTCGGCTAGTATTTCTAGGGGCAACACGCCTCTCTTTATCTGGGCTTTTCTTTGAGTTAAACTAAATCACGTGGGTATGAGATCCACTCACGCTCTACAAGAACAAAGCGAGAAACCATTTTAAAATATATATTTATATCTGTACATACATGACTACTTAAAATTGTATCTATTATTCCTGTAGAAGGGCAGCTTGCGCCCGAAAGCTCGAATTGATTTTTCAAATAAAGAAACTTATCCTTCTTGAATCTATTCGTTAATATAACAAGAAATACTGTCTGAAATATCAGAAAATTTCAGAGTGAAGTTACCTCACAAAGTTATGAAAATGATGCAAATTACGCACCTATCCCGTGTATGTTTTTGAGATATAACTTGCAAATTTGATGATATTTGAACCTTCCTATCGTTTAAAGAGAGCATTTGAAATTTCAGTTTTATGATTCAGAGGAAATGTTTACCTGGCCACCGCCAGCCGAGGTAGTTACAACAAACAAATGATTATATGTGAGTTAAGTGATTGAATGTGACAGTTACATACAGGAACATACACCATATCCATCCACTACGCACGTTTATTTTCAAAAAATGTTGATTTTCAAACAGAATTAATGTAGTTAATTTTTCCCTCTGTATATAGTAGGTTGTTAAAATATGTATATAATAACGTGTATATAAAATATATTTAATATTAAATTGTTAAAGTGATAATCCTGTTGAAGGACTGACAAGTCCGAAAGCTTGAAAATAAAATATTGTACAAGAAACTTAATTCTGGAATCTTCATTTATTTTATAATACTATATAGGTATATATATATATATACTCTACAGACAGACACCTTGCGTTCACGGGGCACCGGCTATGACGAATATGGTTGGAACAAGGAAATTTGAGAAATCGCGTGAGGATGCCTTTGAAAATTTAGATACACTTTTAACGCCTTAGCAAATGTTGTAATTTTATTTTATTTTTCCTGACGAGGAAATATTATGTTTGCCGGAGGTTTGAGAAAATAAAAACAATGTTCGGGACGAAGTGAAGTTTTTTTTCATTCTGAAGAACTACAATTATAGAGTCACTTTTAGTTTTCAATTTGGGTGTGAGGAGTTTATTATATATTAATCAGAGAGAGAGAGAGAGTCCAGAGTTAATTAAACAAAAGTTATATGAGTGCCAGTATTCAGAATATCAATTTCAATGGTAAATTTGTTTAGAGTATATAAATTTGATATGGGGTCTTGAACTTTATCTTACATGGTGTGTTTAGCGCGGAAGAAACCTCGCCCATAAGGTAAGTAAATTAAGGATTATTTTTACTTTTGAACTCACATTGTGGATTATATTTCTCAATAAAGTAGATATTTATACCTAACAAGAGACATATATTTCAAGGGATTACACGTAAATATGGGGTGATTTGAAGCATAGTAATGGTAAATGTAGCGAAGGACATTAAGGTGTCAGGAAAAATATTTGCATAGTGTCGCCGAAAATAAAGAGAGTTCGGAGTTCTAACAAATGTCTAGGAAAGAGTAAGTTAACTTTACAACCTATTAGTATAATAAGTATTGGAATCTTAATATATATATATATATATATTCCAAGCCAATATTAATTTCTCACAATATATCCACTTAAATATACTTCAATACGTCTAATATTTATTAGTTTCTAGAACAGAGTAACACCATGGTAGATGAAATAAGTGATATTGAGATTTTGAAAATGTGTAATAAAATATGGGTATGTCAGAATCCAATATGGAACTATCCCACTATGAGAAGCTCAGATTCTATAATCATACCGTTTCATCTCATTTCTTATTCTTTCGCGCTCTAGGCTCAGAGTCAGGGATAATTATTCTTTTGATATTTACCTTAATGCCTTCCTTATTTTCAATATAGAGGAAATAACCTAATATATTAATTAACATTACAATTATGAATTAACAATTATGGTGTTTAAGCATTTGTAATTAATTATATATCTCTGACCCCAAGATTGTTCAAAAATTCATAGGGGAATATCAAAATTTATAATATAATATTTGATCATAATACTTGTATGGACTTTAGATACTTGATATGGTCTTGAGCTTTACCTTACATGGTGTGTTCCAGCGTTGAAGAGGTTTCCCCCATCAGGTGAGTGAATTCAAGAATAATTATTCTTTAGAAACTTACACAGATTTATTAAATGTAGTTCTCTCTCTCTCCGTATCCTATGTATAGAGGAATTAGCCCTATATATTAATTAAAATTACACTTATGGATTAACAATTTGGGTGTTTGAACACTTGTGATGAATTGTATTTCACTGAACCCAAGATTGATTAGAATATTTATAGGAAGATCAAAATTCAGAATATAACCCTTGAAATTAAACTTTGATGGACTTTGTATACTTTATATGGTCCCGAGCTTCACCTTAAATCGTATGTTCCAGCGTTGTGGAGGTTCCTTCCATCAAGTGAGTAAATTCTAGAATAAATATTCTATAGAAACTTACACAGATTTATAAATTGTAGTTCTCTCTCTCCTTATTCTATAGATGAGTAAGCCATAGAGAAAATAACTCTGTTTTATTAATTAACATTACACTTATGGATTAACAATTAGGGTGTTTGAGAACTTGTGATGAATTGTATTTCACTAAACCGAAAATTTATTTTTTTAAATAATAGAATGATCAAAGTTCAGAATATAATCCATGATCCTAAACTTGTATGGACTTTGGATACTTAATATGGTTTTGAACTTCACCTTACATTGTGTGTTCCAGCGTTGTGGACGATCCCCCCATCAGGTGAGTAAATTCAAGAATAAATATTCTTTAGACACTTATACAGATTTATAAATTGTAGTTCTCTCTCTCTCTCTCTCTCTTTACAACAGGTAGAGGAGCTGTTCAAGAGCTTGAATGCCAACACCATCCCAGAACCACTTTATAAAAACCATTATAGGGAGGATATAGAAGACTTTGTTGTCTCCTTTCAAAATTTAAACTCTTGAAATCGAACTTGTATAGACTTTGGATAATTGATATAGTCTTTAGCTTTACCTTACATGGTGTGTTCTAGCGTTGTGGAGGTTCCTTCCATCAGGTGAGTCAATTCAAGAATAATTATTCTTTAGAAACTTACATAGATTTATTAAATGTAGTTCTCACTCTTCTTATCTTATTTTCAGAGAAAATAGCCCTAAATACTAATTAAAATTACACCTATGGATCAATAATTAGTGTGTCTGATCACTAGTGATAATTTGTATTTCATTGAACCCATTTTTTTTATAATAATGGGAAGATCAAAATTCAGAATATAACCTTTGATCTTAAACTTGTATGAACTTTGGATTCCCTGATATTGTCTTGAGATTCACCTTACATGGTGTGTTCCAGCGTTGTGGAGGTTCCTCCTATTAGGTGAGTAAATTCAAGAATAATTATTTCTTAGAAACTTACACCAAATTATTAACTGTAGTTATCTCATTCCTTATCCTATGTATAGAGAAAATAGCCCTTTCTATTAATTTACATTACACTTATGGATCTATAATTAGGGTCTTTGAGCATTATTAGCATTATTATATCGCGGTGCTCTAGGCTTGTGTGTCAGGGATAATAATTCTCATGACTCTAACTTTATACTTTCCTTAATTTATGTAAAGAGGTAATATCCAGAAAACATTTTTAAAAAACCAATAAAATTATAAATTAAAAATTAGGGTGTTCAAGCACTTGTGACAAATATTACTGAAATCAAGGTTGATTAAAAACATTTATAGGGAATCAAAATTCATATCACCCTTTAATTTAACTTGTGTGGACTTTGAATATTCGATATGGTCTTGAGAATTACTTTACATGGTGTCTTCCAGCGTTGAAAAGGTTTCCCCCATCAGGTGAGTAAATTCAAGAATAAATATTCCTTAGAAATTCACACAGATTTATTAACTGTAGTTCTGTCTCTCCCTCTCCTTATCCTGTCCTTAGCCCTATCTATTAATTAACATTACACTCATGGGGAGGGGAAAAATAATTTGCGGTTTGAAAACGTGTATTGAATTGTATTTCACCCCACTGAGCCCAAGATTTATTTAAAACAATTATACGAAGATCAAATTTCAGAATATAATACTTGATATTAAACTTGTATGAACTTTGGATAATTGATATGGTCTTGAGCTTCACCTTACATGGTGTGTTCTAGCGTTGTGAAGGTTCCTTCCATCAGGTGAGTCAATTCAAGAATAATTATTCTTTAGAAACTTACATAGATTTATTAAATGTAGTTCTCACTCTTCTTATCTTATTTTCAGAGAAAATAGCCCTAAATATTAATTAAAATTACACCTATGGATCAATAATTAGTGTGTCTGATCACTAGTGATAATTTGTATTTCAATGAACCCATTTTTTATAATAATGGGAAGATCAAAATTCAGAATATAACCCTTGATCTTAAACTTGTATGAACTTTGGATTCCCTGATATTGTCTTGAGATTCACCTTACATGGTGTGTTCCAGCGTTGTGGAGGTTCCTCCCATTAGGTGAGTAAATTCAAGAATAATTATTCCTTAGAAACTTACATCGAATTATTAACTGTAGTTATCTCATTCCTTATCCTATGTATAGAGAGGATAGCCCTTTCTATTAATTTACATTACACTTATGGATCTATAATTAGGGTCTTTGAGCATTATTAGCATTATTATACCGCGGTGCTCTAGGCTTGTGTGTCAGGGATAATAATTCTCATGACTCTAACTTTATACTTTCCTTATCTTATGTAAAGAGGTAATATCCAGAAAACATTTTTAAAAAACCAATTATATTATAAATTAAAAATTAGGGTGTTCAAGCACTTGTGACAAATATTACTGAAATCAAGGTTGATTAAAAACATTTATAGGGAATCAAAATTCATATCACCCTTTAATTTAACTTGTTTGGACTTTGAATATTCGATATGGTCTTGAGAATTACTTTACATGGTGTCTTCCAGCGTTGAAAAGGTTTCCCCCATCAGGTGAGTAAATTCAAGAATAAATATTCCTTAGAAATTCACACAGATTTATTAACTGTAGTTCTGTCTCTCCCTCTCCTTATCCTGTCCTTAGCCCTATCTATTAATTAACATTACACTCATGGGGGGGGGGATAAATAATTTTCGGTTTGAAAACGTGTGATGAATTGTATTTAACCCCACTGACCCCAAGATTTATTTAAAACAATTATACGAAGATCAAATTTCAGAATGTAATACTTGATATTAAACTTGTATGAACTTTGGATAATTGATATGGTCTTGAGCTTCACCTTACATGGTGTGTTCCAGCGTTGTGGAGGTTCCCCCCATCAGGTGAGTAAATTCAAGAATAAATATTCCTTAGAAATTCACACAGATTTATTAACTGTAGTTCTATCTCTCCCTCTCCTTATCCTGTCCTTAGCCCTATCTATTAATTAACATTGCACTCATGTGGATAAATGATTTGCGGTTTGAAACAGTGTGATGAATTGTATTTCTCACCCCACTTGACCCTAAGATTTATTTAAAACAATTATCCGAAGATCAAATTTCAGAATATAACACTTGATATTAAACTTGTATGAACTTTGGATAATTGATATGGTCTTGAGCTTCACCTTACATGGTGTGTTCTAGCGTTGTGGAGGTTCCCCCCATCAGGTGAGTAAATTCAAGAATAATTATTCCTTAGAAATTCACATAGATTTATTAACTGTAGTTCTATCTCTCCCTCTCCTTATCCTGTCCTTAGCCCTATCTATCAATTAACATTGCACTCATGGATAAATAATTTGCGGTTTGAAAACGTGTGATGAATTGTATTTTTCACCCCACTGACCCCAAGATTTATTTAAAACAATTATCCGAAGATCAAATTTCAGAATATAACACTTGATATTAAACTTGTATGAACTTTGGATAATTGATATGGTCTTGAGCTTCACCTTACATGGTGTGTTCCAGCGTTGTGGACGCTCCCCCCATCAGGTGAGTAAATTCAAGAATAAATATTCTTTAGAAACTTACACCGATTTATAAACTGTAGTTCTCTCTCTCTAATAGGTGGATATATTCAAAGGAATTGTAAATGTGGTGATTTGAAACTTAGTCGAAATTAAAAGTGACAGAGAATACAAAGGAGTCATGAATAAGAACCTGCATAGTTTAGTTGTCAGAGATCAAGCAAATTAAAAATTAGCTTTCTCTTTGAAAATATTGTATGATAAATATAGTATTGACATTTGGATATATATTAATACCTCACTATATATTCACTCAAATATACTTCAATGTGTCTAGTATGTATTATTTTAATATTTTTTAAATTTTGTAAATGCGTCGTAAAATTTGGGTATAGAGTAAAACGATATGGAAGCATGACTTAATTAGGAACTCATATTGTATAATAATATCGTTATACATGTAATTTATTATCAACTCGGGAGCTCACAGGCGTACAGGCTTATGTGTCAGGGATAATTATTGTTATGACATTCACTTTTATACTTTCCTTATTATATGTATAGAGGAAATATCCACAGAATCTATTGATATAATAATAAACCTATTGATAAACAATTAGGTTGTTTAAGAATTTGTGACAAATTGTATATTACTGTATCCATGACGACATTTATAGGATGATCAAAATTCAGAATATCACCCTTGGTCTTAAACTTGTGTGGACATCGGATTTTTGATATGGCTTTACCTTATATGGTGTGTTCCAGCGTCCTGGAGGAGTCGCCCATCAAGTAATTAAATTTAGAAATAAATTATCTTTATAATTTATATATTTGTAAATTGTGGTTCCCTATAAGATATATTTCAAGGAATTGTATATGTGGTGATCTGGAACGTTATCAAAATATAAAGTCGTAAAGAATACACAGGAGTCATGAACAAGAAACTTCATGGTTTCTGACGAGGGGAGAGGAGGTCAAATGTCCAGCAAAGATGCATGCACAGACGGCGTCGGAGAAATCAGGCTTTATTGATGTTTTACAGGGGGGGGGGGGTGGATTGAGGACTGGGTAATGATCTCAAGTAAAGAAGTTAGAGAATATTATCAGACAACATGGATTCTCGAGGGTTAACCTTCATAGTTTTAGATAAATCTTTAATCAAAAAGGCATATATTGGATCAAAATATCATTTATTTTACCAATATTTCAGTTGGCTGAACGCCAACCTTTATCAAGGTATTATAACATTTTAAAGTGTGTCAACAACAAACGTTATGTGGCGCTGAGTTTGTTGTTGACACACTTCAAAATGTTATAACACCTTGATAAAGGTTGGCGTTCAGCCAACTGAAATATTGGTAAAATAAATGATGTTTTGATGCAATATATGCCTTTTCAATTAAAAATATATTTTAATATAGTTATACTTATCTATTATATATTTGTAGGGTGTTGCCTGATGTGTTGGTGTGGCTTGTGGAAAGGCTGCTCTGATAAAATATAGTTAAAATTAATTTATTTAAAGCCAGAAATATAAAAATTGAAAAGAAGCAACGGTTGAAGTAACGGCAGCCGGAGTTAGCCTAGATGTTTACCGCGTGAGTGGCCAGAGTCTCTGATGACGTCCCCGCGCGCATGCGTAGTCAGGTTGACGCCCGCGGTTGCCGAGGCCGTCCTAGTTCGCGCTCGCTGAAGCAAAGTGTAGTCGCCACACTACTCCCCCTCCAGTAGGATCTTTCCAGCGATCCTATGCAATCTTATTGGCTTGCCAAGTTCGGGTCTTGGGGAAACATCGGTCCTTCTGATGTGAAAGCAGGCTTGAGGCGGTCGATTGACACCCACGTGGATCTCTTTTAATTTTCAGTTTGTAAATTTTGGGTTTCCTAAAAAGGACTTCATATGGACCGTCGTATGGGGGAGCTAGCGGTGGCAATATCAGGTCCCGACGTAGATAGACATGGGAACATGTCTCGAATGGTTTGGGCACGTAAACGTGGCGGTTCCCATGTGGCTTGCTTGGTGCAAGTTTCAGAGATGCCATGGCGCGCTTAAAGTCCTCCAGCCACGGTTCGGTAGGCGAGCTTGCAGAGGGGGGGTCCTCGAAAAATGTTCCTGGAAGGGGTAGGGGCTTCCCATAGACCAGCTCCGCGGTTGTGGTGTTGAGATCTTCCCTTAGCGACGAACGAATTCCTAGGAGCACCAGGGGAAGTTTCAAGGACCAGCTCGTGGAATCGTGACAGCAAAGAGAGTCTTTCAGCTGTCTGTGGAATCTTTCTACCAAGCCGTTTGCTGCTGAGTGGTAGGGTGATTTTCTTATTCTGTTGATTCCCAGAAGCCGTGTCAACTCACCGAAGAGTGCTGATTCAAACTGCCTGCTTTGGTCTGTAGTCACTTTTGCTGGCACGCCAAAACGAGATATCCAGACCGATAGGAAGGCATTTGCTACTGTTTTGGCGGTGGTGTCCTGTATGGGTAGGGCTTCGGGCCACCTAGTTAATCGGTCAACGCAGGTGAATATTAACCAATAGTTTTCACTCGGTGGTAGTGGTCCGAACAGGTCAATGTGAACATGACTGAACCTTCCGTCTGGGTGACTAAACGGCTGAAGGGGCGTTCTTGTGTGTCTAGCGGTTTTGGAGCCTTGGCAGCGGTGGCAGGCGCGATTCCAAAGTGCGCAATCCTTCTTGACGGCCGGCAGACTTTGGGCGGTGACCATCCTTGTAGTAGCTCGTACTACGGGGTGAGACAAGTTGTGGTATGCAGAAAAAAATATGCGGCGACAGGATGCGGGTACGAATGGTCTGGGTTTTGCTGTGGAGACGTCACAGTACAGGGAAATGTTCGTTTCTGGGATCTGTACTTTTTCCAGTTGTAGTGAGCTGCGGTTTTCCGATGTCAAGAGAGTTTGTAGCTCCTGGTCTACTGCTTGCGCTTCGGCGAGGGATTTCGTGTCATAAGGTTGGGGATGGGAGATGGGTTCCACGCGTGACAGGAAATCTGCAGGTACATTTTCACAGTCCGCGATGTGCCGGATGTCTGTTGTGAATTGCCCGATGAAATCGAGGTGTCGACATTGGCGCGGTGAGGCCTTGTCCAGATTTTGTTGAAAGGCGTATGTGAGAGGTTTGTGGTCCGTATAGAACGGAAATTGTCGCCCTTCCAATAAATGCCTGAAATGCTTGATAGCCAAGTATACCGCCAGGAGTTCTCTGTCGTATGCGCTGTATTTTCTTTGTGCAGCGTCTAGTTTCCTTGAGAAAAACGCTATTGGTTGGAAATTGTTGCCAACCTGCTGGTGAAGCGCAGCGCCCACAGCAAAATCTGAGGCATCTACCGTAAGGCAGAGAGGCGCTTCTGGAAAAGAATGGTGCAAGAGGGCAGCGTTGGCTAGTTGTAATTTACACTGGTCGAAAGCCTGGAGTGCTGTTGGGGTCCATTGGCAGGATGGGTTTTTGCGCCCTTCGACCATGGCGTGGAGTGGTGCCTGAGTACTAGCGGCATTGGGGAGGCAGCGCCGATAGAAATTTAACATACCCAGAAAACGTCGAAGTTTTCCGGCAGTATCAGGGATTGGGATGTCTTTAATTGCTTGTACTCGCTGAGGGTCCGGCGAGATTCCGGCGTTAGTGATGATAAACCCCAAGAATTTGACTGAAGGTTGGCCGAAGGTGCATTTGGTTTCGTTGATCGTCAGGCCGTAGTCTCGAAGGCGACCAAAAAGTTGTTGAAGATGGGATACATGTTGATTTTCTGAATCGGATGCGATAAGCACGTCGTCAATGTAGGCATATGCAAAATCCAAACCTTGGAGTACTTCGTTGATGAGCCTTTGAAAGGTTTGTGCTGCGTTACATAGGCCAAAGGACATGCGAGGAACTCGAAAAGGCCGAAAGGCGTAATAACGGCAGTCTTAGGATATCTCTAGATTCCACGGGCACATGGTGGTACGCTCTAACCAGATCGATAGTAGAAAATATTTTCTTACCATGCAGATGCGATGCAAAGTCCATAATGTTAGGGACTGGATATCGGTCGGGGACGGTAGCGGTATTCAGTTTCCTGTAGTCTCCACATGGTCGTAGAGAGCCGTCTTTTTTGGGTACTAGGTGGAGAGGGCTGGCCCACAGTGATTTGGATGGACGACAGATGCCTTTCTCCATCATGAAGGCGAATTCTTTCTTTGCCGCGGCGAGTTTGTCCGTGGGGAGTCGTCGCGGTTTTGCTGCAATCGGGGGGCCCTTTGTGACGGTATGATGAGTCACTGAGTGACGGGGAGGGCTTTTTACAAGATTCTGACTAGTGAGCTCTGGGAATTGTCTGAGTATTCTGGAGTAAGGCGAATTGGCGATTGTAAGGTGAATGCTAACAGCGGGGGAAGGGGAAACTTGTCCAATGGAGTGAAGGGAAGATACTGGGTCGATCAGCCGGTGATTACGCAGGTCTACTGTCAGCCCGTAATGTCGGAGAAAGTCTGCGCCGATGATGGACACGCCGACGTCGGCTATGATGAAAGGCCAACGGAATAATCGTCCGAGACCGAGGTCAAGCTCAAGATGTCGTTCCCCGTAAGTGTGGATGATAGATCCGTTAGCTGCGAAAAGCTGCCTGTGCGAGGGCCTAGCGTTTTTTACTGGTGGTGGAATCACTGAGACTTCGGCTCCAGTGTCGACCAAAAACAAATAGGCGCTGCGTCGGTCCGTAATGAAGAGCCGGCGAGTAAGGCCTGCGCCGTCAGTGGCTCCTACTGAGGGCGGGCGTATTCGCTTCCCTGGACCTTGAAGTTGCATGGTTGAAGGCACTTCCTAGCTTGCGCTCCAAACTTCATATGGTACCAGCCAGTTCCTGCGTTTCCTTTTTTGTTGTGGGTCGGGTACCTAGCGTTCGGATAGCGATTGTGTGGGGTGTCCATGGATGACTTCAAAGCTTCGATTTGCGTATGCGGGTCTTGGATTTGCGTCATCAGCTGTTGGTGGGCTTCCGCGCTATGACCTGTGCTTGGTTGGTCCACTGCTGAGACCGTTGGCAGTATGGCTTCGTGTATGTTGTCTGCCATTTCCGCCAGCTTACTCAAACTATTTTCAGAAGATGCTGCGAGAGCGGCCCTTATGTCCTGAGGTAGGCGTCGAGTCCACAGCATTTTCAGTACTGTATCGGAGAAATTTCTTCCTGCCTGATGTTGCATCGCGGCTAGGACTGTTGATGGCTTCTGATCTCTCATGGGACGCCCATCCAGAACCTGTAAGATCTTAGTTTGTTTTGATTGACCGAGTCGTTGGAGAAGGCGTGCTTTCAGCGCATCGTATTTACCAGAGGGTGGGGGGGGGGGGGGGGGGGGGGGCGTTACGATGTCCGCGACGAAAGTAAGGGTTGGCTGATCTAGGCTCTTTACCGTTGCTTGGAATTTAGTTTCGTCGCGGGAGATCTCGGCTAGACCGAAACGTCGTTGGGCCAGAATGGTGGTGCGCGGAAAGCCAATCTTGATATTTGGGAGGGTGCCGTGGATGTTGGCCCTTCCGGTTGTTCCGTAGTTTCGTCTTGCATTCTGGGGCTTTTGAAAGTTTCGTGGATCAAATAATAATAATAATAAAATATAGAAGTGTGATTAAAATAACTTTTGCATCACGTCCGGCTCACCAATTTGTAGGATTGTTGCGTGATGTGTTGGTGTGGCTTGTGGAAAGGCTGCTCTGATAAAATATAATTAAAATTAATTTATTTAAAGCCAGAAATATAAAAATTGAAAAGAAGCAACGGTTTAAATAACGGCCGCCGGAGTTAGCCTAGATGTTTACCGCGTGAGTGGCCAGAGTCTCTGATGACGTCCCAGCGCGCATGCGTAGTCAGGTTGACGCCCGCGGTTGCCGAGGCCGTTCTAGTTCGCGCTCGCTGAAGCAAAGTGTAGTCGCCACATATCGTTTGATATATCTTAATTTAAAACTTTTATTGATATTCTCCAAAGTACTGGCGACGCATCTTTCAAGTGTCTGCCTTATTTGTGTATTGTCTTTTTGAGTTTTAAATGTTGTGTTCCAGGGTCGAAATGGAGCCTGTCGTAGAGTAAGTAATTTGAGACAGATTTACACTATAGAACATTAGAGAATTGTAGATGCCGTATGAACCCAACAGCGTTTTTTTTTTCAATTTTGTAAAATAATTATATTATATATAAATAAATAATCAGCATATATTTTGTTTGAAAGAAATTTTATTTTAATAAATATTTAGAGGGAGAGTTTTCGTCCATCTTTATTGGAATCTAGATTATCTGAATCTCAGAAGTTATTTTTGCTAAACATGTGAAAACAGTTATACATTAAATAGGTATGCAAATAAATTGTACAATGAAATTATATAATTATTATATAAATATAATAAGATAAATAAATAATAAATGAAAAAACAATGTTGATTATAATTGATGTTATACATAAAAAGAGAGTGTAGGCATCAACTTTCAGTTACCATAACTATATTATAAGATTATAAACTCAAAAAGAGCTTATTCTATAGAACATGTTTATTTCGCTAACTTTTGAACGAAATCGTTCTTCAACGGGGGTAAAGACAAAGCCTGTTGATGAACGATGTCGTTCAAAAGCTAGCGAAATAAAATGTTCTATAGAAGAAGCTCCTTTTGAGTTTGTAATCATACAGAAGAGAGAGAGGGGGGGGGGGGGCATGGGGAGTCAGGACAATAACAGAGCAGAAATTGTCAATCTTGGTGACCAAGATTTGCGCTATCAGCGACTCAGAAAGACAACATGATGATCCTCTATGATGCTGACCTTATTGTTTTAAATGGAAGCTTGAAACCTTTGGCGTAATATCCTTCCGCAAGGAATGCAAGAATTATGCCACTCAATACTCTGTTTATTAATCACAAATATAGCTTTCTTTCAATCATTTTAACCTCCATTTATTGATAATTTTTTCAGATAAACTAGTTGATTATGACCTTACTCGTGAAATATATGAATTATAATATTTTCGATTGTATACTATTGTGTTTCCTATAATCATATTAGAATCTTCTAGGTATTCGAGATTTAATTATCAAAATTTAAAAATAACTAATTTTCATCCGAATTGCCCACATCTCCACGAAACGTCAACCTGTTAGTTAAATGATTGCCTTCTACCTAGACCACGTTGTCTCGTAGTAGAACCTATAAATATTGAATTCTTTTCAGAACCTATGTTAAAAAATGAATACTTTATATATATGCATCCCATTATATTTTTGTCAAAATTTGAATTACTCTATTCATATATTATATTTATATATATAACCACAAATATTTTAAATAATATACACAGAACCTACCTTTCTGGCACTTCCATTAGAACCAAAACTACAAAGGTTTTTATTGTATACCGTATGTCTCCCTTCAAAAATATAAACATCATTTTGATATTCCAGCTCCTACTCTGATGCTTGTTTGGATGATTCAGTAAATTATTTATCAAGTTATTCACCTCAAAAAATAACAAATAATTGATATTCAAGAATATATCCTCTAGCCGGCAGTAGGAAACCAAGAGCTATCAAGGTATCTACCGTTCAATGTATGCCACCACAAAAAAGGCAAAATTAACCATAATTACCAAACCTACCCTAGTGGCAGTCAGTAGAACCATGAGCTAATAAATTATCCACTGGATGATGTATGTCTCACGTTGAAAAATCTACATCTAATTGATATTATAGAACCTATCCTGGTGGCCTGTAGTAAAACCAATAAATATCAAGTCATACTTTATATATAGCATGTCATCAAAAAAATACAAAATCTGATCCATTCATCTGAACCTATCCTCTTGGATGGTAGTCAACGAAGAACTATCAAATTATTCACATTCACATAACGTATGTCTAACAAAAATGCAAAATTTGATTTTTTTTTCAGTTCCTTCCCTGGGACTCGAAGTAGAACGAAAACTATCAGGATATTCACTGTATAATATATGTAACTATAAAATTGCTAAATATAATTGATATCACAGTACCTTTCCCGTGGTTAGTTGTTCACAATGAGCTATCAGGGTATTCACCGCATAATATATGTCACTACCAAATGTGTCAATATCTAATTGATACTACAGCGCTTACTCTTGTGTCTAGTAGTAAAACTAAAGACTACCAAATTATTCATTATATAATATATGCCATAATAAAAACTGAACCTCTATTGGTATTACAGGACTTACGACGGAGAAATATACTGGGCACCAGAAAACCAACCCACCCCTTCTTGGATGATTAGCTACTCCCCCTATTATCTGTTGCCGTAAGTATTGCATAGATGTAAACAGCGTTTCATATATAGCTGAATTAGATGAGTATGGCTACATACATTATTTTTGTGTATGTATGTGAAGATTATTACAAATTCATTAAGTATAGCATTACATACTGCACGTTAATAAAATCAGCAAAAGGTTTGTTCTAAGAAAGCAATTTACAATTCAATGAATGAAAATATATATTTAGAAACTAACTATATTTTCTAAAACGATATATTTTTATTCATATAAATACTCAAATAATAAACTTATATGTATAATATATAATTGTGAATATATTAGCATATAATTAATATAATAACCTTGGATTCAATTGACAATCATAAGGTTAAAGGAGTCAATATAAAACACTACATACACACATCTCAAAACACATAAATTACACAACTTAATTAATAAATATTTTTACAGCTGCTCCCACTGCAAGCGGGCGTGCGGGAGCACATGTTCCAAGTAAGTTAATTTACCAGTTCCTTTATCTCAACATGTTTATCCGTAAAAATGTCCATCTCAATTAGGAATATTTTCTACAGTCTCAACATTTCAATCCTGAAATATATCCTGTTTTATATTTGTCAATCTGGAATTTTTTCTCTTTTCTTAATTTTAACCTAAAATATATCCATCTGTCCTAGGTTTCGACATTAGATATATTCTACAGCTCAACCTTTTTATCACTGATAAAAGGTTACAGTTTACAAACTTGAACTTTTTCTCTTATTTCCAACCACTTTAATCTTTAAATATGTCCATCTGAAACACACGCAGGTTTCACTCTCACTCGCAATTTCACCTTTGATATATTTTATTCCGTTATAAAATTTTCAACATGGAATATGTTCTTTAGTTATATATACGCCATTTTACCTCAGTAATTTGTTAATTTGTTCTACAAATATCAATATGGAATCCTACGTTCATCTCAGTCCACATACAACCATTTTAACCAATATACACTACAGGTTTCGTAGTACAATATATTCATATGTACAATAATTAACCTAGAAATAATTCCATCTGTGCTATACGCCATCCATGATATATAACATGTTGTCCTGTTGTTCTAACCATGGAATGTGTTCACACAGTCTCCTTGGTGGAAAGGCCGAGTAAGTTACCATACTTTGTATCTTCTTCACAGAAATACTGACATGGTGATGGTGTTCAGGAAAATGGCGGACGACGCGCCAAAGAACAAAGAGGAGGAAGACGCACAACTGGAGTAAGTGGATTACATTACTCTGATCTGTAGAATCTCACAACAATTTGTGTTCAGAATGGCTCTGACTCTGTCAAAACTTATGGAGCCTTCACAAGATAGCAGTGACGAGGAGGACTAAGAGGCAAATATCTCCACTACATTATAATTATCTTTAGTATTTAACTATGAAACATAAATATATAACTAGAGTGGCAAGAATCTATTTGGCCATGGCCTTTAACATTAGCTGGGACTACCTAGGAAGGTTACACCTCTATGTCCCATAGCACATGTGATGAGAGATTTACAAGTATATATATTATCAGAAAAAAGGCCGTTATTTCTAAATGGAAAAATTTTCAGATCTTCAACTATTTATTTTTATATTTTTTGTAGAACAACTATTAAAACGATCCTTATGAATTGAATAATAAATAATTAATAAATAAAAATACCTTTTTATAAAGTTTCTATTAAAATGCACAAATTGAAAAATAAATATTTTGTTGCAACTGCCATACAACAATAAGATTTATATGAAAATAAAATAAAAGCGGCCAGAGATAATCATCAAACTTAATTTGACTAATTATGAAGCAACAGATTAGCAGGTTTTAAGTTTACTAAATATTTAATATCTTCTCTCAATAAATGAATGTTCCACGCCTCATTCCTTTTTACTCATATAAATACGTAGTATAGTTAATTGCAGGTACCACAAAATATTTATTTTTTTCAATTTTTAGTGCATAAAAGCTTTTTGAAAAGATATTTTAATAATAAATTATTAATCAATTTTTCGTAAATCGGGTATATGGCGTTCTGCACTACAGGAACCTAGGTTTTAAATATATATATTCTAAATTTTTACAAATATATCTGAGCCAAAGGTTGCATGAATTAAAATAAAAACATATATATTTACAATATATATACGGAATATAATCAAATATTTGAATGTGATTATCAATATTAAACCAGTATTATTAGAAATATAAACTTTCCATACTGTGATATTAGAGTATATTTATATATATAACCAAGTACCCAAGGTTCTTGAAGCAGTCAAAAAATGCTCCTAACTCTCTATACGGGATGCCAGTCAGACTTAAGCCTCTATGGTTCTTTCACAAGTCCAAAGTATCAAAAAGTGTTAAACACACAGAGGTATTTTTTTCTGGGAAATATATTACCAGCAATTTATATACCTGGTTGAAGTTTGAAATTCCTATGAGAGTGGCTATCTAAAATCTTTGGTATTCACAAGCTGAACAGATAAAGAGGAGATGATCTACTGTTTGTTCTTCATTCTAACACTGGAGAATATTGAATTCGATATTTTCACGTAGCATGCTTGTGCGTAGCCATGGCCAATTACCATTGTTGTTGAGTGCCCTCATATTGGATTCTTGGTAAACTGGAGATCTGAATATTTGGCTATACATTTTTCCAGATTTATGGCTGAGGAATACGTAATGTATAGGTCTATCCGTAAATACTGTGTCAAACGAGTTCTTTTATTGCATGCAATGCTTCATTGTGAAGTAAGAATGTGCAGGAATACGCCGTTACAATTGAAACAGCGGAATTGTAAATTAGGTGTAAAATGAAGGTTACAGATGATTCTACAATATAACGCGGCTGATGATTGTAAAACGAAAATTGCAATTATACCGCGAATGTTTCTTTTAAACAAAAATCGAAATTTATTTTAAAGAGAAATAACGACTATTTCTAACTTTAAGGATGAAGTATGAAAGGGTGAAAATATGAAGAGCAATGGCGAACGGAAAAATAAAAGTGTCCAGGGGCGGGAATCGAACCCACGACCTTCCGCTTACCGGGCAGATGCCATGTCCACTAGGCTATCCTGGACATATTTTTCCGTTCGTAAATATTATATAAAGTAATTTAGAATACAATATAACGCGGCTGATGATTGTAAAACGAAAATTGCAATTATACCGCGAATGTTTCTTTTAAACAAAAATCGAAATTTATTTTAAAGAGAAATAACGACTATTTCTAACTTTAAGGATGAAGTATGAAAGGGTGAAAATATGAAGAGCAATGGCGAACGGAAAAATAAAAGTGTCCAGGGGCGGGAATCGAACCCATTAAACCCATTAAAGATTAAAGTTAGAAATAGTCGTTATTTCTCTTTAAAATAAATTTCGATTTTTGTTTAAAAGAAACATTCGCGGTATAATTGTAATTTTCGTTTTACAATCATCAGCCGCGTTATATTGTATTCTAAATTACTTTATATAATATTTACGAACGGAAAAATATGTCCAGGGTAGCCTAGTGGACATGGCATCTGCACGGTAAGCGGAAGATCGTGGTTCGATTCCCGCCCCTGGACACTTTTATTTATTTTTCCGTTCGCCATTGCTCTTCATATTTTCACCCTTTCATACTTCATCCTTAAAGTTAGAAATAGTCGTTATTTCTCTTTAAAATAAATTTCGATATTTGTTTAAAAGAAACATTCGCGGTATAATTGCAAGATGATTCTACATAAGCTGGGTTTTGAAGGGCCGAAGACTGTATATGGTATAAAGAGAAAATTGATAGGCTGACAACAATTTTCAAGTTTTCATGTGAGAATATCTGGAAAGAATAATCATGAGATCTGCTTATAAAGTTGAACAATGTTCAGGTTGATAAGTGTACAAATATCAGGCTTCATCTTCTTTGGAGGTATACTAAAATTGATTACAAGATTTTCTGACAGACAAACACGGAAGCAATTCAAATAAAACCTTTTCAAAAAAGCCAGTTTTACTGGGGACTTAGGCCTTAAATATTCACAAGTCTTATCGCTGCAGATTGGACAATTCCTCGTACGAGGTGGAAAGTAACGTAAACTAAAACCACCACCATTCAGTGTGCATCTCTGCTTTTATTTGAAGAAACCTAAATTTATTGAATTATATTGAGATTCACAGACATAAAATGAAGTATGGTTAGAAAATATTGGTACACATATAGTTTATATATTATGTTTATTAAATTGATTATTCGTATATTCAGAAGTAACAAAAGATTGAGAAAGGGACACTATTTAAAACGGTGTCTTGTAATGTAGGATGTTATATTATCATATATATATAAATAAAATGAATATAATATATATATATATATATATATATATATATATATATGATGATATTGGGATCAGATTAGTGCATTATAACAGATATATTAATATAATTTTGACAATTGGCATCTTTTTTCTTATAATTCTAAGAATAATTAAGATTTGGATTGAATATTCGGAATTCTCTGACTCGAATGAGGTCTTGAAATTTTCTGAAAAGATAAATTCATAACTCCAAACAGTTTCAGACTTGACTTCATACAATACATATAAGATTTCAAAAGAAATATAAAAAATGGTTTATTCCCGGCCACTCTAACAAACTATATTCCTAAAAATATATTCACACACATTGTTAATAGGACTGAGGGTTAATTCAGAATTTCATAATTCTATGTGGTCGAGAAGTATTTTAAAATAAAATTTGAAAGGCAATTTGGAAATTTGTCCATAACCAGCCACCCTGACAACCCCTTCTAATAATTTTACAAATTTTAGAATCCTATGTGCTCTTGAAGTATGTTAAAATATGATTACAAGATTTGTGGACAGACAGAGAGACATGGAAGCAAGTTAAATACATTCTCTTAAAAAGCCAATATCAGAATAATTTATGAATGATGCTATAAAATGAAAATCGATTTCAAAAGGTACAAATAAAGTGACAAATATTCAATATTAAAAATAAAAAAAGACATATCCTGACCATGTGCTTTTTAGATGGCAGAGCGCCATCTAATGGTACAGAAATCAACTAAACTTTAATTTAGCCTGTTCCCTGATATTTAGCCGACCCAATTTCTTGTCATATAAAATCCACATGTGCTCCTTGTCAGGATATGCCTTTTTTATATATTTAATATCAAGACCTGACCTTTTATTTTCAATTTTTCTATTATTTTTTCACATTAAATATTGTCAAAATAAAAAACAGACGAAGTGACCCGAGCCGGTCACTTTACATAGTTGATCAGGTTGGAGTGGTTTTGCGCCTATTTTGAGGAATCCTTTCTCATACCTTTCCCCTCCTACAGAATTTCAATCACTTATGTTTATAGTCCACACTAAGGTGAATTTGATATTCAATATAAAAATACTCATTAAGAATAAAATAGGGGCAATATATCCTACGTCTCTCTTATTTTTTTACGAATTGGATACGCGTTTTCACTGATGAGAGTGAATTGTTGGTTTGTTCTTCTAGGTTAAAAAAGAGAGATATTCAGCCTCTCGAAATCTTTTTTTTAAATTTTCTTCTGAATAAACTCTCCTATTGAATCCAGGATATGCCTTGTTATCGATTATATTTAACCCAAATAGCTTATAAAATATTCTACATTTTATATTTGTAATATATCTTTACTAATATTGTGAAGTATATTTAACTCTCTCTTCTGCAAATTTATTATGAATAAAATGTCTTAATAGAATATAAGAGATGATTAATTAATCATAATTCGATATTTATATAAATGTATATTTCTCTAGGCGCGTCCCTCTCCTCTTCCTTTCCAAGGAAATTCTTCAACCTGACATTTTGTCCAATATGTTGAATTCCTTGTGGAGGGCCTCAAACCTCCAAACAGCCAAAATTCTACCAGGCATCAAACAATTACAATAGTCTTTTTTAACCATTAATTAACATCATCAGGTGAGTTATTTTATTCAACCTATCTTTGGCATTGCTCATAAAAGGAGAATGTAAATATAGTTTGAATTTAAGGTATGCTAAAAAAATGTGTGAGATCTTTATATATATGAATGTATTGTTTATATTTTTATAACAAAGTTTTAGCCTTCTGATCTCGTTAAGACTTTCTCAGCACAATTTTATTCAACTTGTAGTGGAGGTAGTTAACTCAAAAACAAACATGTTACTTTGATAAGGCTTCCTAGGTCTAAATTTATTTATAACGCTGTTTAGTAAATGAATTATTTGTTTCATCAACATACCATTTCTCTAACAAATATTAGTGTCTTCCAGATCGCTCTCATTTAATCTAAAATCCCCATTATAATCTGATAGGTAGTCTGAGGTTTAAAGCGTTGATTGGTATCTAGAGCTAATGAGCAAAAAGCTCTATATTCATCTCATTTGGGATATTTGATAATAATTTATGCGATATACATAAATTTTAATTTTCTAAAACAACCTAATAACGATTTACTATAACACAATTTCAGCACTTCAAGTTTTTAAATCTTTTTTATACGTACGCATATCTTAATAATAAATCGTAGAGACTTGGATATTTATATTGCTAAATTTTCAATACAGTGTTGAGTAAAGCCTTAATAAAAGTTTTGAATATCGATTTCGATTATTCTTTAGTATATGCATTTCGACGGGATAATGGCCGATTACTTGGATTCCTCAAATGGATAGTACCAACCCCAAATTTCCTTCTAGAGGACGAAAGTAGTTTTAAAAAATAAAGACAGCATTCAGCAGGTTAAGTTATTAGTGACTGCTTAATATTCATGTATATTTTCCAATGCATATATTTTATTTTATTTAACCATATTTTTTCTTCATTTTTTTCTAACACTTTTTACCTGTGTTTCAGGCACCAAGTATTCTGCACTGGATAGGAAGGCAACTTCTAAAAATTTATTTACATTTTACTTTTATTTTAAAAATATGTAATATTACATCTGTACATCCATAATTTAAGTTTGGTATTGTCATTGTGATTGACAGAATATAAGGAAGGAACTGGCATGGGAATAAGTCGGAAATATATTTATGAACTAGTATGACTGTATTGATAAATTCTGAAGCGATTATTAAACGGGACTGAGCAGGATGCGGCATTTGGGGAGATCTTGGAGCCATAATATCTATCAATATCGCATTGAGAAGATGTGAAGTTTTTTTAGAATATGAGGCATGATAATATAAATATAGTGTTTCATGTTTAACGTACTCAGCCTGGATACAAACTTCAGTTGACAAGTCTGAATGCTTTAAGTATTTGCGGAGTTCCTTCAATTGAAGAGGTGGTCAAATATCTCTTTATGAAAAATGATAAGTAGTAAGAACGTACTTTGATTTCCTCAATATCAAACTTAAGTATCATGTATTTTAATAATGACAGAGTGAAGCTGATGAATTGAATTCTAGTTTTAGAAGCATTTAGGATATTGAATTTATTCGGTCAAATTAATAAAAAGTTGTTGATTAACCGTTGGATATCCGATATATATATGTCTAAAGATAATTCAATTTTGGAAATTCAAACTTCTACGTATATTCGGCTTGAGGGAAAATGAATTCTTATACCTATCCTATAAATTTTGTCGTTGAACAATAGAATGTCTGATACTCATGTGGTAAGTTTCATTAAATTGAAGAATGTATTATAGAAAAATTACAATTAGAATATGAATATGCTAAGTATATTATAGAATATGAAAATTTTAAAATATAAACATATAATCGAGAATTAATATTGATAAAATAATCTTTCCCAGACTTACAAGCAAATCTTAACAACTTGCAAGTTTAAGATATATTTTTAGGTGATCATTTGAATTAAGAAAGAGATAAGTTTCAAATTTTAAAATTGAGTTTAAGAATATAAGGGTAGGTTAGTATAATTATATTTGCAAATTATTTCAAAATTGTCATTCATAAATGTAAATTCCTGATAGTTAGAAAGTTATTATAATTAACAAAATCTTTCCACTAAAAATATACTTCAAAAGGGTGATGTATAAATTTATCAAATAGGTTTAAAATTGCTGAGTGATTAACTTTTACTTCATGCAAATATATTCATGAACAGTGTCCTGAATCTTGTTTCATATCAAGGTTTGACCTAATAGAATATATATTTTTAAAATTCACAATTTGAGAGTATTATGTCAACAATGCATTAAGTATGCGGAAAACATGTTTAATAACAAAGTAATATTTGAATATGACTGGTGTATTTGAGAAATAGGATGTTTTTTGAAGGAAAAAATTCGATTTTGACCCTGAAGTTATAAAAAATAAATATTTCATTTAATGAAAATTGGAATAGTAATTACATACATGAATATAGACCTTTTCAATACTATCGGCACAAAACAATAGTTCAACAGCGACACCCTTAAATAGGGATAGGAAACTTTTAAAAGACGAAATAGAATCTTATAAACCAAATTAATTTGATGTAATTTTGAATGCTTAATCCTGAATATATTTTTAAAATGCTGAGAATTGGAATTCTGCGGATTTTGGAAAAAAATATATTTTATAGAGAACATTATAGGAAAATGTTAAATTATATAAAAAATGGAATTAACATATTGGTGATTACTTGCTAAGAGAAAGGTTACATGTATATTCGTATTTAGAAAGGACGTTAAATTGAAAATAGGTTTTATGGTGCTTTTAAAAGAATCAAATTTAATATTTATGAAAGCATTTCCTTATGAATATGCCTAAACAGTATCTAGATAAAATTCAAAATACATATGCACAACCATTTAATGACCCATCCTTCGAATTTGAGTTCGTGCTAATTAATTTGCAGTGAAATTAGACACTCACCTCTATTTTGTATAAATTCAAACTATCAGAGTATGAGCAAATTATTGAAAAGCTTTGCTCCTTGAAAAGCTTTGAACCTGTAAAAGGTTCTTATAACACTCAATACTGAGCATATGATTTATTAGGACGCTCTCAATGTATTCTTCATGAGATTGGCTATTTCTTGAAAAAGGAATAAACATGATAAATTATACTTTGAAAATATTTTAGACTTCAAATTTTGTGACTGATAGTCTTCTAGTGGATTATACTGAATTTTTTTACAGGATCCGATGGTTATAATATGTTAAAAGAATAGTTTCAATATTCTAATAATTCCCTACAAAAACTAACTAAGTATTTTTTATTACACCATTTAAAAGAGATATAGATAGAATTATTCACACATATTCCGCAACCTTTAATAAATTATTTTAAATTGTATCCTTCTAAAACTTTCACTTATTCCCCATGAAATATTGCACCGTTGGTATACAGAATATGTGGTAAATTCAATTAAGTGCAATGATTCTAGGAAAATTCCTTTATAAAAAAAAAACATATATATTTGATCCAGATAATTTATAGAAATTCAAAATCCTAAAATCAAATAAGGTTTATTACATATGCGTACTGATTCCTACATGTTGTGAAAAGCTTTGTAGGTCAATAATGAAATTGTTATTTTTGAAGGTTCGCCCATCCAAAACCTGAAAAATGAAAAAAATTGAGAAGCAAATTTAAATTATTCAGTTATAAATTTTAGATATCGCATGAAGAATTTCATTTAAATTTTAAAGCTGGTTCTGTCAATATAAATGGAGCGTTGACAGGACATGAATAATGCAATCAAATATTAGAGTTAAATTGGACTAAATATATAAAATTCAGGAGAAGCAGTTTTGGCAATTATTCAATCAACCATTTAATACTGATTGATACGCATTATCATTTCTGATCATTTAATTGAAAATTCAATAATATAAACGGAGAAACATATAAGAGAAATATAGCGCGAAGAACAAGATTGAAATTTGTTTAAGACGATAGATATAACGTAATGAAAGTGTAACATTATATCAGTCGAGTATATAAATAGAGAAAATTCAGTTTCATTCAGAACAATCATTTAGTACCCAGTTAGCATTCCCTAGTAATAGCAGATAGCACAAATTTTATTCATATGACTGGGCCTATAATTGTGAAAATACCTGTTGACATATCTCCATTTTACGATAATTTAATTAAATCATTTTTTTGAAGAGGCATTCATTTAAATCTTTTTCACAAAAACTCTGATGAGCTCTCATGTTGAAGATCTGGTAGCGATAGCCTCTTTTAATAAATGTTTATTTTACGATACATACCTTAATAAATTGAATTTAAAAAAGTTAATTAAGCAAATACGGAATGGCAATTTCCATCCTACAAATGCCAATGTTGATTATCCCGACCATAATATTCCCAAATTCCTTCTGATAGCAAGCTTGATACAAATATGGATTGTATATTATGAAGTAATATAAGTATAGCTCTTAAATATCTGATATTATATTCTATAATATATGATTCGTTTGGTGAATATGCAGATCGATAAAATTATTCAACTTTAAAATATTCAGGATTATTCTCAATTTATAAAGATATGTGATTGAATAAATTGTAAAATAAAATTCACCACTTAGTCTGAAATTAGATGCAACGGATATATTTCAGAAATAATTTTTAGAAAATGACAATAATTTCAAAGAAGAGAGAAAACCTAAAATCATTGTCAAATTGAGACATTCAAAAAATTATAAAGACAAAATTCTTCCATCCAGCAAAAACGTTGACATCCATTGATAAAATACAAATTTTACCTATTCGAACTTACACTATTGACCCTATATACATAATAAGCGGTATGGGTATAAATTAGATTAATGACAAGAACCACATTTCGATTAATTAAAATTCAGCATAAGAAAATCTGGAAATAGGAAGGCCTGGAAAATTATTTATTACAGAAATATTCTAATATAGTATGCAGCTTTGAGGAGATCTCTTTCTACGACTCTGACATGTCTGAATAAGTCAAAATCTGTATATACAGACTCAATATTATAACATAAAATATGTAAGACTCAATCAACGATATAAATTTGTAAATTAATACATATATGACCTAATATGAATATTATAGTTTTCACTAATCCCAAGGTTCATTTTTATTCGGTCTAAATCATTCATGTTAAGAAATAATTGGCAGAGCTCATATTAGGTCGAAAAATTCATATTTATTTTGAAATATGAGGCAATCCAAAATGGATAAAACAACCGGAGATATAAAAATAAAATTTGAAAGAAATTTAGTAAAATGTAGATTTACCTATTGTAAATTCTAGATCTTAGATGAAGCCGGTTTTATTTCAATATTCAAGCTGAGTCCATCACTATAAAGTATGTTGGTAGAATCTATATCATATGAGTAACTTCCCAAATAATTCGCATAAGTGAACCTTTCAAAATTTTCGAACTGAAAAGCCCCGCTTCTTCAATTATATTGAATTCAATTATTATTGGAATGAATTTTATAGCGCATTTATAGGTCAAAATAATTCATCTTAGCCCTCCATGGAAAGAAATAATTGGAAGAGATCTTTTAGGTCAATAAATTCATATTCATTTTGAAATATAATGTTACACAAATTAGATTATACAAGAATAAATTTTAAACTAAATCAAGTAACATGTGAAATTACATAGCTATAAATTCTCGATCTGACATAAAGAAGGTTACTTCAATATTTAAGCTGAGTTCATCATTATAAAGGATGTTGGTAGAATACCATATGGGCATCTTCATAAATAAAATTCGCCGATGTAAACAATTTTAAATTTTCAATCAGAAAAGGGGCTTTTTTGAAATAAACATTAATAATGCCGTGAAAATTATCTTTTACTACAATCAAGAGCAAATAAAATATTTTTAAGAGGAAAATCTCAGAGAGTAAATGTCTCAAGACTTTGGAAGATAATGCAGCGAAATATATGGGTAGCGAACATAAAGTAAATTATGAGGATTAGAGGAATCTGGAAAAAATGACTAAATTTTCTATATCAAAATTCTGAATGGCTAGTCTTAATACAAATTCCTAAACTTAAACATGTTGAATACAAATTATTGATTTTTTTGGTTAAATATTTGGAACGTTAACGGCTTTTTATAAAGGGTTTATTCTTAATACTGATGCGGCTATTCAATAAATCGGAAATATGAGACTACACACAAAACCTAAATGAAATTTTTATAAGAAGTCTAATAATACAGTCATAACGCTGCCGCTTTCTATCTAATAAAGGTTCGATACATATATATAAATTCTCTCACTGGGTGATTCCTAGCAAATTAAATCTCTTTTTAAAGAAATGATACCAGGTGAATGGTTAATAAATAGTTGAATTCTCTGGTTCACCACTGGACACAATGATAATCTGGATGCCATTAAATTATTTACTGCAATCATTTTAAAGGAATGTTTACTTCTAATTTATTTCGGAGAACTAATCCTCATTAAAAATCTTCAGTTGGAACATATAGTTATTTTTTATAAATTATTTAGGAACAGATTGATGTCAGAGAACAATGCTATATCAGAAAAGGGTGAAAATTGTTGGAAATATAGAACTAATTCAATAGCATTCACGAATTATATTGACGTATTATATTATTTTTACACAAATTTAAACCGGATTTTGGCTAAGGCATATACGAATTAAGATAGTGATATATTGATATAATGGTGAAAATCTTATTTTTCTCATATATGTGATATCTAACATAGATTCTTCATCTAAATTCTTTGAAATGAAATATTATGCTCCTTCACAACACATAAGGTATATTCAATGTAATACCTTCGAAATTAAACAGAAATTAAACGATACCTATCAAACATATCACATGGAAGAGTATGTGTAATTATATAATTAAATACCATTTATTCAAAAACATTTATAGAAGAAATAGATCTATGTTAAGGCCTGAATATTTCAAATAAATTTGGACTGAAGCATTTCGTAATTGGGCAAAATTATTATTCAAGTGTATCTCCCAGTTTACTATCCGTGCTTGAATTGTATTCAAAAGAAAGTACATATTACCCTGTACAGTATTTTTAAAATTTCACTTTTCGATACATATATAAATTAAGTTTTCAAATTTTTTGATTAACTAGATGAAATATTTATTTATTGGATTATTAATATATTCGAGCATGTTTAATTGAATCAGTGTAAGAATCAGGTTTTATTCTTTGAAAATTCTAAAAACTGATAGAATAATGTAATTGTTAAAATGATCTTCACATCAGTAAAAATTCCTGCGTGAATGTCGAAAAATATGTATGAAGAGTAGATTTGATATAAATTCAAACTAGACAGTTGTCCCTAAATCGGTGGTGATGATTATATCCATCTTACTATAAACGTATTTTGTTAAGGCAAACCCAAAAGTTGAATACATTTTCATACATTTCAAATACAGAGTGATGGAATAGAGGTTATAAATTTGTAAATAGGATAATTGTAAGAAATAAAAATGATTAAATTGTTCACTTATTAATATAAGTCAAATATTTAATAGAAGCATTATTTTGGGATTCCAAATCTACAAAGGACCTAAAATATAAGACCAGATTTTTCAATGACTCAACATTGGAGTTTGCTAACCATAACGTAAATTTCATATTCAGACCTTTAAGATTTATTTTTCAGTTAAAAACCACAATAAAATTTGAAAATTGATGCATGCCAAAATGTGAAGCAGATGTAGGAATAAAATTTGATTAACGATTTGGAAAGAATCAGAAACATTTATGTCCTACTCAGATTATATCATTACTTAACCTGTTCCCATCATTTTAACATTCAAATATTCATTTTCTATTTTATATTCGTATTTTTAATTTCGCGCTTCAAAATATGTCAACCCGAATATATATTTCTCTCTGGAAATTGTGAAATCAAACATTTAATAATAAAATTCATTCTCATGTTTATATTTATTGGCATATTGAATAGTTTTATGAACAAATTTTAGAGACAGCGTCCATAACCATATCGCAATATGTTAAATTTTGTAGTCCGGAATGAATATGTAACTATAAAGAGAAGTTTATATATGGCCCTGTCAGAACTACTTCATATCCAAGCCTACATATTCTGTATACTTCTAGAAACCAGATTTTATTATCTTTTTGAATGGATTATATTCGTGAAAATTTTATTATTTATTCATATATCTTCATGTTATAATGATTGAACCAATTATATTATTCGAAAAGGCATATATATGGCTAAAATTATTTATTTGGAGAATGCATTTCTATGCAATTAGTTTTACCCAAATATCCTGATAAGACCCCGAATAAAATATTCTAGGTATATGACTGCTAAATCCATAAGTTTGATATTTTTGTATCAAATATTCTATAGCAAGAACCTCTTTCTCTCCTTAATGATGCGAATGCCTCTCAATAAATTTTAATTATGAAAGTAGGAGAGTAACTATGAAATCAATATTTTTAAAAGTTTTTCAATGATTCAAAACCGTTAAATAGATCTAACATGTTTCAGATTACATATCTGTGATGAAATTATAGAATATTAAACATTTACTTCTCTCTCTCTCAAAACCGGTAATGCTTGAATCTTAAAGTAATCAAAATTATTCTACTCTAAAATGTCGCAGATTATCCCCAAATTCGATTAAATGAGTTGAATATTTATTTCAAATATATTTCTAGAATCATAGACATCTTCTAATGTTAAAATTAAGTAAATTAATTAGGTTGTCATTTAAGGGAAATAACGATTAAAAAAAGGCGTAAAATTCTAAAACTGTCAGGGAAATTATCATAAACCCTTTTCTGAATCTTGGTTCATATTACTCACTTAAAGATTTGTTAAAAAATTTAACTGATTTTTGGCCATATCTATTTATCTATTCAAATTGGTTAAAAAGACAAATACCTTTAGCAGAACTGAAATTTAACAAAGAATTTAGGTAAGATGAAAGAAATAACATTATATATTTCAGCAACATTCATGAATTGAGGAAGAACTTTTAAGGAAATTCTTTCTGAACGAACTAAATGAAAGTCATCATATTGATATATAAAACAGCTTCATATATTGTAAAGTATTATAAGAAAATAATAAAACTTGCTACGATGAAATAATCGTCAAAATTCATATTACAGAAGTAAATATCCAGCGTGAAGATCAAATATATTGCTGGATATTTGGCCCTATAGTATAGGGGGTGGAGGAGGGTATTTCAGATCATTCAATAGATAATTCGGCTAAATCCTATACTATAGAAGTAGTTTCGTTATGAAACAATCTCAAAATCTCTTCTTTATTTAATCAAATTGACAAGACACGGAAAGATATTATTTATATAAAGAAAGCTATCAATTTAAATGAATAAAAACTAGTATTTTAAAAATTCTTTTATTTTCAGAACCTATATTTTGGCAATAATAGATGAAAAACGACACAAACATCATGGAAAATTTTGAATACCTGAAGATATTTACATATTACATTTGTGATAGTATAGAAAAATGTGTGACAAATTAATCAAAACAATAAATTGTTGGAATCAGTATTTTAATGCTCAACCTGAATATGGGACTTTTTAATCACCACGAGGTTAATTCTTTTTCATCGGGCTCCTTGTCAAAAAATAGATGCAGAGTCTATATCTATTATGAAACGTCAATAATATTTTCAAAATCGAATAAGGCTAAAATTTATAAAGATAAAAATTCATTAACATAGAACACACATAATTATAAATTTTCGATCTACCATAAAGATGGTTACTTCCATATTAAAGCCGAATTTTCATTATAGAATGCGAATACGTAGAGATCATATCAGATGAACAATGTCATAGTTACTTTGTGAAATTGAATTTTAGCAAAATTGTTAATAAAAAGGGATGTTGCAATTATTGAATCAAACATTTAAAAACGCTAGTAAATATGATCTGTTGCCTGAATTCAATAAAGAATAAAATCGAATTGATGGGAAAAAATTGGAGAGAGGGATGGTCATTATTTTAAATATCCATTTCAGGTCAAAATTGTTAATTATGTTGATATTATTACATGAAATTTTATTTGCCGTCCTCATCTGACAAAATAGACAATCTATTTAGATATTATTTTGACGGTTTCTTCACAATATAGATACATTTCATCGATGCTAACCCAAAACAAAATTCTAGCTTCTACATTAAAATGTAGTCCTTATATTTTATACAGCCTTATAAACAGAATAAGACTAGTATAAACAGCTTCGTTTATTGGAAAGTATTACAAGAAAATGATAAAACCTTCTACGATGAAATAATCGTCAAAATTCCTATTACAGAAGATATTATCCAGCATGAAGATCAACTATATAGCTGGATATTTGGCCCTATAGTATAGGGGGTGGAGGAGAGTATTTCAAATCATTTAATAAATATTTCGGCTCAATCCTATTCTATAGAATTAAATTTTGTTATGAATAAATCTGAAAAGTAGAACATATTTTATATCTAATATATTGGCAAAAACATACATAAAATTATTGTTAATATAAAGTAATCTATTAATTTGAATAAATAAAAATAGTTTTTGAAATTTTTCTTCCATTTTTAGGACCTATATTTTGGCAAAAATAGACGAAAAACAAATCTAGCACTCTGAAAATGCCTGTATGTATGAATATATCTATATATTACATCTGTAAAAAAATATAAAAGTATAAGAAAAATTATATCAAGGTAATAGATTGTGGGAATTAGTATTTTAATGCTCAATCTGAATATTGAACTTTTTACTAACCATAAGGTTATTTATTTTTTATTCGGGTCTATGTTAAAAAAAAGAAGCAGAGTCTCTATCAGTTTAGAAACGTCAATGATTTTTCAAAATTGAATTAGGCCAGAATTCATAAAAAGGAAAAAAAAATTAAGCGCAATATAAATATACGAATATACAAAATTATAAATATTTGATCCAACATAAAAATGATACTTCCATATTTAAGCTCGGTCTCATTATAAAATGCGAATATGTAGAGTTTATGTCATATTCACTTTGTGAAATTAAATTTTCACGGAATTATTGATAAAAAAGGAGGCGTGGCAAATTTTGAATCGAATATTTAAAAACGCGAGTTAAAAATGATCTGTTGAAAAAAAATTGTTCTATTAAGAAATTATTGGAGAGAGAGAGAAGGTCACGATTTTGAATATCTATTTCAGATCAACATTGTTAAACCTATTGATGTTATCACATAAATCTTTTATTTCAATCCTCATCTGACGAAATAGACAACCTATTCAAATATTATTTTGATGTTTTATTAACAATATATATACAATTCTTTAATGCAAATCCAAAATAATAGTCTAGCTTTTCTATTAAGTAGTTGAGTCCTTTTAATTTATACAGCTTCGTAAACATCATAAGACAAGTAAAAACAGCTTCATATATTGGAATGTATTATAAGAAAATGATAAAAACCTGCTACGATGAAATAATCGTCAAAATTTCTATTACAGAAGAAATTATCCAGCATTGAGATCAAAATATGGCTGGATATTTGGCCCTATAATATAGGGGGTGGAGGAGGGTATTTCAGATCATTTAATAAATATTTCGGCTCAATCCTATACTATAGAAGTAAGTTTTGGTAGGAATCAATCATAAAGGTATAAAATTTATCTTTAATAAATTAAATTGACAAAGAAATATGGATATTATTGTTAATATATATATATATAAAGAAATATATCAATTTGAATGAATATAAATAGTTTTTTCAAGTTTATTGATTAAGTATAAGCATTTTGATTAAAGAATTATTAAATATAGATTTTCTATCAAGAAAATATCCTTGAAAATTGGAATGTAATTCTCATAGTGGGTGTCAAACTCTGATACGACTAAGTAATCGTCATAATACATTTACAGAAGTGATTATCCAGTAGGAAATATAGACATATATTGCAGAACATAGTAGGTTTGTCTTATATTTCTAATTTTGATATATGGTCTTATATATAGGGGGTGGAGGTGGGTATTTCATGTTGGAAATTTGACTATAAATTGTAATGAAAGTGTATAATAAATATTATTACCTGTAGTATTCTGTGTTTTAAAATATATAATAGATCATCATCATAAACAATAATATACGATGTATAATGTAAACAACGTGTTAATGTAAAAATATAAATATAAAGTGTAATAAACAATTTAGTAATAATAATTTCATCTGGTGAGTAATGTTTAATTAAATAATAACTATACAACATAAATTGGCGACGAGAATTTGAAAATATAACTGTAGCCCTAAAAAAAAAAAAACAAGTATGGCAGCCAACCTGACGCCACTTTTACCCATGAATATGAATGCAAGCAATTTATTTGCGGAATATAAGCAATGGATGGAATCCTATGCCATTTTTGAAATAGCATCTGGAATTTCAAAAAAAATCGGATGAAATTAAGAGAGCAACTCTATTGCATTGTTTAGGGCCAAATGCACAGCGTATATTTTTCAACTTGCCAGATGAAAAGGAAAATTATGAACAAACTAAAATGGCTTCAGATAAATATTTCACACCTCATAAAAATGTGGTCACTGAGAGATTTAAATTTAGACAAAGAGTCCAGAAAGATGATGAATCGATCGACAACTACCTAATTTCTTTAAGAGAGCTTTCTAAATCTTGTGAATTTGGGAATTTAGAAGCTGATATGATAAGAGACCAAATAATTGAAAAATGTAACAACAAAAAACTTAAAGAAAAATTGTTGCAACAAGAAAATTTGACACTGTCAAAAACCATTGATATTGCTAGAATGTTAGAAATTTCTAGAAAATAAATTAGACTTCTTGAACCTCAAAATGATCAAACACTAAATAGAGTTCAAAATAAACCTAAAAAGCACTATAATGCTAATAATTTCAACAAAGGTAGATTCACTAATCAAGGTACCCCATCATTTTCAGGTGCCTCAAAGCCTAAATGTTATCGCTGTGGTTTAGATACACATTTAGCACAAGAATGTGGTGCTAAAAAAATGACTTGTTCATATTGCAATAAATTAGGACATCTTTTTAGAGCTTGCAGGAACCGCCCAAATCAAAATAATAATAGAAACCACAAAAGTTTCAATCAAACTAAAGTTAAGACCATACAAGAAGAAAATAAGACTGAAGTAGGTGAAAGTTCAGATGAATATACCTACTATACAGGTGCTGAAAATAAAGAAAAAGTGCAAATAGATGGTAGTGAAATAAATATGATAATTGATACAGGGAGTGATAGAACTTTCATAAGCTATAATAAGATGCTTGAATTATATGGCCATAAAATTATGCCAAAATTACATGACACCACCCGAACCTTTTTTGCCTATGGTCAAGATAGACCTCTTCCATGTTATGGTTATTTCAATGCTGTGATTTCTTGGAAAGAAAATTCAGTTTCAGAAGAAATTTATGTGATTGATAAAAAAGTTGAATCTTTGTTGGGAGGCAAGGCTAGTTTTGAACTAGGTATAATTAAAAGGGTAAATCATGTGAATAAATCAATGTCTACTAATATAGAAACTCTTGTTCAAGAACATGAACATCTTTTCCATGGACTTGGAACTATAAAAGGCTATAGTCATAAAGTGACATTGAAAGACAACTATAGGCCCATTGCCCAGAGATGCCGTCGTATACCTTATGCAATGGTAGAAGCAGTAAATCAAGAGCTTGATAAGATGCTAGAGAATGGAATCATTGAAGAAGTGCATCAAGGTTCTGAATGGGTTTCTAACATAATAGTTGTTCCAAAAAGGGATAGTGAGGAAATTAGACAATGCATAGACCTTCGGGAAGTGAATAAAGCAATATTGAGAGAAAGACATCCAATTCCTACAATTGACAATATGTTACATGCCCTTAAAGGTGCTAAAGTATTTGCAAAGCTGGATGCAAAAAAAGGGTTTTGGCAGGTTGACTTAGACCCTCAATCAAGACCCCTTACAACTTTCATCACGCACCGTGGTTGTTACAGATTTTGTAAAGTTCCTTTTGGTCTATCAAGTGCTCCAGAGGCATATCAGAAAGGAATGGATTCAATTTTGCTTGATTTGAAAGGTGTAATTTGTTATTTGGACGATGTCGTAGTTTACGCCAAAGATAGACAAGAACTAGAAGAAAGGCTTAGAAAAGTCTTACAAAGATTTGATAAAGTAGGCATTAGGCTCAACAGGAATAAGTGCAAATTTGCCATGGAAGAATTGGATATTTTAGGTCACATTGTTAGTAGTGAAGGTATTAAACCTGATAATAGGAAAATAGAAGCAGTCTTAAATTTTCCAATACCAAAAAATATTGAGATGTTAAGGTCATTCTTAGGAACTTGTGGGTTTTTAAGGAAATTCATACCTAATTTTTCTAAATTGGCAGAACCTTTAAATAATTTGACTAGAAAAAATGTTAGGTGGAATTGGGATTTGAAAACAAATAAAGCATTTCAGGATCTTAAAGAGTCACTAACAAAAGAGCCATGCTTAGCATATTACAACTTGAACTCACCAACTGAATTAATCACATATGCAAGCCCTATTGGTCTTGGAGCAGTATTAATACAAACACAACAAAATGGCATTAAAAGACCCATTGCATATGCCAGCAGATCCTTAACTGATACTGAAAAAAGATATTCACAAATAGAAAAAGAGACATTGGGATGTGTATGGGCAATTGAACATTTTAACACCTATATTTGGGGAAGGAAATTTGTGTTAAAAACAGATCACAAACCTCTAATCTATATGCTGAATCCTAAAAATGGAGCTGTTTTGCCTCCAAGAATTCAAAGATTGAGTTGGAGATTACAACCATATGACTTTGAAATTGAATTCATTCAAGGAAAGCAAAATATTGCAGATATATTTTCAAGACAACCTCTTTCTAACACAAGTGATGAAAAATGGCTGGAGGACTATGTTCATAAAGTCTTATCCATCACTTCTGAAGAGCTTCAAGCACTGTCTTTGAAAGAGATAAAAGTTTGTACATAGCAAGATCCTTTGTTTCAAAAACTGAAAGATATGGTTCAAAAGGGAGTTTGGCCATATCCTTTGAGTGAAGAATTCAAATGTTTTTATAAGTTTAAAGATGAACTCTCAATTTTTGATAATCTTATCTTAAAAGGAAGTAGAATTTTGCTACCTTCAAAACTAATAAAGAGAGTCTTGAGAATTGCACATGAAACACATCAAGGAATGACAAGAACCAAACAACTGTTAAGGGAAAAATATTTTTGGATAAACATGGACTTTGACATTGAAAATTTGATTAGAAACTGTCCAATTTGTGTAAGGAATCAACCATTGATAAATGATCAACCATTGCAAATAGTTCCACTACCATCAAAACCTTGGATGAAACTTGGAATTGACATAGTTGGTCCAATTGGCCATCATTATGTTTTAACAGTGATCGACTACTATTCTTCATATCCTGAAGCAATGATAATAGAAGACATTTCCAGCAAGACAATTATTAAAAAATTGATGGAGATTTTTGCAAGACATGGTTATCCACATGAAGTTGTAACAGATAATGGCTTACAGTTTGTAAGTACATCAATGGAAAGATTTTTAAAAGAATGTGGAATCAGGCACATCAAAGCCTCACCCTATTACCCAAAAAGTAATGGGAAGATAGAAAGATTCCATAGATATCTAAAGAAACAATTCAATTCAAGTTCTGAAGAAGGGAAAGATTGGAAAGAAGATTTATCCAGAATTTTAATGTCTTACCGAACTACTCCAAACAGATCTACAGGAAAGACTCCAGCATTCCTATTATTTTCAAGAGAAATCAAAACTAAATTAAGCTCACTTGTTAATGATGCAGAAGAAGATGAATCCAACATCAAATAATTCAATATGGTCTACAAAGAAAAAATGAAAACATATAATGATATAATTCGGAAAGCTAGTCCTCATAATTTTGAAATTGGAAATTTAGTTTATGTGGCAAATCCAAATAATGGAAAACTTGATTCAAATTTCAGATCAGAACATCATGTCATTCTTGAAAACACTTCAATAAATTCTTTTAAATTAGTCAACACTAAAAATGGGAAAATAATTCATAGAAATGCTAAACATTTGAAACATGTTCCTACTCAAGAGACCAATCAAGGCATTTCTGACTTGATTCCAGAAGAGAGCCAGGAAAATCTTAGTTCAGATTCGACAAGAATTGAACACCTCAACTCTTCTGATGTACAAATACCAGATGATAATTCCTCAAACCAAGACAAGGACACTTCTTTAAACCGACCAAGTTCAAGTAGAACAGGGTCTACATTTAACCCAGTTGTTTCAGATAGACTTGATGCCGAGGCTCTTCACCAGTTGCCACCAGAGGTTTCTCCACCCTTGCCGACTACCAAGGAACCCGTGATCACCAGGAGTGGAAGAGTCGTCAAGCCATCATCAAGATATAAAGACATGATTCCTTTCATCTAAAGGAAGGAGGGAATGTAGTATTCTGTGTTTTAAAATATATAATAGATCATCATCATAAACAATAATATACGATGTATAATGTAAACAACGTGTTAATGTAAAAATATAAATATAAAGTGTAATAAACAATTTAGTAATAATAATTTCATCTGGTGAGTAATGTTTAATTAAATAATAACTATACAACATTACCAGTTTCCTCACTTTGTATATAGGTTTACGTGATGAAAATACCAAAAGTATAATGTATTGGCGAATAGATCAGAACTGATGATAGGTTCATCAAACAGTCTCCATTATATCATAATATATATTTTTTTCATGTAAAATATCGCTTTATTTTTTCTTTATATTTAATTAAAAATAGCTTTAAAAATGGATTTTATACCCCAGTTTTTTTTAGGAAGCCTATTTGACTATTTAAATGAATGCCGATAAAAGTATTTCAGTCATTCAGCTCAATTATTGGACATTTAAATTGGGTTATTGATGGTAATATAAAAAATCTAGCAGAGTATAAATGTGAACAGGAGTATCGTAATTAAATAAGGAAGAGTTGAATTTTCGGAATATTTCTATCAAAATATTAAGTATTGACAATTAATACATCAAAATATTCACTAATAAGAGGAATGTGATTCATAACATCAACACTTTCTTTTGTACACAGTTCTTTTTATCGTTTTTTTCTCTCTTTCTCATTGTTAACATCATATGACTATTTTATTCACGGACTAAAATCATTGTATATATATGTTTAGACAATGTAAAGGCATGCATGTATGACAGCGCAAGTGTCCCTGGAGAGACATAGCGCTTTAAATTGAAATTTTAAAAGAATCAATAGTTTATAATTTGATAAATTAGAAGCATTCAGAAAAATTAATTATACATATATGATATATGTTAAATAATATCTATAGAGCATTATTTTATTTTTTAGTATATATTTTATACAATCCTGTATTTTCAATGATTGCATTGATTGCATTTGTTATTTATTTGAATATGTTTTATACAATGATATATGCTTTTTTCAAATTTATTCATATGAAGTGAGAGACACCGTTTGATTTATACTTATTTAAACGCAAATAAAATATTTGAATAAACAGAAATTACAAGTTAAATTTAATAAATCAACATGTTTCTCTACAGGGAGATAAGTCTTATTTTCCTCACGAATATTCTGATGTACTGGCTATTCTGATAAGTCTGTGTCACAACAAAGATCATCTGCATCGAGGTGGTCAACTATCAATTTGTGACTCGGAAGCAAAATCATCTGAATAGATATGGTTGATTTTTATTTGAGTCACAAAATCGATCACCTGCATTGAGGTGGTCGTCTTTTACCAATTTTGTGTGGATGAAAAATATTATTATTTTCAATAACAATATTTGATATTGTAACATGCTTTGTATTTATTTATTCATGTGAAATATTAAATTATTCTTTGATTTTTATTCAAAGTTAGGCAGTAGGCAACACTGTACTTACTTTTTCTCTAATTTTGCATATAATTTTTTTTTTGTTTAAATATTGTGGTTAACCTTGTAATTTAATTAAATGTTAAAACAAAAAGCATTGTGACTATCCCTTATTTATAAATAGGAAACGTTACAGATATAGACCTTTAATTGCTCTTAAATATCCTAATCTTCATTTATATTGAAATAAATTTGTATATGAAAACGAAGGGATTCATATGAATATCAATCATAAAGAAGAACTTTCCTCTTCTCCTTTTTCAATAATTACAATCTCTTAAATAATCTTTATCAGTATATATCTTTATTGATAATTCAAAATTTACCACATATAAAATGATAGCTCTAAAAATATTAACATCAAAACATGTATTTGATAATAAATGTTTTCTGAGATTTCTTCCAGGAATGAATCTATTTGCTCCTCCATAAACAACAAGCGACATTCCAGCGCTGATTGCCCAGTCCAGTTGAGACCAGCTACCAGGAATAAAAAGGAGGGCGTCATCTTTTAGAATGTGTTAAATATCTACCTGATGTTGTGAATAAAGTAATATTTAATCTTCATTAAAGCTTCTGTGTCATCAAGTAGTTACGCACATTCATTTATTTAGTGTAGGTTTACCGATTATAATTTTACATTACATTTTCATTAACAACAAATCGAATTTTGATTTCAATCAAGAATAATTCTTTATTTATATAATACTAGTTAATAACCGGTTTCGCCCTGTTCTTACCCGAGTAAAAGTCTGCCTAATGAAATCTGTTTGAACGATTCAATAAAACATCCAATAACTCCTGACAATATGCATGTCAAAATAACTTTATGTTTGATACTCTGCTCCACCTAGCTGTACCCGTTTACACCTTGCTGTGTTTGAACAAAAAGGCAATTGATACCTCAAACATAATTTATTTATAATCAAATTTATACAATACATCAAAATGAAATTTCACAAAATATATTTTCTACATATATGTCATTTGAATATAGCATATGTACAAAACATAGATATACATAGATATGGTAGAATAAACATGCTTCTTCACTTTTTGTGATATTAAAAATATTGCAAAATAATTTCAATTGAAAAAAGAATTGTTAAATATATATATATCATCATGAAATGAAGATTATTTGATGGTTGATGGTGAACTTTATCTTAGTAGTGCTAGAACCCCAACTCTGATTAAAAAATAAAATTAAAAACCTTGCCGGGAATATACATAATTTCCCCATTTTTCACGGCGATTTGATATATGGTTTTTAAATATATCGAATACAGACAGACACACATTCATTTATATATATATATATACACTGCGTGACATTGAAAATGGAACACCAAGAAATATTGGCCAGAAAATTATGCAAATTTCAGGGTAGACGCGCCTAACCGAGTTATGCAAATGATGTAAAATGCGCAGCACTCGTGCGCACATGGAGTAAGATATAAGGGAAGGAACTTGCAGAAAGGACAGTATTCGTGTCGTTATTTCTTCAAGGAAAATCATTGTAGAAATTTTGTTCTTGTGTCAAAAGACACGTGTAATAACAGAGAATGCCAGGTCATCGTAAACGGAGGCAGTTCAAGCAGACAGACGCTTTTACGAGGGGCATGGTGATCGGACTGAAAAGGGCAGGTTGGTCCATACGTCAAATCGCAGCTGATACACACCTTGGTGCGTCCACGGTGCACCGACTGTGGAGAAGATGGTTGGAACAAGGAAATGTGGCAATTTATAGGAATGCCGGTACAACCAGAGTGACGTCAGCACGTGTGGATCGGCGTATCCTTCGACAAGCAGTGGCGGCCCTAAGCCACTTGTACCGCCATCCTGCAACATGTGCAAGACACCCTAGATCATTCCATCTCGACCAGAACCATTTCCCGTCGATTGGTTGCTAATGGCTTGCACTCATGCCGTCCGCTAAGAAGACTGCCATTGACCCCACCGAATAGGCGCCAACGTTTGGAATGGTGCCGGGCTAGATCGACGTGGATGACGGAATGGCACAGGGTCGTGTTCTCAGATGAGTCGCGTTTCTGCTTGTCCAGTGATAGTCGCCGTGTACGCGTGTGGCGTCGACGTGGAGAAAGGTCCAATCCGGCAGCAATTGTGGAACGCCCCACCGTGCGACAACGTGGAATCATGGTTTGGGGCGCAATCGCGTATGATTCCAGGTCACCTTTACTTCGTATTCAGGGCACTATGACGGCCCAACGATACGTTGATGATGTGCTGCGACCGGTGACACTCCCCTAGCTTCAGGGGGTACCCAATGCCCTTCATCAGCAGGATAACGCCCGACTGCACACTGCTCGCATTAGCCAACAAGCTCTGCAAGATGTACAGATGCTTCCCTGGCCACCGTACTCTCCTGATCTCTCACCAATCGAGCACGTCTGGGACATCATTGGACGCCGTTTGCATGCCTTGCCACAGCCGCGTTCAGAAGACGAACTGTGGCAAATGGTTGAGAGGGGATGGAGAGCCATCCCTCAGGACGCCATCCGTACTCTGATTGACTCTCTACCTAGACGTGTTGCTGCGTGCATCGCCGTCCGCGGTGGTCCTACTTGCTACTAAGCCGACGCCGTTCTCGCTCTGTATTATGACTATCATTTTGAAATAAAGATCACTTATTGTTCGTCCCTGTCTCTCTCTGTCTGCCGAGTTTCATCACTTTCTGGCCACTATTTCTTGGTGTTCCATTTTCAATGTCACGCAGTGTAGATTTGATATTCCCCCATAATGGGTTCATAATTATATATTCTTTTGGTACATCGAATAAAATAATAATTTCTCACTTGTTGGATAATGTATAGTCTATATAGAAATTAAATATGGTGGGGCAAGTGCTATCAAACATTCATATTTTATGACTATCGTATCTTAATATGTTGATAGGTGATTTTGACAGTATCCGAATACTTACAATTATAATAAAGGTAAAATATAATTGGAGAAATAACGGAGATTAAATATATAATTTATGAAACCTTTGAAATATTTGAAGTTAATGACAAAAAAAAATATGTCATTAAAATGAGAATTAAGAGATTCATATTTTGTTGATAAATCCTTTCTGGTAGATGGCTATATACCATATTCATTCATCATTTAAGCAGAAAGGATTTGCTCCTTTTAATCTATTTTGAAACAAGAGATATTAATAATTGAACTTCCAAATCACCATTACCAAATATAAAATAATTTAGTTCGGTAGTTGAATTTTAAAACTAAATAAATATTTGAATTATTCATTATTAACCCACACTTTATTCAGATATTCAAATATGTGCAGAGTTCTGTGGATGCTTTTAGAAAAAGAAATGATATTTCACATTATCTTGAGTAATATTTGAAAAATTATTTTTAGTTATTTATATATCAAGAAAATATTCTTAATCACTTTGCAACAATTATAGAATTTATGATAGATTAAAAATAAAAATTTATAAAAATTTAATTGATTTGATCACTTTACTAATTTGGATGAAATATGAATTTATAAATTAATAGATTTCACTAAAGAAATGATATGTGTTTTAATTCTCACAGATTTTATTTTCAAGAAATACTCTATTGATACAATAGAAAAATTGAACTCTCTTATTAAAATCATATATTTCCTTCAGGAACTTTCATGAGTTAGAAGAAAGCACCAAAAGGATTGACATTATGCGACAAATATCATTTAAATTACAATGTTTTTAAGGTTTTATACATTTGTTTAAAAAATAATAAAAGTAAAATACACGAATGGAAGTTCATCTCATTGATTAGGTGTCTTCAAGGATTTGAGTTAATTTATTTTCAGGATATAAATTGATCTATTATATATTAAAGTAAGAGGTTGTGTATACATTACATATATTTGTGTAAATCTACATTGGTTCAAATTGCCTTCGTTCCCAACAAAACAAGTCCTCCAAACATTTTTCATTGCAGTAAGAACAGTAAAAATTTGTTTCATTCGGTGTTAAAATAAACATTTGAGATTTATATATTTATTACTTATTTAAAAGGCACGAAATTGATTCATGCTTAATTTATACCTAACAGACCTAGTCCTCATAGTTTGTGAGAGAGGATTGCTCGAGACACACATATATATCAAATTAAATTTGTCCTAAAAGCTTATGTTCATAGTTTTTTTTAAATATCATAGCTGAGATTCCACTCTTCAGTGGGAAGCAACAAGAAACATTTGATCTTTAAAAAGGGAAAATACCTTAATCCAGAGAACCAAAATTAAGTGTTTCAAGGAATTCCCACTAGGTTAGTGAAACTCAAGATGACAATTAGACCTGTGGATAAAATAGATAGACCATAGATAATGATGCACTCTTATAAAATGTAAAAGCAAATCCGACACCAAGGGCTCGGGACTCTTGACCGAGCTATGGATACCACTATGTATTGTCACTCTCACGAACCTTTCTTTATTGATTGTGTCAGAATGTAAAAGCAGGAAAGAATGATATACTGTATGTTTATCTTTCACAGATCCAGGTAAACCTTCTGAATCAATGTATTCAATTAATTTAATTTCTATTCAATCTATATAAATATATTTTGAACTACTAAAACCAATTAAAATCCGAATATCGAGAACACATCTATGTTAATGTAAACTGTTTAATCGCTTTATCGGAGTAGAGAGCATATATAAGAAGGAAATAAACAAGGATCCTTATAGACATGGCTAGATTTCAATCAGCTGCATTAAATATACGTTTTATTTTGAGTACTTATAGAGCGTTCTGTATGATTATTTTATTTATATAACTTTAATGATCCCCCCCTGCCTCACCATATACACTTAGATTCATTCATGATCATTAATCAAATACTATGTGTAATTTACAAATTTAAACAATGTTACAATTCATGTATACAGTTATACATTTAAACAATAGGTATTGATTTGAAGAATGATAAAAATGGGTGATAATTCTAAGAATAACCTGGATATAATTATTATGAAATACTTTGAATGAAATTTAATCTAACTGTAATACTCGTATCAAAAATGTATTCAATAAATGGCTGATAAGATTCACCATATGTTAGTAGTGATATTTTATTGAAGGACGCAATTTCTACATTTCCACGTAAACCACATTTGGTTGAGACACATACAATTACGTTATAAACAATAGTTTATAGATTTGTCTATATATCTCGCAAGAAACACGTGCGCCATATATTACTATTATATCCAGCTGTAAAGATACGTATAAAAGGTAGGTGAAGATTGTATGGTCTGAATGACCAAAATGCAAGCTGCCATATTGATTCCTCTGATATTTCTCTTGATGGTGGGACCATCAATGCAGGTGAGAGAATTGCCTTTTTTAAAAGGTCTGATAAAATGTCAATAGCATGCATAGCTATCGAATCAATCATTCAAACGTTAATCATTCACAAATTTTACACAGGGAGATAGTTCGAAGAATCTACAATATATCCTTTCCAAATCTATCCTTTTTATTTTAATTTGGATTAGTAACCTTAATAATGACTTCAAACACATATTCGGCCTTGCAGAAAATTGACCCAGAGCAGAAGCTTCACACACCCAAGATAGTGAACATTGCGACTTTGGTGATAGAGATGCATGGGGACATCTTAGGCTCTTTATTAGACACGATAACAACAAAAAATATAAAGAATAATATATTTTATTGATGTAATTCATTTTTTTATCGTGTGTTTTTTATTATGCTTTACCATCCTTCATCTCTGGAAAGGTACACAATATAAAAACTTGCTCATTCTTCTAACAGACTTTTACGATTAGAATTGTTTTCTGTGATAAAAATTTGGGTTATTGTTTTGTGTGAGCATTTTTTTTTCTTCTCTCTAGTTTTTTTTTTATTTCTGACTTTCCAGGTTTTTTTTCTGACGAATTTTATAAGCATTTGAACTGAGGACATTTTTTTTTCTTTATTTTCGTTTAAAGTCTAGATATCTGAAAAAAAAAAAGAGTTTTGCAAAATTTTTATAAAAAAAAAAACATTATGATCTGCAATGAAAAATATTGAGAGGGCATATCTGGCTCATTAGTAATTCAGACCCTTTCGAAAAAAGTGAAATCATCTGGTTGCACTTCAATTTTATTTATTTTTTGATAATATTGTATGATTTAGAAATATTCAAAATAGGAATAAAAAGGGTCACACCCCTGTTCAACCCTGCCTTTACATTATTTTCCATATCTGAAAATACAATATAGTTAATTTCTTTTAAAAGAAATATTTCCCAAATCAGTATCTTATATAGTACTGGCTCGCGCTGAGGGGTCTTACTATCTAAATTTACAATATTTACTAATTAGTATTCAACGATGTTCGCTTTTTTTTTTCATGGAATTACCTGCTTTAAAATTATATTTCCATTTTATCAAATTGTAATGCCTAACGATTTTAGAAAATATATTTAAAATATTTTATAACTTTTCAGGAAATTCGCTCGTAATTAAATTCTATGATGGTTCTGGAACATTAATGTTTGTGTGGGTTTCAAAGGTTTATAATGTATGTAGGTTTTGCCAAATTACAAAGATAAATCTTTAATTTTGATATTGTATTGAAATATGGCACCTATAAGATGATATTCTTTTGGAAGCGAGTACACACATCAAGGTTAGCTTTTAAGTCCGATGGAATAGGAATTTTGAATAAAATCAATTAATCTACATTAAATACGAGTACTTACCGAATGACCTGGGTAACGCCCGGGTATTATCCGAAAGAATTCTTAACTGATGCGTAGGTAAAAAAAAAATATATTTTTTTTTTCCTAACACTATTAGTTATTATCATGAATTACTATCAGGCTTCACTCGGTATCTCCCCAAGTGAATAATTTCACTACGATACAGGAAATTAAGACCTAATCCAATTAATTTATAGGGTGGTACGTATCTGTAACAGCATTGTTACCATCATCAGATAAAAGATTAAATGAGATAAACAACGCTCTTACTAAAACGTCACACACTATATTTTAATTATATTAGGTTTTATTTTCTTGTAGCTATCTTCTATAATACAAATTGTGATTTATAATGCTTGATATTGATCACTTTATGGTATATGATGAAAACAGAATTTTTATGTCAAGTATTCTAAAATATAGGAATACAATTTAGAATTAAAATTATAAAATAGTATTAATATAAAATCTCTTCTAAAATAATCGATCAGTTGATCTTCATTAAATATTTCTCTTCCTTATAGGAATAGCGACACTCACTCTAACAACAAAATAAAGTATAAATCTTCAATTGAAAAAATATATAATTTATTACAAACTATATATTTAAATGATAAAAGTACTGATAAATTGACTTTCTCTCAGAAGCATTAAGTTAATCATTTTAATGTGTTTTAGCAATTCTGTGTTAACAATGAAGCCTGTGGAAAAGGCAGATGTTGTCAGAATCTCGCCTGCCGCAACCTTCTAGGCCAAGGTAAGTTCACATCCAACAAATATTGTCTTCTATTCCTAATGTGCAATAATGTTTGCGGTAAAATTTTGCATTTTATGAGCACACAAATAGAATGAAAAATTTGACAAATATAATAACTCTGCCTAGAATGCATATCTTTTGTGCATTCAATAAATTGTTTGGAGAGGACACATTTTTGTGAGAATTTATTCTTTCGCGTACTACTGGGTCAATGTAAACAGATATTTGCTCATAACAAATAATATATATAATTATATATTAGTAATATGTAATATAGTATGCCGCAAAATGTTACAAGTTGTGAGAGCACACAAATAATACTAAACCTTTTACTGATATTACAACTTGGATGACAACATTAGAATGAGTATTTTTATTCAGAGCTGAAAACCAAGCGAGCTTTCGAGAGAAACTCGGCTTTTTAACCTTAAAAAACAAGTTCAAAAGCCGTTTTAAGCTTTCGAAATTAGTTTTTTTTTATTTTAACCTTTATGAAAGAAGCACAGACCTAAGTTGAATACTCTTTTTTAGATTACTTTTTCTATCATTTCTATTATACTAAAATCAAAAATATTTTATGTAGTTCATTAACAGCATACTGTGCAATCTATTGATTTTAAATTTCAACTAAAGCGTTTGTAATTAGATTGGATTATCAATATCGCCCTAGACCTAGTGTTTTTCTGCTCGTTACATAGAAATATTTATGATTCGAAACAAATAAATTTTAAATTCATCAAACATTTTGTTCTAAATTTTGTTCTGTGCTACAGGGGAGACTTGCTCTGCTCCATTTGGATGTCCATGCGACAAAGATTTGGAATGCGTGGTAAGAATATTTTTGTGGTCACTGCTGCTTTTAAAATACTCAATATTATAGACAATGGGATAGTTTTATTCATTTACAATTTATTCAGACTTCGTTCATTAGGGGATCCCAGGAAATATTAGGAAATATTGTTGAAGATTCCCCCTCATAATTATTGGTACGGACATATATATTTCTGTTGATGTCATATAAAAAATGTAGTCAATTGTTTTCTATGAAATACTTGATATGTGGGTGATAAAAATAAATATATTCTTATATATTAATATCTTTATATTATACATACTTTGAGTTCTCTTGTGTTTAACCTAAAGATATCAAAGTATAAGAGTGTAAGAAAAATATGAAATTCTTTTTGGTTGTTGAGATACAGCCTTAGCCGCACTGATCAGCCAGAAGACTGAAACAAATATTGGCTTTTATTGATTAATCATAGCCAAATATCTGGATTGATTGAAAATCAACCATGGGTAGAGATTTATTCCGATATCTTGACAATTTAAGAGTAAGTCTTAGTTGTATGATCAGATTCTCTCTTTGTTGTTGACACACATTTATATTCATGATTAAATTGTGAAAAACCTTTAAAATTACAAAATATTTCCTCACAATGAGTTTCTTTTTAATATGTTGTAATACCTTGGAAAATTTGACGTTCAGTCAACTGAAATATTGGTAAAATATATTTCGATCCAATATATGCCTTTTTAATTGAAGATCTATTTATGTATTGCTCTATTTTCAAATTTTCTAAATATATTTAATTGAAGAGGTAAAAAAGGTAACAAGTATAAATATTTTTTAGATTGGTAATATTTATAGGCTTGAGTTTTTCCAAAATAGCATTGAATATTGAAAGCATTCAAATAACATTAATAGATGAATACAAAGAAGAAGAACAAAAATAATTTTCTTAAAAGTATTATGCATGTAATAAGAGGATATTCAAGTTTCTAAGAAAAATAGAATGATTATTGCATGGGGCATATATATAAAGAGAAATGGAATAGTAAATATATATATTGTTTGATGAATTGAATAAACATAGAATAGTAGAATATAAAATAATTTGGTTTAGAAACTGAATGAAAAATGAATTCAAATGAATAAAAATGTCTATTAAATCAAAGAGTCTCTCTCGAGATTGTATATCAAAATATTGTTTCAAATTCAATTGGATGATTGACCATTTATTAATATGTGAGAAATGTTCATATTTAAAGAGAAGGTGGAAGTAACTAATCTGTCAAATTGATTCATTGTTCATATGTAAGACGGTAATCCTTATTTTTAAGTGATTTATTTTGTTTAAACTTTTTAACTTTTCATCTTATATATATTTTAATTGTATATTTTCAGCAAGACATCAATCTGAGAAAAGGTTTACATGTAGAGTATAGCAGTTTATATCATGATAAATATCAAATTTTCATATAAATGTGTTTATTTTTCAACTACTCAGAAAAATTATCGAAAGTAAATAAGTGCTTATTCAAAATTGGCAAGAGACTCTGCTTATTGTATTATATATATATATTATTTTTTTAAAGAATCATACGCGTCTCTCTATAATTGCTCCGAATTTTGATAACAGATGGGGCGCTAATGCAACTTAATATATATATAATTTAGTTTGAAAAAATATATATTGGGGTGATTCATGTTTAGGCTTTGTTTTCAGCATGTATTGTTTTGATCTAACCCCAAATTTAAAATGTTTATGTACAGGGAAATCTCTTCTATCGTGGATGCAAGAAAGCACCCACCACTACAACGACCGCCCCACCCGCTTAAGAGCAATTAGGCCATCAGCCTGCACAAGCATTCTAAAAGAATTCACAGTTAAATCAGCAAAATAAACACTTGCATTCCTTATATCTATTCTTTACTTTGTTGATACAAACGAATCTGGTGTAAATTACCTATTCTACCGCTGTTACATTTTTACTTTTGTAGTAATCTTATAAACACCAATAACCTCCAATAAAATAATCTCTTGTATAAATATAACTATCACAATATCACAAGTTTATTGATCACTTGAAGTAATGTATTATCAAAAAAAAAAATATTGTAATGGAGTCAAACTTTGATTTCATCAAAAGGTATAGGAAATTAATCCTCGAAAATTCCCTTTGAATAGTCAAGTGGAAATGCGTTGACTTTGCTTCAAGACTTTATTAAAGATTCTTATATTCTAAAAATATTAATCAAACATTATCTTTATTGATTTACAAGAGTGAGAAGACAAAATAATAGAGAAATCCATAACAATAATAAACAAAAAAAAGACTTATCTTTTTAGGATTAGCGCCTAATTTTTTATCTTATAACACATACTCTGTGGGAAAAATCAATTAAACTTAGAATATATATACAAAAATATACCATTTAACCTCTGTTGTAAACTTACAAAAAACTCTTTACCTTACGATTTGTATTTAATAGGATAATAAAATCACAGTATATTTTTATTATGGTGTTAATTCTATTCACAATATATATATATATATATATACTAGCAGGTGTACCCGGCTCCGCCCGGGTTTTACTCGAGGGAATGTTTGTAGTCTAGTATGTTGATATAATAAATCTATCTGAATATTAGGAAAGGTCAGGTAATTTTTTTGTAGGGTGATGCTCTGAAAAAGAACGCTATACCACTTTATCACTAAACAAATTGGCGAGTCAAAAATAAGCAACCTAAACAATCCATTAGCTTTGCAAGATAAGAAAAGAAATAGAGAAATGCATGCAAAATTCTCAACACAAATCAAAATCTTTAATCCTCAGAAGTAATGTATATTAGGTAGGATGAGGTTTATTTTGTTTCTATTACATTACATCATCTTTAAATCTCAAAGCAGAGCAAAACTGGCATACCCGAGACATTTGGCCTATATCGACAGATGAATCAGCTTTATAATCAATATGGGCATTATACTGCAAACCTGAAAACGGCTTATGAGTTCAAAGCTGAATACGCTGAACAGGAACTTGCATAGTTTGTGTAGCTGCGACGCGGGCTTCAGAATACCTAAGACGGCCAAGCGCACGGCGCGTCTCACTTTGAAGTGGTGTCTCAATAGCTCTAGCATTCCTATATCTCCTGGAAGCAGCCGTATTCCTACCAAGTAAACGTCGGCTGTGGCGAGGCATATTCTGAAAAAAAAAATAGATTGAGATTAATAATAAAAGCTTCAAAACCAGCAATTTCTAAACAAAGCATAAATATTTCCTGTCTTTTTGAGGTAAAAATCAAAATTTTTAAATTTTCTATTCAAAACAACCTTCAGATATGTTAAAAAGATTTCAAAAAACTAAAATCATAATATTAAAATACCAAAAAATTAATGCACAAAACCAGTTATCATTAAAAAGCTTCAAAAATAGACCAACCGCTGGATACGGCAATGAAAAAGCATGCTTTTTTGAGGTAAAAAATAGAAATAATTTTCTAAAATACAAAATACAACCCCTATATGTTAAAAAAAACTATAAATAATCTAAATATAAAATATTTAATCAAATAAATTAAAATATCTTTTAAAAAATTTTGAAAAAGGACTTCAAAAAGACAAATAAATGAAATTTCCTGTCTTTTTGAGGTAAAAATAAAAAATTTTAAATTTTTTATTCAAAATAACCTTCAGGTATGTTAAAAAAATTTCAAAAAACTAAAATCATTATATTATTACCAAAAAATTAATGCACAAAACCAGTTATCATCAAAAAGCTTCAAAAATAGACCAACCGCTAGATACGGCAATGAAAAAGCATGCTTTTTTGAGATAAAAAATAGAAATAATTTTCTAAAATACAAAATACAACCCCTATATGTTAAAAAAACTATAAATAATCTAAATATAAAATATTTAATCAAATAAATTAAAATATCTTTTAAAAAATTTTGAAAAAGGACTTCAAAAAGACAAATAAATGAAATTTCCTGTCTTTTTGAGGTAAAAATCAAAATTTTTAAATTTTTTATTCAAAATAACCTTCAGGTATGTTAAAAAGATTTCAAAAAACTAAAATCATAATATTATTACCAAAAAATTAATGCACAAAACCAGTTATCATTAAAAAGCTTCAAAAATAGACCAACCGCTGGATACGGCAATGAAAAAGCATGCTTTTTTGAGGTAAAAAATAGAAATAATTTTCTAAAATACAAAATACAACCCCTATATGTTAAAAAAAACTATAAATAATCTAAATATAAAATATTTAATCAAATAAATTAAAATATTTTTTAAAAAATTTTGAAAAAGGACTTCAAAAAGACAAATAAATGAAATTTCCTGTCTTTTTGAGGTAAAAATCAAAATTTTTAAATTTTTTATTCAAAATAACCTTCAGGTATGTTAAAAAAATTTCAAAAAACTAAAATCATAATATTATTACAAAAAATTAATGCACAAAACCAGTTATCATCAAAAAGCTTCAAAAATAGACCAACTGCTAGATACGGCAATGAAAAAGCATGCTTTTTTGAGATAAAAAATAGAAATAATTTTCTAAAATACAAAATACAACCCCTATATGTTAAAAAAACTATAAATAATCTAAATATAAAATATTTAATTAAATAAATTAAAATATCTTTTAAAAAATTTTGAAAAAGGACTTCAAAAAGACAAATAAATGAAATTTCCTGTCTTTTTGAGGTAAAAATCAAAATTTTTAAATTTTTTATTCAAAATAACCTTCAGATATGTTAAAAAGATTTCAAAAAACTAAAATCATAATATTATATATATTACCAAAAAATTAATGTACAAAACCAGTTATCATTAAAAAGCTTCAAAAATAGACCAACCGCTGGATACGGCAATGAAAAAGCATGCTTTTTTGAGGTAAAAAATAGAAATAATTTTCTAAAATACAAAATACAACCCCTATATGTTAAAAAAACTATAAATAATCTAAATATAAAATATTTAATCAAATAAATTAAAATATATTTTTAAAAATTTTGAAAAAGGACTTCAAAAAGACAAATAAATGAATCCGTAAAAGAAATCCCATGCTTATTTAAAAATATAAATAACCTATTTTTTAGATACAACCCATATATGTAGAAAATATAATAAATAAACTGTATTTAAAAGATCAAAGCAATAATTGAAAAATTCCATAAGAAAATTTAAAAAAGGACCTCAAAATGACCCATAATTGAACACAATGAAATTGCTTGCTCTTTTTTGCGATTAATAATAAAAAAAACAAATATTTTAAAAAACACAACAGCTATATGTTATAAATACCACAAATAATTTGTATTTGAAAGATCTAAATAAGTAAATAAAAATTTCTCAAAAAATATTTGAGAAGGGCCTCATAATGACAATCACATAAACATACCAATAAAATATCTTGCATCTTAGTGAAAAAAATAGAAATAATCCAAAATTTGTTTACAAAACTACCCATATATGTTGAAAACACCATAAATAATCTACTTTTAAAATATCAAAGCAATTAATTAAAATTTTGTTAAGGTCCTCAAAAAAGACATAAAATTGAGCACATTAATGAAATTTCAAGCTTTTTAGTGAAAAAAAAGAGAAATAGCCCAATTTTTTTACAAAACAACCCATATAAGTGGAAAACACCATAAATAATTCTGTTATTAAAATATCTAAACAATTAATTAAAAATTTTGTTAAGGTCCTCAAAAAAGACATAAAATTGAGCACATGAATGAAATTTCTAGCTTTTCAGTGAAAAAAATAGAAATACCCCTAAATTTGTAAAAAATAATATAAATTACCTTAGTCTTATAAAAATACTAACCACGTAAGTTAGAAATAGCATATATATTTTATTATAAATTAGCCTAAAAATTTATCTAAAATATAAAATTGATCTCATCAAGTAAGGCTTCAACTTTTTTCGGTATAAAATATGAAAACAATAAAATAAAAGTATCTTACCATGTATAAAAGTTATTATTAAAATTAAAATATATATATATATAAAAGATTAGAACTAATTTTGCAAGAAGCGCAAAGTAAACACTTTTGAAAGTGTAAACACTTCAACTCTGTTGAATTTTTTTTGTATTTTATCGATAACAGCAAAGTTATGTATGTTAAAGTTAGGAAAAATATTTTGATGTTAAGCAAAACCTGCTCCATCTCGTTTTACATAAATGTTGAAAATTTGGTCGAAATGGATGCATTGCAACGAAAGGTTTTAGCGAACACCACTTATGAAATTTCAATTTTATTAATATAGATGTCGTTAAGAATGGAAGAGTGCAACTGTTATGCTTACAATCCATGCCAAGAATCAGTTCCAGCCAAGTGAGCAGCGCACCCGCGACATACCGTAGCATTCTCCCGCGATGTCTACCACATTTATTTTTGTACAGTTTTTATAGATGGATGAATTTTCATATTTGCATTTTATCACAAGCTTAACATATTTAAATAGTTTTTTTTTTGTCGAAAATAAATTGTACATTTCGATATTATGAAAATTATGACATATATATGTAATATTATTGCAAATGTTCCTGTCGACGTATGGATAAACTGGCAGTCGTGAACGTGAGGCGAGTATTGATGTTCTTTACACACGCGGATAACAAGAAGTAGAGGCAGGGCTAGATGTTAGCACCGAGAGTGATCGGGGACAGCCCACGGGACAGAGGTAGAGGCCATGATACAAACTTGGATGCCTATCACCGAGACATGGAGAGAGGTCCCGAGAGAGACTGAAGTGGTCTGCCGATGGACACATTGTAGAACATACTGCCCCTGACCCACTTCTCAAACCCGTTGACAGAGGGCGTCTATAAAAAAGCCCCTGGAGGGGCCCCTTTAGAGCTGAGCGTTGCCTATTTCCTCCCCTCTGGCCCGCATCTGACCGCTATTTGTATCTTTATTTTGACCTACTATTTTTAATTTAAATACAAATAGGGGGGTACCTGTTTTATTAATAAATTTATATCATATATACAAAATATGGGGTGGTAGTGAATGGGAACAGTATACATTTTAATAGAAGGGTATAATATTATAAAGTATCGTCTCTAACTAATTGGAAGATATGTGAAATATACTAAAAGTGTCATTATTATACAGTTTGAAATATGCTATATACACTGGTCCGCAAAATTAAAGGAACAACATATTTTTTTCATTTATCTCAAATTTTATTGAACATTTATCAATGAAATTTTATACACAAATTTATTATTCCATTATTGATTAGAATACCCGATATCAAAGAATTCTAACACGTATTTTATGCAAATTAGCCGGTCAAGCAATGATCTTCTTTCAGTCAGTGCATAAATATCTTGTATATTGATGTTAATAAGGGGTGTGATCGCCTTTACCTGATAGACAGGCTCTACACAGGTGACCCATACTAAGAATTAGGGAGTTTATCAGCTCCTGTGGAATCAACGCCCACTCTTGTGTTAAGGCTGTTTCTAGCTCATGAGTGTTTCTAGGAGGGGGTTGGAGGGATGAGATCCGCCGTCCTAGGTTGTCCCATACATGCTCGATGGGATTTAGGTCTGGATCGAGATGGCAAATTCATCCGAGCAATTGCATGGTTTTGGAGAAAAGTGTCGACCACACCAGCCCTATGTGGACGGGCATTATCATCAATTATATAAGAAAGTTTTCTCCCATTTCCAATGATTGAGGCATCACATAAGCAGCCAGGAGTGCTGTGCGACCGCCCAAGAAGATTCCAGCCTAGACCATAAAACCTTGGCTTCTGTAGGGATCCCTTTCAACCATATTCCAGGGATTTTTCTGGTTCCTACCTCTCTCCAGACAAAGACACGACGAGAATCGCTGTTTAGAGAGAATCTGGACTCATCAGTGAACATTATATGCCTCCATTCATCTGGATTCCAGGCGACATGTTGTCTGCACCAAAGTTTCCTTGCTCTCCTTTAGGTGGTGTCAATGGCACACAAATTATGGGTCGTCGAGCATAGAGGCCCTTCTTCTGAAGCCTTCTGCGTATTGTATCAGTTGATACTAAGACTCCTGTAGCTGTATTGAGGTCACTTCGTAGTTGCGATGCTGTCATTCTTCTATTGCGACGCACAAGGAGACTCAAATAACGGTCTTGATTTAACGTTGTGACCCTTAGCCGTCCTTGTCCGGGTGTTCTGGCAACATTAGCTGTCGTTTGAACTTTTTTCCAAAGCCTTGAGACAACGTTTCTTGTCACTCCAAGCTATCTTGCTACTTCTGCCTGTGATTAGCCTGCTTCCATCGTTCCAATAACTTGCCTTTTTTTCTTGTGATTAATGTTGCCTATAAGCCATGAAAACTTTAAAAAACAAAAAGGTTCAATAAAAATCTAGCGGAGCGTAAAATTAGGACGCTTTGAGAAAGACTCGGGCACGTGCTGGAGGCGGAGTCGACGTAGACGGTGGTATTTTGCATATTGGGAACAACTTTATTTGTTTTTCTGTTTTACATACTCTCTTAATTCATGGAAGCTTTTGAATATACCAAAACTTGATATATATCCCTTAATATAACTTTTATTTTTCTCAAACATGTGTTGTTCCTTTAATTTTGCGGACCAGTGTATATATTTATATTCTCTTTTATATTTTTATTATTAAAAATATATATTTAAATTTTCAAATATATGAAAAAATATACATAATAATATATTTACAAGTTTAGAATTTGATAGGCAGTTGCATCAAATAAAATATTATGAGTTAGAATACAATACAATGAGTTATAGCCTTCATAATCAATTAGCACGACGCTTTAATTCAGCATTTTCAGACTATTTGGGTAGTTAATGAAAAACAGTCTCAATAATCTACCTATAATTAGGTTAGCTAGTTACCAAAGGTGTCAACCTAAAGTCATCAAACTGCGATGATTCCAAACATTCTACCAAAATGGTCTAGTAATACCCGAAGAGATATGTGATGAATATCAATACAGTATAAAAACTTGTGCCTAGATCATCGCCCTCTTCCTGGAAAGTGGAGAGAGGCTTGCGTGTGACTTCTTCGGAGTGTTGGAAGGTCGCTAGGTCTAAAGAGGGGGACTGGAGCCCACCGTCGTCCGGGTGGAGCCTCTTTAGGGCGGGTGTGTGTCGCGAGAACGCGCCGTCCTCGTCCAGCCCAAGCACAAAGGAAAAAAAAAAAGAACTTTATATGATTATCATTGCCTGATATTACATATTTATACATTTAGAATGCCCGCACATTCCAGTCACAAAATTATCTTATGTCCTTTCAAATAATAATTATTCAATGGAGATGAATGCCTTGTTCAATTTTGAATTATTATTAATGCAACTAATACCTCGAACACATTTAATTGGTAAAAATATATATATTTATACCTAGAAACAGGATAATAAAATTTTCAAAAAAAATGTTTTTATCATAAATCTATGGCTTGTCACTTCCCAAAACTGGGTATATATTTATATAGGAATAAATTATCGTAAAGATAGAGGCTGCCTTGTCGGTATTCATAGATCTGAAAATTAAAGATACTTCGGCAAGTATATCTTTTGACAAAAATCAACGCCTTGCCAAATGTTTTAATATTTGCCTGCTCCTGACGAGGACAAAATATTTATACATAGATACATATTTTTCAATTTATCAAACAATTTGGCCGCTGAATCTCTGATTCTGGTAGAGCGCCATCTAGCGAATGAAATTGTAACTAAAATCAATTCCGAATTTTTCATTATTTGTCCTAAAATCTCATTGCATCCTGAACACAATGGTGTTTACCGCATTACTCTAGCGCAAATATTCGCGGAGTTATTAATTTTCAAAGTTGTGCACTTTTGGATTACCCTTTATAATTAATTTTCTGGAATAAATTAAATAAAGTATGTTCTGGAATATCAATACAGCGGCACTCTCCTAGATATATTTCATTCTTTCTTAAGTTTTGTCCATGGGTAAACCGCCCACTTCATTATTCAGACGGTTAGTAGATAAATCCTGATGGCCGCTATAAGGAGGTCATCACAGATTAGCAAGAATCTCCTATTATTTTTGTTTGTAGTAAGGACAGTTAGAATTCATTTATTTAGAAAAATAAAAGAAAAAATAGCACCTATATATTAGATTATTTCAATAATATATGCTGATATATGACACACTAGTACCTCATATTCAATTCATTAATTTTCAATAATTCTTCTTTCCTTTTTCTATATGACATTTGTTTTAATTATCTTAATCGATTCGCAATACAACTATTTATGTTTTTTCAAATTATCTAAAATAATTTTTTCAACATTGAACGTCTTTTTGGTTTCAAAATATTGAATTAGTTTCATGTGATATCAAAGTTTTTCTGAATTGAGGAGCCCTCAGAGAATTTAGTCAAGAAGTCGGTTTTTCTTGATTATCAAAATATATTTATATGCCCATTTAAAAAAATGCATTATGTAATTTTGAAGAATCGAATTGTTGAAAGATGGCCCAGGAATACGAATCTGTGAATTTAGAATAGTCCAATTTACCATCCACCTTACATCATCCTAGGGTCCTTTTTTTCATGAAACTTTTTTCTTATATAACGTGACACACTCTGTGAATCAATATATTTCAATCACTTTTTTAGAATTATTATATTTTTATTAAGAAGTGCATTTCTGTATAGATACCTAATCAATATAGTCTGTAGTGTGAGAAGACGTTGTGACAAATATTCGTAAAGCTAGATACAGGGCGAATATTTTCGAACAAATGGAAATTATTATGAAAGAATATTCGTTCCTATTTTATTGTGTAGTTTATTGTATAGTACCTTGTTGAAGGACGTCATAGTCCGAAAAGCTTGCAAAGATTATATCGCATAAATAAAAGAAACACGTCGCTGTTAGCTTGGATTCCTTCCTTGGATTCCTTCCTTGGATTCCCTCCTTGGATTACCTCCTTGGATTCCTTCCTTGGATTCCTTCCTTGGATTCCTTCCTTGGATTCCTTATTTGGATTCCTTCCTTGGATTCCTTCCTTGGATTCCCTCCTTGGATTCCTTCCTTGGATTCCCTCCTTGGATTCCTTCCTTGGATTCCCTCCTTGGATTCCCTCCTTGGATTCCTTCCTTGGATTCCTTCCTTGGATTCCTTATTTGGATTCCCTCCTTGGATTCCTTCCTTGGATTCCCTCCTTGGATTCCTTCCTTGGATTCCCTCCTTGGATTCCTTCCTTGGATTCCTTCCTTGGATTCCCTCCTTGTATTCCTTCCTTGGATTCCCTCCTTGGATTCCTTCCTTGGATTCCTTCCTTGGATTCCCTCCTTGGATTCCTTCCTTGGATTCCCTCCTTGGATTCCTTCCTTGGATTCCTTCCTTGGATTCCTTTCTTGGATTCCTTCCTTGGATTCCTTATTTGGATTCCTTATTTGGATTCCCTCCTTGGATTCCTTCCTTGGATTCCCTCCTTGGAATTCTTCCTTGGATTCCTTCCTTGGATTCCTTATTTGGATTCCCTCCTTGGATTCCCTCCTTGGATTCCTTCTTTGGATTCCTTTCTTGGATTCCCTCCTTGGATTCCTTCCTTGGATTCCTTCCTTGGATTCCTTCCTTGGATTCCCTCCTTGGATTCCTTCCTTGGATTCCTTCCTTGGATTCCCACCTTGGATTCCTTCCTTGGATTCCCTCCTTGGATTCCTTCATTGGATTCCTTCCTTGGATTCCTTCCTTGGATTCCCTCCTTGGATTCCTTCCTTGGATTCCTTCCTTGGATTCCTTCCTTGGATTCCTTATTTGAAATGATGTCTGGTGATTTATTCTCTTGTAATTTTATCAAATGTTGAATATTGACTTTAAAATATATATTAAGAGAGATAAATATTTGTGTCAACGATATAATATCTCTATCATTTAAAGAAGAAGAAATAAAAATTAGGTAGAATAGTTTCTTTTATAGAGGAAGATTGTACAAGATTTCGTTCAAGATGCCCTTCTCACTCGTATCATTTTGTACCCGTTGAAGAGCGTCTTTCCCGAAAGCTTTAATCATCGTCCTCTATAAAAGAAGCTCTTCTCCTCGACTTTTGTTTCTTCTTCAATAAATATTTGTAATATATGTTCCTACATTAACGTGAAACCTTAGTGTATATTTCAGAGATCAAGAATTTGACGATATAAATCGGTCGATTTTAGAACGCTAATTATGAAGTAAACTGAGATTTTTGGATAGATGAAATTGAAGCTGAATTGACTTGTATTGAACTTTACTATCTCCTGCTACAAGAAGAGAGGCAAAAAAAATTATTCACTGCAATTTAAAATATGTATCGAATAATATATTTATAATTTCCTCAGTAAATATTCTGTTTCAATGTTAAATTACTTTTTTGTTCACTTCTTTATCTCTTTGCTTCTTGGATCCTGCAGTCGAGTTTTTGTAAGACTTTGGGTCTTAATGGGGGCTTTTGTTGTTATGTTGTATATAAGTGTGCGTATGTATATATCATACTTACGTAATCTTTTTCTTCTTCTGTATATTTTCCCCTTTCACAGGCCTATCTCTCTTGTAATCTCGGGGAGAATCCTCTATAAGACCAGTGTGTCTCAATAAAGGCTTTTGTGTGTGTGTGTATTTATTTTATTGAAAATTAGTGACAGTGAATTTTCTTCATACTTTGCTTGTGGTACATCCCTCTTGAGTGTCCAGCAGTAGTCAGCAAGCATACCGGTTTCACGGTTTGGCCAGCTTTTTTTAATGTAATGCCTTTCCCTATCTCTGCTATCCCACTCACACAGAAAACAACAAAATTTTGTATATCCAAGCTGTAATCCACGCAAGAGAGCAATGACTTTCAAATCGCTGCATATTTTCCAACCGTATCTTTCATATTCTATCTTTTTCAAAAGCAGTTTCATGTTTTCGTAAACTTTCATGATGGATGCATGTGCTATTGGCACCGATGGAAACTTATTTCCGTTGTAAAGGAAAACGGCTTTCAAACTAATTTTTGAAGAATCAACGAATAATCGCCACTCTTCTGTATAATAGTCATAAACAAGCGCTTCCATTAGACTAACATCATTGCAATTTACTAAAGCATTCTCTTGTGAAAAGAAGTCTTGATATTTATTCATCATGTAATGATGTTTACTTAGAAAATGTTTACGTAACATTTTCTGAAATATTACTGTACATACCAATTTATAGAAAAAATGGTTATCCTGTAAGAACTATGGGTGATGGAAAACTTATGATTTGATTTTTGAATTCAGCATGAAAAGTTACATTAGAATCAGCATCAGGTTTTCTCCGGCAAAAAAAAAGGTTTTTTGTAGACCTGTGTAATTTATTTCAATGAGAAAAGCTATAATTATGCAAATATTTACGTGTATATATATTATATTCTAGTTTCTTGGAAAGTTGCCTGTCGAACGACGTGTCAAAGTCCGAAAGCTTGCCGAATTTACAGCATTAATAAAAGAAATTCGTCCCCGTTAACTTTTATTCCTTCTTCAACATAAACAATATTATGCCATTTCTTTTCCTTTATAGATTTTATATATAAAATATCCGTCTATATAAAAGGCTATATATGAGAATAATTCAATAAATAATTATTTTTAGAGAAGTAATGAAGTTGTTTAAGGAAGTTTTTACTACCAACCTCTGGTATCTTTTGAATGCGCATGTTATAGTATTCGTACTTAATTATTGGATTCAGTAAGTGGTCCCAAGGTTTTCAGCTTGAGTTGAGGAATCTTCAAATCCCATTAAGTCACTTGTGTTTTACCTCTAGATGAGAAAAATAGTTTTATAACTTAATATGAATCTAAAGAATAAAAATAAACTTTTCTATCTTTTTTTTTAATCTAAACTAGATATTGATTTAACGATTTTAAAAGAGGTCAAATATTCGGCATTCAATGATGATCACATATGACTCCCAGCAGGTGTGGTATGGACAACGACATGTTGATTTCAGATCGTTTGAAAAAAACTGCGTGAAGAGGCGACCAAAATATGTGTGTTAGCGCGCACACACACCAAATATTGGTATTTTATATTTTATCTGAACGGTTAAAGATTAAAAGTTATCGGTCTGATCTGTTAAACGTTTCATCACGATGTAAAACAAGAGGTTGCCATTTTCAAACTCAAAGCAGTGTATGAAAAATATTAAATGGAATTCAAGCTATATTGAGGAGCATTATTTCATTATTATAACCCAGAAGTCAATCTGGAGTTGAAACGATGTGTAAGGTTTAGAGTTTTTCTCTAAAGAAAGAAATATAAGAAATGAAATCAATAAAGCACGAATTTTTGTTTTATTTGTGAAAGAAACAGTGTGGCTTAATGCTTTCTTTTCTTATATATATATATGTTATATAAAAGTATTATTTTATTTTAAATTATAATTTCATAGATTCAAATACTCTGCTAAATCGACCGCCAGAGGTCACTCTTCCCATATAAAAAACACGTTTTTGTTTTATCCCAATGGTCGGCTCAAACATGTTTGTGAATATGTAAATATTCTTTTGTTTTATTTATTCTTACGCCTTAAGCCAGGCAGTACTTTAATCAAATTATGTTCTTATATATTACTTTAGCTCAAATAAAACAAACTCTGATCAAAATCATTTTCGTTATTATACTTTCAATATTTATTCAACGACTGCATCACCAATACCATATAGTTCTAAAAAGAACCAGCAAATAACTCCATAGCTTAATCCTCAAGATAACCAAAATCAAAATAATATATTTTTTTTATATAAGATATATATAGGTGGCCTTTTATGATTGATGATTAATGTATGCCTAACTTGCCTTGTTCCTAATGTTTTCGGAAGAGAATTGCTCGATACAAATATCAATATGTGAGTAATAGTTACCTAAAATTATTCGAAAAAGAAAAAATGAACAATATTAAGGTAAAGGTTTTTTTTTATTTTTATTTTGATTTTCGTAAGTTTTCGAGCAAAATTTCTGCTCTGATTTCAGATTACTGTACAAAGTTCAACTTGATATTGTATATAGAAGTATATGCCCGTTGAAGAGCAGAAATTTTGGTCGAAAGCTTGCGAAAATCAAAATTAAAAGAAACCCTTTACCTTAATATTGTTGATTTTTTTCTTTTTCAAATATCAATATGTAAAGTGACTGTCCTAAATTCTTATGTCAATAGTTTATCTGAATACCAATTTAAAGAATCCACCCTTCATTATAGCATATATAGGGATAATCGTCAAATACAGTATTAGAACTCTCAGAATCGAGGTCGGGTAGATTAAATTACATGTAAGTGGCAGGGCACTGTTCACATGAGACGGAGTAGACTGCGCCCACAGAAAGAAGGGGGGCAGGAGGAGCTGAGGACTTAGTATGAGGATGACGGAGGGATGAAAGAAGGTTCGGGGAGTTTTTATATATGGTACGGATGCCATAGGATTTAAGCTTTCTGGCTATATCAACAGAGGAGGGGGAGTAAGGGAGAAAACACAATGATCTGTATGTCATGGAAGGATTGGAAGTTGCAGGTGTATAAGTATATTTATTAATGAACGAGAGCGGAAAAGAAGCCGCGGAGAGCTGGGTTATAATGCGATTTCTTTCTATTATTTTAAAGATGTCTATGGAACAATGGGTGGATATTCTTTTTGTAAGAGTTCTAACAAAATTGATTTTATGGGAGGTAGGACAGTGAGAATTGTAGTGAGTGCAGCAGGGTGGGCATTGTTTTTTATGATAAACTGTAGTGTGAAATGAGGATGGGGTGCGAATAATTAAGATATCTAGGAATGGGAGAACATGGTTAGTTTCAGTTTCTAGAGTAAAGGAACTATCATGGTTGTAATTATTAAGGGTTAATAGTATGAAGCTCTCCTGACTTTTTTTGCATATACAGAAGATATCATCAATGTATCTTCGCCAGAACTGAATATCTGTAGGGAGGGTATGGGTGATCCAATTATCTATTCTGGTCATGACTATTTCAGCAATAATGGTAGATAGAAAGGTAGGTAGATGTCGAAGGGCTTTTGCCCGAAAGCTTGCCCTAATGCACCAATAAAAGATACTCGTCTTCCTTCGCCATGTTTTTTATCGTCTAAATTATTATCATTATTATCATAATATTCTTTGTTCCGGAAAATTATTATTAATAAAATTCGTTAGGCAAACTTTCACTCGGATAAAACCCGGGCGAAGCGGGTAAACATCCGCTAGTAATTTTATAAATTTTATGACATGTGACCTTTTATAGACAAAGGTGAAAAAAATTATAAAAGACAAGTTATTATCAATAAATTACCTCTAAGACAAACCTTGACTTATGTTTCATTTATAGGTCAGTTTAAATTGGCACATTTTTATTTGCTTCAAATATTGTATACTTTAACATTCTGCACATGTAGAAAAACTTAAACATCCTGAATGCTATTTATGTAAAAATAGTAAACCTCTTGCATATTACACCTTTTCAGTTTAAGATAATTATTAATATAGAGTTTATTTTATTTTACATATTTGACGCGATATCCCAGCTTGGGACACTTGCGCCTAAATAGATTTTAGAAACCTATATACAATTCTTTTTATATACAATATCAATATAAGGATTAAAACAAAATTAAAACTGAAAGTTGAGTTTATCAAACATAAAATAAAATCTGAAATGAATTTACAATATATATTGAATTTTACATAGGTATCTTTGTTATATACAAATTCGCACATTGCTTCGATGGGATAAAAATGATTACTTCTGTAGCTGTGAAAGATTGGACATTCTATTAATAAATGTATAGTCATTAAACTGAGTTTTTATTACCTGTTAATTTAGAAAATTGACAAAATGTAGACTAAAGTTAACCTATGATGTGTAGACCAGATAAATTATTCAAAGTATTTTAGGACGATAAAAAATATTGATAATTGATTGCAATCAAAATGTAATATAAACATATGTGCAGGGTGGATTTCTCCAGCGAACATGCCAAAACTTTAGAGCCAACTACCATGGATCCTACTAACCGTCTAAGAACAACCAGACAACCTGCCAGCACTAGTATCGAGGGAAAAAACATAGTAAAATGAGAAAAATGAAAACTTGTATTCATTTCTTTTTTTTCGGTTTGTTGTTCAAATGGGTTTGAGTAATATATTCTACCGATGCTCCATTTATTTTTTCAATAGAAGGTTTAAAACTAATCTACCTCTCGACTACCAGGCTTTCACACCTGAATATATTTTGAAAATAGATCAATTCATAAATAAATCTTTAATTAAAAAGGCATATATTGGATTAAATGATCATATAAATGTTATAATACCTTGAAAACGGTTGGCGTTCAGCCAACTGGAATATTGGTAAAATAAATGATATTTTGATCCAATATATGCCATTTTAATTAAGAATGAAGATATATAACAAACTTAATAGTTTTTGTGCGCTTACTTTATTTAGAGAGTTTCCTATACACTCTAATATCATGAATGAATATTATATATTTTAGAAAATAATATAGATAATCAAACGCTTTTGAGATTCTTTATTTGTCGATCATAGTTACTCACATTAACCCTTCTAAAGATTATGTTTTCTTGAATTCAAGTTTCTAAATTATATATACTATGTTCATGAATAAAATAGAAAGGATGTAAAAAAACTAATACAATACCATCCTATTAATAGATAAATGAATAAATCAAATGAAAGAAAAATAAAAAAAACACTCATCAGGACAAATTATTAGAGAAAGAACACTCATATCCCATATAACAAAATAATAAAGACCAGAAAATCAAAATAAAACTGAATCAGAAAATGTATAAGTTTATAACAGATGGATCCATCAATTATTATATTCGGGTGATAAACCCAAAATTCGAAAATGAAAAACCTAACGCCATGGAAACAGAGAATATAATTTACAAAAGAGACTGTTTAAACATCACAACGAGAAATATACAGGTGAAACAGAGGAAAACACAATGAAAGAGAGGATCAAACATCATAATTGACTCAGCGGTACTAGAAAAATTGCCAACATTGGGCATAGGATAGATAAGAATCAAATGGTTATCTAGATCCTACCACACAATATTGCTATCACATGAATATGACTAGCTATTTTAATCACTCTTTTCTGATGAAGGATCTATTAACAAAATTATTTCTCCTTTAGATTACTTTTAGAGATCTATATAGCTGGCGGTTAAAATATATTGGAAATTCTTATTTAAATTATCATATTTCAGTAATTAAAAAGTTGTATGATTGACAACTGTATGCTCTATGAGGTTTATCATGGTTTAGATTTACAGATGTTGACATGTCATGTGCTAAATCTACATATATTTACAGCTATACACATAACATGGCTTGTATTTTATGTTTATATTATTTAGTTTGCTTGCATTGTTAGAATGAGAGCATTCAATGGTTAACAAATACTGGTACTACATGTGCAGTCATAACATGCGATTGCTAGTTTCTCTAACATTCCAGGTCCTGGGTGATTCTAAATAATATATTAAATACCCATTTCTTGGTTTCTCAAGAAGCCTCTGGGACCAAAAATATTTTTAGTTGCAGTCGTACAGCCTGCTCCACGCTGTCGAGCGTCAACAACGCGATACGCGTTCGTGAATGGCTTTTCTTGATTTGTGAAGAAATTGGGCTGCCCAAATATCGGGAATATAATATAGAATATCTATATAGATAATACCGTAACAAAGTTTTCCATTGTAAATTCCTGAGCTATCTCCTCCGAAGATTCTGAACTACACATAACGATCTATATACCAAAATTTTCGTTTTTCTTTTCTTCGTATGATAGGCCTGTTTTTATTTTCCTAATGTTAACAGTTATTTGTATTTTTTAATTTAATAATTTTTACAATCGTAGATTTTTTGCATTTATCATCATCAATTCCTTTGTTTTGAAATGCGTTCTTTTGTCTTATTACCTTTTACTAATTTATAATATATATTTCGTATTTCTGATTCATTTGATTATGATTATAATTTGTAAGTACTTTGTTATAGTTTTTCATTTAAATAGAGCTCAATTTTTGTGTATGTTTTCTATTTGCAGTATCTTTCTTAATGTCTTTGGCAACGTTTTTTTTTCTCATAAATAGGCTGAGGTTATATTATTTTTCGAATTGTAGATTGAATTATTACTTTTATTCTATAATAATTATCTTTTATAAGTGTTTGTTATAGTTTTTCATTTGAATTTAGCACAATTTTTGTATCTGGTTATCTTTTTTGGCATCTTTTCATCTCTCTTTGGCATCTTTTTTTTCTCATTAATAAGACCTAATCCAAATAATTTAATAGTGTGTGACGTTTCAGCAACAGCATCAGACAAAAGAATAAATGAACTAACGAATAAAATCTCATTTATTCTTTTGTCTGATGATGGTGACATTTCTGTTGCCAAAACATCACACACTAATAAATTATTTGGATTAGGTCTTATTTTCTTTTGTTAATTTGTTATAGTTTTTCATTTGAATTTAGCTCCATTTTTGTGTCTTATTTACTTTTTTGAAGTATCTTTCATAATGCCTGATTTGATTACTTGATCTGTTATAGTTTTCATTTGAATTTAGCTCCATTTTTGTGTCTGATTTTCTTTTTTGCAGTATCTTTCATAATGCCTGATTTGATTACTTGATCTGTATAGTTTTTCATTTGAATTTAGCTCCATTTTTGTGTCTGTCGTTTTTTTTCTTCTCATAAATAGGCTGATGCTGTATTTGTGTACTCAATTGTTGCTTTTTGTGTCTGGTTTCTTTTTTGCAGTATTTTTTTGGAATCCTTTTTTTTTTCATCAATTGTTTCCTCACATGCTTGGAATTTTCTTTTTATGCCTGTCCTGGCTTTCAGTTTTATAGTTTTCCTCTGCTTGGTTCTTATTTTACCTTTTTTTTTTCAGCGTCTTCTGTCATGCCTCGAAAAGGCCGTGGAAGACTCACTCCCCTAACCGCTAGGCGTGCTAATATGACTCGCCGCAGACACAAAACCCCAATTGCTATTTCTCTTGTTTACTTTTTACCAATGCCTATAGTTTTTCACCTGAAAGATTTTTTTATTTTATTTGTTATTCAATAAACTTTTATCACTTATTTTTGGTCTTCTTTTTATTTACTTATTTTACTGGGGGTTGGTGGAAGGATGGTCTAAACCGTTGGTTTTCGAACGCTACGACCCGGGTTCGATTCCCGCTTTGGGCACTTTTTTCTGAAAAAATAAAAAATAAATGCTCCAATGGCTTCCGATTCTTGCAAAAGTCCAACTCCACCAGCAAGCGCAAGTAATCAAACGGGGCTCTGGCACATTTGTAAATGCAAAGTCGAACTGCTTTTCACATGTTTAGACATGTGGTGTACTTACAATAAAATCAGTCACCTACTCTACCCACCATGATTATCAAGGCCTGTACCACGTGTACTAGGGATAAGCAAAAAAAAATATTTTAGTCATTTATCTATACATACAATTATTTGCATACAATTATATACATACAAATATATGCATACAATTATATACATACAATTTTCTACATTTTTGCACTCTGCAGTCTAATATGTTGTTAATAATAGGGGTTTTAGACAAATATCAACTGTTGAAATTTGAATTTCCAAAATAGTTGAATTATCGAATGTGTCGAATTAGTTTGTCATATGATAGGCCGTAGGTCGAGACATCAAAAATGGTCAAATTATCATGTGTTGAATTAATTAGATTATATTGTATATATAAAAAATATCGAATTGTTGTTTTTAATGAGGTCTTTTAAATGAATTTATTCCTTTAATATGTTGTCATATCTGCAATTTTTTTTCATTTCCAAAATATTTATTTACACTTTCACCAATGCCTATAGGATCTTTGCGATGGAACAGGTATGGTGTTCTAGCGCATGTGCTCTCATGTCCTTGAAGCACATATACTGACAGTACCCAAAGTTGCACACACTGTATAATGTCTGAAATATTTTTTTTTCCCCTTCGGATACCAACTTTCGCTTCATTCTAGAGAGGCTTTATGTTTCACTAAGGTTGGCTTTTGCTATGACTATAAAGAGGGCTCAAGGCCAAACCTTTGCTACAAGAGCCTGTGTTTACGCACAGACGCCTTTATGTGACTTTTTCAAGTGTGCGAACTTTGGATAGCATACATGTAAAGTTGAACCCAAGTATATATAGAATGTAGTTTTTATGAAGTCATTTAAATGAATTCCTATTATAAATCGTCTCCTCTGAAATATAGTTTGTAAATTTATATTCTGATTTATTTTATCCTTTTTTTTTCATTTCCAAAATATATATTTACACTTTTCGCCAATGCCTAAAGTTTCTCACCTGAAAGAAAAAAAACTCCGCCTTTGCCGGTCCCAAGCCAGGATGAAAAAGGAGGAGGGGGAGCAGTAACAAGCTCACTAAAAAAACCTGGGCTCAGCTGGCCCGGCTGATAGTACTTTGTAAGGGCTCCTAATCCAGGGATACATTCTTTTGGAGCTAAGTCAGTGGCCTGCCACTGAGTAGTGCTCCCAGTCTTGATGACAAAGGCAGACGCATTCTACTTTACCCAATCATGATGGTTGTTAATTTCAAGCTTTACAAGCTTGACACTCTAATATGATTGAGTGAAGATAAGAAAGGAGAAAAAAAAAATTTTTGTATTTTTTTTTTGTCAATAATCTATTTATTATCAATTAATTTGATTTTGGTCTTTATTTATTATTCCCCTGCTCTATACATACATTTTGTACATTTACAATGTCAGCCGTTTTCTCTGTAATACCTTTTTAGCAGTGAAGTTATATTTGAGCAACAAACAATTGTTGAAATTTAAAATGGTCGAATTATCGATAGTGTTTAATTACAGTTTGTTATATGATAGGCTGTAGGTCAGGACAACAAAACATGGTCGAATTATCGAGGTTATATTGTATATATAAAACTAGAAATGTAGTTTTAATGAGGTCCTTTTAATAATTTCATTCCTTTTATATGTTGTCTTATCTGCGATATAGTAGCATTTTTTGCAATTTTATTTGCTGATTTGTGTCATTTTTTCATTCTAAATATATTTATTTAAACTCTTCAACTAATGCCTATAGTTTCTTTCCTGAAATTGCTTACCAAACATGAGTTGGTTGTATTGTTATGCTTCGGAGATATTTTAATCCTAAGCAGGGTCTTTACGAATGGTACACGTATGGTGACACAGTGCATGTGCTCTCATGTTCTTGAAGTAGTGTAGATGTGTTGTTTGCACTTTTATTTTCTGATTTGTTAGTATTTTTCTTCTATTTTCATTTTAAATAATTTTTTAGGCATAGGAACCAATGCCTATAGTTTCTCACCTGCGGGCCCTTCGAGTAAACCCCGGGCGTTGCCCGGGTCACTCGGCTAGTATTATATAATATAATATGAAAATATAGGGAACAATATAAGGAACAGCTTAATCAATGTTTAGTTGATTTCTGTTCCACCAGATGGCGCTCTGCTATCTAAAACGCACATGTGCTTTTGTTCAGGATATGCTTTCATTATTTTTAATATTATTAATTAATATATTTGTAAGTGACATTTTATATAAATTTACCTAATATTCCTACTACAGCCCTGAAATCCGATTGAATATGTAAATATGTTATGCTTAGAGATATATGTGGTAATTAATTAGTGTTTGAAATAGAAACATGCGAAGTGTAATTTCTCAGAAGCGGGAAAGACCTACGATAAGAAAAGGCCCGTTATTTTTTGTGGATCTCAGATACTAGTATTTTTTCAAAAAACCAACATAGAGTTATTTGAGCAAAACGTTTCTCGTCTGACTACTCAGGAAATAGAGATGGTTGGAGAGATTAAATTCAGGTCTAAAAACAACCTGCGCTTAAAATAGTTTTTCTTTTGAGAGACCTTTTAAATAACATAAAAACTAAATTCCTTAAGTGCTTTTTCATTTGAGAATATCGATATTTTCACACCTGATTAGATCAATTATTGTTTAATTATAATTAAATATTGGTTCAAATTATCTATAAACTATTAATTAGAAATAAAGCGTAAGGAGAAAAGATTTTTCATTCACAAAATCGTGCGACAAGCCCTCGAAGGGCGTGGCTGCCCGAGGGCTTGTCGCACGATTTTGTGAATGAAAAATCTTTTCTCCCTACGCTTTATTTCTAGTTAATATAATCAGTGGAGAAAGTTTTCTTGCTTTTATTATCTATAAACTATTTTGAATTTTATATTTTTAAGAGAAAACAAAAAAGAATAAAATTAATATAATATTAAGTGTTGAAACCTTTCATCGAAGAGGCTAGGATAGATCGCAATTCAGTAGCATCACAAAAAAAGCCTTTTTAATTAAAACAGATTTAAATATATATTTAGTTGACATAAATTCTTGGAAATATTAGTTTTATCAATCTTTAAAGGTTACACCAGATCTCAGAATCTAACTCAGGAAAAGTGTATACTGTAAACGTGTAGTAAAATATCCACAGAGAATTGTACTATCGCATGCAAAGATAGAATCTGAAATAGGTATTGTTAATCTGAAAAAAAAAGTTTCAATAGTCACATAGTCTTAGCAATAACATGAACGGAATTTCGTCTTTAAAATAATAGAAGGCAATCAAATCGATACAACTGGGATAATAAATAGGATTTATTATTTTATTTTTGCCAATTCGTTGAATAAATGAAGAATTGTACAATTAGCGATTTAACAAAGTAGTTAAATAAAAGTATAAAATCTGTATCGAAGCGCAATAATTAGCGGCACATGCGTAGAGGCTAAAATAAGATATTACTAACCAATGACCTCTTACTATGACCTTTAAGGTTTTACATAGAGCATTGCCCTACTCTAACCTAACTATACAACAAGTATGTTTATAAAAGTATACATTTCAACAACAGATTCAACCATTTAAAATAAAATCTGACTTTAGAAAAATGAAATTATTAAACACACATTTTTTTTCACAAATAAAACAAACTTTCTACTATCCTTACTGCTTTGAAAATTGGAGGTCTAAAAGCGGTCTGTTGGATGAAATAGAGGAAACCGCTGGGAGAGTTTACTATTAATGAGTCAAACCTTCCTATTAATACATTGTATTAATTGCAGTAAGAACAGTAGAATGTTTATTTTATTCATAAGAGACACATTCGTGCTGAATAGATTTTAAAAATAAAGAAGGTATATCCTGATCAGAAGCACATGTGCTTTTTAGATGGCAGAGCGCCATTTAGTGGAACAGGAATCAACTTAACATTGATTTAACCTGTTCCCTGATATTTGACCAACCTATTATTTTTTTTTGATAAATCAAGAAAAGCAATCAGTGGCTCCTCTTTTCGCCTATAAAAACTACCATATTAATTTTTACAAGGAAATATTGTGATAAATACATGTATATAAACGAGTCGTGGTCCTGTCTCAAAGTGGTAATTTTCGTTTAAATTGTTCTTTTGAAATAAAATACTAAAAGGTTTCCATTATATAGATACATGGCTGCCTAACTATGTCTACACAGGTGGGAAATAAATGGTTTGAGCATCCAGCTGGGTAGGTAGTAGTAAAAAGTAACAGAATCGTTAATATGACCTGAATAATCAATGTGTGCCAGGTGCTATATTGGTTGCATTGATATATGAAATTTATTATAAAACGTTTTGTTGCTCCATGGAAAGGATGGTGGCATTGCCCGTTAGTCAGATTTCAGCCATATTTGAGAGTTCCCTGTAAGCCTTCACGGTTACCGTAGCGGCTCGGGGCTCAAGGAGTCCCCACCATTCTTCGCCCTACAGGGCAGTCCCTTACTTGTGCTGCTTCTCCCGCCCACCATGTAGAGGAGAACTTCTGAGCTGGATACATTACAAAAACCAAAATACCCAAGCCCATATTCAACCTCAACAAAGAATTAAAGACAACACTTTCAAGAATCTGAGGAGGACATATTAAAAGAATGACGATAAACCCAGACATGACAATATCCTACAAGAATTGCAATTACTATCACAACACCCAACTACTCCGGGCCACATATACAGTTTCCCGGACATCCTTGCAGCTTTCTATATGGCAGACATCAATCCAGAAGAGGACATCCATACGGACAAGACACCTTTGTTGGCTGGTATTGTGATCAGTGTGCACGGACCGATCTGATCTGCTTTATGGACAAGACATCACCACCACCATTATGTAACGTTAATCAATTATGGAATAAAGTCATTCTATATATATACACTGGACCCTCGGTTTGCGAGCATAATCCGTTCCAGAGCCATGCTCGTACTCTAAAACTCTCGTAGTGCGAAACTAATTTCTTATTTTTAATAATTGAAACTCGGGCAATTCTTCTTGCTACGAACAATTGCACAGTCTCCCACATTTTACATATTTCCCGAATCTGATCTGAAAGGAGGGATCCCAGTGAATTTTCATCCATCACGATTACGGGCAACCATCACGAGTTGCTCGTAATGCGAAATTTCACTCGTAATCCGAGGTAAAATTTTTCAAAAAATTTTGCTCGTACTGCGAAAAGCTCGTACTCCAAGGTGCTCGTAAACCGAGGGTCCACTGTATATATATACTAAAATAATATAAACTTTCTGCCATCATAAATATACCATAAACTAAAAATTAATGCATTTATATTACATTACAAATGAATAGAGATATACCCTATTAATACAAATTAAAACGCCAATGATTATTTTAGAGCACTCTAAAGAAGTGGTCTGGTAGATTGAGAGAGAGAGAGAGAGAGAGAATTGGCCAAACCGTTGATAGGGTTCACCACTAACGAGCCAAGCCCTCCCAATGTATTTTTTCATCTCAGTAAGAAGATTAGATGTTCGATTATTTGTGAAAAAAAAGATTCGAGTTTTGGTGCTTTCATTTGTATTATATAGATGGCGTGTTATTGCTATATATATATATATATATATATATATTTATTTATTTTCATTTATATACTCATATATAGAAAGAGAGACAAACTCAAGGAAGATTTATATTTTGATGTGGCCGATCGTCCATTTGTTTTTTTAAGGGGACAAATTTTCTTAAATCTCGGTTATCTCTCGTGTGTCTTCAATAAAGGTTACTGTTCTGAATATAGAGCAATCCATATTTAAATCTTTAGATAATAAAGAGGCATATTTTAGATAAAATAAAATAATTATTTCCCAATATTTCGTTTGGCTGAATGCTAACCTTTGTATAGACATTGATTGACACAATACATTGACTATGGCGCCCTGAGTGTGTTTATATAAAATTGTATGCCTTGACAAAGGTTGGCGTTCAGCCAACCGATATATTACCAAATATATATTTTATTCAATATATGCCTTTTTAATATCTGAAGGTCACTGTGTATCAAATATATTTCATAGTTATCATATAAACCCATTATAAATGCTATATTATTGAATCAATGGCTTTGTACTTTTGAGCAAATGAAGGAAAATATTCCAAAAGATCACTATAGTTTATTTAAAAATGAATAACTTGAATGCCTCTTTATTTTTAATGTGACGCCATAAATATCTCCATGTCTACAAAGCATAAAGGATTTCAACTTCAAGGATTTTAACTAATATTTGGAAGTACTCTTTATGCTGAAATTTTAAGGAATATTTCATATATACATTTAAAGATATATATAGTCGTGAACGCGCGGGTGATCCAAAAGTTCCGCGCAATTTTTTTAATTAATATCTCCGCGAATATTTGCGCTAGAGCAATGCGGTAAACACCATTATGTTCAGGATGCAATGGTATTTTTATGGCAAAAAATGAAAAATTCGAAATTTATTTTAGTTACAATTTTATTCGCCAGATGGCGCTCTACCAGAATCAAAGATTCGGCGGCCAAATTGTTTGATAAATTGAAAAATGAAACTGATCGACACGTATTTTTCCTTTTTGAATACCAGGAAAGAACCCTAATAATATCAAATAACAAATTAATAAAACACCACTACGCCAAAAGTAGATGAATTGGTTGACGATTTTCAAATACAATTAGAGATATGTAAAATAGGTAAATGCAAATTAAAACATGTAGCAAAAAATATATATATATTTTAGATACGATTTGTTTTCGAAGATAATAAATTTCTAATTAATGTATTCATCTCTGATAATTTATTTTACTCTGGAATGCCGTTGTTGTTGTCGTTGTCGTGTCCAAGATGTCTCCATGCATATCCATCACAGCAGCAGCAATGTCCACTATCTTGGGTGTGTAAAGCTACTGCTCTGGGTCTATGTTAAATTTCTGCAAGGCTGCGGCCATTGCTGGGTAGGAGAATATGTGGGTAGGTGTTAGTTCCACACCAGGATAGTTGTTGCATGTCCTATAGGTCATTTTGCCATCTGGTTGTATTGTCATTCCTTTATAGTGTTTTTTATGTCTTGTTATAGTTTTTGTCATTTTTCTCTCAGAGTTCTTACGCATTTTAATCTTTTCTTATTTTTTGTTTAATTATCTTGTATTTTGACAAAGCATCAGCGTCAAATAATGACATTTGTTCTTTACTTTGGCTCAACTTTCTGGCTTCCTTTGCCAATCCAAAGGCCATTTCATTACCCCCGATCCCATCATGCGCAGGAATCCATTGTAGAATGCAGTTCTTCTCCAATGGTTCCAGTTTGGTGAGTAACGAGTGTATTTTCTGTGTGATTTTAGTATTGCCCTTCTGAATTGCTTCTAGAGCGGATATGGAGTCGCTGCATATTAAAATTCCTTCTGATTGATGCAGAGATGGTTGGTTAAGGCATCGATCAAGGGCTTTCCAGATAGCTGTCAGTTCACAAGTGAAGTTGACGAAATATGTCCTGCTCCTTCTTTGATTTTGATGTGTGTTCCATCTTACAGTATTATGTTAATTCCGGCCCCTACATTACTCAGGGTAAGGTCTGAAGATCGATCTGTATATGCTGTTAAAGGGGGTAGCCTAGCATTTTTAATCTAGAATTTGTACTATTAGGACATAGCCGTTAATATTCCAAACACATCAGACCTCGAAGCCCAAGGTATCAAAGTCGGCCTCAATCAAAACAAAGACATCAACATATACAATATGTTATATAATATACTGCGGCTTGTGATTGTAAAACAACAATTGAAGTTACGCCGCATGAGTTTCTTTTCAATGAAAAATCAAATTTATTTCAAGGTGAAATATTGACTATTTCGAACCTTTTTGGATGAGGTATGAAAGGGTAATTATGAAGAGTAATTATGAACGGAAAAATAAAAGTGACCAGGGATGGAAATCGAACACACAATGTTCCGTTTACCAGGCAGATGCCATGTCCACTTAGCTACCCTGGAGCTTTTATATACAATACTAGCCGAATGACCCGGGCAACGCCCGGGTTTTACCCGATTAATTGTTTTTATTCAAATACTATTCGTTACAATTATAAATTGGCGCCGTATTTCAATATATAAATAATATATATATATATATATATATATATATATATATATAATAATAAATAGTTATGTAATTTTATAGTCCAGTTTTGTATTAAGATTATCTTCACTATTATGATCATTTAAATTCAAATTATAAAATTTGTAAAATGTTATTAATTTGTAGATAGAGAGAGAAAAAAAAATCCTTTACTTCTAATACATCATCAAGTTAATTATATATTTATAATTAATAACAATAAAAATTAACAACGTAACGTCTTTTGTATCGGCTTTTACACGTCATTTAGACATACTCTAATCCTATATATAGAATAATCGAAGTGAGAATATATATAATAGTTAGAAAAAAGAGAGAAAGACAGAACCATGTACTTTTAATCAAACTAATAATAAGGAAAAAAAAAGTTTTGTAAAGAAGGTAGATAAGATTGTTAGTATATATATATATTTTTATAATTTTATATTTTATCCTTTTTTTTTTTTAAAGATTTTTTAAGGTTTTTTTTTATTTTATAATATGATTATAAATAGTTGTATTAGTAATATATCTATAGTATGAATTAACATTTGTTATAAGTTTGGATATTATGTTTTGAAACCCTAATGGTAGACCAGACATACACAAAAAACTTTAAATTGAAATAAATTGGAAAAAGAGATCTGCTGGACCGGGGATCTTCAGATAAAAGTCCAGCGACATTTCACCCCTTCTTTATTATGTCATAGATCTCTTTTAAACCGGATTTTATGTGTTAATATTAAGTTGATTCAGTGAAATATTTAAATGAACATATATAACAGATACAAGTGTTAACAAATTCAAACTGTAAACCTACCTCGACCGTGGCGTCCTCCATTGTGAATATCTATTTCTGGCTGACACATGTTGCGGGGGGGGGGACATTTCAAATTTAGACCATTATTCAGAATTTTTTGAACAACAAGAAAATTAAAGAAGAAAGGAAAAATAGTTAAGGGAAGAAAGCTGAATTTCATAATCTTTAGAGCTAGTTATATCAAAATAACTGATTCAACACTTATTCATCTTTTAATATTCCTTTAAAAAGGCAAATTATAAGAGTTTAATAAAGCTATTAATTGTGCAAATTCATTTTTATTTAACTTCCATTTTCCTCTCCAGAAATTGAAGATTAAACAAAATGAACTATATACTATAACATTTTAAAAATCTTGTGAAAAAATCTTTTAATCAGTTATTTAATCAAAGTTTAATTAACTGTTAAAGATTATAAATTTGTATTAGTTATTATTAAGAGAAATTATAGAAAGTTGATTTCATATATGGATATTTCATTTATTTTTTTTTAATATTTTATAATTGATATACTGTTGAAATATTTTACTTGTCTGATACTAAATTTGTTTTTAATAAATTCCATGTTAAATTTTTAACATCTTCTATGAAATTATCTAATATATTATTTATTCTATAAAATCTTAGAACTGACCATAATATATACCCTTACAGCAATTTAATGATATATTAGAATTCATATTACAGTATTTTATAATATTGAAATTATAATTACTCTTTTTATTATAAACTCTAACAGCACTATTTGTAAGGTCTATATTCAAGTCTAAAAAGTTAACTTTTTTGTTTCTATAAATTTTTTCATTGTTCTTAAGTTTCAAGTATTTAGGATATATTTCAGGTATTAATTTTTTAAACTGTGGATTATTAAATATTATTATGTCATCTACATATCGGAATATTTGCCAATTAATATTATTTTGTAGAAAGTATTCTCTTTCGTACCAGAACAATATTAGATTGGCTAATAAAGGACTAGAAGAAGTTCCCATGGGAACGCCTTCTGATTGAATATATATTTTATTTTTAAATTCTATATAGTTAAAATTTAAAAATGTTTCCAGTAGAGTTTTGGCTGTTTTAAGATCTAATTTAATTGTTTATATCTGTCTATGAATAATTTTAATGTAGAAAGTTTTGTCATTAATGAATTCATTAAATAAATTGGTTATTTTATTATTTAGATCTCTTAAATTTATTTAGAATATAGGTCCTCAAAGTCAAATGTGTGTAATGTTTCAATGTTTGTCCAATTGTTCATTAAATAATTAATGATTTTTTTATTTGAGTCGATAAATTTATAATTATATTTATTAGTTAATTTATTTATAATAAATTGTAGTGTTGAAGCCAATTGTATATCAATATTTTTTATGACTGAATTTATACCAGATGTGATTGTTCTGAAAGAATAGGTTTTTTGTGTAGTTTAGGAATTATATAGAACTTTGGTATGTTTGGATTTTTGTGGTTATTATAAATTTTTAGTGAATTTTCAACGTTTTTGATGTCTTTTTTGATTTTTGTGGCTGTAGTTCTAGCAAAAGTGTATTTATGATTATTATCAATTTCCTTTTTTAGTATATCGTGGTATAGATTTTTACAAATTAAAGATAAGTTATTGGAACATTTATCTATAGGAGTGATAATATAGTCCTTCTGTAAATTAATTATATTTTCTTTAAAAGAAGGAATGTCTGAATTAGGTTTTGTGTATTTAAGTGTATTATTATAATAATTTATAATTTCCTTTTTAATATTATGTTTCCATTCCAGAAAAGTAAATTCTGGAATACTGTATTTTATACTAGTTTTATTTATGAAAATATCTATATCTTTTAATATAGATTTAATTGTATTATTATAATTGTGTTTAATTTGAGGTATATATTTATACCCTTTATTTAAAATTTCCTGATATTCTGATTTAAAAAGAAAAATTGCTAGTTAATATATGACCTGAGAACTTATATTTATCAATATAGTTGTTGCAATTACATTTAATTTTTTTAAAATTTGCCAAATTATAATAAATTGGTTATAATTGCAAACTAAATTACCTATATTTTTGTTGTATCTCCAGATTGTTTTGAAATTTAAATTTTTTATAGGAAAAGATTATTGATGATTTGGTTATTAAAAATATCATTAAATTTAATATGATTAAATAAATTGTTATTAAATTTAATGATAATATTAAGGTTATTAGTAGCTTGTTTAATTTTTCTGTATTTAAAGATGTCGTGTGTGATATCTATTAATCTGTTAGTCAGATTATGAATTTTAATATATTCTATGAGTTTGATAAATTTATTATTATTTAGTTTAAATAATGTTTTAATAAATTTATCGACGAAGTTGTTAGTGTACATTTGTTTTGGGTCCAGTAATTCTTCAAATTCAATGTAACCTAATTTATTGGTAGTTTTACCTCTAGTTTTATTAGGTTTAGTTTTAAATTCATTTTTTTTGTATTTGCAGCTGATTTCATAGGTTGAAATTTCTTCTGTTTGTGGTTTGTATGTGTAGTTTAATTCGTCGTTAAGTCCATAAGGGAATAATGTGTTGTGTTTATAAATGTAGTTGTTTTCTAATAATAGTCGTTGTTTTTTGTTTCGACATATGTCTAGTATTTCTATTTTAAAGTTGTTAAAAGTATGTAATTGATTGTGTTCTTTCATATATATATTACCAATTGATTTTTTAGCGTGGTTTCTATGTAGGTTTATTCGTATATTTAATGGATTACAAGTTTGTCCTATATATGATAGTTGACAAATTTGGCATGTTAATTTATAAATAGTATTCACTTAATTTACAACTAGTTGTTTGAAAAGTGTCATGGTTCTTAAGAGAGGGACAAGTTGACAATTTTTTCTTAGGCAATTCTTAGCGAGTTTAAATTAACATAAAAGAGGTGCTAACACTAATATGTTTGTAGTTTTTTTTTAGTTTTTTTAGTTTGTTATTCTTATGAATTTTTAAATATATTTTTCTTAATTGTTTTTGTGGTGGTAAAATTTGTAATAAATTGAATAATTAATCTATAAATATATAGATATTACTGTTTGTTATCTGTTATATTTTTAAGAATAACTAATAAAAAACATCTTTAAACTAACTAAAACACTGAAAAAAAACAAAAGTTCTGAAGTTATTTTTTCTAAAATTACTTTTATAATTTACTTTTTAATAATCAAACAATCAAAGATAATTAAAATTTGTATGAAGATTTATTTATATTAGAATATCTAATATAATTTAATTTGTATATTATGTTATATATAAAAAATATATCATAGAGCAAGCTCATATGAATTAATATAGTGTAGAAAACTATATAACAAAATTATAACAGTGATTCTACTTTTAAAACTTAAGGAGCAAACTGATAATATTGATAACTTATATCAATTAGATTTGATTAGATTAGCAAGCTAAATCTAAATTAATTATTATAATAAATCGTTATTTAATTTATAGTCTAGTTTTGTATTAAGATTATCTTCACTATTATGATCATTTAAATTCAAATTATAAAATTGTAAAATGTTATTAATTTGTAGATAGAGAGAGAAAAAAAAATCCTTTACTTCAAATACATCATCAAGTTAATTATATATTTATAATTAATAATAATAAAAATTAACAACGTAACGTCTTTTGCATCGTCTTTTACACGTCATTTAGACATACTCTAATCCTATATATAGAATAATCGAAGTGAGAATATATATAATAGTTAGAAAAAGAGAGAAAGACAGAACCATGTACTTTTAATCAAACTAATAATAAGGAAAAAAAAAAGTTTTGTAAAGAAGGTAGATAAGATTGTTAGTATGTATATATATATTTTTATAATTTTATATTTTATCCTTTTTTTTTTAAGATTTTTTAAGGTTTTTTTTTTATTTTATTATATGATTATAAATAGTTGTATTAAGTAATATATCTATAGTATGAATTAACATTTGTTATAAGTTTGGATATTATGTTTTGAAACCCTAATGGTAGACCAGACATACACAAAAAACTTTAAATTGAAATAAATGGAAAAAGAGATCTGCTGGACCGGGGATCTTCAGATAAAAGTCCAGCGACATTTCACCCCCTTCTTTATTATGTCATAGATCTCTTTTAAACCGGATTTTATGTGTTAATATTAAGTTGTTTCAGTGAAATATTTAAATGAACATATATAACAGATACAAGTGTTAACAAATTCAAACTGTAACCTACCTCGACCGTGGCGTCCTCCATTGTGAAATATCTATTCTGGCTGACACATGTTGCGGGGGGGGACATTTCAAATTTAGACCATTTATTCAGAATTTTTTGAACAACAAGAAATTAAAGAAGAAAGGAAAAATAGTTAAGGGAAGAAAGCTGAATTTCATAATCTTTACAGCTAGTTATATCAAAATAACTGATTCAACACTTATTCATCTTTTAATATTCCTTTAAAAAGGCAAATTATAAGAGTTTAATAAAGCTATTAATTGTGCAAATTCATCTTTATTTAACTTCCCATTTTCTCCCCAGAAATTGGAGATTAAACAAAATGAAACTATATACTATAACATTTTTAAAAATCTTGTGAAAAAATCTTTTAATCAGTTATTTAATCAAGCCAGAAATAGATATTCACAATGGAGGACGCCACGGTCGAGGTAGGTTTACAGTTTGAATTTGTTAACACTTGTATCTGTTATATATGTTCATTTAAATATTTCACTGAAACAACTTAATATTAACACATAAAATCCGGTTTAAAAGAGATCTATGACTAATAAAAAGGGGTGTGAATGTCGCTGGACTTTTATCTGAAGATCCCCGGTCCAGCAGATCTCTTTTTCCAATTTATTTCAATTTAAAGTTTTTTGTGTATGTCTGGTCTACCATTAGGGTTTCAAACATAATATCCAAACTTATAACGAATGTTAATTCATACTATAGATATATTACTAAATACAACTATTTATAATCATATTATAAATAAAAAAACCTTAAAAAATCTTAAAAAAAAAAAAGGATAAAATATAAAATTATAAAAATATATATATATATACTAACAATCTTATATACCTTCTTTACAAAACTTTTTTTTTTCCTTATTATTAGTTTGATTAAAAGTACATGGTTCTGTCTTTCTCTCTTTTTTCTAACTATTATATATTATTCTCACTTCGATTATTCTATATAGGATTAGAGTATGTCTAAAATGACGTGTAAAAGCCGATGCAAAAGACGTTACGTTGTTAATTTTTATTGTTATTAATTTATAAATATATAATTAACTTGATGATGTATTAAGAAGTAAAGGATTTTTTTTTTCTCTCTCTATCTACAAATTAATAACATTTTACAAATTTTATAATTTGAATTTAAATGATCATAATAGTGAAGATAATCTTAATACAAAACTGGGCTATAAATTAAATAACTATTTATTATTATAATTAATTTAGATTTAGCTTGCTAATCTAATCAAATCTAATTGATATAAGTTATCATTTTTATCAGTTTGCTCCCTTAAGTTTTAAAAGTAGAATCACTGTTATAATTTTGTTATATAGTTTCTACACTATATATATATATATATATATAATATAAATAATTTATATATAAATAAGACGAATGACCCGGGCAACGCCCGGGTTTTACCCTATTAAATGTACCTGTTTTCACCCGAGTTCTCTGCTTTTGAATTTTTCCCGATATATTTTGTATCTGATAATCAAACATGATTACAGCAAACTTTTAAAAATAGCCTATCGTCTTCCCAGTATTTCTTTACCTATGTCTGGAAATTTAGGTTTGAATTAGTGAACTACTGCGAAATTGTAGACGAATGACCCGGGCAACGCCAAGGGTTTACACGATTAAATGTATATTACATATGGAAGATGGACGTAGTTACCCGGAGGGCACCCCCGAGGTCACTCAGCCCCCGCGCAACTGTCCAACCGTGAGGCGCGCCCCGGCGTCAAAATCGCCACGTCGTTCTAGAGGCGCTGCTCGTGAGCTCAACCGGCCGGCAGCGCGAGATCTCATTTACTCGGCGGGGGGGGGAGGGGCAGGGGGCAGGATGTCACGTGCTGCGCCGGCAGCCAGATCGACGCCGCTCCGCCGTCGCCCGCCTGAGTGTTCTAGATGGGCGCTGCTCGTGAGCTAAGTTGAATAATTTGAATATATAGTTTTAATAAATGATTTATATATATTTTAAAATAGCCTATCGTCATCCCCGTTATTTTTTACCTATGTATGAAAATTTTGGTTTGAATTAGTGAACTACTGCGAATTTGTATAGGAGTCATACAGACAAACAGACAAACAAACATACAAACATTCATTTTTATATATAGAGATGTATCACCCTCCAAACAATAAACCTATTGACGATGGAAAAATGGCTCAAATTAATACAGACAACACTATTATTGTAGGTGACCTTAATGCCAAACATCAACTATGGGGATGTTCCACGCCAAACCCAAGAGGCAAAATATTATCAAACATATTTAACGACAATGCTTATGTGCTTATGGGAATCTTACCCATCATTCCTACAGCTATAATACTGCACAAGCACTTGATATAAGTTTTTACTATCCTGACATTTTCCACAAATGCAAATGGCAAGTATTAAAAAGTATTGTAAGTAGCCATTTTCCTAATTTGATAGAAATTAGCACCATGACCAAAACCAGCTCAATTAAAAAAAATTCTGGAACTTTAAAAAGGCTAATTGGATATCTTTCAAAAACACCTTTAATAAAGCAGCGAAAGTTTAAATACCAAGAGGTAATATTTAGAAATGGATTCGAAATTATACACACCAGGCAAAAGATATTCAAACACTTATAACTAAAAGAAATGAACTACAAAAAAGTGCACCCAAAACCAAACAAATTGTAAAACTGAACTGAACATTGTGAATGCAAAAATAAAAAGTTTATAACTAAATATAAAAATGGAAAAATGGAAACAAACTTGTGAAAACCTGAACCCAAGAAACCCAAATACAAAACTTTGGCATTTGGCAAAACAAATTGACAGAGCCCAGCCACAAACTGAAACACAAATATGATTAAGAATACACATGGTACCTCAGCAACTAATGGCAAAAATGCTGCTAATCTTTTAGTTAAATCATATCAAATAAGTAGTAAAATCAAATTTGAAATAAAATATGAGAAAGTTTTGAAAAAAAGCCCCAAAAGATTATCCATGACTGTAAAAACGTCACGAGCACTCATAATATTTTCCATGAAAAGAATCAATAAGAAAGAGCTACCTTATTCATTAGAAAACACTGACCTAAACAAGACTCCTGAACCAGATGGAATACATGGCCAAATGATATCAAACTTGGGCAAAATTGGCAAAGAAATACTTCTTCATATTTTCAATACCTCCTTGAAAACTGGAAAATTGCCTCAAGACTGGAAAACTGCAACAATAATTCCCATTAAAAAACTTGACAAATCTTATGATGACCCAAAAAATTACCGACCTATCTCCCTCACAAATATTTACTGAAAATTAATGGAAAATATTATACTCAGACGACTCACCAACCACTCCGACACAAGAAATCTCTTTCCAGAAAAACAATATGGATTTAGGAAAGGACATGGGACAATAGACCAACTCTTATTTTTCACACAAAGGGTAAAAGATCCACAAAACAGAAAAAAAACTAACCACACCATAGCTGCTTTTTTAGACCTTACACAAGCTTTTGATAAAGTATGGAAAAACAAGTTAATTACAAAATTATGCAAACATTTCAAAAATGATGGAAAAGCTATCGCTTGGATAAATGAATCCCTTAAAAATAGATACATCAGGGTCAAATATAATGGCACTCTATCTAAAACCTTCAAATTGTGTCAAGGATTACCACAATGATCAGTCCTTAGCCCAAATCTCTTCACCCTATTTATTGCAGGCATAGAAGAAAAAATTTCACATAAAACCAATATTGGACTTTTCGCTGATGACATTTTTCTATGGAGCAGCAACACTAACTGGAAAAAAGCAGAAAGGGATTTGAACAAGATTCTTCTCCACCTAGAAATATTTGCTAATAAATATAAATTAGAATTTAACCCCCAAAAATCTGACACCTGTTTTTTTACTACCGATAAGAAATTATACAAAATAAGACCTTCATTTATTCTGAAAGAACAATAATTGCAATATAATAAACATCCTAAATATCTCGGCTACACCCTGGATCCAGAAATTAACTCCAGAAAACATACTGAAGGCGTTGTTAGAAAAGGAAGAAACCAACTAAAATTTTTGAAATATATTTCAGGCAGAGAGTGGGGAGCTGAAGCAACAACACTAAAATTAACATACAAATCTCTAATGAGACCTATCTTGGAATATGGATATCAAATCTAAGGTACAGCTTCTGAAACAAAACTAAAAACACTGGAAAGGATATAACTAAGTGCAGCAAGAATTATTACAGGTCTTCGAAATTCCTGCCCTAATGATATTGTACTTTACGAGGCAGACATTATGCCCTTAAAGGATAGAAGAAGCTACAATCTGCCAAAATATATTTTAAAAATCCAGGGTTATGGAAATAAACACAGAACTTCCTATTACATACTTAATTGGGAATCCAATATAAGACTAAAAAAAGAAGACCCTCTCCACCTGGCCAAAATAAATGAATTTTTAAAATATAAAGTGGAAAAAAATTATTTAGCAGAAAAAATATCTTAATGCGAACCACAAAAAAAAATATTTTTAATGCCACTTTAAATGAACCCACCAACAAACAATACCAAAATCCAGAATACTTAAAACAATTATCATTAGAAATAATTAATAAAATTCCAAGAAATACAATAACTCTCTATGCCGATGGAAGCAGAGACGAGTTGGACACACTGGCAGTTGCTCAGTCTTCAGATCAGAACTTATAGCCATTTATGAAGCCTTAAAATACATTAGAAACACTAAACATCATGATATATGGATTCTTACTGATAGTAGAAGTGTCATACAACACTTGAGTCACCCAGGGGAACTAGGGACAAAGTAAGGAGGAACATAATGGGTTATTTCCAAAAACTCTCAAAAGAACCCTTGCTACAGAAAAATAAACTTACTTTTAAAGAAATTGAAACAGTAGCCAAAACAAAAATAAACAAGAACTGGAGGATCCCACCTAAGCATAGTTGGTACATCCTAGAAGCAGATGGCCACCCAGACCTTTCGGTCCACAAGCCGGAATCGGAAGCAAGCCCTTCGCTGCTATCCTGTTCAACTCATAAGCCAAGTAACAGTATTCATGCTAGTGCTTGGACATTGTACCTGGAAAAACCACCTCCCATACAACGTGTCTTAAAGGATTTCTATACCGGTGGCCTTTAGTCACAGCAAAATAGGAAACTATCTACAGTGTCCAGCGGGGACCGCGGGAGGTTCACTCATAGCTGAGGAAAAGCTCTGCTGCCACGTCGTGGGCTTTCTCAAGAAGCTTGCTTTGATTTCTCAGCAGCTTACTCTCGATCGCGCCCCTCGCCCTCCTTCTCTCTTCCTGCACACCCCCTACCCTTGGACAATCCAAGACGTAGTGGCGTGCATCTACATCCCTTTCCCCATAGACGCAATCAGGATTGCTCTTAATTTTAAATCTGTCGAGACTCCTAGGAAAGGGCTCAGGTCCCGAACTACCCTAATAAGTTTGTGGGACATTACCTTACAGTGTTACTTGGTTGTTGTTACCCAATTGAATACCTCTCTCCCCTTCACACTGTTTCTGGACTCTTCATAAGTCCTGGACGTGCCCCCTGATCCTCCTATACACTTCTTTCTTGGTCACTGGGGTCCTCACTAATCTACCTCTAAAGCATCCTGCCTTAGCGAGCCTGTCTGCGAACTCATTACCTTCGATGAGGCTGTGTACCCTAACCCAATGGAGCTCCGGAGCCTCGTCATCATCTCCAGCTCCTGGATTATTTGATGCGCGAGTTGCCCTTTCTCCAGATTGATGGCGACGAGGGCCGACATACAATCTAAATAGAGGCGGTCCGGGCTGAAGTTCTTCTCGACACACACTCTGAGGGCTTCCCTGATCGCAACCAGCTTGGCTGAAAACCCAGTTCATCAACTCTGAGTGTTAAGCTTTCTTGAAGATCAGCTCTCCATTAGTGAAAATCACTACCCCAGCTCCAGTATTGGTTCCAGACTTACTCCCATCAGTGAAAACCTCTGTGCCAATCCCTGTCGGCCCTCCAAGACTCCAATTCCACTTTAGCAACCACTGCGGAGGCTCTTTTGGGTACCTCCCAAGGCATTCCAGGGCACCCTATTCAAGTCCCAGGGCATATTCTCTGTTCTCCCAGATCTTCTGTCTGATGGTCTCCTTCTTTAGTTTCAATCCCAGGGGAATGAGCCAAGCGAGGACTAATAAGGCCTCACTTCTGGTAGTGCGATATCCCCCTGTGATTCTGAGTCCCGCTGTCCTCTGCACTCTCTATAGAGTTGTTGCCACCTTCTGATCCCTGTTTTGGCGCCACCAGGCCCTGGAAGCATATAGCAGGATTGGCTCAAAACAGGAGAGGTAGAGGTTCCTAAAAATAGATCCCTCCTTACCACCCCTCCCCCCCTGTTGAGAGCCAACCAGGACAGGCCTGCACAACGCCTCCCTGCCTCTCACCACCATCTCCTCCGCCTGGTATTGCCAACCCATCTTGCCATCAATGACTACCCCCAGGATGGTCATTCTATTGACCAACGCTACCCTCTGTCCTTCCATCTGGATAGCCGGCTTATGTTCCAATTTGATCCCTTTCCTTTTAGTTCTTATGACCCTAGAATTAAAGCTGAGGGCTTTAGTTTTGGGGACATTAAACTTAAGGCCAGAGTCATGGGCCCAGTTCGAGAGGATTTGGAGAGAAGTTTCAACATACTTCTCAGCCTTCGCTCTCGAAGCAGCCTCAATGATGAGGAACTGGTAGTCGGCATAGATAACCAGCCAGGCTCCCTCTGGTAGTTCTTCCTGGAAAACGTGTGTTTATCAGGATATTCCACAGAATAGGTCCGAAGCAAGAGCCCTGGGGGCAACCCCTAGCACAGTTTCTTTCCAACTTCCGCCCACCAAAACTGAGGCTAATCCGTCTATCCCTTAGGAAGTCATGAACCAAGCTGCACAAATTATCTGGACAACCCATGATCATCAAATTTCTAATCAGCTTGTTCCAGCTCATGGAGTTGAACGCGCCATCAATGTCCAGGGCCACGAGAAGAACCCAAGCACCCTTATTCAACCCCATCTCAACCCCCTCTAACTCTTCGTTCCGAACTGTGGTTGTGGATATGCCTACTTTAAAACCATGTTGGAAAGGAGGTCATTACTCTCTAGCCAGTGCTTCAGTCGCTGAACTAGTGGGATATCCAGGACCTTACCTAGACACGCTAGTAAAGAAAGCGGACGATAATCATTAGGAGATATACCCTTTCTCTACCAGACCTTCCGAGAAGCACTACTCGGGCAACCTTACATGCCTCAGGAAAAGTACCAGTACCCAAGCACCTATTGAATAACCTGGAAAGAAGCGATGGTTGCATCCTAACCAGGGCTTTCACGACCGTGTTATCGATCCCGTCGGGACCAGGAGATTTCCTGTTCCCGAACTTGAAAGCCGTCAGTTTTACCTCATTCTCAGAAAAGGGCGGATCCACCAAACCACAAGTGGTCAGAGAGATCTCGTCCTCTGGTTCCTGGTTTCCGAAGTGCCGATCCGAAATGAGGTCCAGGGTCCTGAAGAAAACCCTGGACCTCATCTTGGATCGGCACTTAGGAAACGAGGAACCAGAGGATGAGATCTCTCTGGAGATTAATCCATACGGTCTCCCTTACAGGGCTGTCTCAAGGAAGATAAGGTGCTACGCTAACTTGAGGCTACTTGAAGGTGAAAATGGCTTCAAGGACCTGAAGAAGTCCCGAGTCTTGAAACCATTTTCACCTTCAAATAGCCTCAAGTTAGCGTAGCAACTTATCTTCCTAGAGACAGCCCTGTAAGGGAGGCCGTATGGATTAATCTCCAGTACGGTTTTGCACTGCTCCCTCCAGTGTTTCCTCTTCGCCCTTTTGGTGTGTCTCTTGTACCCGGCTAGGACCTTCTGGAAAGCTATTCTTCTCTTAACTCTCTCTTCGCCCGTACTATTCTGGAATAGCTTCCTCATTGCCTTCACTCTCTTCCTCTCGATCTCCAGCTGCTCGGTCCACCAAGGCTGTTTAAGCTTTTTAAATGCGGTAATCTTTCCAGATCCAAGCCCCAAGGTTTTGCACGTGTTGGTTATATCCTGGTGGAGCTCATTGACCATGCTATTAATAGAAATTCTGTCAACTGCTCCAGCCAATCTATCCCCAAGTGTGCAAGCAAACCGGCGTCTTAATCTTTCAAGGTTGCGCCCCCTGATGCTGTACCGAGGAACACTCTCCACTGATGGCGGTTCCACTTCACAGCAGGCCTCAAACCTGATGAGTTTGTGGTCGCAACGTCCGTGGGGTCCGTCTCCCACCTCAAACGCCGCATCCTGCTCGTTCTTGCCAGGGAGAAGTCTATGATGCTTTCACCGTTTGCCGTGGCAAACGTCGATTCACCATAGGCGTTACAAATCTCCAGACTCTGACCAATAACAAGATCGACCAGGGCCTTTCCTTTAGAATTTTCCTCCCTGTCCCCAAACAGCTAGGTGCGCGCGTTAAAATCCTCGCCAATCACGATCTCGTGCCCTTCCTTCCCAACCAAAAATAATTTAGGAAGTCTAGCTTACCGAGGTAGTTGTCCTGAGGTGGTATGTACGTAGAGAGGAAGACCAGTTTTAGATCCGCCGCCTCGATCTGTTCAGCCACCGCCCCCTCCCAGGACACACAACCCAAACAAGGAAGATCTCCCCGAACCAGTAAGGCAGCCTTTTTGCAATCGCTAGAGAAAAAACTGTAAGGAGTATATAGACCCATCCTCCCATCATCCTCCAGGTACATCTCCTGCACCAGAATAACATGAGGGCGTTCATTTTTAATGATCCGGTTTAGCTCCTCGGAGCTCATCCTCGAACGAGCGCAATTTAGCTGCACGAACCTCCACACCTCCTTGTTTGTCCCCTCTACCATCGCCTCCCGTTCACATATTCGGCCGTCACCGAGCACTGCGTACTCCGGGGGCGATGATTAGAGTCATATTTCCCGCCGTACCTCTTGTTGTCCTCTAAACAGAGCCAACAACCCGGCTTCATATAGCACTAAACTGTATGACACTTTTAGCATATGCCACATATCTTCCAATTAGTTAGAGCCGATACCTTAAAATATCCTACCCTTCTATTGAAATGTACAATATTTCTATTTACTACCACCCCATATTTTGTATGTAAACTATTTGTATTTTACCCCCCTATTTGTATTTGAAATAAAGATCCAAAGAGTGTTCAGTCAGCTGGTGGCAAGAACAGAGGGGAGGAAAAAGGCAACGCCCAGCCCATGTGGGGTCCCGAGGGACATTTTTATAGACGACCCCTGTAAACAGGACAGGTTTTGGCAGGGGGTCTGCAGATAGTTCTAGGGTGTGTTTCTCGGCAGTCCGCTTCTGTCTGGCTCTCCATGTCTCTGTGATAGGCATCCAAATTTGTGTCATGGCCTCTACTTCTGTCCCGTGAGCTGTCCCCGATCACTCTCGGTGCTAACATCCAGCCAAGCCTCTGCTTTTTTTGTCCACGTGTGGGAAAAAGATCAACACTCGCCTCACGTACACTACTGCCAGCTTATCCATACGTCGGCAGCATCACGTTTGCAACAATATTACATATATATATAAAGGTGGTAATTTAAGAATTATAAACACCTGTGTAAATACTCACCACCTCTTCTTACACTCCCTACTCTAATATGGACTTTTAATCATTGTACCCGATCCTCCTTTAATCAATTTAACTTTGTATGTATCGTTTTTTAGTGTTCAATTAAATAAAGAGGTACATCTAGAGGGAACGTAGAAACCGAAAGGGCTTACCCCGCAGACATTGAGGTCAATCGCCCCGACACGCGGCGCCAGACGTCCGATGACGTAACAGGGCTTACCCGCAGCCAAATATGGTCAATCGTCCCGACGCCATGGCACCAAGCGTCCAATGACATAACAGGGCTTACCCGCAGCCAATGAGGTCAACCGCTCGACGCCACGGCGCCAGACGTCCGGTGACGTAAGACTTGAGCATATAAAAAGGGCTTGCCCCGCAGCCAAAGTCAGTCAGTTCAGCGGACGCAAGATAGCAGACAGCAGTAGCAGACAGATCGTTAGTGGATGGCCCGCCGGCCGCAACTTGGACTCTGCGTTCCCTCTCTCTGATGTCTTGGATTCCCCTGTGATTCGTCTCTGTGTGCTTTACCACTCACCACCATCACCACTGCGCAATCATCATCTTTCCCCACGACTTAATACAACAGACCAGACCACCGAAATACCACAGCAAAGGAAGAAAGTCGACAGGATGAACAAGGACGAAAAAGAAGCCCAGGAGCAGGAGATCGGAGAGTTCCCCAACAACGACCACGGACCTACAACACCACCACCCCATCTTGGCACCATCATCCTTCAGTTGGCAACCATCCTAGAAGGACTGCAACCTCTTCATTCCCGAGACCTGGATCTTACCTCCTTTGATGCCTTCTCCCTTCCATCTCCAGCCATCACATCTTCCGCTCAACGCCAGCAATCTCCCGAAGTTTTCAACTCAAGCCAGAATCATCCTTTCCAAGGTACTTTATATCTGTCTACCTGTCTTCCTTGCTCCCACTTTCCTGCTATTTTAGTTTTCGCATACAATATATTGTAATGCCTATTTTCTTAGTTATATCCTTTTTCTCAAATAATTTTAAATATCAATTTTACAATTGTTTTGCCTTTTAAATTGCACCACACCTTTAATCCTTTTAAACATTATTCAGCTCTGCATAATTTGTACTTAAAATATATCTCACATTCCATATTTTACTTTTGAAAAATGCAATTAGGTTTAACCATTTACAACTATAAATTCTTAACACCATATGTAAAACAGTCGGCCAAGAGGACAACAACAAAATAAATTTATCTATATTATATATTTTTTTTTTTCAATATTTTATTAAACTACCTTCAACTTTAAAAAAAAATCATATTTCCACTATATTTTCGATATGACCGCAATACCTTATGGCTTCACATTTCCATCTTGTGTTTAAATTCCTAAACTTTTATTATTTTGATATTTTTCTCATTTAACTTCATTAATTAATGTTATTATTTTAAAAATTGCATGTTAAAAACTCCATTGCTTATTTACTGTGTTAATATCTAAAAGCGTTTCTGCCAAAATGTAAATATAGCGATACTAACGCACACAATTGAAACACGACAAAGATAAACAAAAATTTGAAACAAAACACCTAATTTTGAAATTGGAGACCTCGTTCTTGTCAAAGTGTACCACCATCCTAACACTGGAAAGCTTACCTATTATCTCAAGGTCCCTACACAATTTTAGAAATTATTTCTCCCAATGTGGTAAAGATTAATAGACCAAATCAACCGCTCAATAAGGAACACGACACAATACATGTCAACAAACTCAGGCCCTACACAGAAAGCGTCCCTCATATAGCACCCCCCACCATGCAGGCCCATTATGTTCAACCCAAAGACAATGACTCATTTCCGTTCCGACATCTCTCACCGGATTTGTTTCAAGAATACCAACTTCCGATCAAACCATCCAGCAGCCAACCTCTTCTACTTCTAATCCCATATCTTTTTACCCTAATCCAAGTAGAACCTATTTCAAGTAACAATTTTTCCCCAGTTCCCCAGCTACAAATCAATCATGAACCAACCCGGTCTCAAGTCAAGTCATCAACCCTCCAACATAAATGGCTCAGCCCACAACTAATCTCTCTCATAAAAAATATAGGATACAATATGAAAACATTTTTATTTTCCAACTAATTCTCCTAATTTACACGCTAACAATGCCCTCTACACCGTCCCGCTAATCACGCTGATCTACATAGGAATATACGCACAAGAAACTGATAGACTTTTTCAACTACAAGAAGCCAATTTCCAACTACTTACCATCATCTGGATTTTGATAGGAGAAACCGTTCAACGTCTATTTAGAACTCCCCACCACCTACGTCCTTACAACTATTTCCCTTACATCACATATAGCTTATCCCAACCTTATTTTATTTGTACCCACGTGTGTACCATACTACCCGCAACTATCTTCCATGAAATCAATGTCTTGTCGCAATGCTGCACATTGATTCGCTTGTGAACCTATGTATCCACACATTTTTTCTCACCCTATGTTACCACTGCAACATCTTTTCAAGCGATCTTTAAAACCTAAAGTGGACTTGTTTACAATTTTAATCAATGTTTTACCATTGTCCCACTTTGTTAAATATCGTTATATTTTAATTTTGTTTCACCGTTTTCTTTTCACACTTCTCAACTTCTGCATTGTTTTCTCTCAACAACCACGAAATTACCTCGCCTTTCACTAAACCTTACCATCTTAGCGGATCTTTTCACCACCAGCGCGACCCATGTCTTTGTCAGTTTTTTTAATGTGATGTTCATATTTATGTTTTTTTATGTTCATTTTTTACACTTGCAGAAATTCCCTTGATGTAGTTTGTCCATACACCAAGCTTGAATACTCTGCAGGTATTTTGTTTTTCACTGACTCACCAACGCGCTATTTTCATTCTTCTTTTTTTCCACCCAAGACCGCTAATTGGAGAACAATAGTTTTTTATCCCTTGTTAACTAGTTCCAAGACGTCCTAGCTAAACGCCTTGCAAACCCATGTTCTCAAGCTGATCCTGCTTTCAACCAATTTCATCACCATGTTGTCACTCTTTTAACAGTTCCTACTTCATCTTTCCATTCTGTAACCTTGTCGACCGCAAATTCTTACCACCCTGTAAATATCTTTGTTTGTTTACCCAAGGTTACTTAACGCAGCTATACCAACATTTAAATAGTTTTACATTTCATACACATATATTGAAAAGTTTTAACTAAATATTTGTAATATTGCCATTTATTTCTCTCCATAACATTTTATTTTGTCTTATTATTCTATCCGTAACATCACGATGGTCGGATTCGAGTCTGGAGACACCGTGGAGAGAGGATGCTGAACAGCTGTGTTATGCACCGCCACACTGGCCCCTGCCCCTGGTATTATGGTATGGGGCGGTATTGGATATCACTCTCGCACTCCTCTAATACGCATTGCCGGTATTTTAAACAGCCAACGCTACATCTCCAAGGTGTTGGAGCCAATTGTCCTTCCTTACCTTCAGGGCTTGCCCACATTCATATTTCAACAGGATAATGCGCACCACACGTGACACGCATTGTTCTAAGGTTCTTTGTCAATCGCCAAATTGAATTGCTTCCCTGGCAGGCTCGCTCTCCGGAAATTTCGCCGATAGAAAACATGTGGTCCATGGTTGCTCAACGATTGACCCAGATTACATCCCCAGCTGCTACACCAGATCAACTTTTGCAACGTGTGGAAACTGCGTGTTCTTCTGTACCCCAAGAACACATCCAAAGTCTATTTGAATCAATGCCGAGGCGTGTGGCACCGGTGATCTCTAACAATGGCGGCTACTCTGGCTACAGATTCTGGCAGGAACCAGCACTTCGAGAGTTATTCGATGTTTAAATACAAGTTGACCGCTGAAAATGTATTACAGCGGCAAGCGGCGCTGAAAATGTACAAGATTAATGTGTAGAGCAGAGGGAAAAATAAGTAAATAGAGAAGACCAAAAATCAAAATAATTATTTGATAAGTGTGTATTAGCAAATAAATAATACAAAATATACTTTCAGATGAGAAACTCTAGGCATTGGTGAAAATCTGTTTAAATAAAATATTTGAAATGAAAAAATAAATGAAATTACATCAGAAAATAAAGTTGCAAATTATATTACAGAGTTGACGACTTAGTAAAGGAATTATTTCAAAGGAGCTCATTAAAGACTACATTTCTAGATTTATATTACGTAGGTTCAATTTTACATGTATGCTATCCAAAGTTCGCACATGTGAAAAAGTCAATAGAGCAGTCCATGCTTAAACACAGGCTTTTGTAGCAAGAGACCCACTCTAGCAAAGGTGTGGCCTTGAGCCTTATTTATATTCATGGAAAAAGCCAACCTTAGTGGAAACTGACGCCTCTTCAGACTAATGGAAAGGTTGGTATCTGAAGGAGCCAAAGATATTTATGGCACCAATAGAGTGCGTCCAACTTTGGTCCCTGTCAGTTTTTGTGCTTCAAGGACATGAGAGCACATGCGCTGGATCACCATACGTGGCCCATTGCAAAGACCCTGCTTCGGATTCAAATTTCTCAAAAGTATAACAATGGAACCATCCTTGAGGTATAACCGGTGTTGAAGCATTCCTCTGTGAGCGAGGTTATTTAGAAATTCTGTAGGGTATTTATTTTGCTCCTCCACATTATTACACTCCATACTGTCACACTGAGAAAACACTGACATTTTTTGGTAAGAAATTTCAGGGAAGAAACTATAGAGACATTGGTGAAAAGTTTAAATGAATATATTTAAAATGGAAAAAAGAAAAAAATATAACATATCAGAAAATAAGTTTGCAATTCTATTTTTATATGCTTGTGTATATGTGGATTCAACTTTACACGTATGCTATCCAAAATTCGGACTTGGTAAAAAGCTACATAGACTGTCCATACGTATAAACACAGAATTGTGTAGAAAGAGACCCAATCTAGCAAAGGTTTGGCCTTGAGCCTTATTTATAGTCATAGTAAAAGCCAACCTTAATGGAAATTGACGCCTCGAGGCAAAGGTTGGTATCCGAAAGAGCCAAATATATTTTGGAACCAATATAGTGTGATCAACTTTGGGCACTGTCAGTATTTGTGCTTCAAGGACTCCTGTTTGGTAAGCAATTCAGTAATTTTTCATTATTCTCTAATCAGCTACCAACAGTTTCCCCAGAGAAATGCAGGGCTGAGCAGTTAAGGCACACTATATAATATATTTAGTGGGAATTTAAAAAAATCATTGGCCAAGACATGAGAAAAGGGGGGAAATATTAGAATACATAAAAATGGATCTAAAAACATATTATTAAACAAAAAACTCTAGCTATGAAACAAATCTAAATAAAACCTAACAAAGCTATACTAAAAAATTAAAAGAAGTACTGACATATATACAACATTCAACCACTCTAGCTGTTATCTAAAAACAAAAAAAAAAAAAAACAATCTAAATGAAAATTTATAACAAATCTATGCAAAGGTGTAAATATGAGGTTTGGATTTGAGCCTTATTTATAGTCATAGCAAAAGCCAAACTTAGTGGAAACTGATGCCTCTTCAGAATGGAGCGAAAATTGGTATCTGTAGGTTCAAATATATTTTGGCACCAATACAATGTGTTCAATTTTGGGCACTGTCAGTATTTGTGCTTCTGTTTGGCAAGCAATTCAGTAATATAGTATAGGTAACTTTATAATAAAGGAAAGGGTGTATTGAGAGAAATATAATCCAATTAACTCGAGATTTAGAGCCTTTGAGTACTTCTATAGGAGTGAGGCTAATTATATCTCACCTTATAATTAACCGTACTCCTGTAGAGCGGGTCCGAAATACTCAAGTTCGAGTTAATTGAGTTTAATTTTTCTCAATACACTCTTTCCTGGATTTTTTTTCAATTGATTATATCAAACAAGAGATTATTGATTCAAGCATGTTTACTTAGTGTTAATGGTCTCTATTCTTACTTTATAGGTTCTTTTGTGGAGAAACCAGACAGTTGGAAGCTAACATCGGACCGGTTGATTGCTACTTCTTTTTTGGTCTGGTTCTTTCTTATTTCCTACTTCATCGACTTCTTTTAATCACTTTATCTCTATCTAATACAGCTTTTTGAAATGTGCGAAATAACACCCCTAGTTATAGTCATAGTTGCTTTTATCTCATTCCATTATAAAAACACCCATGTTCTTTATGCATATTGTATTTACACACTATATATTCTTTCATACTTCATAAATTTTAAAATAAACCTTTTGCGGAAAGTCGTCAATTAAATAATCAAATGGAGAAAAACATATTTGAGATGTGATTACTTTGTTCAATTTTTATTTTAATCAAGGTGACAGAAGTTTCCATGACGTCAATTCTCAATTTCAACCTTTATTTTCATCATAGGGATCTTGCAATGAATCTAATGAGACACATGTGTTCTACACATCACACGCCAGCTGTGATTTGGGATATAAAAGTGCAGACGAGAGTGTCAACTGAATAATCAAGATGCAAGCCGCCATTTTGGTTCCATTTTTCTGTCTCCTGCTGGTGGGACCATCAATACAGGTAAGTAACATGTTCTTTTGAAAGTTAGGTATAAGAGTATCAATACTGCGTGTATTATATAAGATATGGAAGTATTATAAATAACTAATGCTTATATTTTTGCACAAAAAACTTTTTCTGTCCTTACTGCGATGACAAATACTGCGATGTAGCCAAGCCCTCCCAAATATATTTTTCATTGCAGTAAGTACAGTATAAGTTTGTTTTGTGTTTAAAAGAAACTCGCGTGCTTTATAATGCTTCCATTTCTTATATCAATTTAATGTTTATTCAGAATCTTCCTATCAAATATCTTTACTATACATATGTGTGGGAAAGAAATAAAAATTAAGGCATATATAAAGGAATATATAAAAAGGAAAAGGCATATATAAAGGAATATGTAAAAGTGAAATTTTAATCAGTTATTTTTTAGAATTAATTTCCTTCTTTATATATAATTATCTATGCCCTCTAAATCCCAGACTCTCAAAGTATTTCAAATTGTCGTTTTCTTCCTCGTGCTTTTAAAGATAAACTTTTTTTTATTGATATGTTACGTGACTCGAATTGTTTCTTTTCAAGAAAAAAGTCAATTGGAATCATTTTCAACATATTTGACGCCTGTGATATATAAAGACTTAGTTCCGGAATTGTTCCGAGTTTGTTAAAGTTGGTTCCGGGTTTATTAAATTTGATTCTGGTTCTGTAAAAGTGGGTTCCGGGTTTGTTCAAGTTGATTTAGTGGTAATTCTCCCTCTTGTTTCTAAGAAATTGATATGTTAGATGGTGCATAAGCATTTTGCGTCTATTATAACCGTATATTTTTTATTTCAAATATAATTTAAATATATTTAGAGATTTATGTTCATTTAAATTATTCAGTTTGTGTGTGTACCTTCAATAAATAATATATTTATTTTAAAAGAATAATAATTACGATCCACCCAACAGTACCTACCAAATTTATATCGTATAGCGACCATATTTGCACGTTGTATCGACGATATTTGCACGTTTTACCGATCATATTTATACGTTGCACCGACCATATTTGCATATTGTTTCTACCATATTTAAAAATTATATCGACCTTTTTTTAAATCTTTTACCCACCATATTTGAACCATATATACTTACCTTATTTTCATGTTGTGTACCAACCATATTTGAATATTGTTCCGACCATATTTAGAATTTATATAGGCCATATTTACATGTTGTACCGACCAGATTTGCATATTATATGGTTTGTCCAGGTCTGCTATGAAGATAGGGAATGCGGGAAGGAAGAATGCTGTGCCAGAAAATTGTCCATTGACAAACAATGCTACGCTAAGCCTAAGTCAGGTCAGTATTGAATTTGATGAACTTAGACTGCAGAAAACTCTAGTGCAATATGACATATCAGTGGACAATTATTGATTCAATATTTAAATCTATCAAATTTAATATTCTTCACACAGAGTGCATACAATGAGAAAAATAAATTGGAAATACCTGATAAATTTATGGTGAACACCCTCAACGGCCGGTTTTAACTACTAGACCGTTTTATGGGCGAAATACAACTACAATAGTCACGGTAGATAGTGCAATATCTTAACTATATGAATTCCTTTTATTGCGGAGCCTTTTCTACATCAAATTTTATTAAGCCATGGATGTTCAGGAGATGATGACTTAGATATATTAACTCTTATATGAATAATGGTGGTGTCTTGTCCATGGAACAGATTAGATCAGTCCATGCACCCTGATCACAATAAAGGCCAACTGAGGTGTCTTTTCTGTATGGATGTTCTTTTTTGGATTGATGTCTGCCATATAGAGGGCTGCAAGGATGGCCGGGAAACTGTATATACGGTACGGAGTGAGTTCGGTGTTGTGACAGTTATTGCAGTTACTGTAGGATCTAGTCATGTCTAGGTTTATCTTCATTCCTTTAAAATGTCCTGTTCTGATTCTTAAAATTGCTGTTTTTAATTCTCTGTTAATGTTGAGGTTGTATATGGGCTGGGGTATTCTGATTTTTTAATGGGTTTTGCTTTTGATATAATATTGAGCCTATCTGTAATATATTAATATTATAGTAAAAGCAAAACCCATTATACAAACCAAAATACCCCAGTCCATATGCATTTTAGAGGGTTCACTACCTATGAGCCGGGTTGTCTCAATATATTTCTCGCTATAAGTAGAAATAGTAGAATATTTATTTCAATTAGAAAATGTTTTAGTGCAGAAATTATCGATTTTGTAATCGGTGGTTAGTAAAAGGCTCTATTCAGTTCCATCAGAATCTGTACTTCAGAAATGTTTCAGGGTTCATTTGGCTATTTGATTTATGAGTACAGTCAAATTCTTCAAAAGAATTGGTCGTACAGTGGTAGAATGCTCGCTTGCCACGTTAGTGGCCCAGGGTTCGCTGATGCAATTTGTTTTGTTTCTAAATTTTTAAAAAAATATGACGTTAATATGCATATAAAACGAAAGCAGGAGCATATACTCTTTAAATATACTATTATATAATTATAGGTCTCTTATCTCATATTTCCCATTGATTGTGGTGGATTCAATTGGCGACATCGCTGAGAGCTAGGGTATCTCAATCCTTTACAATCAGTTCAATAATTATACTCATTGACAAAACTAAAGGAATTGTACCTTTTAGCATATATGGGGGGTCGGTAGAAAGGTGGTCTAAACCGTTGGTTTTTGACCGCTACGATCCGATTTCGAATCCTGCATTGGACAATTTTTCTAATGAAAAAAAAAAAATTCCATTGACCCCCAATTCTTGTAAAAGTCCAACCCCACCAGTGAGTGTAAGTAACCAAACGGTGCTCTGGTTCACTTGTAAGTGCAAGGTCGAGCTGCCTTTTACATGTGTAGACATGTGGTGCACTTACTGTAAAAGCAGTCGCAAACTTCTTCTCACCATGATTATCATGGCCTGTACCATGTGTAATAGGGATCATTAAAAAAAAAGCATATATATGAACATTCATACACAGTGACTATTATTGAATACACATGAGATGTGTGAGTGTTTATATATCCGTCCTATTTCATAAAAATAAATAGCGCTGGGTAATTCCATTATCAACCTATAGATGGCTCTACATGTTCAGTCTACCATAATCTAATGTTGCTACACATCTTATGATCTCTCTGCCATATGTTGTATTTCACATTGTCCATGTGTGTGTTGTAGGAGAGAAATGTTTCAGGTTCCTAGGATGCCCATGTGCATCAGGCTTCAAATGTTCGGTAAGCATTCCAGAAGCTTAACTTATTTACATACAATCAGCAACATTCGAAGACACATGTTTATTACAATTCTATACACTCACAATTTAAATTTATCATCTTGAATATTCAGAATATAAATAATTAATAAATAAAAATACATTTAAAAAAGCTTTTATTTAAATGCTCTAAAAACGAAAAAATAAAATATTTCATCTTCTGATATTGGGCAATTAGATTCATCTGAGTGAAAATAAAAGCGGCGGGGACGATCATAATGAATTTCGAACCTAAAGTGATTTAATATGTAGCAACTGATTAGCGATTTTTATAAGTGTCTGCTATTTTTTACCTCTTCTCTAAATATGATCGTCCCCTGCCGTTTTTATTTTCACTCAGATACATCTAATTGCTTAATGGAAGAAGATGAAATATATATTTTTTTTTACTTTTAGTGAATTTGAATAGAAGCTTTTTGAAAATTGTTTTTCATTAATTATTTGATTAATTTTTATTCATGAATTTACAAAACTTAAAATCATAAGTTCACTGGGGATTCGGCCGTAATATATGGAAGCCTACTCGCGGCGGATTGGTCACTTCCTTGACAGAGGCGTAACACAAGACTTAAAAAGAAATTTAGAAATTTGTTCATTCCTGGCCACCCAGAAGTTTGAAAATTTGTACCCTTGCATTGTTTTTTGGACAGAGTGAGTCTTAAAGGTTCCAACATATATTTTATCTGGAAGTATATTAAATTAAATTTGAAATTTTGAAAAGCATTTTGAAAATGTGTCCTTTCCTGGCCATTCTGACAACCGAGAAGTCTGAAAATTTGTCAACTTGCATTGGCACCGGAGTCTGAAAAGTGTACCAAATTTCAGTGCGTGCATTCAATACGTGTTCTAGAAGTATATTAAAAAAATATTACAAGATTTGTGAACAGACAGATAGGGAAGCAAGTTAAATAAAATATTTTCAAATAACTTAATCATATATATACATTGAAAACTTTCCTGGATATATATTTTATTAATTAGCTTAATATTATCATAGTATGAATATATACTTCTGAATAAAAATAATTACAAAATGGCGCGCTTTTGTAAAATTTATTGGTTTAATAAAGAAATATTAGTCGAAAAATGTCAATGTAAAACTTTTAAATAATGTTTAGAAGATAAAAAATATTATAAAACTGAGATTTTAGTTATTTTAAAAAGTAAACGTTATCGGATACTAAACCACATTTATATTATTGAAATAAATTTGAAATCCCGTGTTTCAAGCATTATGTTAATATAGTTTAGCCTATATATCTCTCCTTTATATAATTTGCATATTATTTCTCAGTTAAAATAGATAGGCGGTGGAAGGACAACTAATGTCTGAAATATTTTGCTTTTCAAAATCAAGAAGCAGATTGTATTAACCATTTATTATTCTACAAACTTTCATCAGTTTCACATAAATTTTGAATGATGGGATTATTATCTGTATTACATTGTAGCGGAGAAGAAAAAGTTTAGGGAAAAAGTTTAAACAGCTTATAAAAAAAGGATAATTTCATTAGAGTTTAAGAACTTAAATACAAAGGGAATATATATGAAGAATATTAAATATAATATTTGAAGAAAGAAATAGAATTTTCAAAGAATTGATAAATAATAATTATCCAAAAAATATATTGAAAAAAATAATTCATAAACAGAGAGATATACCTTCAAATAATAGTCTTGATCAGTCTCAAAAAAGATATCGCTCTATTCCATATAGCTACGGCTCAGAAAGAATTGCCAGAATATTAAAGAGATATATAATTACAACATATCAATCTGCAAAAAATCTACGACAAATCTTACGCCACTCAGATACAAAAAATATTTTAAATCAAGAAAATACAACCAATGAAATTTACAAAATTCCCTGACAAACATGTCAAGCTACTTACATTGGAAAAACCGGTAAATCGCTTAAAGATCGTATCAATCAGCATAAAGCAGCTTTAAAAAACTACAAACCATTATCCCTACTAGTTAACCACTCCTAAACAATAACCATATTCCAGATTTCAAACAGGCCACAATTATATACAAAAATATAACAGAAAAGCATTGTAGACTGTTTTTAGAAAGTTGGGCTCCTGCCGAAGATAAACAAAGTATAAACAGAAAAATTGATTTTCCAGAAATTTATGAAGAGTTCATATCTTAATTATTTATAAATAACTATGTATATACTTTTAATTTACTCATTTATTTTGATTTCAAAATTTTTAATTAATTTTGAATAATATGTATACACACACAATAATATATATAATATATAATAATCTATAATATTAAATATAATTATTAGCTGTATATATACTGAATGCGAAATTTATATCAAAAATACAATTCATTCATTGGCCTTGTAGAACGAGAGAGGTGTACGCGTGCTCGCATGTTTTAGTGAAAACACAAACATCCTCGATAAAGAACAAAATTCTACCAGCGAAACATTCACTCGAGCAGACGACACACGAAGCCAGGTCATCTCTATATATAAAACTAGCCGAATGACCCGGGCAACGCCCGTGTTTTACCCGATTGAATGTGGTAATTCAAATACTATTTGTTACAATCATAAATTGGCGCCTTAAATAAATGCATATGTTAGTTAATAACTATAGCCTATGTGCTTTATCTGTCTATGTACTGTTGGCTTCCGTTGGCGTCTCTTACAGGAAAAAGAAAGAGAGGATTCCATTTGGTTATTAACTAATATATGCATATATTTAAAGAGCGACCCGCTCCAACACAATAATTACATAAACGAAAAGGCGAGTGGGGGGGGGCATGATGGGAGGGGGGCAAAGGTGGCGTGACCGTAGCCAACCAATAGGAGGGCCATTCCAAAAAAAAAGCAAACGGTGACAGAGATGAAAACTGATGACTGATTGTTGATAGGAGATGAGGAATGACGCTCGTAACTGTATATAGAATATAAAGGTGGATTGGATGTTTTCTAGAATCGTTCTAACAAATGTTCGTTAGGCCAACTTTTACTCGGATAAAAACTGTGCGAAGCCGGGTACATTCGCTAAATACAGGTATTTACAAATCTTCGTTTGTGGCAAGATACTATTCCTTCAACTTCAAATTACCGAGTGGACCAATTAATACTGATTTTTTTTCAACTTATCGAATATTTTTCGAGGGACCTAGAAAAAATTATCGAGAATGTAGACAAGTATAGATTAAGTAGGGATTGGATGTTTGCTAGAATCGTTTTAACAAATGTTTGTTAAGAAAACTTTTACTCGGGTAAAAATCGGGCGAAGCCGGGAACATATATATATATGTTTGTCGGCTATGCACGCCCTCAATATGTAACTAATCTCGCTCAAATTTGAACAGGACAGAGTTAAATCTGGAAGAGCTTTTTTGTCGCACTTTAACCAAGAAAAATTATATTTAACCAAGTACTGAGCAACAATATTTTTTAGTCAGAAATTATGATGACAATATTGCTGTATCATGCTTGATTGCATTAAAAAATTCTTTTGCCGAATATTCACTAAAGCAGACCACGGGCTAAGCCAGATAATGATTAATACAGTAATCCCTCGTTATCACGAACTCGGATTATACGAACTCTCGGTTTGCGCGAACCGTTTCTTTTCCCCCGTTAAATTTCAATGCTTTCCAAAGAGATTTTGCCGGTTAAGACGAAATATTCGGTTATGACTAAATACGAATTAAATTTAGCCCCCAGCAGAACTAATCAATCGGTTATAATGAATTCTAATATGTTTTTAAAGGCGAGTTATAAGTAAAACAATAAACTATTAAAACAACAAAAACGCCGTTGATATCAAGTATTGGCTCTCTTTGTCTTGTGTGTAAACATTCTTCCTTTGTTTGTTATAATGACTCATTTTCTATGAAACCATCCCTTGGGGTCGTTCCATGTACTCAATCAATGGAAAATATCGACTCTATTGTGCCAGTATTGCTGTTTTTCTCGACTGATAAATGTAGGGGCCATGGTGACCCCTGCCAGCCAGCAGCCAAGGAAAGCACGCTTTCACGGAATTTCACAGAATATTTATTATTCTTATTTTTATACAAAACATATATTTAAAAATATTAAATATAATATAAATAATAAAATATATTCTGTGAATAATAATCTGTGTAAATCGAGCTCTCAGAAGAAAAAGGACTTATTTCTATTTGCTATATCTTTTTTATAACCGACTAATTGACTGTATTATAAAATAATGCGCTTGAAATAAAAATTATTAAATTCTAAATAATCGAAGTGTGAATTGTTTGAGCTCCATAAAAAAACCTACATAAACATGTCATCTAAACCGCGAAAAAAAAGCCGCATTAATCTTGCCTTAAAAAGGAAAATTTTGGACGAAGTTGCACGTGGAGTGTTATCTATGTCGCAAATTGCCGAAAATTTTCAAATTGCGAAATCCACATTATCAACCATTCTAAAAAACAAAGAAAAAATAGATGCGGCTGTTGCCTCAGAGTCTTCGAGCTCTTCAAAACGATTTCGAGAAGCATCCCATCAAGACGTGGAAGATGAGCTTTAAAATGGTTTAAAAAACGTAGATAAAATAATATTCCTGTATCCTGCGCACTTGTCAAAGAAAAGGCTAAAGAAATAAGTGTCTCATTGGGTGTGGAAAAAACAGCTGATTCGTTTTCACTTCCAGAAACAATGCTTGATGAGCCTGAAGAATGGACCAAACTCCTTTCAGCTACAAACCCAGCTGAGACTTTGACTTTCCTGGAGTATGTTGCCCTGGATGAAGGGTTGGAAATTTGCGGTTCACCCAAATTAGAAGAAAAGAAGAAAGAAGAAGAAGAAACAGAAGACGATGAGGTGAAAGAAGAGATAATGATGCCTACTAGAGGGGAAGTAATCGCGGCCCTCGAAACCCTCCAGAAGCTGTCCAAAACCTCTGCGGATATTGATGTTCATTTTGAAGATGACCTGTATAAAATAAGAAGAAGGGAGTGTCTGAAACAGTGCCCAATCAAATACCACCAAAAAACTATAACAGACTTTCTGAAGCCTGCAGAGAAAACCCAGATATAGGATACTCTATGCATACTGCATATGCTGCATACACATAAACATTGTATGTACCAAGTATATTATGTAAGTTGTTCCTTTTGTTGTTCTTTTTTATTTGTGTTTTAAAATAAACTTATATTCTCATGTTATTGCCTTACATTGTGATTATATTATCCATATTGTCTTTTAAAATAAAATACTTTATGTACATACATATACATAATTGTTGTTCCATAAAATTATAAAATATTTTCATTAATATTGTTTTCAAATAAATTTATTCGTTATTCCTCAGAAATGTAGTTTTCTTACTCATCAGTAGTACATAAGTACAACCCCCGGATACAACGAATTCAATTCGTCTAATACGAATTCGGTTTATACGAATTCGGTATATATTCTTTTAAGACGAAAAGGGTATTTCGTTCTCCCGTTGAGTTCGTCTTAACGAAGGATTACTGTAGTAGGCAGGAACAAAATTCTACCAGCGAAACATTCACTCGAGCAGACGACACACGAAGCCAGGTCATCTCTATATATAAAACTAGCCGAATGACACGGGCAACGCCCGTGTTTTACCCGATTGAATGTTTTGATTCAAATACTATTTGTTACAATTATAAATTGGCGCCTTATATAAATGCATATGTTAGTTAATAACTATAGCCTATGTGCTTTATCTGTCTATGTACTGTTGGCTTCCGTAGGCGTCTCTTACTGGGAAAAAGAAAGAGAGGATTCCATTTAGTTATTAACTAATATATGCATTTATTTAAGGAGCGACCCGCTCCAACACAATGGTTACAAAAACGAAAAAGCGAGTTGGGGGGCATGATGGGGGGGCAAAGGTGGCGTGATCGTAGCCGACCAATAGGAGGGCGCCATTCCAAAAAAAAAAAGCAAACGGTGACAGAGATGACTGATGAAGAATGACGCTCGTAACTGTATATAGAATATCGTTTCTCGGCCTTTTGGCTAAGATCATGTAGTATATCTCTAGATATTTTTATTTATGTATATCTTTTTAAAAATCTATTCAGTAGAGAGTGGATATGTTTGTTCGAAAAATAAATTTAATATATTATTAAATATATGACGTAACAAATTATATTATCATTATTATCATAATATTCTGTGTGTTCCCGAATATTATTATCAATAATATTCGTTAGGCAAACTTTCACTCGGATAAAACCCGGGCGAAGCCAGGCACACATCCGCTAGTATATATATATGGCTAAATACGGTTATGTAAAAATATAAAAGGAAAATAAATTAATCGAAAATAGAATTATTCTTAAAACGTTTGTTCACCAGAGGCCTTTCGAACACACTGCGCGCTCAAGATCTCTTAACTATCCTATTTTTTCTTATGTATACATGTTGCAATATTACTACAAGTATCATTGCTTTTGCTGGTTAAGACAATTTTTACAAATATTCATTCGTGAAAATTCCTAGCCAAGTCAGGGTCTTGGTATCTAGTAATATAGATAAAACTTAAAACATGATTTCATGTCATATAGCCACTTTTTCCAAAAGAAGCCCAATAGTACTCAGATTGTTATTTTTTGATCACACATTCTTTAGCTCTCTACTATGATGATAAATGTTATTCTAAACCTTATTAAATTATTTCAATAAGATGGGCACGCTCATCGACCCTGGGACTGATCCTTTATTTATACAAACTTTATTTATATTCGTATATCAAATGAAAACATTAATAGCAAATATATATTTTTACAAATTAATCAAACTTCTACTTTCCTTACTGCGAGAAATGAATGATCCAATACAGTATTAGAGCTCTAAAGAAGCGGTCTGGTAGATTAAATTGGCGAAATCGCTGGGAGGGTTCACCACGGATGAGCCAAGTCCTCTCAATTTTTTTCATCGCAATAAGGACAGTTGAAGTTTGATTAATTTGTGAAAAGGTACATTCGCGTATTATTGTTTTTATCTGTTATATATAGATGGCGCGTTATTGCTTTATACTTGTATATATATTTGAATAATTTGATTTCATATTAGGATTTCGCTTTGGGAACGAACTTTTAATACAGCCTAGTATTTTATTTGTATGAACAAATTCGCGAATTTTTCTGTTTCATGTGCGATGGAATAGTATTGTGTAATATTGAGATTGAGAATTCAGATTCAATATACATACCTGGATGTTTTCTATTTTGTCCAACGGGATCTGGGTTGAGCAGCTAGCCCAGCACATCTGTGTCCCCGATGGCAGCGTCATCGATGAGCCAGACACTGAGCCACCGACCGCTGAACCTGTCGCCGAAGACGAATAAAAAGTTCACCTTCTTGAGTTATCAAGCGAGTCTCTTCTTTAAAAATGTAAAAAATATCAAATAAAAATCTTAACATTTCATCGTTTTTGCTGCTATTCCCTCATTCTCTTATTTCCTAATTTATCTATAATGTATTTTTTAGATATTGAACAATTTACCATATTTGCTAAGAAAATTAGCCATATTTGCAAATTTCTAAAATTATATACATATTAAATATGTAAAAAATTATTTTAAAAAATATATAAAATTACATTTCAAGGTAATCGTAAAGATATAGGCTACCTCGCCGGCACACACATTCATAGTCCTTCAAATTGAATATACATTATAACCTCGTTAATTCGACACAGGCAAATTAGAAACTATACCTTAATTCGACCATATTCTGATGTCCCGACCTCCGGTCTATCAAATAACAAACCGTAATTCGACAGTATCTATAATACGATAGTTCGACCATTATATAATTCGAATTTCGACAGTTGAATGTTTTTTACGTACAATTTTACCGCTAAAAAGGTATTACGGCGGCGACGATCGGCGGGCGCCGATAGAATCACGCATGTGCACTTTTGGTTTCTGTTTGTTTAAGTTTCACTTTTCAGTGCCGTTGCGCAATGTCGCGAGTTTTATTGTTTTTTTTTTTACGCGCGAATTTAGGAATCGTGCGCTAATTAATATTTTTCTTTTTATTTTCAGCATTGAATTATTTTAGTTATTTTATAATTTACAAATAATTTCCTTTTAAAATAAATAAATCTTCATAAAATGTAGCCACGATGATTATGATAACACTTTATTTCAATATTCCATTTCCGTGTTATTATAAAAGATTTAAACACAAAATCAATAACATCTGCAGCAGCAAGGATGGCTTTAATACACTAAAAACTCTTTGATATTTAAAAGACATTCCAGAAGAAGAATGACATGCATATTTTTTTTAATAGACCATCTGGAATACATCCTGAATAAGATTTCAGTGCAAAAACTGACATCTTTAAAGGAATTTTTAAAAAGATCTTCATGATTATTTTAAAATTTCCTTTTTATTGTCCATATATTTTTCCTTTCAACTGCTATATTCTTCAATTATAATAAAATATTATTTGTAATTATTTATGTTTCAAAAATATGTATTATTGTCATTTTGTCCTCGATACTAAGAGTTAATCATGAAAATAAAAATATAAATACAAAAAAGTACATAAAATGGTTTCAATTAATATCATTAATTTATATTACAAATCATTTTTTAAAAAACATTATTTTAATGAGTTAGATGATTAGCTAATCATCTAACCTTAATTCAACACTTCCTTTAATTCAACCGAAAGCTCTGATCCCTTGGGGTGTTGAATTAAAGAGGTTCGACTGTACTTCGGCCAGTAAACCTTTAGTAAACCAGTAAAAGATTTGATGGCCGAAGTTTCTTTAATTTTAAGAACTATTTCAGTAAGTTGTTATTTATTTATTGCTGTTATATGCTATTGAATCAAATGGGCAGCATGTCAATGTGAATTATTCCAGGCAGGATTTGTTGTGTTCAAAATCTTGGAATAGTTTTATTACATGGTTTTTCTTGATGCAAACGTCAGTAGATATTATATATCTTTAATATTTAGGCCTTCAAATATATGCATTTAGTTTATTTAGATTTGACATACCTATATGTTCTAATTTTTTATGCTGCTATTTGATCAATTCTTTATCTTGATTCCATTGATGCTTGCCTTTTGAGGTTACCCTGGCTGCACTAGTATTCCTAAAAAAATTGTCTAATTTCCTTTTCCAACCATATTCTCAACAATCGGTGCACCGTGAACGTACCCAGATGTATATTATCTGTGATTTGACGTATGGACCAACCTGCCCTTCACAGTCCGATCACCATGTCCCTCGTAAAATCATGTCTGCGGGAACTACCTCCGTTGAGGACGGCCTGGCATTTTCTGCTATTACACGTATCCTTTGATTCAATAACAAAATTTCCATGATATTTTTACTTGAACGTCCTTTCTGCATGTTTATTTCCTATTATCTTACTCCTCGTGCACACGAGAGCGGCGCATTGCACATCATTTGCATAACTAAGTGAGGCGCGTCTACTCTGAAATTTTCATAATTGTCTGGCCACTCTTTCTTGGTGTTCCATTTCCAATGTCGCGCAGGGAATATAGCCGATATGTAATATATGGAAGTCATATGGAAAACAGCGAGTAAGTTCATTCTATTAATAATAAAGAGAGATAATAGAACCGTAAAATATTCACAGATGTCAATATGCAAAAGCGATAGTGTGAGTTGCATAAATATCGTGCGCAGAAAAAGTAAACATATACAAGTGATATGTGGAAGAAAAGCTTTATTTTCTAAATCTACTGTACATTCATATAGAATGTTGGATCTATTAAGCAGCACTGGTTGTGGTTGTGGTGGTTGTTCTTCCTGTAGTTGTGGTAGTTGGGGCTCGAGGGTTGTGGTAGTTGGGGCTCCAGTAGTTGTCGTATTTGGGCTTCCAGTTGTGGTGGTAGTTGGCGGAGTTGTAGGTGGAGTAGGTGTTCCTGAAGGCTGGCATGTACGCAATAATAAACCTCCCTGCACATAAAACATTTCACATGAACACATTCTAATATATTTACATTGACATTTCTTAGATTGGAAACAATCTATAACAATTGCTTTCTCTCTCGAACTATACATACACGATATTTCAAAAGTCTAACCAAAAATGATTAAATGTAGGCCTAATTTTTGGCGATGATTAAAAATATCATTCATATTTTACTTAATAATATAAAGTATTTGCGATATGAACACCTTTCATAAACTTCGAATTTGATGTATATATAGTGGTGGTTTTGACTTCGATCAGAAAAGTGCGAAAATAGTTCCTTAATATATATTGCGGTCAATACAGAATTTTAAAGTTGTTAATAGTAAAAAACGTAGTAAACCCAAAGGACAACACTGACCCAAGACCCATAAACACTGCATTTCTCTCGACTTAAGCCTTATTTTTCGAGAAGGTTGAAGGAGAGGCCATTCACGAGGACGTGAAAACCTCTAGAGGGGGGAGTGCTGCATCATATTTGATTGATAGGATGCAACAATATTTTTTCTTTCAATTTGAAAAAAAAGTGTCCAACAGGGGAATAGATGAAAGTGCCTATTTCTATTATCTTTAAGAATAGGTCTCTCATGTGTGTGGACAAGACATTGAAAAGCCTTTATTGCATGGTAACATATTCAATACCTACTACTTTGATCAGGTCTGAAATGTTACAGAGAGTAGACAAACGAGACTAATTTATAAAGTGTGAAAAACCTTTCGAATTTCTCTTAGCGGTAACGATAACAATAGAATAATATGTGATATATTCATATAATAAGAAAATATTTATTTTGTAATGTTTCCCAATAGCTGAGTAGATTCCTTTGAAAAATTAAGTTTGATGTCAGTTTTTTAGAAAGGTATTGGTAGATCGTCTTTCTTATTGCTGATAGCGTTCTCTTTCTGTCACAATCGTCTCCCTACATTCATCAGATGTAGATCAGAATGTAGATCAGAATTAGGCTCCATTAGATATTGGGGTCAAGAAAAGGCAGATCTTTGTCAAGTAAACGTGTTTTCCTTGCCGATATAGTATCAGAGAATTAAACATGATTCTCTTTCTAGGCTTTGATGCCTTTTAATATTGACTTGCAGAAGTATCAGTCCTCTACCCCATTTTATCATAGTAAATAAAATACTCTTCCATTCGTTATTTTTCCAAACCCTCAGGTTTTCAATGCAAGAATGTATAGCACGTCCTTTTCTACAAGTTTGACTTCAAAGTAAGAATGATAGGCCATCTATACGAAATAAGAGATAATTGTTCTAAACATTATAAAAAGGACGTATCAGCAAGAATCACAAGCTGTGACAAAAAGGTCAAGCTTATCTTTGTGAATCCGGTCTCATCAAATAAAATTATTTATATATTATGTTTTAATGTCCATCCATACAGAGTTCAAAACAACAACTACTCACCCGTGCAGGCACGGTCACGCTCCGCCGCGTCACGTGGGAAAACATCCAATGTTATCAGCACATCCCCATTTTTAGATTTGAAATATATATACATTACAAACTTTAAATGTGCATAATATAATTAATAATGAAGGCAATCCACGAGTTTAACAATTTGTCCACTCCGGGTTCTTATCTGGCCGTCTTCTGAGTCGTTAGAGGGATGATCCACAACTGGGGTCTTTACAATTTCAACCAGTTCCTCCCCCGAAAAGGTCGGCGTCGATGGGTCGGCTGGATATTGCACTGTATCTCCTTTTCGTAGATGGAACCTGTTTCGACGTAAAGTCCCAACTGGAGTATCAACCATATGACCTTGGTGTCGATGCTTTCTGCTTTACAATCCCCCAGGTTCGCATATCTGTAATCCAAACCGTGTCACCTTCGGATAGCTCCTCCATGTCCGTAGCTCCGCAGCGTTGATCATATCTGGATTTCATATCCTTTCTCCTTCTCCCCTCCTTTCTTTTCAGGTTCTGACTGTCCACCAACTTTGGATTAAGATTCTCTGGTGCAATTGGCAAGGTCGTTCGGAGTTTACGTTCCATGAGAAGCTCAGCAGGGCTTTAACCGTTCTCCAAAGGGGTCGATCGATACTCCAGGAGTCAAAGCGATGGGTCTTGATTTTTCTTGAGGATCAACTTAGCAATTTTCACACTTGCTTCTGCCATCCCATTGCTCTGTGGGAATCGAGACTTGAAGTGACATGTGTGAATCCGTACTGCCTTGCGAAATTTGCAAATTCACAAGCAGCTCCAAATTGCGTCCCATTATCGCTTACAACAGTTTCTGGTATTCCATGTCGGGCAAATATGGATTTGCAACTACGCACCACCACATTGGCTGTGAGCCGATCCAGCTGAATCATTTATAGAAAGCGAGAATAATAATCAATGACGACTAGATACCACTTATTCTCGAACTTGAACAAATCCATTCCAATCTTTTGCCACGGTCGTGTAGGAAAGTTGGTTGGTATCAAAGGTTCATTTTGAGACGGCTTCCTGGATACAGACACTGCACTTTCTGACTGTTTCCGCGATCTCCTCCGAAATTCCAGGCCACCATACCGTCTCACGTGCGTGAAGTCTTGTTTTTGTAATCCCGAAGTGCCCAGCGTGCAACTTATCTAGGATCTCCAGTTTCATACTTGCTGGAATAACAAGACGACAGCTACGCATCAGTAGTCCATTTTGAACGCCGAGTTCATTCTTGACATGCCAATAAGAGAGCAGAGCCTGTGACATCTTCTTCTTATCTGGCCAGCCTTTCTCAAGGTAGTTGACTACTGATTTCAGGGTCGTATCTTTTGTTGAGCTTCAAAAATCTTCGTCAACATCTCGTCTTTGTCAGTTATACTCGAGAGAGCTGCATTTATATGCGCTGAGGTTGACCGTTCGTTTTCACCTCCCTCGGTTGTAAGAAGTGGTTGCCTGGATAATGCATCGGCGTGAGCAGCTCCTTTCCGGGAATGTCCAATCTTGTTTTGAGCTTTTCCACCAAAGATATTGGTACCCGTCGAGGAGTATGCACAGCATATGGTTTTGCTCCAGTTTTCAATTTGATTTCTTAAGGGTTTCCGATCTGTCCCAGTCCTTCAAATACTTCAGGGAGTTCCTTGATCGGGTTAATTCTCGTCGCACCTACTTCAATCCGCCTTGCCAGGTTCAAGAGCTCACACGCCCGGCGACTCAGAAGAGGTTCACTCAACGACCGATAAATGAAAATAAATCTTCTCCTTGATTTCATAATTGCCATTTCGCAGCCTTGATATAAACATACCCACAGTCTGAAGTTCGGAATATTCAGCAGCTCTAATGTTGATATCACTTTCCACTAGTCGTTGCTGTCCCATTATCTTCTTGAAGAGACACAGAGGAACACATGTAACATCAGCCTGGGAGTCGAGCTTGAACTTCACCTGTTTCCCGTTCACTTGGATTTCTGCTGTCCATCGCCTCCTGCACTCGCCTTCATCATCATCGAGATTAGATGAATCCTCCACAGCTGAGACCTCCAGAAGAAAACCAATTTCTTCATCAAGTTCAGAAACAGCTTTGACTTCCGCATTCTTCACCTGCTTATCTGGGCAGCAATTTGCAAAATGGCCAGTTTTTGAACATAGGTTACATCTTTGTCCTTCAGCACGGCAAGCCTGTCCTTGCCTGTGGGTGAAACCTCCGCATTTTTGGACATCATGATCTTGTTTTTGGCTAACTTCTCCTTCTTCCTCGAAGGCTGCTGTTGTTGTTTCGGTGATCGTTTCCTCGAGTTGAACTTCACCTGATTGACCTTTTGGCTTGTTGAGGGACGCTGCAGGTCGACTTGCTGCAGTCGAACGCTTCCTGCTGTCGAACCAATTTCACCGCCTTTTCCAAAGTCAGTTCGCTGTCCAACTGCATTCTTTCAGATAAAGCTTTGTCCCTCACTCCAACCACTATTCGGTCACGGATCAACTGCTCATGAAGACCCTCAAATTCGCAACTATCAGCCAATTTGTACAATGGAGTGATGAATTTCCACTGGCTCCCGATCCTCTTGGATTCTTGAATTAAATTTCGCACGTTCGTAGATAATATTTTTCAGACACAGAAGTGGCTGTCGAACGCCTTGAAGACGGAATCAATTTTGTTGCCTCTTCCTCCTTTTCGAACTTGAAGGTCCTGAATATATCATCCGCGCGGTCACCCATCAAGTACATGAACAAATCGATCTTGTCCGCCTCCTCTCTCTTCTTCATTTCACTGACCACGAGGTATCGTTCGAATCTCTTCCTCCATTTAGGCCATTCGTTGGGAGTCGAGAAGTCGAAAGTTTCTGGAGGTTGAATCTGAGCCATGTTGAATTAGCTTCCAAGGTACGCATAAATCGATATTTTGAAATATACGGGTTCGTATTTTATCCAGTTACCGCTGCCACCATGTTTTAATGTCCATCCATACAGAGTTCAAAACAACAACTACTCACCGTGCAGGCACGGTCACGCTCCGCCGCGTCACGTGGGAAAAAATCCAATGTTCTCAGCACATATTATAAGGTCAGCTTGCGAA
>CP092869.1:64815179-64893900 GCA_030710605.1 Cordylochernes scorpioides
GATCTGCCAATTATTTCTTTCCATGGAGGGCTAAGATGAATTATTTTGACCTATCAATGCGCTATCAAATTCATTCCAATAATAATTGAATTCAATATAATTGAAGAAGCGGGGCTTTTCAGTTCGAAAATTTTGAAAGGTTCATTTATGCGAATTATTTGGGAAGTTACTCATATGATATAGATTCTACCAACATACTTTATAGTGATGGACTCAGCTTGAATATTGAAATAAAACCGGCTTCATCTGAGATCTAGAATTTACAATAGGTAAATCTACATTTTACTAAATTTCTTTCAAATTTTATTTTTATATCTCCGCTTATTTTATCCAATTTGGATTGCCTCATATTTCAGAATAAATATGAATTTTTCGACCTAATATGAGCTCTGCCAATTATTTCTTAACATGAATGATTTAGACCGAATAAAAATAAACCTTGGGATTAGTGAAAACTATAATATTCATATTAGGTCATATATGTTTCAATTTACAAATTTATATCGTTGATAGAGTCTTACATATTTTATGTTATAATATTGAGTCTGTATATACAGATTTTGACTTATTCAGACATGTCAGAGTCGTAGAAAGAGATCTCCTTAAAGCCGCATACTAAATTAGAATATTTCTGTAATAAATAATTTTCCATGCATTCCTATTTCCAGATTTTCTTATGCTGAATTTTAATTAATCGAAATGTGGTTCTTGTCATTAATTTAATATACCCATACCGCTTATTATGTATATAGGGTCAATAGTAAGTTCGAATAAGTAAAATTTGCATTTTATCAATGGTTGTCAACGTTTTTGCTGGATGGAAGAATTTTGCCTTTATAATTTTTTGAATGTCTCAATTTAACAATGGTTTATGGTTTTCTCTCTTCTTTGAAATGATCGTCATTTTCTCAAATTGATTTCTGAAATATATCCGTTGCATCTAATTTCAGACTAAGTGGTGAATTTCATTTTACAATTTATTCGATCACATACCTTTATAAATTGAGAATAATCCTGAATATTTTAAAGTTGAAAAATTTTATCGATCTGCATATTCATCAAACGAATCATAAATTATAGAATATAATTTAGATATTTAAGAGCTATACTTATATTACTTCATAATATACAATCCATATTTGTATCAAGCTTGCTATCAGAAGGAATTTGGGAATATTATGGTCGGGATAATCAACATTGGCATTTGTAGGATGGAAATTGCCATTCCGTCTTTCCTTAATTAACTTTTATAAATTCAATTTATTAAGGTATGTATCGTAAAATACACATTTATAAAAAAAGGCTATTGCTACCAGATCTTTAACATGAGAGCTCATCAGAGTTTTTGGGAAAAAGATTTAAATGAATGCCTCTTCAGAAAAAAATGATTTAATTGAATTATCGTAAAATTAAGATATGTCAACAGGTATTTTCACAATTATAGGCCCAGTCATATGAATAAAATTTGTGCCATCTGCTATTACTAGGGAATTCTAACTGGGTACTGAATGATTGTTCTGAATGAAACTGAATTTTCTCTATTTATATACTTGACTGATATAATGTTACACTTTCATATTACGTTATATCGTCTTAAACAAATTTCAATCTTGTTCTTCGCGCTATATTTCTCTTATATGTTTCTCCGTTTATATTTTTGATTTTCCAATTAAATGATCAGAAATGATAATGCGTATCAATCAGTATTAAACGGTTGATTCAATAATTGCCACAATTGCTTCTCCTGAATTTCATATATTTAGTCCAATTTCTCTCTAATATTTGATTGCGTTATTCATGTCCTGTTAGAACTACACACTCCATTTATATTAACAGAAACAGCTTTAAAATTTAAATGAAATTCTTCATGCGATATCTGAAAATTATAACTGAATAATTTCAATTTGATTCTTAATTTTCTTTATTTTTCAGGTTTTGGATGGGTGAACCCTCAAAAATAACAATTTCATTATTGACCTACCTAAGTTTTTCTCAACATGTAGGAATCAGTACGCATATGTAATAAACCTGATTTGATTTTAGGCTATCGAATTTCTATAAATTATCTGGATAAAATATATAATTTTTTTTTTTATCAAGGAATTTTCCTAGAATCATTGCATTTAATTAAATTTACCCCATCTTCTTTATACCAACGGTGCAATATTTCATGGTGAATAAGTGAAAGTTTCAAAAGGATAAAATTTTAAATTATTTTAATAAATATTGCGCAATAGGTGAATAAATCTATCCGTTTCTCTTTAAAATGGTGTAATAAAAGTAGTAAGTTAGTTTTTGTAGGGAACTGTTACAATATTGAAACTTTTCAATTAACATACCATAACCTCGTATGCTATAATTCAGTTAAATCCACTAGAAGACTCTCAGTCAAAATTTGAAGGAATTCAAGGCTAGGTATTCTAAAATATTTTTAAAATATAATTTATCATTTTTATACCTTTCTTCAAGGTACCATGCTCTGTATTGAGTGTTATCAGAATCTTTTACAGGTTCAAATGACTGGTGTTAGCCTCAAAAATAAGCAAAGCTTCTCTATAAATGCCTCATACTCTGTTAGGTTGAATTTATACAAAATAGGCGTGATTGATTGATAATTCTTTCCTTCTCTTTTTATGATTAATTGTTTAATTTTCATGTTTAATATTCATCTAAACGGGTATTGAATGTCGAATTCTCATTTAACTTTCGAAGCGAATTTAATCTTTATATATTTCTAAGTTTTTGGATAAGTAATACAATAATATCAAATTATCAGATATTTATCCATATTATTCTCAATTGATATTTCATACTCTAAGAAATTTTATTACTTCAAAAATCATTATATAAGTACTTATTCTAAAATTAAAAGAATTATCTGTATAGAAGGTATCGCAATTTAGGTTTAGAAAACATGGCCTATTTGATAATTATCATCATACATGATCTATTTCAAACAATTTGAATTTGGTAAAAAATTGGTATTGTCGTTATGTTCACATCTCCTAAATGACTGAAATAAATTCTTTTCACATCAAATGAATAAGCACGAACTCAAATTCAAAGGCTAGGTCATTAAATCGTTGTGCATATGTATTTTGAATTTTATCTAGTGACTGTTTTCTCATATTCATAAGGTCTGCTTTTATAATTATTGAATTTGTATCTTTTAAAATCCCAATAAAACTTATTTCAAATTTAACGTCCTTTCTAAATAGGAAAATACATGTAACCTCTCTCTTTACTGATAATCACCAATATATAACTAATCCATTTTTTGAAATTTCAGAAAAATCACATAAACATAATTTATCTTTCAAAATCCGCAGAATTCCAATTCTCAGCATATTTTTGACATATTCAGGAAAATGCATTCAATATCACTCCAAATTGATTTGGATTACACGATTATATTATGTCTTTCAAACGTTTCCTATCCCTGTGCCTATTTTCAAGGTTTCGTTCATGAAGTATTGGTTTGTGTGGGTTGTATCGAAAACTTTCCTTAGGTCTATATTCACACACATGACTGAAAAATATTATTCAAATTTTTCAATAAAGTACATATTTAATTTGTTATAATTTCAGGTTCAAAAGCGAAATTTTTATTCAAATGATATATTCTCTTTCTCAAAGGCTTCCAATATAGAACAGTCATATTCAAATATTACTTTGTTATTAAAAATTTATTCTACATTCTTAATGCATCGTTGACATAATCCTCTCAAATATGAATTTTTAAAAATATATATATATTCTATTGTTATATCAATCCTTGATATGAAACTAATTTGAGGACACTTTATGAAAAAAATTGTTTGAAGTAGCAGTTAATCACTCAGCAAGTTTGGAATTTACAAAAGCTATTTGATAAATTTTTACATCACCCGATTTGAAATATCTTTCTAGAGGAAGTAATTCTACTCAAATATAGTAAAAACCTTCTAAATAGCAAGAATGCTATTTTTTAAGTAGACAATTTTAAAATATTCTAAATATATATTATTCTACTAAACTACCTTTATATATCTAATCTTTATTTTTAAAATTTGAAACTTATCTCTTCCTTATTCAAATGACACATGAAATTCATCTTAAACTTGCAAGTTAGTAATATTTGTTAATAAGTCTGAGAGAAAGGGTATTATATTAATGTTATTTTTCGATTATATGTATATATTTCAAATTTCCATAATCTGCAATATACTTAACATATTAAATTTCTATAAAACATTTCTCAATAAAATGAAATTTACCACATGAGCTTCAGATATTCTATTGATCAAAGTCAAATTTTATAGGATAGTTATATGAATTTATTTGCTCTCAAGCCGAATATACGTAGAAGTTTAAATTTCCAAAATGAAACTATCTTTAGATATCGGATATGTAACGGTTAACCAACAACTCTTTATTAATTTCAATAAATAAAACATTAATATAATAAATGTTTCTAAGCCAAGAATTCAATTTATCAGCTTCAATCTGTCATTATTAAAATACATCATACTTAAGGTTGATATTGAGGAAATCAAAGTACGTTCTTACTACTTATCATTTTTCATAAAGAGATATTTAACGACCTCTTTAATTGAAGGAACTCAGCAAATACTAAATCATTCAGACTTGCCAGCTGAAGTTTGTATCCATGCTGAATACGTTAAACATTGAAACACTATATTTATATTATCATGCCTCATATTCTAGAAAAACTTCACATCTTCTCAATGTGATATTGATAGATATTTTGGCTCCAATTCTCCCCAAAGGCCGCATCCTGTTCAGTCCCGTTTATTAATCGCTTCAGAATTTATCAATATAGCCATACCAGCTCATAAAGATATTTCCGACTTATACCCATGCCAGTTCGTTCCTTACATTCTATCAATCATAATGACAATACCAATTTTAATGGATATACAGATGAAATATTACAAATTTTAGAATAAAAGTAAAATGTAAATATAGAATATATAGAATTTGCCTTCCTATCCAGTGAAGAATATTTGGGTGCCTGAAACACAGGTAAAAGGTTTTAGAAAAAATGAAGCAAAAAAAATAGTTGAATAATAAAATATATTCATATAAAAATATATATGAATATTAAGCAGCTACTGAAACTCTGAACTACTGAATGCTCTCCTTATTTTATAAAACAACTTTCGCCCTCGAGAAGGGAATTCGGGGTTGGTACTATCCATTTTAGGAACATATGTAATAGATCATTATCCTGTCGAGATGGAACTACTAAAGAATATCTGAAATGATATTCAAAGCCTTCATTAAGGCCCTACTCAACCTTTTATTGAAATTTTAAATAAAAATTTAAATATCCAAGCTTCCAAGATGGCCGCCTCTGCGATATCAAATATGCGTACGCATAGAAATACTACCAGTGTTAACAATGTGTTAAAGGAAAAGGCATAGGGTTGTTTGTGAATATTAAAATTTGTGTATATCGCATTTTTTAAAAAATATTACCAATGCGGTGAATATATAGCTAATTGTTCTTTAGCTCTAGATGCCAATCGGAGCTTTAAACCTTAGACTACCTATAAGAATATAACGTGGAATTTCAGATTAAATACAGCGATCTGGGAGATAGTAATATTTGTTAGAGAAATATTATATCGACAAGGCAAATATTTAATTACTAAACAGCTTGGTAAATACATTTAGACTTCATCAGCCTTGCCAAAGTAATATGGTTGTTTTGAGGCAACTACAAGTTGGATAAAATATTTCTGAGTAAGTCTTAATGAGTCCAGAAGGATAAATACATTTTGTTATAAAAATATAAACAATACACTCATAGATACAAAATCCTCACACCTTTTATTTTAGAATACCTTAATTCAAACTCTATTTACATTCTTCTTTAATGAGCAATGCAAAAGACAATTGAATAAAATAACTCACCTGATGATATTGATGAATGATTGAAATCGACAATTGCAATTGTATGTCCGGAGGTTGTTCGGAGGTTTGATGTGCCTTCTACAAGGAATTCAACATATTGGACAAAATGTCAGGTTGAAGAACTTCCTTGGGAAGGGAGAGGAGAGGGACGCGCCTAGAGAAATAGACATGTATATAAATATTAATTCAAATTATGATGAATTAATCATCTCTTATATTCTATAAAGACATTATGTTCATAATAAATGTGTAGAAGAGAGAGTGAAATATTAGCAAAGATATATTACATATATAACGTGTAGAATATAATATAAGCTATTGGGGTTAAATATTGTGGATATTTAAGGCCTAAGTCCCCAGTAAAACGTTCTTTTTTGAAAGGCTTTTATTTAACTTGCTTCCATGTTTTTCTGTCTGAACTCATGATCATTATTCACGCAATTAAATCTTTCCATATTTTCTCACATGAAAACTTGAAAATTGTTGTTAGCCTACCAATTCTCTCTTTCTACCATTTACCTAAAATCCAGCTCGATGCAACACCTAATGTACATTTCCGCTGTTACAAATGTAACGGCGTATTCCTTAACATTCGCAATTAACACGATAATAAACACGCAATAAAAGTATTCGGTTGACAAAGAATCTACGGATAGACTATACATTACGTATTACTCAACCATAAATCTGAGAAGATGTATATATCCACGCCAAATATTTAGATATCCATTCTACCAAGATTCCAATTTGAGGGCACTTATCAACAATGGTAATTGGCCATTGATACGAAAAATCATGCTACTCGAAATATTTGAATCCAATATTCACCAGTGTTAGAATGAAGAACAAGCAGTTGATCATATTCTCTTTATCTGTTCAGCTTTCAATTACTAAAGATTCTAGATGGCGACTGTCATAAGAATTTCCGACCTCAACCTGGTATAGCTGAATATTTTTGTGTTTAACACAATTTATTATCTTGGACTTTGGCCGCCATTGTAAAAAATCGTGAAGACTTAAGTCTGACTGACATCCCAGGTAGAGAGTTAGGGAGATTTTATGACTGCTCCAGGAACCTTTTTTTTTTTTGGTTCTCAAGTTATATATTTATATATACTCTAATATCATAGTGTGGGAATGTTTTTATTCCAAACTAATCAATGTACCCTACTTCGTCCGGGTTTTATCCGAGTAAAATTTGCCTAACGAATATTTGTTAAAACAATTCTATAAAATATCCGATCCTTACTGAATATTTGTCTATACTCTCGATAATTTGAAATATTTCCTGGTCTCTTGAAAAATACTCAATAAGTTGAATAAAATCAATAATTATTTTTGTCCACTCGGTAATTTGAAGTTGAAGTATTAACATGTTCTTTGGCCCCCGTTGTAAAAATATCATCAAGATTTAAGTCTGACTGACTTTCTGGGTAGAGAGATAGGGACATATTTTGACTGCTCCAGAAACCTTGGTTCCTTGGTTAAATATATAAATATACTCTAATATCACAGCCTGGGAATGTTTATATTCCTAATAATATTGGTTTAATATTGATAATCGCATTTATATATTTTGTTATATTCTGTATTTATATTGTGAATATATGTTGAAAATCTGTCGCTGTGGAATCCTCTCGACATAAGCTATGGTGTGTTATCCTGTCCACTCTCGCTATACTGTGTTAACCGAGAGGAACAGTCAGGATGTGGAGAGTATTCCATTACCTCTCTGCACCTTGGAAGACCTTTAACAGTTCTCACAGAGTACAGACAGTCGTGGTTGAGGCAGAGTGGAAAGCTTGGGAATGTCCATACACAGAAAAAACGAAGAGACACAGTTGTACTAGGAAAGTTCCTTGAAGAGATAGAAGTCGAGCTGGGAACGAAAGATGGAGATAGAAGAGTTATTACTGGTCTACATGGTCGATGAGATGGACTTTGTGAACAACCGACGAGGGCTCCCGCAATGGTGAAGTGACTATTTTTTCGACTAGGGCGGAGGTCTTATATAGCTTTGCCTAGAGGAAGTATTAGGTTTCAGCGGATGCAACAAGGACGTGGATCGAAAGAAGTGTCATTGTATACTGGCAACGCCCTGAGATCTTGCTATCTTTAGGCCCCGTTGGACTTCTATCCCAATTTCTTGCTTTAGATCAACTCTTAATATATTACAGAGTTTTATTTATTTATCCTCAGTCTGTACAATGTACATTACATATGGTGAAATGATACATGTCAATTATGCGTCTAATTATTTAAAGATGTGTTTCTATTATACAACATGAAAATTTTGTTATAAGTATTATACAATATGGGGTTGTTGGTTTAAATTACCATATATATATATATATATATATATATATTAAAAATAAAGAATGCATCTCCTGACCACGAGCACATGTGCTTTTTAGATGGCAGAGCGCCATCTAGTGGAGCAAAAATAAACTAAACATTTATTTAGCTTGCTCCTTGATATTTGGCCAACCCAATTTCTTGATTTATCAAGAAAAGCCATCCACGAACGCGTTTCGCGCTGTTGGCGCTCGTCAGCGTGGAGAAGGCTGTAACCACTGCGACCAAAAAATATTTTTGGTCCCAATGGCTTCTTGAGAAATCAGAAAATGGGTATTTAAGGCCAAATTTGCGTAAAGACGCTCAACAGATGAAAAAACAATAGAAAAAAAAGCACATGTGCTCGTGGTCAGGAGATGCCTTTTGTTATTTTAATATCAACACCTGACCCACTTATCTTTTATTTTTTTATTGTTTTTTTTCATGTGTTAAGCGTCTTTACGCATATTTGGCCTTAAATACCCATTTTCTGATTTCTCAAGAAGCCATTGGAACCAAAAATCTTTTTTGGTCGCAGTGGTTACAGCCTTCTCCACGCTGTTGAGCGCCAACAGCGCGAAACGCGTTCGTGGATGGTTTTTCTTGATAAATCAAGAAATTGGGTTGGCCAAATATCACGGAGCAAGCTAAATAAACGTTTAGTTTGTTTTTGCTCCACTAGATGGCGCTCTGCCATCTCAAAAGCACATGTGCTCATGGTAAGGAGATGCCTTTTTTATTTTAATATATATATATATATATGTGTGTGTTTTTTGAATTAAACATCATTAGGCTAAAATAAATATGTAACCCAGGTTTCTCTGGAGCGCAAAACGCCATATACCCGATCTACTAAAAATTGATAAATAAGTAAGGAATAAAAATACCTTTTCAATAAAGCTTTTATGCACTAAAATGTAAAAATAAAATGCATATTTTATCACCTACCATTCAACAATAAGATTTTTAGAGGTAAAAATGAAAGCGGCGGGGGACAATCATATATTGAGAGAAGGTAAAAAATATTTAGTAAAATAAAACCTGCTAATCTGTTGCTTCATAATTGATCATTATTGATTAAGTTCGATGATTGTCCCTGACCGCTTTAATTTTTTCTCATATATATCTTATTGTTGAATGGCAGTTGCTACAAAATATTTATTTTTTCTTTTAGGCATTTTAATAAAATCTTTTTAAAGAGGTTATTTTATTTATTATTTATTGATTATTCGAATTATAAGGATCGTTTTAATAATTGTTCTACAAAAAAATAGTTGAAGATCTGTAAATGTTTCCATTAAGAAATAACGGCCTTTTTTCTGATAATAAATATACTTGTAATTTGTAATCACATTTGTTATGGGACATAGGGGCGTAACCTTTCTGCGTAGTTCCAGGTAATGTTAAAGCCCATGACCAAATAGATTCCTGTCACTCTAGTTATATATTTATGTTCCATAATTCAATACTACAGAAAGGTATTATGTAGTGGAGCTACTTACCTCTTATTCCTCCTCATCACTGCTATCTTGTGAAGGCTCCATAAGTTTAGACAGTGTCAGCGCCATTCTGGACACAAATTGTTGTGAGATTTTACATGTCAGAGTAATGTAATCCACTTACTCCAGTTGTGCGTCTTCCTCCTCTTTGTTCTTTGGCGCGTCGTCCGCCATTTTCCTGTACACCATCACCATGTCAGTATTTCTGTGGGGAAGATACCATGTGTGGTAACTTACTCAGCTTTGCCACCGAGGGTACTGTGTGAACACACTACAAGTTAGAACAACAGGACATGTTCTATACAAAGGATGGCATATAGCACAGATGAAGATATTTCTGGGTTGAAATTATTGTACATAAGAATAAATTGTACTACGAAAACGGTAGTGTATATTGGTTAAAATGGTTGTATGTGGACTGAGATAAACGTAGTATTCCATATTGATATTTCTAGAACAAATGAACAAATTACTAAGGCAAATTGGCGAAACTAATTCTAAATAAGTTCTAAAGAACATATTCCATGTTGATAATTTTATAACGGAATAAAATATATCAAAGGTGAAATTGCGAGTGAGAGTGAAATCTGCGTGTGTTTCAGATGGACATATTTGAATATTAAAGTGTTAGGAAATAAGAAAAAAAAGTTTAAGTTTGTAAACTGTAACCTTTTATCAATGATAAAAAGGTTGAGCTTTAGAATATTTTTAATGTCGAAAACTAGGACAGATGGATATATTTTAGGTTAAAATTAAGAAAAGAGAAAAAATTCCAGATTGACAAATATAAAACAGATGGACATATTTCAGGATTGAAATGTTGACACTGTATAACATATTCTTAATTGAGATGGACATTTTTACGGATAAACATTGTGAGATAAAGAAACTGGTAAATTAACTTACTTGGAACATGTGTTCCCGCACGGCCGCTTGCAGTGGGAGCAGCTGTAAAAATATTTATTAATTAAGTTGTCTAATTTATGTGTTTTAAGATGTGTATGAAGTGTTTTATATTGACTCTTTTAACCTTATTATGGTCAATTAAATCCTAGGTTATTATATTAATTATATGCTAATATATTCACAATTATCTATTATACATAGAAATTTATTATTTGAGTATTTATATGAATAAAATATATAGTTTTTAAAAATATTGTTAGTTTCTAAATATATATTTTCATTCATTGAATTGTAGATTGCTTACTTAGACTTTTAAATTCGATCTTCTAAATAATACTATATATATCATATTGAAAAGTAAGATAAAGTTAACGGTGAAACAAAATGAGATTAATTGCAAAATTTGCATATTTGATGATTGTTTTATACTTGGTGATTTGCATAACAAAGCCAATAGAGGTTACGGTAAAATTCGCCGATTTTAAGACTAAACTCAATAAGATGAAATATTACGGAGATAGAACTGGTGTAACTTTAATGGACTGTTCGATGGCTTACTGGCTGAAAGTGATCACGGCCTTACTGATAATTGGATGTGTAGAACTAAATCCAGGGCCCAAAAGACAGACCCATTGACAAATTTGACTCACTCAACTCCGGACCAGGCACCTGTGGACGATTTAAAGCTACTGATAATTGACCTTTCGGCTGAAGTGAAAAGATTGGGAGAGAAAATGATGCAAGGTTGCTCAATATTGAACAGAAGATGGAGGATTGGGATCGAAGAATGACTGGAATGGAAACATCTTTAGCTTCGTTCACAGATGCACTGACGGCTAACACGAGGTCAATTTCTCACAATACCCTAAAAATAAGGAATCTGGAAGAACGCGCGGAGGCTTTGGAGAGACGAGCCCGAGAAAACAATTTAATAATATATGGAATCGATTCAGCAGAGACTGACAGCCGGGAATTGCTGCTACAAAAGGTCAAGAAGTTAATGGCGGAAGATATGCAGATTACTGATGATGTGGTAATTGCCGAATGTCATCGCCTGGGCAGGGTACCAAAGGCGCCTATTCTGATTGAAGTTCCTGATCACGAGTCCAGAATAAGTCTCCTAAAGAATTCATCCAAACTTCGAATACTCAATATTTTTATGAGCAGGGATTACAGCCCCCAGATTAGAGAGCAGAGAAAAATTTTAATAGAAAGGAGAAAGGAACTTTACAAGAAAGGTATAAGATCGAAGTTGAGGGATAATAAACTTCTCCTAAACGGCATCAACTACATGGTAGTGGAGGGACAGGTGGTGAATGCCAAAGGAGAATTAATATAGCTAAAGGCACACCCGCGGACCTCTGTAAATAGATGTAAATATTCAGGTAATAAAATACATACAAATGAAGATGCACAATCTAGAAATAAAGCTCAACTCACAGGAACTCCTCATATTTCACATAGCAAGACTCATACCATTAAAGAAAGTCAACTTAAGGGCTTAAATCTGAAACATAATAAAATTAAGATCGAAAAAAGAAAACCAATGGTTGGCAATTAACCAGCTGAAGACAGTCAATAATACCCAAGATGCATTTCTTCGCCGTCTCTTAGAATTACCAAGCTTCACACCAGGATATATCCTCAGAAGTGAATGTGGAAGAATTTCAGCTGAACTTAATGCTGTAAAACTCCCATTGAAGTTTTGGGTCAGGATCTTAAAAATGGAGACGAGCAGATTACCACATGCTTGCTTAAATTATCTCTGGAAAGTCACAGCGAAAAAGGAAATAGGAAACAGTTTTACTCAAAATTTAATAAAAATTCAGACTCTAAAGGATATTCCTTTCTTAAGGGCTGCCAAGAATACTTAGTCTTACAGAAAGAACTGCCAGGCATAATTAGAACCACCACAGACCAACTAATTCAAAACGATCAGATGAAAATCATTGATTCAATTCACTTTGCTCACTACAAATTTTTTAGTGAATCATTCATGAAAGAGGAGTACCTACGATTAAATATCTCGCTTCCCAACAAAAGACTAGTTGCACAACATAGAGTTTTATGGCAATTCTTCAGGGAAGAAAGAAAAGATTTCTGGAAAGAAAATGGCCGGAACTGTTTACTTTGTAAGGATCTCATGGATGATAATTTGGTTCACTATTTCTTCCAATGCCCTCTCTTAACAGAAAAACGTACTGAAATTCTCCCAAGCCCTAACTTTGGTCAATTTAGATACCAACACATATGTCAACTTCTCTCTTCAGCTCTGGATGATGAATTACTGATTGTTAAATACTTTAAGTTCTGCACAGAAGCTGGGCGCATAAGAAAGAATGCAGGACAAAGGATACTGGAGGATGACCTATCTGTAAATAGGTAACTTAATGTGAGACAAACTTTATTTTGTTGTAAATGTTTCCTCTTCCCTCTCCTCTTGTTGATGTGTAAATACGGCGAATCCTATATGGGGCGGAATGCCCTAAATAAAGGCTTTTGTTGTTGTTGTTGATTGCTTTCTTAGAACAAACCTTTTGCTAATTTTATTAACGTGCAGTATGTAGTGCTATACTTAATGAATTTGTAATAATCTTTACATACATACACAAAAATAATGTATGTAGCCATACTCATCTAATTCAGCGATATATGAAACGCTGTTTACGCAATACTTACGGCAACAGATAATAGGGGGAGTAGCTAATCATCCAAGAAGGGGTGGGCTGGTTTTCTGGAGCCCAGTAAATTTCTCCATCGTACGTTCTGTAATACCAATAGAGGTTCAGTTTTACATGACATTTATTATATAATGAATAATTTGGTACTTTTTAGTTCTACTACTAGACACAAGGGTAGACGCTGTAGTATCAATTAGATATTGACACATTTGGTAGTGACATATATTATGCGGTGAATACCCTTATAGCTCATTGTAAACACCTAACCACGGGAAAGTGTGATATCAATCATATTTAGCAATTTAATAGTCACATATATTATACAATGAATAACCTGATAGTTTTTGTTCTACTTCGAGAATCAGGGAAGGAACTGAAAAAAAATAAAATTTAGCATTTTTGTTAGACATACATTATGTGAATGTGAATGATTTGATAGTTCTTTGTTTACTACTATCCAAGAGTATAGGTTCAGATGAATGAATTAGATTTTGTATTTTTTCATGACATGCTATATATAAAGTACTAGCCGAATGACCCGGGCAACGCCCGTGTTTTACCCGATTGAATGTTTTGATTCAAATACTATTTGTTACAATTATAAATTGGCGCCTTAAATAATTGCATATGTTAGTTAATAACTATAGCCTATGTGCTTTATCTGTCTATGTACTGTTGGCTTCCGTAGGCGTCTCTTACTGGGAAAAAGAAAGAGAGGATTCCATTTGGTTATTATCTAATATATGCATTTATTTAGGGAGCGACCCGCTCCAACACAATAGTTACATATATAGCGAGTGGGGGGAGCAAAGGTGGCGTGACCGTAGCCAACCAATAGGAGGGCGCCATTCCAAAAAAAAAAAAAGCAAACGGTGACAGAGAGAGATTAGGAGATGAAGAATGACGCTCGTAACTGTATATAGAATGACTTGTTATTTATTGGTTTTACTACAGGCCACCAGGATAGGTTCTATAATATAAATTAGATGTAGATTTTTCACACACAACGTGAGACATACATCATCCAGTGGATAATTTATTAGCTCATGGTTCTACTGACACCCACTAGGGTTTGTTTGGTAATTATGATTAATTTTGCCTCTTTTTGTGGTGGCATACCATAAACGGTAGATACCTTGATAGCTCTTGGTTTCCTACTGCCGGCAAGAGAATATATTCTTGAATATCAATTATTTGTTATTTTTTGAGGTGAATAACTTGATAAATAATTTACCGAATCATCCACTAGCAAGCATCAGAGTAGGAGCTGGAATATCAATAAGATGTTTAAATTTTTGTAGGGAGACATACGGTATACAATAAATACATTTGTAGTTTTGGTTCTACTGGAAGTGCCAGAAAGCTAGGTTCTGTGTATTATTGAAAATATTTGTGGTTAAATATGATATATGAATAGGGTAATTCAAATTTTGTAAAAAAATATTATGGGATGCAAATAAAGTACCCATTTTTTTAAACATAGGTTCTAAAAAGAATTCAATATATATAGGTTCTACTACCAGACAACGTGGTCTAGATAGAAGACAATCATTTAACTAACAGGTTGACGTTTCGTGGAGATGTGTCCAATTCGGATAATAATTAGTTATTTTCATATTTCGATGTTTAAATCTCGAATACCTAATAGATTCTAATATGATTATAGAAAACACAATAGTATACAATCGAAAATATTATAATTCATATATTTCACGCGTGAGGTTAAAATTACAATTATTTTTTTTCCAAAGCGCTATACCCCGCAAGGGATACTTGCGCCAAACAAGAAGAAAAGTTTATTTACATAGGTTATTTACATTATTCAACGCATGAAAACAATAGAGATCCAGATTTTGTAGAAAGTTTAGAATGTATTTACAAAATGAATTGAACTTTAAATATGATTTTTCATCGGAAATCAAATCGTTAAATTCACAAACAACTAGTTCAATCTTCATTCTATAATCTTGAAATGCTGGGCAATCGATCAGAAGATGTCTTGAGGTTTGTTCCTCAATACCACAAAAGCAACTTGAATCCTCCACTACCTTTATTCTTTTAAAAAAACTTTCGAAATTTCCGTGGTTCCGTGGTAACAAATTGAGTATTATAAAAATTTGGACGAAAGTATTTAGGGATTTCTTGGGGAAATATTCAACTAGTTTATCTAAATTATTATCAATAAATGGATTAAAATGATTGGAGGAAAGCTATATTTGTGATTAATAAACAAAGTATTGAGTGGAATAATTCTTGCATTCCTTGCGGAAGGATATTATGGCAAAGGTTTAAAGCTTCCATTTAAGACAATAAGGTCAGCATCATAGAGGATCATGATGTTGTCTTCCTGAGTCACTGTAAGCGACAAACTTGGTCACCAAGATTGACAATTTATTCTCTGCCATTGTCCTGACACCCCATGCCCTCTCTTCTATAAGATTACAAACTCAAAAGGAGCTTCTTCTATAGAACATTTTATTTCGCTAGCTTTTGAACGACATCGTTCATCAACGGGCTTTGTCTTTACGCCCGTTGAAGAACAATGTCGTTCGAAAGCTAGCGAAATAAACATGTTCTATAGTAGAAACTCTTTTTGTGTTTATAATCTTACAATATAGGTATGGTAATCGAAATTTGATGTCTACACTCTCTTTTTATGTATAACATCAATTATAATCAACATTGATTTTTTATTTATTATTTATTTATTTTATTATATTTATATAATAATTATATATATCATTATAATTGAATAAAATAAAGCATCAAGGGCTGCGTATCTTTATTAAAACAAATATATACGAGCTTTCGGGCACATACGCCCTTCTACAGGAATTAATGAAACAATAATCCAACTAGTTTGAAATAAGATTTATATATAAATATTTAAATTTAACGTGCAAATCCACGATACACGTGCATATCAACTTGCATGGTATCCAATCAGACATGTGATATCTTATACTGTGAATGAATTTGTTTTACCTTATATTATTTAAGTCTATTGAATTATATGCTTCTGGTAAATCAATTCTGCGATTTATACTGCTGTATTATTTGGACACTATTGCTTCAATTATTAATCTTTGGTATTTGTTATTGATATTGTTGTAATGTACTTTAGGTTCATTTAAGTTAAATGTGTGTCCTGTTGAATTGGAGTGCTGTACTATTAATGATAATGGGTCATTTCTGTTTATGTTTCTTCTGTGTTCAATGATTCTATTATGTAATTTTCTTCCCGTTTCTCCCACATATTTGGCATTACAATTATTACATTCTATAGAATAAATTACCTCTTTTCTGCTTGATATATATTCGGTTTGCCTGTTTTTTGTAATCGGGTTTCTCAAGATATCTGATAAGTTGGGAGAGTTACTATAAAAGGTTTTTATTCCATATTTATCTAGTGTTCTAGAAATGTGTATGGATTTCGGGGAATATGGGATGTAGCAATTCTGCCTGTATATTTTAGTTTTTTGTGCTGACATGTTAGATGTGACCTGTGCCTGATAGAAATGTTTCAAAATATATGTTTTGGGATAACCAGCTGATGTCAAATTATGGATAACAGTTTGCGTTTCTTGCGTTTTGTATTGATTTAAAGAACAATGAGTATAAATTCTTTTAGTTAATGTTTTCACTGTGTTAATTTTATGACTAATGGGGCAGAATGAATAAAATGTTATATAATTGTGGGTGAATGAAGGTTTGTAGTAAACTGTTGTTTGCAATCTATTGTCTATTTTAATTATTTTAATATCTAAAAATGGCAATGTGCAATTATCTTCTTTTTCTATTGTGAAACGTAAGCTATTGTTATAATTGTTGAGTGAGGCTAAGATGTTGGGAATCTGTTTTTCTGTACAAATGCAAAATATATCATCTATATATCGTCTGTATAATATGATGTTGGTTTGGTCAAAAGTGAATATGTTAACCTTAAGACATAATGTAATTAAATCTATTATTTTATCTATTGTGTTAGAGTCTATCTTATTGTTATTTAAAAAGGTTTTAGTAGTTTCAATTATTAAGTTATGGGGGAGACTGGGATATAAGGCCTCTACGTCGAATGATACTAAAATATGATCTCTCTGATAATTGTAATTGGCTATCTCAGTGATGAATGTTGGAATATTTGCTATTGACATTGGAAATACGTTATTCTTAATTAATGATTGTAAAAATATTGTAACATACTTGGCTACTGGTGCTAGTGGTGAGCTGTGATAGGCTACTATTGGTCTTAATGGGATCCCTTGCTTGTGAACCTTAGGTTTTCCGTATATATAACTTTCAGAGTCTAAATCGCATAATTGATTTACCAGAAGCATATAATTCAATAGACTTAAATAAAATAAGGTAAAACAAATTCATTCACAGTATAAGATATCACATGTCTGATGGGATACCATGCAAGTTGATATGCACGTGTATCGTGGATTTGCACGTTAAATTTAAATATTTATATATAAATCTTATTTCAAACTAGTTGGATTATTGTTTCATCAATTCCTGTAGAAGGGCGTATGTGCCCGAAAGCTCGTATATATTTGTTTTAATAAAGATACGCAGCCCTTGATGCTTTATTTTATTCAATTATAAATCGTACAGGGCTTTTTCAATTGATATATCATTATACAATTTATTTGCATACCTATTTAATGTATAACTGTTTTCACTTGTATAGCAAAAATAACTCCTGAGATTTAGTACAAATCATAAAAAATGTGTCAATAAAGATGGACAAAAACTGTCCGTCTAAATATTTATGAAAATATATTTCTTTCAAACAAAATATATGCTGATTATTTATTTATAGAAAATATAATTATTTTACAAAATTGAAAAAAGAAATTGCTGTTGGGTTCATACAGCATCTACAATTCTCTTAAGTTCTATAGTGTAAATCTGTCTCAAATTACTTACTCTACGACTGGCTCCACTTCGACCCTAGAACACAACATTTGAAACTCAAAAAGACAACACACAAATAGAAATAGAGAGTAGAGTTATTATTCTGATATCTAACAATTTAGACTTTGGAGAATATCAAGAAAAGTATTACATTAAGTTTATCAAACAATATATAATAAATAAGTATAACCATATTAAAATATATAAAAATGTATTCGATGAAAAGATAAATGAAGTGAGGTTTAAAACTATGAAGGTTAACCCTCGAGAATGCATGTTGTCTGATAATATTCTCTAACTTCTTTACTAGAGATCACATTACCCAGTCCTCAATCCCCCCCCCTCCCCCTGTAAAAGATCACTGTAGCTTGATTTCTCCAACGCCGTCTGTACATGCCTCTTTGCTGGACTTTTGACCTTCTCTCCCCTTGTTCTTTACGACTTTATATTTTGATAACGTTCCAAATCACCACATATACAATTCCTTGAAATATATCTTAGAGGGAACCACAATTTACAAATATGTAAATTATAAAGTTAGTTTATTTCTAAATTTAATTACTTGATGGGCGACTCCTCCACGACGCTGGAACACACCATATAAGATAAAGCCCAAGGTCATATCAAAAATCCGATTTCCACACAAGTTTAAGACCAAGGGTGATATTCTGAATTTTGATCATCCTATAAATGTCATGGATGAAGTAAAATACAATTTGTCACAAATTCTTAAACATCCTAATTGTTTATCTATAAGATATTTGTTATAACAATAGATTCTGTGGATATTTCATCTATACATAAGATAAGGAAAGTATAAAGTGAGTGTCATAATAATAATTATCTCTGACACATAAGCCTGTACGCCTGTGATCGCCCGATATGATAATAAATTACAGGTGTAACGATATTATTATACAATCTGAGTTCCTCATTTAATGATTTTTCCATATCCTTTTACACTATACCCAAATTTTACGACGCATTTTCAAAATTTCAAAATTATTAATTTTTCAAATAATACATCCTAGACACATTGAAGTATATTTGAGTGAATATATAGTGAATATTAATATATATATGACATAATAAAAATATGATTTTTATTATTCATTAATATAATTATAATTTAAATAATCATAGAATTAACACAGAGTTAATTCTTTAAAATCCTTAACAAAAGGAGTACACCCCAAGATGTTTTTTGTATATACTTAGATTATATTTATAAAAATTATATGTATGCAAACTTTTTGTTCTTAAAATATAATCATTAAAAAAATACAATTTTGAATATAAAAGTTATCATTTCACTTCAATCCACGACTGCATGAATGAATTGGTAACGTACCTAAAATACATCTTTTTTATGACATATATATATATATATTCAGGTTTTAATACTATATTTATCATACAATTTTTTTGAGAAGGGCTAATTTTCAATTTGCTAGATCTCTTACAATCAAACTATGCAGGTTCTTATTCATGAATTGTATTCTTTACAAGTCAATGTCACTTTAAATTTCGACTAAGTTTCAAATCACCACATATTCAATTCCTTCGAATATATCCACCTTGTAGAGAGAGAGAACTACAGTTTATAAATCGGTGTAAGTTTCTAAGGAATAATTATTCTTTAATTTACTCACCAGATGGAAGGAACTTCCACAACGCTGGAACACACCATGTAAGATGAATCTCAAGACAACATCAGGGAATCCAAAGTTCATACAAGTTTAAGATAATGGGTTATACAGTCGAACTTGGATAATTCGAACCCCAAGGGACCATAAAAATTCGAATTATCCAAAAATTCGAATTAAAAACGGAAATTATAATTATAGGAAATTCTGGGGACCAAGATAAATATTCGAATTAAAGAGGTTTTCGAATTAAAGAAGTTCGAATTATCCGAGTTCTACTGTATTATGAATTTTGATCATCCCATTATTAGAAAAAAAATGGGTTCAATGAAATACAATTCATAACAAGTGATCAAACACCCTAATTATTGATCCATAGGTGTAATGTGAATTAATATTTATGGCTATTTTCTCTATACATAGGATAAGGAGAGAGAGAACTACATTTAATAAATATCTGTAAGTTTCTAAAGAATAATAATCTTGAATTCACTCACCTGATGGAAGGAACCTCCACAACGCTAGAACACACCATGTAAGGTAAAGCTCAAGACTATATCAATTATCCAAAGTCTATACAAGTTTGATTTCAAGGGTTTAAATTTTGAAAGGAGACAACAGAGTCTTCTATCTCTTCCCTATAATGGTTTTATAAAGAGGTTCTAGGATGGTGTTGGTATTCAAGCTCTCGAACAGCTCCTCTACCTGTTGTAAAGAAAGAGAGAGAGAGAGAGAAACAATTTATAAATTTGTGTAAGTTTCTAAAGAATATTTATTCTTGAATTTACTCACTTGATGGAAGGAACCTCCACAACGCTGGAACACACCATGTAAGGTGAAGCTCAAGACCATATAAAGTATACAAAGTCCATACAAGTTTATTTCAAGGGTTATATTCTGAATTTTGATCTTCCTATAAATATTCTAATCAATCTTGGGTTCAGTGAAATACAATTCATCACAAGTGTTCAAACACCCAAATTGCTGATCCATGAGTGTAATGTTAATTAATATATTGGGCTAATTCCTCTTTACATAGGATAAGGAGAGAGAGAACTACATTTAATAAATCTGCGTAAGTTTCTGAAGAATAATTATTCTTGAATTCACTCACCTGATGGGGGACACCTCTTCAACGCTGGAACACACCATGTAAGGTGAAGCTCAAGACCATATCAAGTATCTAAACTCCATACAAGTATTATGATCAAAGATTATATTATTAATTTTGATCTTCCTATAAGTTTTTAAACAATCTTGGGTTCAGAGATATATAATTAATTTCAAATGCTTAAACACCATAATTGTTAATTGATATTTGTAATGTTAATTAATATGTTAGGTTATTTCCTCTATATTGAAGATAAGGAAAGTATCAAAAGAATAATTATCCCTGACTCTGAGCCTAGAGCGCGAAAGAATAAGAAATGAGATAAAACGGTATGATCATGGAATTTGAGCTTCTCATAGTGGAATACTTACATATTGGATTCTGACATACCCATATTTTATATTTTATATTAAGATTACAATACTTATTATACTTAAAGGTTGTAAAGGATATATAACTTTCTCTTTCCTAGACATTTGTTAGAACTCCGAATTTTCTTTATTTTCGGCGACACTATGCAAATATTTTTCCTGACACTTTAATCTCCTTTTCTACATTTACCATTACTATGCTTCAAATCACCCCATATTAACTAATACCCCATATATACGTGTAAGTCCTTTAAATATATGTCTCTTGCTAGGTATAAATATCTACATTATAGAGAAATAGAATCCACAATGTGAGTTCAAAAGTAAAAATAATCCTTAATTTACTTACCTTATGGGCGAGCTTTCTTCCGCGCTAAACACACCATGTTAGGTAACGTTAAAGACTACATATCAAATTTATATACTCTAAACAACTTTTGTTTAATTAACTCTGGACTCATTAATATATAATAAACGCCTCAGACCCAAATTGAATACTAAAAGTGACTCCATAATTGTAGTTCTTCAGAATAAAAAAAAAAAAGACACTTCGTCCCGAACATTGTTTTTATTTTCTCAAAGTTCCGGCAAACATAATATTTCATCGTCAGGAAAAAAAATAAAATTACAGCATTTGCTAAGGCGTTAAAAAGTATCAAGTTTTCAAAGGAGTTCTAACGCGATTTCTAAAATTTCCTTGTTCCAACCATATTCGTCATAGCCGGTGCCCTGTGGACGCAAGGTGTCTGTCTTAAGAATAAATATATATATACCTATATAGTATTATAAAATAAATGAAGATTCCATGGTTAAGTTTCTCGTACAATATTTTATTTTCAAGCTTTCGGACTTGTCAGTCCTTCAACAGGTTTATCACTTTAAAAATTTAATATTAAATATATTTTTATATACACGTTATTATATACATATTTTAAATACCTACTATATACTGAGAGAAATATTAACTACATTATTTCTGTTTGAAAATAAACATTTATTGAAAATATACGTGCCTGGTGGATGATATGGTGTATGTTCCAACTGGCACATTCAATCACTTAACTCTCATGGAAGCATTTGTTTGTTGTAACTACCTCGGCTGGAGGCGGCCTGGTAAACATTTTCTCTGAATCATAAAACTGAATTTAGAATGCTCTCTTTAAACGATAGAGAGGTTCAAATATCGGCAAATTTGCAAGTTTCTTTTTTATATCTCAAAATCATACACGGGATAGGTGCGCAATTTGCATCATTTACATAACTTGGTGAGGTAACTTCACTCTGAAATTTTCTGATATTTTTGACAGTATTTCTTGTTGTTTCCAAATTCAGAGTCTAGCAGTGTTTTAATGTAAATCATTAGTTTTTAATAAATAAAAAATGATACCAGAATTTGCGAAATAGAATTTTAAAATATCTTAAGAGAAATTATATGTACATTTGAGAAGAAGTTTCCTTATTTTTCATTGTAACGTCTCATTATATAGAGGGCGTATACATTTTGTGTCTATTTGACATGAAAATTTGAGAATAAGTTATATCCAACAGAATATATCTCACTACACCTATAAATATTTGTGTAATTCAATAATTATCATAATTAGAAATGTGAAATAAAGTATGGATCCACAAGAAGGGGTTCTAAGAGAGCAATTTTAAAATTTCACCCTCATTTTTGCTCAATTGAAATAACCTAAAAACCTATTTATAGGATATTTATTTTCTTAAATTTGGGGCGAGACCTCTATCCAGATTAAACAAACAAATTGGTTTATGATCAAAATATCTGTTTAGATATGAAAATTGACCCACAATCTCGTATAAATTAAAAATAACGAATCATTTCACCCATGCTATCTCTTTGTCATTCTTTTATTGGGGATGTTTTTAATAAATTTATGCTATACTTGAAACCAAGAATAAAATATTCTCCCATCGTATAGCCTCTTTCAATTAGGAAGTACAATTTTCTTCCATTATATATTGGTTTCTAGCTCACAACGGCTTTAAGGAATTTGTCAAAAGAAAAAATGTCTCTGAAAATTATGTTGAAAAATATTTGCTTATTTCTTCCCACAGCAGGAGGTAAACAGGTGGCCGAACCTGAAACAGAAATAAATTTAAAAATACTCAATTTTCTATCTTTAGCGCAAACATATAGAGCATATATATTTCTCTCACTTTTAGAATGTAAAGAAAAGTGTTTTATTTTCGAAATATGACTTTATTTTTTTTAAATATTGAATTATTTTTATTTATAATATCCCATGACTGAATGCATATAATTTTATTTATTAATGTAGAGAATTTCAAAATGATCGTTATAATATAAGTAATATAGGAATAAGTTTGAGTTGATCTCCCTCATTAAAATTATAATATATGATATTATATGAATGAATATATAAAAAATAAGTAATACCTCGGAACATTCTGAAAATTATTTCTTTCACTGATCATGGTTCGATCTTTTTGCATAGAATTAAGTGTCAAGTTTTACAAACATTTTCACTTTTGTGTTTACATTTCAAAATGTAAAATTTCTCTTTTTTATTTTATATTATTTGATGTGTGTGTATTTTCTTATATAGTTAGGTGTGAATTAACTAGTCTATATAGTTTAAATTAAATTTATATTTTTAGTTGATATTTATTCTAGAAGATTGCGCTCTTCACAGTTCAAATTATCGTTTTTTTTTTTTATTAAAAAAATAAAAGATTTACCGTTGCCAATGTTTCCTGGCCGGAAAGAGGCGCTTCCAAAATTTCCTACATAAACAAATACAAATTTGGATGTATATATTGAAAGGTGTTGAATACAATAATTTCATAATATATATTAAAATAGAATAATATTGTTTGGACATGAAGAACACTATCTCATAATTGTTTTTCCAGACTTCTCTCTTCTTGTGACTTGCCCCTGGATTATCAGGCCTGTCTGTTCGTGTCGGCCTCCATCCCGAGGCCGGTATAATTTTCTGTTATTCATATAAGGTTTTTGTAATAAAGGTTCTTTCAGGATTAATATATAGGGATATAAATGAACATATATTAATTTTTAGAGCCTAGTTTTAATTCAGGCTTTTTCTGTTCGATGCAAAGGACTTCTTCTATATAACGGAGCCAGAAACTTATGATGATTTGATGTTTAGAAATTAATCAGCGATCCATTTTGGACAAAACTATATCAGCTAATACTGTCGAAAAGAGTTTACCCAATTTAAGAGCAATTGGTATATTTGAATAGCTGTGTATCGAAAAAGAATCCATTCATGTTCAGGCTGTGAGCTGTTCTGACCTTCAGATGGTAGAGTGAGGATAATTGAATCTGAGAGTAAGACATTCTCCAATATGAGAGGAGGTGTTAGGCTGAGATAGGAGGATTTAACAGAACACATTTGGTAGTTGTGATCCGGGTAGGTTTTGTCACCAACCCAAGTCTGATAGTTTGATGAGACAGTAGATAGATGACGCTAATATATATCGTCTATTTTGGAGGGAGAGACAACCTTTATTATTATAGATCACTATCCTCCTGACCTAAATTCCTTCAATATTTATTTGAATATATCAAAAGGCAGAATAGATCATAATTATAAAATAGTAGGAATGAAAACAAATAATTCAAGGGAGACAGAGAAAGAGCGTATATTATGTTTTATACTTTCAAACATAGAAGGTGAATGGACGTGGCCTAGGGGCCCAGGAGAGTTCCGCAACCTATCTTTCAGCCCTCATGTAAGAGGTGAAGCGCAGTTATTATCCTACATGATGTGGTAAAAAATCATATTATTAAATATATGGATGAATAAATTATTTTCCCCTAAATATTGTCGATTTTCAGGAAAAAAAAAACAAGCTCAGTTGATACCCAATTCCAATATATGGTACAAAAGAAAAAAAAAAAGAAACGGGCATTAAGAGTGCATGGTGTAAATATAAATATTTCATGATTTTCTCTCAAATCTGCTGTATTCTCACTTTATTTTATTCTCACATTATATTAAAGGACTTTTCATGTTCACATATACAGTATACGTTTTATTCCTCTTGCGTTTAGCTGATTAGTGTTACTTGATAGTAAATTGATTGGATATGGTTGGATGTACTTTGCCATATTACCTTAATCAGTAAATTATAAATAAGTTCATCAAGCTAATGGGGTGAATATATATTAAATATAAGATCGTGGGTCCGATTCTAGGAAGTTCTTTTTTTTTTTTTTTTTCAAATATTCGTGTTGTATAATTCTATATGAATATTTTTAAAATAAATTATTTTTTGAGTTCCATCATGGATTTTTTCTTACCATTTACATTTGTTCTTTATATTAGAGGATATATGACGCTTGCTCTCATTCTGTATTATAAGATTATTTATCAGTGTGGCATATATCACGTCGTGTGTCACAGTTCAATATCTTTTTTAGATTTTCCATCTCAGGTATGACGAAATAATGTTCTATTCAGTTTAAGGTAAACTTCGAGAATGTTAATGACACAGTATTCGTTTTGTTTTAAGTAAGCCTAATTTTTAAATAAACACAATTGTCACACATCACAAAGAGAGAGAAAGAGATGATCAAAGTCATATCTCGATGACGATATAATAAACACATTGTAAAATTTAAAATATAAAACAAGAGATACAGTTATCATATAAATGGAATAGTTTTGAAAATTTTCTGTTAGATTTTGATGCTGAGGTGAACCAATATTTCAAAATAGGGAATATGCTTCAATAGTCAGTTTGAGCTCTGGTCTTATTAGCTAGTTGACTTCAATGTGTCTTTTAGTCCTAGACAAACTTTACTTAAAAACGGAGAAGTTCCTTGAAAACTATATACACCCATACCTCGCTTTGCGTCGGGGTTACGTTCCAAAAAAAAAACACAACGCAAATTGAAACGACGAAAAGTGAAAATAATTTTTCTAACAACGCACAGTGAAAATCAGTAAAAATTAAGCAGCGACGCAACTTCGAAAAAAAAAACGCAAAACGAAACGACGCAAAGCGAGGTATTGGTGTAGTCTGGTTTTCATACCAAAAGAAAATTGAAGAATTCGAACTCTTTATGAAGTTTAAATTCATTTTGATATCAGAAGCATAAGTTAGATTTGACTCACTTCGAGCTACCACGGCGTGACATTCTTAACGGATTTAGCAAGGTTAAGAAATTTCGATAATCTAGAAGAGCTTTGGAGATATTCGTATTAGAATATATAAATATATTTTGGAGATCTCGCCAAACGAAGTTAACTAGAACTTGATAGAGGCAAAATAATAATTAATTATATCTATCTAAGCAACAGAATAAGGGGATATTGAATACATTTCAAGATGGAGTTGGAATGGAAATTTTATAAATTTTCCGATGAAAAAAAAAAAAATTTTTACTCATCATGTAAAACGATCAATTAATAAACAATAATTTTACCTAAGTTATTCTTAAGCTTGAAGATCTAGAGAAGAACGAACTTTTCAATCATCTTTTCCCTTATTTTGACCTAGATAATTAAAATGTTCAACCAAAGATAATTGAAGTCTTTGTTATCACAAAGCGTCATTTAGTAGAACAGAAATCAACTAAACGTTGGTTTAGCCTTTACCCTGATATTTGGCCAACTCATTTTTTGATAATAAAGAAAAACCAATCACGGACGTGTTTCGGACTGTTGTCCCTTGTCAGCGTAGTGCAAGCTGTACTTCTACGATCAAAAATATTTTGGTCCCAGAGACTTATTGGGAAATCAAGAAATGCGTATTTAAGACCAAACTTGCTTAAATATGCTGAACAAGTGTGAAATAATAATAAAAAATAATAGACATTTTTGAAAATATTATTTGAGCTACATTACTGAACCTATAATATGAAGTGCGAACATTGTTGACAAAATATGTAGCATAAATGGATAGGTGCAAATCAAATTATATGCTATGGAAAGAATGAATCAAGTGCGAATGAAACGAAAAATTCAAAATCGCTGGCCGGTTTTAGTACGAAATTTAGTTTAGAATATCTGGCAACTTTATTTTTCTATTATCGCTGTGAAGTTTTGTTGATAATATTGCTTCCAAAACCAATCTTTGATTCAAGATTGGAATAAGTTATTTTGGGTTATAGGATTGTTAAAATTGAAAGAGTGTTCAGTTGTAGAAGTATACTTAAATATTAATGACCGGTTATCTCTGTTTCTAACATTCCTGCAGTATTCAGATATTCGGATTCCTACGGATATATCCGTCTCTCCCACGTACGTATCATCACATTGCTCGCAAGAGACCGAGTAGGCCACAAGGGATTTATTAAGTGGGTGGTGTGGTGGGTTTGCTCATTGAGAATCTTGGACGAATCCGCGCAGTCTCGTCTTTTTTTGTCATGATAACCAGGACACATGAAAGAATGTACGCTGTCCCGTCATATTTGTAATGGTCTCAAAATAGAAGGGTAATTCGCGCTGCTCTGTCTTTTTTGTCATGGTGTCCAAGACAAAAGGAATAATCCGCTAAGTCCCTCCGAATTAGTCATGTTGTCCCGGACAAAAAGGAATAAACATTTTTTTGCCTTGATGTTTAGGACACAAGGAAGAATCTTCGCTTTCCTGTTTTATTGAATAATGATAGGGCACAATTTAGATTATAGAATATAAACACGAGGTATTGAGATCCGCCCTGTACCGTCTTATCTGCAATGGATTGACCAGAGCACAAGAAATAAGCGTGCTATGCCGTCATATTTGTCATTGTATCCAAGACAGAAGGGTAAACTTGCACTGTCCCGTCTTTTTTTGTCATGTGTTCATGATGTCCAGGACCCAAGAGGGATCAGCGCTCTCCTCTCTTATTTGCAAGGTTTACGGGAAATAAGGAATAATCCGCACTGTCCCTTATCTCTTTGTTATAGTGTCTAGGCCCCAAGAGACGACACAAAATGCTTCATGGATAAAAAAAAACATGAAATAACAATCATTCAACATAAATCATTCAAATGATTGTATTAAATTAAGTAATGACAGACACATAAGTTTTATTGAAGAGTAAATATTACTTTATTTTTAACAACAGGTAGGAAGTTTGACCAACATTTGAAAAACAAATAGCGTCGTATTTTATTTTGGGGACACTTTTTCAACCTGCGTGAGTGCCGCTGGCCATTTATGGGAGACGCAGTTGAATTCATTCCTGGAAGAAATCTATAATTCATGTGTAATTCATAGATATAAGGGCCTCTATATCTCCAATGCCACTATAAGCTTAAATCCGTTTCATGCAAATTTCAAGTCCGAGAAATATAGAAAACATTCTTCTCAGTAAATCAAAATAAAACCAGACAAGTCCCTGGAAATGTTCGCCCAAGCAAAGCCCTTGCCAGCCCTCTCATCGCCTATAAAACTCTTCATATAAAATTTTAAAATGCCAATACGAAAATGAGAATTTGAAGTGTAGTGATACATAAAATATATCTGAAATTTCATTTTTTAATAAAAAAGGATTTTTCCAAATAGTCTTCCGATCCGATGAATGATACTGAGAGCCTGAAACACAAGTAAGAAAGGTTAGAAATGACACATAAAATGAATAAATATATTTATAACAAATTCAGAATAGATTTCAAACTATCAAAAAACACATCTCACCATGCAAGACATTTATATTCTGTAAAACTCCCTACATTATGACAGTTTTCGACTTTCAATTCATTGGCTATTGTCGCGATGAAAAATAATTAAATAGGCTTCTGAATTACTTTCAAAATGTATTTACTTATTTTTATGAAATATTTAAAACACAAAATAAAAGTTACAATGTAAATGACCCAAATTACCTCAGAGCTGTTTGAGAAAGAGGAGAGAACTGAATTTCCCCCTCTTCCACGTGGCGCCACTGTTTTCTCCAGCCGGTCCGTCCAGTTGAGTTAAGAGGGAGTACCATTGTCTTTCTGACAATATTATTGTCATAAAATGTGTAACTGAAGACCGGCTATTGATTATGATATTTTTATTTCATAGAATGATTCAGAAATAATAGCTTTTCACTTTTCTATAAAATTTAATTAGGATTTTGTATCAACTGTGATCAATTTTCAAATTAAGTAAAAAATAACATAATTGAAATTAATTTGTAAATTTAATTGTATAATTGTCTTTTGAAAGTTTAGGAAGGAAAGTAGTATATTATAAGAAAGTACTCCTCTCCCTATAGTTTGAATATTTGTACCAAAGGTATCTCATTTTCATAATTGTTCATTAAGAGTAAAGTTGAAGATGTGAAAATGGTCCCATTTCAACATAATGGCTATTTTAATATATGCTTCTAATGTTAAATCCCATGTGTGCGATGTAATACAGCTCTAATGATACTAGGACATAGGGACGTAACTTTCCTAGGTAGTCTGAAAGAACATGGCCAAATAATTTTTTGTCCGCTCTAGTTATAATAAATTTTCAAGAATCCGTTCTATATAACCTAAGTAATTAAATATTATAATTCGATATTACAGAAGTATAATGTAGTAGAGTTACTTACCTATTAATCCTCCTCATCACTGCTCTCTTGTGGAGGCTCCATAATTTTGGACAGCGTTAAAGCCATTCTGGACACAAGTTGTTGTGATATTGGACAGATCAGAGTGAAGTAATCCACTTACTACAGTTGTTCGTCTTCCTCCTCTTCGGTCAATGGCGCATCGTCCGCCATTTTCCTGGACACCATCACCATGTCAGTATATCTGTGGGGACAATACCAAGTGTGGTAACTTACTCAGCCTTGCCTCCGAGGGTACTGAGTGAACAAATTACAAGGTTAGAACAACAGAACAATAGAATATAATCGATATTAAGAATTGGGTAGTAAATAGATAGGAATATTTCAGTGTTAAAATGGTTGTACCTAGGAACAAACTGTGCTTTGAGAACTGTAGTGTAAATTGGTTAAAATGGCTTTGTGTAGGCTGAGGAATGTATTCCAAGTTTAAAATTGTTGAACGAATGGACATATTACTGAATTAAATCTGCGGAACTGAAGAAAATATCCCATGTTGTCGATTTTATATCAGAACAAAAAAAAAAAAAATTTAAAACGGCGGGAAAGTGAAACGAATTACAGATTGAGACTGTTACAGATGGACATATTTATGGGTTGAAGAGTGGGAAATTGGTAAATGTTTCGGATTTAAAACTGTATGACATATAGATGTATTTCAGGATTAAAATGGTTGGACTTTTGAAAATATTCAAGGTTGAGAACTGTGAGACAAATGGAAATATTTCAGGTTGAAATTGTGTTTTTCAATTCCATATTTCAATTCAAATTCCATACCGAGAAAAGTCGCACTGAAGGAAATATATCAGGGTGAAAAATGCGAGACTGTAGAACATAATTCTAACTGATAGGGATTTATTATTGATTAAACATGGTGAGACATTGGAACTTTTGAATTAACTCATTTAGGGAATAGGCTCCACCCCCATTAATTCAGTTGTGTAATTTATGTATCTTGAGATATGTTTTAAGAAAATTTATAATGAATTTATTGACCTCATGAAAAGGTGAATAAATTCATAGATTTTTCAGTCATTTGAATGCTATTATTTGCATAATTAAAATACTGTAGTTTATTATTTCAGTATTTATATGAATAAAATAATCGTTTTGACAAGGACGGAAAGTTTTCACATATCTATTTAGATTCATTGGAATGTAAATTGTCTTATTAGAACAAACCTTATGATAGTTTTATTAACGTGCACTATGTAGTGCTATATATTATGAATTTGTAATAACTTTCTGTTAGCATTTTTATAAGTTGTTTTTTCATAGATTAATATATTTATATTTTGACCAGATGACCGGACGACTTTACATGTATATATTTGGTTTTAAATGATGTAAATTAGTTAGTTATGAAAGGAAATTAAAAGTGTTAATTTTCTTAGAGGTGCTGGTGTTTACTCTGCTCGATTGTAGAATAGGAAAGTATTAGCTCCTCTTTAACAGGTTATGGGCCCAGCACGTTTCCACTGCGCCGTAGAAAGAAATTAGAGGTCAAAGCTGAAGAAAGTAAAGAAGAAAAATCTGAAGTTAAACTAAGAAGGTAAAGAAGAAAATTTGAAGATAGAGAGCTAAAGGAAAAATTCTGAAGGCTAAAGAAGATAAGGCCAGGGAATTTAGGCTAAAGAAGAAAATTTTAAGTTGGGCTAAAGAAGATAAAGCAACTAAGATAAAGAAAATAATTTGATTATTAGAAATTTGAGCGATTTAAAATCTGAACTTTATACAAAGAAGAAGAAAATATTTAAGTTATAATTTTTTGTGAGATTTGCATAACTAGAAAAATCAATGGCTGACGAGTTGAGAATACCTAAACTAGATGGTAATAATTATTATTCCTGGGCTATAAGAGCCAAATCAATTTTGATTCAGAAGGATATATGAGATGCGAATGAGCCTGGCTTTCCTAGGGAAACTACAGAAAAACAGAGGCGGAAAGATAATTTGGCATTATTTATCATTTAATAGGCAATCCCTTAATATTATGTTCAAATCAATAATCTTGAGGGATAATTTGAAAGAGATATCCCTCAAGCTTATTGATTTGAACATTATTTATCATATTATTAGCAGTTGAAGATTCATTCCTGGATGATATCGGTGATTGTAAACGAGCGATCGATGCATGGCAGATACTGGAGGACATCCACACAAAGTATGGCTTACTGCATATATTACAGCTACTGAGAGAATTTTTCAATATTATCAAAAGAAATGACGAATATATGAAGGAAAATTTCGCGAAAATAATGGAATTTCATAGAAAATTGGCAAAGTGTCACCATGGATTTGGGGATGGCGAATTGGCGTTAATTATGCTATTGGGATTGCCAAAGAGCTACGAGCCGCTAATTCTCAGTTTAGAACAGCAGGAAGAGAAGCTATCAACTAGTATGGTTAAATCCAAGTTACTTTTAGAAGAAAAACGACAGAAACAGCGTCAAATTCCTCAAGAAGATCCTAATAGCGCTTTTGCGGTAAGAAGAAAAGAGGATACATGCAAATCACCATGTCAAGAGCGAAATAAATTTGAATATGATCAACCAAGTAATTATCATAATACGTGGACGGAAGGGAAAAAAAAAATAATTATTCCAGGCGGGTAAGATGTTTCAATTGTGGCAAATTAGGACACATGGCTAGGAATTGCAGATTTGCCAACTCATCAAGGAGAATTAGCGAAGGTATGCTGAAACAAAGTATGTTAGACCTTACTCATAAAATCCTATTTGCAAATAACTTTAAAAACAATAACTCGCAGAATATCTGGTTTCTGGACAGTGGAGCTACTGAACACATGACGTCGAACAGACTGATAATCACGAATACAAAAAGTATTTCAATTTCTGTTGAAATGGCAAACAATGAGAAAATAAAAATATCAGAGATGGGTGATGTAACCATCAAACTCGGTCACGAATATGGAGGTGAGACCTTGTTCTTGGAAAACGTATTATACGTTCCTGAATTAGACGGAAATATTTTGTCTGTTGGAAGGATTGAGGAAAGAGGAAACAAGGTTTTATTCCAGAATGGCAAGGCCTCTGTTTTTGGAAGTGATGGTGAATTAATTTTGAAATCTAATAGAAGAGGAAGAATCCATACAGTGGAAGAACTAAAGATGGCTAAAGTGAAGTCACCTAGTGCAGATATTTGGCACAGAAGGCTAGGACACATTTACAAAAAGGATTTCCAAAATGTGAGTGACACAGCAGAGTGCGAGGTGTGCCTTGAGGGTAAAATGAGAAGACTCCCATTTCCTTCCAAACCTGTCTAAAGTAAGAAGACTTCATCACCCTTGGAGCTCATCCATTCGGATGTGTTAGGTCCCATTAGCCCAATGTCGAAGGGAGGGAACAATTATTTTGTGACGTTCATAGATGATATCACTCATTACACTACAGTATATTTTATGAGGTCTAAATCAGGGGTAATTGAAAGATTTAAAGAATATAAGAACAGTGTTGAGATTTACCACAGCAGAAAAACCAAAGTACTAAGAAGTGATAATGGTACGGAATATGTTAACCACAAATTTAATAAATTCCTTAATGAAAGTGGCATCAAGCGACAGCTTACAGTTCCAAGAACACCTCAGCAAAATGGAACTGCGGAAAGAATGAATCAGACATTACTAAACACAGCAAGATGCATTAAACTTGAATCTGGAATTATCAAATCATTTTGGGCAGATGCGGTTAATACAGCATGTTACTTAAGAAACAAATGTTCTAGCAAGGCTAGGTAACAAAATACCAGAGGAAATGTGGACCGAACGGCCAGTGAATATTGAGCATATCCAAGTTTTCGGTTGTCAGACCTGGGCATACAACGACCAGCGTCGATCCAAATTTGACTCAAGAAGCAGAGAATATGTTCTAATTGGTTATCCGGAAGGAGTCAAAGGATACAAGGTTTGGGACTTCAGAAACAATAAGGTCTTAGTAACCAGAAATGTCAGATTTAGAGAAGATGTTTTCCCAACTAAGAAAATCGATAAACAAATTTCACCTGAAACTGTTTTTTTCCAGGTTTTACATAATAATTTTGGAGAAGACTAGGAATCTATAAATGAGGAAGAGACGAAATTGGTGGAAAGGAATCAGAAAGACGAACTTAAGAAGGAAGACGAGGAAGGTCAAAATGAAGCTGCGATCCCAAGGGGATATTCAGGGACTGATGAAAAACAATATCGGTAGAGAAAAATCTGAATAACATGGAACGAAGCACTGAGCAGGGAAGACGAGGAAGGCCAGGGTGAGGCTATAATCCCAAGATCTTCAAGAATTGCGGCTAGGCAGAAGGAGTATTGCAGATCAGCCTTCCACCATGGGATAATTGAACATAAGAGCCTTCGAGATGAAATACCATCATCATACGAGGAAGCGCTTAATATGCCCAAAGCACAAGATCGGCTGAAATCTATAGAATGTGAAATGGCATCACTTCAGGAGCACAGAGTATGTGATGTTGACTTGCCAAATGGTGTTAAACGAAACCCTAACCAGGATCTTGACCACTCTAGGCCTCCGATGAGCGTGTGAAAACAACTTTAAAATGGGGGGCATTGTTAGCATTTTTATAAGTTGTTTTTTCATAGATTAATATATTTATATTTTGACCAGATGACCGGACGACTTCACATGTATATATTTAGTTTTAAATGATGTATATTAGTTAGTTATGAAAGGAAAATTAAAAGTATTAATTTTCTTAGAGGGGTGTCGGTGTTTACTCTGCTCGATTGTAGAATAGGAAAGTATTAGCTCCTAACACTTTCACATTCATAGACACACATAAAAACGTTCCCATTCACATCTAATCTAGCTATATATTTCTTTATTTCGACTTAGAGCGCTATGTCCCCCTAGGGATACTTGCACTTTAAGCATGAACAAATTTTTGAAAGAAAAGAAAGAAAGATATTTAAATATGTACAGAATTCGTATGCAAGTTAGTTAGATGAAAATATAAAATATATATATATATATAAACACAATTGATTTATGTACAAAGGGTTGGTGTGCAAATTTAGTTAAATGAAATCAAATTGTAAAGTATTGTGTGTATTCGAGAAAAGCAATTTACAGATTAAAAAAAAAAATGTTTTGAGCAATATTTTTAAATGAAAATATGCTAGATATTAGATAATTATTCAATTAAAACAATACTAAAAAGAATTAATTTCTGAATAAAAGCGCTCCAATAGAATTTAGTAGTTTTTTTATAAAATTCAAAATAAATCTGCAAAATGAGTTTAATTTTATATATTTGTCTTTTGTTGAAATTAGATCAAACGGGTTTGATACATTTAGTCCATTTTTTATTCTATACTCTTGGAAGACGGGGCAATTAAGCAGCAGATGAATAGAAGTCTGTTCCTCACATACACAGAAGCATCTTGAATCTTGCACTGCTTTGATGAATTTTAAAAAGCTTCTAAAATTTCCGTGATTTGTGATAAATTGAGAATTGTGGAAATTTGCCCGAATATATTTCGGAATATTAGCGGGAAAGAAACTTTGAAATTTTCGGTTAGTATTTTTCTTCAATAGTGTCATTTTATATTTTATAAAAATTTCAATTATGTCTGAAATATCCAAGTCATATCGCTGTTGGTCCTCAATCGATAAATTATTCAGATCATATTTTATATTTCTGCATTCCACATAATTCTTAATCAAAGGAATATTTGCAAGGGTATGTACACAACTATAGCAAGTTGTTTTATAAGTTTGTGTTCACCATAATAATATTTGATATTGATATGAATTAAATTTGTGTATATACTTTTTACTTATATATTTATACCAGACCTCAGTTCCATAAGTACGAGTAAGTATCGGTCTATAAATTGTTTTGTATAAAATGAGTCCTTTCTTGGTTCTTAGTCCCCAAGATTTGCCACATTTTGAAAAAAGTATTTTTTTTTTGTCTTTAAGTTATATTTAGTATATTGTTCAAATGAGGATTAAAATTTAATTTATTCTTCCTTCTATGGTTTGCAAAGGTAATTCCCAAAAAATATTATTTCTTGAACAGGCGTAATAATTAAATTTTTTAATTTAATATTAAATTTATCTCTGTTATGAAAATGTAAAATACTAGTTTTATCTAGACTTATTTTTAGTTGTTTTCTGTACACCAGTCGTCAACTTTTTCCAAAATACGCTCAATTGAATTTTTGAGGGTTGCTAAATCTTTGTTCCAGCATATTATTGTGACATCATCGGCATAGCAAATTATTTCTGAATTTGGTAGTTGTATTTGGTTAAGATTTCTTTTATAAATATCATCCAAAGCAATGGAGACAATGGTCCACCTTGTGGGCAACCTTTTGATAATGTTTTAGTTATTTTTCTGCTACTATAATTGAAAATTATTTTCCTATTTTTCAAAAGGGATTGTAAAATCTGAGCAAGTCAGCAGGAATATTATCTTTATCAATTTTTTTAATCAAAACTGGTCACCATGTATTGTTAAAAGCTCCTTCAATGTCTATTGCAATTAGCGTCACTAATTGTTTCTGCCTATGTTCTATCATAATATCTGTTATTTTATTCAAGCACGTTGTCGTTGATTTTGATTTGACAGCTCAATCTGATTTGAGCTCAAAAGATTATTACTTTCATGATATTCATAAATTCGATTTTTCAAAATAAAAAAAAAAATTGAAAAATCTGAAATCAATGAGATAGGTCGATAACTTTTTGTTGAATCTAAATAGATTTATGTGGGTCAGGAATTACTTTTAGAGCTTCTATTTTCCACTTCTCCGGATAATACCCCTTTTGAATTAATTTATTAAATAGTTTGCATAACAGAAGCTTAATATTTGGGTAAGCACATTTGATCATATTGATACTTATGTTGTCTAAACCTGGAGCTTTTTTAACATCAGAATTAGAAATGATATTCATTATTTCTTCTTCTTCGATTATAATTATACTTGAATTATTCATTCGTGCCTTAAAATATCTAATTATTCGTTGTTGAAAATTGTCCAAATTAGGATCGTCTTCAGGAATTAAATCGTCCATTAATTTAGTCATTGTTTGCTCTTTTAGATATTCTGGTGAATTGTCAATTATGGGAATTCCATTCTGTACATTTGAGGATCTTAATTTATTGAAGAACTTATAGGCATTACCAAATGGATTATTTTTGTAATTTTCTTTAATAACGTTTCGCCAGTTAGTTCTTTTAGCTTTTTTTTTTATTGCATTAGTGTATTTGTTTCTTCCCAACTTAAATGTATTGTAACTGATTGTTTTATGATGGAAATACAAGTTTCTAATATAATGAAAATATTTTTCATTATTTCCAGTTCATTAGTCCACCAGTCAATTCTGGAAACATGTTTATTAATGGGGGATTTAACCTTCAAAGATTTATATGCTGCTTCTTTCAATAAATTCGTGAGTGCGTTCACTATCCCATCAATGTCTTCCTCATTTTCACTCTGCTTATATACATTTCCAGTTTGTTTGTATCTTGTAATAATATTTTTTTAGAAATATTTGCCCAATTCGCATCTTTTTCAAAGAATTTCCACGTGGAAATTTGATTATTGAATAAATGACCATTCTTTAACCCGATATCAAATTCAACAGCAACATGTTCGGAAATATTAGTCAGATCAGAGGTATGCCAGTTGTTTATTGAACTAAGTGAGTGTTTATTCGAGATTGTGAGATCAATTATACTTACTCCGCGGCAGGTGGGTGTAATCTAGCTATATAAGAAAGGCTGGTCAAATCTATACAATACTTACGGCAACAGATAGTATGGAGAGTAGTTCCTCATCCAGGAAGGTGTGGGCTGATTTCGGGGGCCCTGAAAACCTCGCCGTCGTAGGTTCTGAAGTGCCAATAGAGATTCAATATTTATAATGACATGTTTACACATTGAATAATTTGGCAGAGTTTAGTTCTACTACAAGTTACCAAAGTAGGCTCTGGAGTATCAATTAGATATTGACACATTTTTATAATGACATGCATCATACAGTGAATAATTCATAGTTCTATCAAAAATGTTTTTGTAGTAACATAAAATATGAATTGGATTATTTGAATGACTTCAGAAAATATCTTTGAATGGCATCTAAAAGTATACAATTTTTTGTATAATAGGTTCTGAAAAAATTCGATATTTTTTGTTTCTTTTACCTAACAACATAAGATGCGTTGAGGACTATTATTTAACTATGAGTTGACATTTGTTGTAGAGATGTGTGTAAGTCAGATATTAATTAGTGATTTTCAATTATTTTTAATTAATATCCAATACCTAATGAAGTTTGATATGAAAAAGAAATCAATAGTATATAATCGATAATTATATATTTTACATGTGCTGCCATAATCAACCACTCTAATTAAATAATTTATCAATAAATAGATATTAAAAAAATTTTTTAAAAGTTATATTTGTGATTAATAAACAAAATGGTAATTGGCATATTCTTGCATTCCTTGTGGAAGGATGTTACACCAAACCTTCAAGCTTCCATTTAAGAAAATAAGGTCAGCATCATAGAGGATCATCATGTTGTCTTCCTGAGTCGCTGTTAGCGCCCTACTTGGTCACCATGATTGACAATCTCTCCTCTGTTATTGTCCTGCTCCTCATGACTTTTATCAATATAATTTATTATTCATCCTTATGTTTATATAATCATATTTTTTACTGTAAAAATTGATTTGTATATATATTTAATGTACAACAAAACGCCATCAGATTGTTTCCTTTTTATAGAGCAAGAACACCTGCTCATAGGATCTAGGTCCGATCTATAAAAATCCATAAAAAGACGCGAATTCCTCCTTTAAATATTTTATAAATACATTTATTTTTAAATCTAATATATGATGGAAATTCATTCATTTAAATTATTTTGAATATTCTACTATATAGAAATTTCCGTTTGGCATTTGGGCTCATACATTTGAATATGTAGTTTTAATAATTGATTTATATATTTTTTAAAATAGCCTATCGTCTTCCCCGTATTTTTTACCTATGTATGGAAATTTTGGTTTGAATTAATGAACTACTGCGAAATTGTATACCGGACATACAAACAAACAAACATACAAACATTGATTTTTATATATATAGATGTCATAATTTGTATATAATTAAATGCAACCCCGACCCACTATGTATGTACCATGTATGATTTTCAAAGATTTAATAAAAGAATAAGGTAACTGGAGGAAAGAAAGTAACAAAAGACATAGGAAGTAAATCTAGAGGAGAACATATTTATTAATAACGTCGCAGTTAACCTTCTGACCCCGGGTCCCTGCGAGCTAAGTTTAAACCAACACTTCCTGGAAAAACAGGACGTATCTAGTGACCCGAAGTTATAAATGTTAAAGCTAACACCCAATATTTCCGGCAAAGACAGGACGTATCTAATATCCGTCGAAGTTATAAGCGTCAAGCTACCCGACACTTCCTATCAAGCAGGCATATCTTTCATCAAGGAGAGCCGCGGGCCAATCAGAAGACAGCACCTTAAGTAGGTCAACCAATAGGAAAAGATCATGTGACATCTCTCGACCAATCAGAGAGAAACTGAGTCTTGGTGTTAAATTGAAAAGCAAGAATGGTCAGTTACGTTTTCGCTCTCATAGGAACAACACCTACAGTTGTTCAGTGGCTCTCGCCGAGTTCGGACAGTGGCTCCTTCGCTTCCAACAAGGTAACATCTACTCTAGAGATCTCTCTCTCTCCGCTCATTTCATCTAAATCCCATCATCGCCATGTGATCAACTAATTAATAAGTCAAATCGCTCAACTCTTCTCAAGCTTTCTTCCCTCCAACCCAGTTGCCTTTTATTTTCAAACCCAATCACGTGTCCTGATTATTCCTAACTGTGTGCTTCACTTACCACTCAACGACTGCGCTTCAACCAAATCTCACCATTCGCATCCAACAACAAGGAACCCCGCAACGATATTGCCACAGATCGGTTAAGTCGACAGGATTCTACAACAGTGTAATACATCAAATATTATAGTGTAATAACAATTGCATCATATTACACAGAGTCGACAGGATACAGATTATGGAGCTTAATTAGGATAAAGATTATAGAGCTTAATCAGGATAAAGATTATGGAAATTAGCCCGGGCGCCAGCAAAACAAAAGGCAATGACAAACCAAGAGAGAACAAACTGGCAACGAGCGGAAAGAAACTGACAACGAACGAAGCGACAAGACACACCCTGGCGACGGTAATTTTAGAACTGACCGCCGCGCTACAAGGGGCAAGATCCACGCAACTGGAAACGGTCTTCCGGAGCGCCACCCACGGGGCAACCGCCGCCCGCACCGCCGGTACGTGTCCGAACAACCTGACGCCCACCGAGGAGTCGCCACCCGCCATGCCGTACCCGTACACCTGGAAGCAAGCCACGCGACACGGGCCCAGTGTACCGACAACGCGGTCCACTCGAATGGAAGCAGTACAAATGACTAAATTTCCCTTTCAATTGCGCGGACAGTGCAAGCAGTCCCGACCCGGTCCAACAGATATTCCAAGCCAGCCATACCAAGCCGAAGACGCCACAGTGGAGTCCTTTCGAGACTAAGGTAGGCAATCCACCCAATGACACCATCAAATTGACTTTGGACTTGTATCTGACCCAGGACCTACCATGTACCTTTCTAATTGAACCAGACGCAGGTTCGAACATATTGCCGTATCATTTATACAATAGATTAAAAGCACAACTTCCCAACTTAAGTATTAAAAAACCTTCCCTTGATCTATCCACCCTAAATAGTTTTACGAAAATAATAGGACATTTAACTTTCCCTCTGACAATAGGCCAAATAACCCGTAGAGAGAACTTCCACGTGGTAAATGCATCCTTGCCATTTGGAGTCCTTACCTTAAGAACCCTTTATCAATATAAATTAAAACTAAATTATAATCGCGGCACTATTTTCCAACTTGGCGTCCCATTGTCTAATACTATCTACCACTTTAAACATGTGTCAAATGAATGCAAGCACGGGCTAGGCCAAAACCTGTCCCAAAGGACTCGCACAGCACCCAAAGCTTTCACACATGGAAACCCTTGCCTGCATTCATTGCCCAAACCCCAAATATTTACATGCCACCATTCTAATCTCACACCACACAACTTTTCACTCAACCCAATTGCCAATACTTTATGCCCACCACATATAAAGCCACCACGACTTCAATCTACAATTCCAATAATGCCCAAAAAAGTGTCCGTACGCCGACACAGCTCACCCACTTACCACACAAAATTCACACATGACCACACTTCGCCACACCATAATTACGCAAATATACCTTACAACATACACGCACCCATACGTCACCACACAACAAACACACACAACCCGCACAACAAACACAACACGCACGCCAAAAGACAACAACAACGACAAACAAGCGCAGACACAACCGTTGAGAATAACACAATCATCCCGTCTACACAAAACATAGAAAAAATTCACGCCACCAAACAACCACACAATCGAAAAACATTACGATCTTTCCTAAAAGCTGTGAACGTCTATAAAGAGTTCATTCCAGACCACGCCCGCTTGCGGACGCCACTTGTCAACCTTCTAAAAAGGGATGTCATGTGGGTCTGGGATGACGAATGCCAGAAAGCGTTCACTAACCTGAAGGAAAACCTTACCACACACCCCACATTACACCTTTACCAGGAAGGTCTGCCATGCCAGGTGTACTGTAACACCTCAACATTCAGCATTACAGGCGTTCTTAAACAAGTCTACCCTGATGGGAAGACATACACCGTTCAACATTTCAGCCGATCTCTACGTAGTCACGAACGAAATTATTCAGACTTGGAACTACAATGCCTAGCCATTGTGGAAAGTGTGGATAATTTCCGCACCTGTCTAATGGGCAGAAAGTTTACAATATTTTCTGACCATCCCGCATTGCAGTGGTTGAAAGAGATCAAAGCTCCGTCAGGCAGATTGTTTCGATGGAGGTTAAGATTGTCAAGATACGAATATGAGATCCGTAGCATAAATGGAGTACAACAATATGAAACGAGCGTTGGAACTCGTATCCCATTTTGTGGCTTTCTAGATGCGCCACTCATAAAGAGCCAACAGTCTTCTCCACCGGGAAAATCTCGCGTGACTATGGATCACAATAAACTGCGCACCGTCTCCCGAAAAGGAGTACTTAAAACTATAGTCCCAAGTTCACTTACAACCAGACTTCTTAAGTCCGTACACACACAACACCACCACCCAAACATCTCCAAGATGACGAGACTCATCTCAGCACAGTATTATTGGCAGAACATGACACAAGACATCGCAAAACAAGTAAAAACCTGTCCCACCTGCCGATTCGCTAGAAGAATCGATGAATACAACCAACCTTCACGTAAAAATACCGACACAGACACCAAAGCAAAACAAAATTCGTACATAAAGCACAGCGTACACACCACACAAACAATACCAAAATTACCACATCCACGTCAGAGAAACGATCACACATCTCAACCTAAACCAATTACCGCCGACATATCTCTAATAAAACCATTGACTATCAAACAGGAGAACTGTAAACCTGACAACCAGCTCAATCATATCACACCACCCCCTAAAGATATCAAACAGGAGAACTGCGAACCTACCAATCATTCAAATTCTACAATTAATAAGGTTCAAGCAAATATTTCAGAGTCCCCAGTTACAAAAATATGGACGAATATGGGTCAATATCCTATCTTTCATCTGATTTTTATCCTTTGTTTATTAGTTCTACCGTACAACTGTATCCCAATTTTATTCATTAATTACTTGTTTATCTATGCCATGCCCGCTCAGAAAATCTTCGAACTACAAGAGGTAGTTTTTAATTTTGGACAAGCAGTTCTTCATTGTGGACAAACATTTATAAAACTTCTCATAATTTTAGGAACCATCTTCGCAGAAAATCTAAATAAACTCCGAAGAGATAGCAGTAACTGAAAAGATGACCAAACAATGTCGGAGAAATCACGCTCCAAAAACAAGATCTGAGCCGCACCAAAAATAAATAGACGGCAGGAAACGAGAATTTTGAGACACCACGACAGGAAGTGTAGTCCGCAGCGATAAATTCGGCCTCTGTAAACAAAGCGGAGCGCCTTCGTCCGATCTCCAATTTCATTCCCTCTCGTTTGCCCGACACACCCCACTTCCGTATCTCTAATTACAATGAGAAGATCCCCTATTGAGGTCAACTGGGAACCTCGCTATGCCACCGATTTTTGATTCCAGTTCGAGTCTACATATCGATTTTTACCACCCAATTACACATCCACGAGACAACACATAGAACTAGCTCACACATTTCTTACACAACAGACTTCTAACATTTTTTCACAACACACACACAAAGACAAAAAATTACACATAAAGGTTATATAGATTTCCATGTCTCCTGTACACACAGCATAAACGCACTTGAGGGCTAGAATCACGTTTTTCACCTAAGTGTCGCTACAGATGAGACAAAAAATTTATAGGGCATAATTGAGCAAGTAAAACATTTATAGGGCAAAATGGAGCAACCAATACATGTAGATCAGGGCATTTAGATACCAAAGGGTTCCAACCAATACACCTTATTTTTCATATCAATCATTTTCATTATTTTCTCTCAATTAAAATTTAAATATTTAATCAATTTATCAATTTATTCAACTTATTACCACTTTTAATCATTAATTATCATTTTTTTTCCAATTAGTTTATATTATCATTTTTATTTATCAATTATCATTCTATTTACCACTTAGCTTAAACTACCACAACTCAATTATCAACGAAAACTCACTGGCTTTCGATTAAACTAAAAACATTAAATCACCCTTTGTTGTTGAAACCTTTTTATTTTTCATTTTTCTTTTTTTTCAAACACTCAACTTTGATTTCGCTCAACCACTTTTATTTTTATTTGATTTCAAAATACCTTATGAAATTTTATTTTTATTTTTATTTTGATTTCTCACAAGCCCTAATAAAATTCCCTCGGTTTCCATTCCCAATCTCGAGCTAGAATAATGGTTAGGCATTTTTCCTTTTTTTTTTTCACCATTCAACCAAGCACTCAACTTTGATTTCGCTCAAAAAACTTTTATTTTATTTTTATTTTTGATTTCTCAAAAGACCTAATAGAATTCCTTCGATTTCATTCCCAATCTCGAATAGAATATGGTTAGGCATTTTTCCTTTTTTTTTCACCATTCAACCAAGCACTCAACTTTGATTTCGCTCGAAAACTTTTATTTTATTTTTATTTTTGATTTCTCAAAAGACCTAATAGAATTCCTTCGATTTCATTCCCAATCTCGAATAGAATATGGTTAGGCATTTTTCCTTTTTTTTTCACCATTCAACCAAGCACTCAACTTTGATTTCGCTCAAAAACTTTTATTTTATTTTATTTTGATTTCAAAAGACCTTATGAAATTCCCTCAAATTCTTTTCCAAATTCGAGCAAAAAAAGTAACTAGGCATTTTCCCTTATCACCATGCAACAAAACAATTTTTCTTTTTCAACCAAAAACATTCAATTTTGATTTCATTCAACTATTTTATATTATTTTATTTTGATTTCAAAAGCCTTAATAGAACTCCCTCGAATTCATTTCTTAACTCGAGTAGAATTCGTTTAGGCACATTTTCCTTTTTTTTTTTTTGCCCACTATGTACCATAACATTCATTGATTTCTTACAATTAAAAAATTTCTGATTTCTATTAATTATACTCAACCTATATCATCAACACCATTCTATTTTACTTATTATATCGCCACCAATGCTTGTATATAGACTCAATACCCACAACTAATTTTCCCACAAAATTATTTTTCACTTTACAGAATTCTCTCAGGCTAACCCCTTCTTGAATTATTCACATGTAGGGGGCGCATCTGTCATAATTTGTATATAATTAAATGCAACCCCGACCCACTATGTATGTACCATGTATGATTTTCAAAGATTTGATAAAAGAATAAGGTAACTGGAGGAAAGAAAGTAACAAAAGACATAGGAAGTAAATCTAGAGGAGAACATATTTATTAATAACGTCGCAGTTAACCTTCTGACCCCGGGTCCCTGCGAGCTAAGTTTAAACCAACACTTCCTGGAAAAACAGGACGTATCTAGTGACCCGAAGTTATAAATGTTAAAGCTAACACCCAATATTTCCGGCAAAGACAGGACGTATCTAATATCCGTCGAAGTTATAAGCGTCAAGCTACCCGACACTTCCTATCAAGCAGGCATATCTTTCATCAAGGAGAGCCGCGGGCCAATCAGAAGACAGCACCTTAAGTAGGTCAACCAATAGGAAAAGATCATGTGACATCTCTCGACCAATCAGAGAGAAACTGAGTCTTGGTGTTAAATCGAAAAGCAAGAATGGTCAGTTACGTTTTCGCTCTCATAGGAACAACACCTACAGTTGTTCAGTGGCTCTCGCCGAGTTCGGACAGTGGCTCCTTCGCTTCCAACAAGGTAACATCTACTCTAGAGATCTCTCTCTCTCAGCTCATTTCATCTAAATCCCATCATCGCCATGTGATCAACTAATTAATAAGTCAAATCGCTCAACTCTTCTCAAGCTTTCTTCCCTCCAACCCAGTTGCCTTTTATTTTCAAACCCAATCACGTGTCCTGATTATTCCTAACTGTGTGCTTCACTTACCACTCAACGACTGCGCTTCAACCAAATCTCACCATTCGCATCCAACAACAAGGAACCCCGCAACGATATTGCCACAGATCGGTTAAGTCGACAGGATTCTACAACAGTGTAATACATCAAATATTGCAGTGATAGTATAACTTTTAGATTATATTACATAGATATATTAACCGAATGACCCGGGCAACGCCCGGGTTTTACCCGATTAAATGTTTTTATTCAAATACTATTCGTTACAATTATAAATTGGCGCCGTGGATGTCACTCTTGTGAAACGTCCCGCTCCAAACTTTGTGTCTGAGAAGCGATATTTTTATAGAAAGATGATCTGGCTTTTGTTTCTGCTTGAATAAATGTTTTTCTGTTAGAATTTTGTTGCTGCGTACAAAATAATGAACTGGTTTCACCCGTGGTCTCTGCTTTTAAGAATTTTTCCCGATATAATTTTGTATCTGATAATCAAACATGATACAGCAATATCGGCATCATCATTTTCTGACTAAAAATATATTGTTTTAATAATTGATTTATATATTTTCAAAATAGCCTATCGTCTTCCCCGTATTTTTTTACCAATATATGGAAATTTTGGTTTGAATTAGTGAACTACTGCGAATTTGTTTACCGGACATACAAACAAACATACAACCATTCATTTATATATATATATATATATATATATGTTATAGATTAGAATTTTTTTGTGTGTTTGATTGTTGAAAAGAGGTGCAGTCGTGGAAAAATAAAAATAATTTTTTACCTTTCAAGCAGATTTTTATTTTTGAATCTCTTGAAGTAAAAATATACATAAAATTATTTATATCACAGGAATATAGAATTTATATAATGAATTCTATAATCGTGGATAAAAGATAGGTAGGGTTAAATATACATATTTACAACAATAATAATTAAAAGTGATATTTCTTTGAATATATGGTCAAAAATGCAGAACAGTCAATGAATGAAAAAATAAAATATATGTTTTAAAAAAAAATAAAATATTTGTATTTTAGATTATATTATATATATATATATATATATATATATGTTATATAAAAATATTATTTTATTTTAAATGATAATTTCATAGATTCAAATACTCTGCTAAATCGACCGCCAGAGGTCACTCTTCCCTTATAAAAACTCGTTTTTGTTTTATCCCAATGGCCGGCTCAAATCTTTGTACATTATCTTAATAATATTTTGTTTTTCTTATTCTACTCGCCTTAAGCCAGGCATTACTTTTATCAAATTATGTTCTTTTATATATTCCTTAGCTCAATTAAAGAAATCTCTGATCAAAATTATTTTATTATTCCCAAGACTGCATCACCATTACCATAATCCTCAACATGATCTCTATTCATTTTTATTTATAACATATATATATATATTATATTCTAATATAAATTCAGAGGTAGGTTAATATTAAGAAAATAGAAAGATTATGCTATATATAAAAACTTATTTACTATCTATCGATAAAATAGGTAACACAATTTTAAAGATGTATGTAATGATATAATTTGGTGTAAATGAACCGGTCTATTTAGGATAAAATAATTTATAATTTAGTTGATATTTATTCCTAAAGATGGCGTTCACCACAGTTCAAATATCTATTCATTTTAATTACAACAATTTTTAAAGGTTTACCTCTGTCATTGTTTCCTTGCTAGAAAGAGGCGCCTCCAGAAATTTCTAAACTAACAAATACAAATTTTGGTGCATATATTAATATGGTTAAATACAATATTTCCAAATATTTATAAATTAAAATGGTTGAGATTACTATTTTCATAAAGCGTTTTGCCATATTTGTTTTTCCAGACGTCTTGGAAAGTATTATTATCAATTTTATCAACCAGTTTCCTGAATATTCCTGTGATCTATTTAGAACAGGACTATTCAAGCTAATACTATCGACAGGGGATCACACAATTTGAAAACCTGAGGTTTGTTTGAAAAGCTGTGTATTAAAGGAGAATACATTCAAGTTTAGACAAGTCTCTCGGAGCTTTTCCGCCCTTCGGATTGTTGAAATTGACTATTCCAGATTTTTCTGTGATGCAATAATCTTGTGATTTGCATAGTGTTTTAGCATTATCTATGCTAATTGATATCTCTGTCTAAATAGCGCGGCTTTGTTGGATTATTAGTTGGCTAGCGGTTATTGGATAGGGCAGGCCGGCGTTAGCTGCTGATGTACATATAATTTGATATCTTCTCCTTTTTTTATTGTTTTATACCTTTAAGTAATAAAGGATGTTCCTCTTCTTCTACAAATCTATAATATTCCCCAATATATATATACGAGTGTGAAAATTTAAATCTGGGAGTAAGACATTCTCCAATATGACAGGAGGTGTTAGGCTGAGATAGGAAGAGTTGATAGAACACATTAGGCGGTTGTGATCCGGTTAGGTTTTGTCACCAACCCGAGTCCATTAGTTTGAGGAGTCAGTAGATAGATGACGCTTTGTCTATCGTCTATTTTGAAAGAAGAGGCGAAATTTAATTTTTATAGATCATTACTTACATTATATAGATATATTAACCGAATGACCCGGGCAACGCCCGGGTTTTACCCGATTAAATGTTTTTATTCAAATACTATTCGTTACAATTATAAATTGGCGCCGTGGATGTCACTCTTGTGAAACGTCCCGCTCCAAACTTTGTGTCTGAGAAGCGATATTTTTATAGAAAGATGATCTGGCTTTTGTTTCTGCTTGAATAAATGTTTTTCTGTTAGAATTTTGTTCCTGCGTACAAAATAATGAACTGGTTTCACCCGTGGTCTCTGCTTTTAAGAATTTTTCCCGATATAATTTTGTATCTGATAATCAAACATGATACAGCAATATCGGCATCATCATTTTCTGACTAAAAATATATTGTTTTAATAATTGATTTATATATTTTCAAAATAGCCTATCGTCTTCCCCGTATTTTTTTACCAATATATGGAAATTTTGGTTTGAATTAGTGAAATACTGCGAATTTGTTTACCGGACATACAAACAAACATACAACCATTCATTTATATATATATATATGTTATAGATTAGAATTTTTTAGTGTGTTTGATTGTTGAAAAGAGGTGCAGTCGTGGAAAAATAAAAATAATTATTTACCTTTCAAACAGATTTTTATTTTTGAATCTCTTGAAGTAAAAATATACATAAAATTATTTATATCACAGGAATATAGAATTTATATAATGAATTCTATAATCGTGGATAAAATATAGGTAGGGTTAAATATACATATTTACAACAATAATAATTAAAAGTGATATTTCTTTGAATATATGGTCAAAAATGCAGAACAGTCAATGAATGAAAAATAAAATATATGTTTTAAAAAAAAATAAAATATTTGTATTTTAGATTATATATAATATATATATATATATATATGTTATATAAAAATATTATTTTATTTTAAATGATAATTTCATAGATTCAAATACTCTGCTAAATCGACCGCCAGAGGTCACTCTTCCCTTATAAAAACTTTTTTGTTTTATCCCAATGGCCGGCTCAAATCTTTGTACATTATCTAAATAATATTTTGTTTTTCTTATTCTACTCGCCTTAAGCCAGGCATTACTTTTATCAAATTATGTTCTTTTATATATTCCTTAGCTCAATTAAAGAAATCTCTGATCAAAATTATTTTAATATTCCCACGACTGCATCACCATTACCATAATCCTCAACATGATCTCTATTCATTTTTATTTATAACATATATATATATTATATTCTAATATAAATTCAGAGGTAGGTTAATATTAAGAAAATAGAAAGATTATGCTATATATAAAAACTTATTTACTATCTATCGATAAAATAGGTAACACAATTTTAAAGATGTATGTAATGATATAATTTGGTGTAAATGAACCGGTCTATTTAGGATAAAATAATTTATAATTTAGTTGATATTTATTCCTAAAGATGGCGTTCACCACAGTTCAAATATCTATTCATTTTAATTACAACAATTTTTAAAGGTTTACCTCTGCCATTGTTTCCTTGCTAGAAAGAGGCGCCTCCAGAACTTTCTAAACTAACAAATACAAATTTTGGTGCATATATTAATATGGTTAAATACAATATTTCCAAATATTTATAAATTAAAATGGTTGAGATTACTATTTTCATAAAGCGTTTTGCCATATTTGTTTTTCCAGACGTCTTGGAAAGTATTATTATCAATTTTATCAACCAGTTTCCTGAATATTCCTGTGATCTATTTAGAACAGGACTATTCAAGCTAATACTATCGACAGGGGATCACACAATTTGAAAACCTGAGGTTTGTTTGAAAAGCTGTGTATTAAAGGAGAATACATTCAAGTTTAGACAAGTCTCTCGGAGCTTTTCCGCCCTTCGGATTGTTGAAATTGACTATTCCAGATTTTTCTGTGATGCAATAATCTTGTGATTTACATAGTGTTTTAGCATTATCTATGCTAATTGATATCTCTGTCTAAATAGCGCGGCTTTGTTGGATTATTAGTTGGCTAGCGGTTATTGGATAGGGCAGGCCGGCGTTAGCTGCTGATGTACATATAATTTGATATCTTGTCCTTTTTTTATTGTTTTATACCTTTAAGTAATAAAGGATGTTCCTCTTCTTCTACAAATCTATAATATTCCCCAATATATATATACGAGTGTGAAAATTTAAATCTGGGAGTAAGACATTCTCCAATATGACAGGAGGTGTTAGGCTGAGATAGGAAGAGTTGATAGAACACATTAGGCGGTTGTGATCCGGTTAGGTTTTGTCACCAACCCGAGTCCATTAGTTTGAGGAGTCAGTAGATAGATGACGCTTTGTCTATCGTCTATTTTGAAAGAAGAGGCGAAATTTAATTTTTATAGATCATTACTTCCATTGACAATATAAAACCATGCTAAACACAGACCAGAATTAGATATAAGTAGGAAGGTATGAAAATATTTTAAAGGATACAGAGAAGGAGCATACAAAGTATCAAAAGGTTTGGGGAATTAGTCAAAAAATATTCTGAAGAATTTTCGAAAATAAAATTATATAAAAGAAACTTTCCCCTCAGTGGAATGTTTTTTTTTTTTAATTATAACCGAAGTAGCAACTTTTAATAATAAGAAATAAGAGATTCTTCCTAGAAAGGTATACTATAATCTATAAATAAAAGAAGACAAGTTTCTTAAATCGTTCAAGAAACTTGTCTTCTTTTATTTATAGATTATAGTATACCCGAAGTGATTATATTAATAACAAATTATCTATGAGTTTCACTACTACTGAGCCACATTTTCCCGATATTTTACATCATAGTAAGGACAGCTTCCATTTGGTTTATTTAAAAAAATCAAATTGGAAATAATTTGCTTTCTTTTTTAAATGTTAAAAGTAAACCAATTTATATATATACACTTTGCAATAGCTAGCAGTTTGAAAACCAAGGTCTTCATTCAAATACTCAATTCTCCTCTTAAATATATATAATGGGAAATCATGAGGGGAAGCAAATATTTTGTTTTTATAGATCACTATCCTTCCGACATACCATCAATCAATGTTTATTTGAATATAACAAAAGGCAGAATAGACCATAATTATAAACTAGTAGAAATCAAGACAAATAATTCAAGGGACACAGAGAAGGAGCGTATATCATGTTTTATACTTTCAAACATTAAGGTAAAGGAACGTGGCCTAGTGGCCCAGGAAATTTCCGCAACCTATCTTTCAGCCCTCAGGTAAGAAGTGAAGCGCAGTAATTATCCTAAATGATGTGTTAAAAAATCATATTATTAAATATATGGATAAATAAATTATATTTCCCTAAATATTTTCGATTTTCAGGAAAAGAATCCAAGCCCAGTTGATACCCAATTCCAATATATGGTACAAAAAAAAAAAAGAAACGGGCATATAGAGTTGCATGATGTAAATATAATTATTTCATGATTTTACTCTCAAATCTGCTCTATTTTTTCACTTTATATTATTCTCACATTATATAAAGGACTTTTCATGTTCACATATACAGTATACGTTTTATTCCCCTTGCGTTTAGCTGATTAGTGTTACTTGATAGTAAATTGATTGGATATGGTTGGATGTACTTTGCCATATTACCTTAATCAGTAAATTAGAAATAGGTTCATCAGCTAATGGGGTGAATATATATTAAATATGAGATCGTGGGTTCGATTCTAGGAAGTTCATTTTTTTTTGTAAAATTTCAAATATTCGTGTTGTATAATTCTATATGAATATTTTAAAAATAAATTGATTTTTTGAGTTCCATCATGGATTTTTTCTTACCATTTACATTTATTATTTATATTAGAGGACCAACGCTTGCTCTCATTCTATAATAGAATATTATTTATCAGAGAGGAACATATCACGTCGTGTGTCACAGTTCAATATCTTTTTTATATTTTCCATCTCAGGTATGACGAAATAATGTTCTATTCAGCTTAAGGTAAACTTCGAGAATGTTAATGACACAGTATTCGTTTTGTTTCAGGTAAGCCTCATTTTTAAATAAACACAATTGTCACACATCACAAAGAGAGAGAAAGAGATGATCAAAGTCATATCTCGATGACGATATAATAAACACATTGTAAATTTTAAAATATAAAATATAGATACAGTTATCATATAAATGGAATAGTTTTGAAAATTTTCTGTTAGATTTTGATGCTGAGGTAAACCAATATTTCAATAGAGGGAATATACTTGAATAGTCAGTTTAAGCTCTGGTCTTATTAGCTAGGTCACTTCAATGTGTCTTTTAGTCCTAGATAAACTTTACTTATAAACGGAGAAGTTCCATGAAAACTTTATCGTCTGGTTTCACACAAAAGGAAAATTGAGGAATTCGAACTCTTTATCAAGTTTAAATTATTTTTGATATCAGAAACATTAGGTTAGATTTGACTCACTTCGAGCTACCACGACGTGACATTCTTAACGGATTCAGCAAGGTTAAGAACTTTCGAAGAGCTTTGGAGATATTCGTATTAGAATATATAAATATATTTTGGAGATCTCGCCAAACGAAGTACTAGAACTTAATAGAGGCAAAATAATAGTTAATTATAAATATCCAAGCGACGGGAATAAGGGGATGTTGGATAAATTCAAAGATGGAGTTGGAATGGAAATTTTATGAATTTTCCGATGAAAAAAAAATATATTTTTTTACTCATCATGTAAAATGATCAATGAATAAAGAATATTTTTACCTAAGTTATTCTTTAGCTTGAAATTCTAAAGAAGAACGAACTTCTCAATCAACTTTTCCTTTATTTTGACCTATATAATTAAAATGCTCAACCAAAAATAATTGAAGACTTTGACATCACAAAGCGTTGTTTAGTAGAACAGAAATCAACTAAACGTTGGTTTAGCCTTTACCCTGATATTTGGCCAACTCATTTTTTGATAATAAAGAAAAACCAACCACGGACGTGTTTCGGACTTTTGTCCCTTGTCAGCGTGGTGCAAGCTGTACCTCTACGACCAAAATTATTTTGGTACCAGAGACATATTGGGAAATCAAGAAATGGGTATTTAAGACCAAACTTGCTTTAATGTGCTGAACAAGTGAAATAACAATTTAAAATAATAAATTAATAAAATAATAGACATTTTTGAAAATATTATTTGAGCTACATTACTGAAGCTAATATATGAAGTGCGACATTGTTGACAAAATATGTAGCATAAATGAATATGTGCAAATCAAATTATATGCTATGGAAGGAATGAATCAAGTGCAAAAGAAACGAGAAATTCAAAATCGCTGGCCGGTTTTAGTACGAATTTTGGTTGAAAATATCTGTCAAATTCATCATTATAAATTTAAATAAGTTATATTGTTTTATAGGATTGTTGAATTTAAAAGTGTGTTCTGTTGTAGAAGTATACTTAAATATTAATGACAGGTTATCTCTGTTTCTAACATTTCTTCAGTATTCAGATATTCGGATTCTTACGGATATATTCGTATCTCCCAGGTACGTAACATCACATTGCTCGCAAGAGACCGAGTAGACCACAAAGGATTTATTAAGTGGGTGGTGTGGTGGGTTTGCGCATTGAGAATCTTAGACGAATCCACGAAGTCTCATCTTTTTTTGTCATGATATCTAGTACAGAAGAAAGAATGCACGCTGTCCCGTTATATTGATCATGGTTTCAAGTCAGAAGGGTGAATTGCGCTATTCTGTCTTTTTTTGTCATGGTGTCCAAGACACAAGGAATAATTAGCGATGCCCCTCATTATTTTGTCCTGTTGTCCCGGACAAAAAGGAGAACCCTTTTTTTGCCTTGATGTTTAGGACACAAGGAAGAATCTTCGCTTTCCTGTTTTATTGAATAATGATATGGCACAATTTAGATTATAGAATATAAACACGAGGTATTGAGATCCGCCCTGTACCGTCTTATCTGCAATGGATCGACCAGAGCACAAGAAAGAAGCGTGCTATGCCGTCATATTTGTCATTGTGTCAAAGACAGAAGGGTGAACTTGCACTGTCCCGTCTTTGTTTGTCATGTGTTCATGATGTCCAGGACCCAAGGGGGATCCGCGCTCTCCCGTTTTATTTGCAATGTTTTCCGGGCAACAAGGAATAATCCGCACTGTCCCTTATCTCTTTGTTATAGGGTCTAGGTCCCAAGAGATGAGAAAAAATGATCCGTGGATATAAAAAATGTAACATGAAATAACAATCATTCAACATAAATTATCCAAATGATTGTATTAAATTAAGTAATGACAGACACATAAGTTTTATTGAAGAGTGAATATTACCTTATTTTTTACAATAGGTAGAAGTTTGACCAACATTTGAAAAAATAATAGCGTCGTCTTTTATTTTGATGGCACTTCATCAACCTGCGTGAGTGCCGCTGGCCATTTATAGGAGACGCAGTTGAATTCATTCCTGGAAGAAATATATAATTCATGTGTAATTCATAGATATAAGGGCCTCTATATTTCCAATGCCACTATAAGCATAGCCCCGTTTCATGCAAATATCAATTCTTTGAAATAACGAAACCTTTCTCTTCAGAAAATCTAAATAAAACCAAACAAGCCCATGAAACTGTTCGCTTAAGCAAAACCCTTGCCAGCCCTCTCATCGCCTTTAAAGCTCTTCATATAAAATATCAAAATGCCAATACGAAAATGAGAATTTGAAGTGTAGTTATACTTAAAATATATCTAAAATTTTATTTTAAAATAAAAGGATTTTTTCCAAATTGTCTTCCGATCTGGTGAATGATACTGAGAGCCTAAAACACAAGTAAGAAAGGTTAGAAATAACACATAAAATGGATAAACATATTTATAACAAATTTAGAATAGATTTTAAACTATCAAAAGACACATCTCACCACGCAAGACATTAATATTCTGTAACATTCCCTACATTATGACAGTTTTCCACTTTCAATTCATTGGCTATTGTCGCGATGAAAAATAATTAAATAGGCTTCTGAATTACTCTAAATGTATTTAGTTAGTTTTATGAAATATTCAAAATACAAAATAAAAGTTACAATGTAAATGACCCCAGAGCAGTTTGAGAAAGAGGGGAGAACTGAGGTTTTTTTCCCTTCCACGTGGCGCCACTGTTTTCCTCGGCCGGTCCGTCCAGTCTAGATAAGAGGGAGTAACATTGTTCTCCTGACAATATTATTGTTATAAAATGTGTAAGTAAAGATGTGCTACTTATTATAATATTTTTATTTCATAGAATGAGTTAAATATTTTTAAATGTGGAATATTATTTAATTTGTATAATAACTTTTCACTTTTCTATAAAATATAATTAGGATTTTGAATCAACTAAATGATCAATTTTCAAATTAAATAAAAATAACATAATATAATTATTTAAAAAAGAAATAATTGTATAATTGTCTTTAGAGAGTGTAGGAAGTAGAAAGTGGTATATTATAAGAAATGACTACTCTCCCTATAGTTTGATATTGGTAAATAAGATATCTCTTTTTCATAATTGTTCACTAAGAGTAAAGTTAAATATGTGAAAGTTTTTCCATATTAATATAATGACCATTTTAATATATACTTCTAATGTTAAATCCCATGTGTGCGATAGAATAATGCCTTAATGCTTCTGGGACATAGGGACGTCACTTTCCTAGGTAGTCTGAAAGAACATGGCCAAACATTTTTTGTCCGACCTGGTTCTAATATATATTCACGAATCCGTTCTATATAACGTAAGTGAGTAAAGGTTGACGTGTTATAAATCAATTCTACAGATACGTATTACGTAGTAGAGCTACTTACTAATTAATCCTCCTCATCGCTGCTCTCTTGTGGAGGCTCCATAAGTTTGGACAGAGTCAGAGCAATTCTGGACACAAATTGTTGTGAATTCGACATATCACACATTCCATGTTGAGAATATTATAACCGAATAAAATATATCAACGCCAAAACAGCGGAAAAGAGAAACAAATTACATATTAAGAATATAGAAGTTATAGATGGACTTATTTATGGATTAAGTAGTAAAAATTGGAAAATGTATTGGGTCGAAAACTGAATGACAGATGGATTTATTTCAGGGTTAGAATAGTTGGACTGTTTATAGAAAATATTCAAGGTTGAGAACGGCGAAACAGATGGATATATTTCAGCTTGAAAAGGTGGAAAAAAGTAACAAATTACAGATTGAGAAATATAATACAGATGTACCTATTTCAGAGTGATAAAGTTGGGACTGTAGAACATGTTCCTAATTGAGATGGACATATTTCAGGGTTAAAATGGTGAGATAAAAGAACTGTTAAATTAACTCACTTAGGACAAGGGCACCCACCCCTCGTACGGCCGCTTGCAATGGGATTAGCTGTGAAAAAATTGATTAATTGTTTAATTTATATGTTTTCAGAAGATTTATATGGAATTTATTGACCTTATTAATGTTATTTAATTGCTACTATTCGCACAATCATAAATACTGTAGTTTATTATATCGGTATTTATATGAATAAAAGAATCGTTTTGACAAGGACGGATAGTTTTCACCTATCTGTTTAGATTCATTGGAATTTAAATTATCTTATTAGAACAAACCTTTTAATAGTTTTAATAACGTGCAGTATTCAGTGCTATATTTTATGAATTTTTAACAATTTTCACATATGTACGCAACGTAGTACCCATTCACATCTAACCCAGCTATATAAAAAACACTATATTTACGTCCATACAATACTTACTAAACAGATAGTATGGAGAATAGGTTCTCATCCAGGAAGGTGTGGGCTGGTTTTCGGGGGCCCAGTAAACCTCGGCGTCGTAGGTTCTGAAATGCCAATAGAGTTTAAATATTTTTAATGACAAGTTTATATAGTGAATAAGTTGACAGATTTTAGTTCTACTGCAAGTTACCAGAGTAGCTCTAGAGTATCAATTAGATTTTGACACATTTTATAATGGCATGCATTATACAGTGAATAACTTTATAGTTCAATTAAAATGTTTTTGTAGTAACATACAATATGAATTGGATTATTTGAATGAGTTAAGAAAAATGCCAATTCTTTGAATGGCATCTAAAAGTATACAATTTTTGGTATAATAGGTTCTGAAAAAAATCGATATTTCTTGGTTCTTCTAACAGAGAACATGGAATGAGTTGAGGACTATTATTTAACTATAAGTTGACATTTGTTAAAGAGATGTGTGTAAGTCAGATAGTGATTAGTGATTTTCAAATATTTTCAATTAATATCGAATACCTAATGAAGTTTAAAATTATTTAAGAAATCAATAGTATATATTCGAAATTTATATATTCTACATGTACTGACATAATCAACCACTCTAATTAAATAATTGATCAATAAATAAAAATGATAAAAAAAACTATATTTGTTATTAATAAACAAAGTAGTGATTGGCATATTCTTGCAATGTTTGAGGAAGGTCGTTACGCCAAAGGTTCCAGACTTCCACTTCCGATTATAAGTTCAACATCATAGAGAATCATCATGTTGCCTTCCTGAGTCGTTGTTAGCGCCATACTTGGTCACCAAAATTGATAAACTCTCCTCTGTTATTGTCCTGACTACTCGTGACTTATTATTCATCGTTATGTTCATATAATCATAATTTTTATTGTAAAAATTGATTTGTATACATATTTAATGTACAACAAAAATTCATCAGATTGTTTCCTTTTTATAGAGCATGAACACTTGCTAATAGGATCTAGGTCCGATCATATAAAAATCGATAAAAAAAGGCGAATTCCTCCTTTAAATATTTTATAAATACATTTGCTCTTAAATCTAATATATGATTGAAATTCATTCATTCGAATTATTTTAAATAATCTACTATATAGAAAATTCCGTTTTGCAATTAGGCTCATACAGCATGTACAATTCTGGTTAAGTTATGTATATAGTGTACCACATATATCTCAATTTACCTACTCTGCGACTGGCTCCTCCTCGGGTCAAGAACACAGCATTTGAAACTTTAAATTACTACGAAATCAAAAATAAATTTGATATTCTGAAATCTAACAACGTTGACTCTGGTGAATATGAAGATACGTTTTAAGATATCAAACGATATATATAATCGATAAATAAAACTGTTCTTTATTAAAATCAAATTACAATGAAAAAATCATTCAATAAAAAGATCCATTAGGATTCGTAAATGGTGTGCGGTTTTAAAACTAAAAAGGTTAAACCTCGAGAATCTTCTTTGTTTAATAATAGGTAATATATATATATCAATCCAGTCACCATTCCTCTCATGAAAACTCTGTTTGCTGGAACTACCTTGGGTGGCGGTGGTCTAGTATCCATTCTGCTACAAATATTTTCTCTAAGTCAAAAAGATGTAATAAAATTTCAAATACCTTGCAAAATAAATAGAGAGGTTCCAATATTAGCAGATTTCCAAGTTCCTTCTTTTATATCTCAATCGACATTTGCAGGACAGTTGGGCAATTCACATAATTTACATAACTTGGTAAGGTAACTTCACCCTGAAATTTTCCTATTTTCTGCCCAGTATTTATTAGTGTTTTAAATTCATAATCAGATAGTGTATTTAGGCAAATCATTAATCTTCAATTAATAAAAAATAATACAAGAATCTGCGCAATCATCAATTCAGATGACGATGAAGAGATCACAGATGGCGTAATACATCAGCAAATTTCTGTCGCCGACTTTTAGAAGATGCATTTGTTTAATTTAATAACATGATCCCAGTTAATTTTGACTTTTGAAGGGAGAGGCGATCCTTGTATCTTTATATAAATTTCCTTCCGGCAAAATGTCCATCTATATTTTAGCCATAGATATGGCCCAGCCACTTTGCCAGCTGAACAACTCTTTGGCAGATTGTCAAGATTCCATTAGATCCCGTGTGGATCTCATGGAATAAAGTTCGCCCTAGACTGACGAGGGCCATTAGCCCGAAACCATGGTTTCTAGGTGGACGCTTTTTAGTTTGCCAAAGCTAGTGTTGTGGCTTTGTCACCGACCCGAGGCCGCTAGTTGCAGAGACGGTCAATAGATGGCGTCTGGTTTTATACGTTTATTTTGACGAGAGAGGCGACCCTTGTCTCTTTAGATATATTTATATGTTATATTAAAACCTTATTTTATTTAAAATATATTTCATAGATTCAGATATTCTGTTTAAATCTACTACCAGATGTCGGGACTTTCCCTATAAAAACTCATTGTTGTTGTTTCCCGATGGCCGGCTCAAAATCCTTTGTACATTATGTAAATAAGTTTTTCATTTTTTTATGCTTACGCCTTAAGTCAGGCAGTACTTTTATCAAATATGTTTTTATTTATCCCAATAGCTCAATTAAAGCTATTTCTAATCTTCATTATTTCAAATATCTTTATTTTCAATATTTTTGGCACGACTGCATAACCAATACCATTGACCTAATACTAATATATCACAAAATATATTAAATCTCAAGATCATGATCTCAATTTTAAAAAATAATTATAAAATCAACAGAAAATCTTATTTTTTATACAATACTAGACGGGTGACCCGGGCTTCGCCCCGGGATTGACCCGTGTGCATATCTACCTGAGTGATATATATTTAGATAATATTTTTTTAAAAATTGTTTTTTTATTAGCATATTATCTATTTGTTTGCATCAGCATTATTTAATCTAATCTTTGATAGAGGGCGCTGTTCGTGAGCTAAGTGGATTTATTTGAATATGTAGTTTTAATAATTGATTTATATATTTTTCAAAATAGCCTATCGTCTTTCCCGTATTTTTTTACCTATGTATGGAAATGTTGGTTTGAATTAGTGAACTACTGCGAAATTGTATACCGGACATACAAACAAACAAACATACAAACATTGATTTATATATATATATAGATATACTAGTTGAATGTCCCGGTCAACGCCCGGGTTTTACCCGATTAAATGTTTTTATTCAAATAATATTTGTTACAATTATAAATTGGCACCGTGTATGTCACTTTTGTGAAACGTCCCGCTCCAAACTTTGTGTGTTTTTAAAATATAAAAATAAATATGTAAATTTTGACAACGATATTTGTAAATTATATTATTTTGATTTTCAAATACTATTCGTTACAATTATAAATTGGCGCCGTGGATGTCACTCTTGTGAAACGTCCCGCTCCTAACATTGTGTATGAGAAGCGATATTTTCATAGAAAGATGATCTGGCTTTTGTTTTCTGCTTGAATGAATGTTTTTCTGTTAGAATTTTGTTCCTGCGTACAAAATAATGAACTGGTTTCACCTGTGGTCTCTGCTTTTAAGAATTTTTCCCGATATAATTTTGTATCTGATAATCAAACATGATACAGCAATATCGTCATCATCATTTTCTGACTAAAAATATATAGTTTTTATAATTGATTTATATATTTTTTAAAATAGCCAATCGTCTTCCCCGTATTTTCTTACCAATGTATGGAAATTTTGGTTTGAATTAGTGAACTACTGCGAATTTGTATACCGAACATACAAACAAACATACAAACATTCATTTATATATATATAGATATATGTTATATAAAAATATTATTTTATTTCAAATTATAATTTCATAGATTCAAATACTCTGCTAAATCGACCGCCAGAGGTCACTCTTCCCCTAAAAAAACTCGTTGTTGTTTTATCCCAATGGCCGGCTCAAACTTTGTACATTATCTAAATAATATTTTGTTTTTCTTATTCTACTCGCCTTAAGCCAGGCATTACTTTTATCACAAATTGTGTTCTTTTATATATTCCTTAGCTCAAATAAAGAAATCTCTTATCAAAATTATTTTAATATTCCCACGACTGCATTACCATTACCATAATCCTCAACATGATCTCTATTAATTTTTTTTATAACATATATATATTATATTTTAATATAAATTCAGAGGTATGTTGATATTAAGAAAATAGAAAGATTATGCTATATATAAAAACTTATTTACTATCTGTCGATAAAATAGGTAACACAATTTTAAAGATGTATGTAATGATATAATTTGGTGTAAATGAACCGGTCTATTTAGGATAAATAAATTATTATTTAGTTGATATTTATTCCTAAAGATGGCGCTCTTCACAGTTCATATTATCTATTCATTTTAATTACAAATATATTTAAAGGTTTATCTCTGCCATTGTTTCCTTGCTGGAAAGAGGCGCCTCCAGAACTTTCTAAACTAACAAATACAAATTTTGATGTATATATTAATAAGGTGAAATACACTATTTCCAAATGTTTATAAATTAAAATGGTTGAGATTACTATTTTCGGAGAATTGGTGCCCAGATTTGTTTTTCCAGACTTCTTGAAAAGTATTATTATCAATTTTATCAACCAGTTTCCTGGATTTTCCTGTGATCTATTTAGAACAGGATTATTCAAGCTAATACTATCGACAGGAGATTACTCAATTTGGGAGCCTGTGGTTTGTTTGGAAAGCTGTGTATTAAAGGAGATTACATTCAAGTTTAGACAAGTCTCTCGGAGCTTTTCCGCCCTTCGGATTGTTGAAATTGACAATTCCAGATTTTTCTGCGATGCAATACTCTTGTGGTTTACATAACATATTAGCATTGTCTATGTTAATTGACATCTCTGCCTAAAAAGCGCGGCCTTGTTTGATTGTTAGTTGGTTAGCGGTTATTGGATGATGTACATATAATTTGATCTCTTTTTTTATTCTTTTATTGTTTTATACCTTTAATTAATAAAGGATCTTTCTCTTATTCTACGAATCTATAATTTTTTCCTAATACGGATGGTACAGTGTTGGTATTTAAATCTGTGTGTGAGATTACGACATTCTCTAATATTTGAATATTAGGTGCAAAGGCTAAGATAGGAGGAGTTGATAGAACACATTTGGTAGTTTCATTCCGAAGTACTTTGTCACCAACCCGAGTCAGTTAGTTTGAGGAGTTAGTAGATAGATGGCGCTTAGCTCTATCGTCTATTTTGATAGAAGAGGCGACCGTTATTTTTATAGATCCTCCCAACATAACTTCCATTGACAATTTACAAATATGCTTCAAACAGACCAGGATTATATATAAGTAGGAAGGAATGCAAGTATTCTAAGAGAGAAAGAGAAAAAAGCATTTATTATATGTTATATATTCAAACACATTAGGCCAATGGACGTGACTGAGGGGGCCAAATCAACCTTTTGTTTAGCTTATTAGAGTCACGCAATAATGAATTGATTGGTTCCTGTTGGATGTCCATCGCTATGTTACCTTAAGCAGCGAATCATCGTGGAGTTCATTAGCAAAACAGCAATGGAAATTGCGTAAATCTATATTGAATATAAGATTGCGGGTTCAATTCGAGGACTTTTTTGTAAAATTTAAAATAAGTTTTTTTTTGGGTGTGTGTCATTATATATTAACCTTTAAAAAACAGATTTATTTCTGGGTTGTATTTATGAATCATTTTGGATATTGTAGCAAATAATTTATTATTTAATTAACAAAGTATCATTTTTTTATTTTCATATTTTGCTACTCTGTAAACTTTCCTCATTGCTTATCTTTCGTTTATCATTCATAGTTTTTTGTTGCCTGAAATAAATTGCTGTGTAATCTTGAAGTTTGTCCTTCCTAATTTTCCACGTGGTATTTTGGTGGAGATGCTGGGTAGATTAGTAAAGACAAACTGAAGATCGCCGAGACCTAGAGGCTTTGGGTGCTGTGATCTACTTTTTCGGAGGCTGTCTCCAGTTTTACACCTCGTGTCAAAGCCAAGACTTCCCTCCAAGATGACGATGTCCCTATAGACGAGGATACGACGACAAAGCCCAACTTTACGCCAAAAGAAAAAGGACGCAAAGGTACAAGGGACAAAGTTCATATTCATAGTTTGTTCTGGCCTTGAATTGTGTCATCCTGAAGTTTGTCTCTTCTATTTTTCCACGTGGAAATATTATCATAATTTATTCTCATTTAGCTCTCTGATGCTTTCTCTAATTCTGTAATTGGAGATGATTTACCGGGGTGGGTTAATATGACGTCCTCACAATACAATATTTTTTTTTACATTTCCCATCAACGGGATATTGCTTAATTCAGCTTAAGGTAAACATTGAGAAGGATAAAAACTGCCTTTCATTCTAGGTCCGTTCATTGAATAAGCTCTTGTTCTACTATAAATAATATAGGTTTATGAGATTTGTGAAAAATTTCCTCAGTTCTGGAAAATTGATTCATTTTGATAGAGAAAAATAATTCTTTAAAATCAAATTATACTTTCATCCCCGTTTGATTCAATCATATTTCAAAATTTGGTGTTTGACGTAGATTTTCTTGGCTTTTACCTCGCGAGTAGTGAACTCTCCTGTAAATTATCATTGGCAATTCTATACCATATGTTTTAGTTAATGCTTGTAACATAAAATTCCAATTTCAGTAGAACATATGTTTTAAAATGTAGTTGATGTAGTGAAATGTAGTGAACTGATAGGAATATATTGCATCTCTAAACTTATTACCCCAAGAATTTTTAAAATAACAATAAGACTTTTTTATTAAGGCGTCTTGTCTTATGAGGTCTCACTCCGTATAATCCAAAATACAAAATCAAAACAATTATGTACGCGTATAAATAAACAAATATTTAGCTACACAAAATCTAGATTTTGAGGTTAAACAACCCACGAGTATCTTGAAGTCATATTAATTTTCAATTCCAAAATATTATTTCCCAAGTGATCCTTTATTAGGGCACAATTAAAAAAAAAACATAAAATTATCACACATCGCATGACCAAAGTTATCGATGACTCACATTTTGAAAATTCACAGTCGGAAATAAGAGATACAGTAATATAAAACATATAAAAGAAATAGTATTTACAACCTTCTTTTTGATTTTAACACTGAAGTGAACGAATAAGTTCATTTCAGAAGAGGAAAATTGAGGCATTTGAATTTTTTGTCAAGTTAAAATTCATTTGATATCAGACAAATTAGGTAAGGGTTGTCTTACTTTGAACCACCGAAGTAGACCATTCTGATTGAATTTATGAAGATTAAATGAAATTTGGAATTCAGAACAAGTTTGCAAATATTCGAATTCGTCATTTTATTAATATAATTATATATTTCTGAATGTCTCTCTCAATTATAAATTAATTAGAAGGGAATGAGACAATAATTGCTATCCCAGTGACGGAAAATGGGATATTGAATATATTTATAGAGGGAGAGTTAGAATGTGTAAATTTTATTAATTCTTCGATCGATAAATATATTAACCATTTGCTTTTTGATTATCATAAAATCAAGGAGTTATACCTAAGTTATTCTTTAACTTAAACCTCTTAAAAAGAACGAATTTCTCTGAAATTTGCGCCAATATTGGCTCAGATGTTTCACATACTCAACCAAGAATATTTGATGTTAATGTGATGCTCCAATTTGATCATCAATATTTTATTAAATGAGAATTGTTCATCATTATCTGCCCTATTTGTAATTTATTTTAATCATTATTGAATGAAAAGGTTATTTAACCACATTTTATGGGGGACCTATGCCCAACACACATTTCGCCAAAGTGCATAATTTCTTAGAAATGATGATTATTAACTGGTGGTTCTTAATTGACATATCCATTTACATACGTCTCTGTTTTCTCAACGTTTCTTCTCTTGTGGAGCCCTGTAAAACTTGTACAGGGCCAATGCCTTATATTTATTCATTGTCGACCTAAACAAAAGACACTCCAGAGCAATATGATTTGATCCAATTTTATACGAAAGAAGTTTCCTTTCTATCATCAACTTTAAATAGAAAATAAAATGTGGAGCTTCAGTTCCGAGTTGGTTTTAGGTCAGTTGAGCTAAATATTTTAGTATGGTTTTATTTAAATAGTGAAAAGAGTATTCTTATTTGGGCGATACATATTTTATCTGGTAATGGCAGATTTTCAATCAAATATTTTTCTGCTGTTATAGAAGGGAGTATATGAAAATATCGTATTCAATTTTTTTCCAAGTCGATAAAAATATCATAAGGGCTCTCACATCAGTGGCAAATTTCCTAAATGTTTCGATTAAAATCTAATGGAGAGCACACCATAACACAGAGCACACCATTGTATCGCATTTATTGTCTATATAATATAACATGATTGTCGCCGCTCCCGTAAAAATAGACGCCAACATTATCTGTCTCCACAAACTAGCAGCCTCGGGTTGGTGACACAGTTAAAACACAGGATAATGGCCCTCGTAAATCCAGGGCGTTCTTTGTAATCATGAGATTCACAAGTAATCGAATTATATTTTCACAAATCGCCAATTAAATGTATATTTTTCGTGTAAGATAATATTCATAAAGTAAAAGTCGCCTCTCCAGTCGAAATAGACGTCATCTATTGAAGTATCCTGGGTCGGTGAAAAAGCCACAAATCCAGCATGTTTCTGATGGCTTGCGCCTTCTGTCAGAATAAATTTAAACTATTTGTTGATTTCTATTTATTCCAGAATTGTGTGTGTGTTTGGCCAAATTATTTATTAATGAATAAAAGCTAATCACATACGCGTTTTCGACTGTTGACCCTCGTCATCTTGGTGAAAGCTATTCCTCAACGACAAAAAAAAACTATTTTTCAGACATCCTGGTAAATCATGAAACGGTAGTTAAGGCCAGAAGTGCTTGAGAACGTTATAAAATATTCTAAACATTCTAAAAAAATAGTAGGGTGATCGTGAATCTAAAAATAAATATACAGGGTGATCCAAAAGTACCGCACAACTTTAAAAATTAATAACTCCGCGAATATTTGCGCTAGAGCAATGCGGTAAACACCATTGTGTTCAGGATGCAATGGGATTTTTTATGGCAAATAATGAAAAATTCGAAATTGATTTTAGTTACAACTTTATTCGCTAGATGGCGCTCTACCAGAATCAGAGATTCAGCGGCCAAATTGTTTAAAAAATTGAAAAATATAACTGAACGATACGTATTTTTTTCTTTTTGAATACCAGGAAAGAGCCCTAACAATATCAAATGATAAATTAATAAAACACCATTTCGCCAAAAGTTAGAAGAAATGGTTGACGATTTTTAAATACAATCTGAGATATGTAAAATAGGTATATGCAAATTAAAACATGTAGCAAAAAATATTTATATTTTAGATGGAGTTTTGTGAAATAAATTGAATGTTTGAAAATAACTACTGATATCAATACACGATTTTTGAAATGTTAATATAGTACCAAAATTTCTTGACTAATTGTCGACACTTGACTATTTAACTGGATATTTGTCATGATCCAAAAATGAAATATAGAGGGGAGTGACAAAATATATTTGTCGTACTTTATTCCAAATATCCTATGGGTTTGTCGAATGTTATCATTGTTTATTATACTGTACATAATTTTGAAAATGTATCCCCTCAAAAAAAAAATCATTTTTAAATCGACTTTTGCGTTTAAAAACGTGGTAGTAAAATCATTTTGTATTTTTTTTGCGCAAAATATCTAAAGTTGGGGGGGGATACAGAGATTATTCCTTATGCTATTTCTTCTAATGAGCGAAAAGCGATAAACTAAACATAAGGGGTAAAATTGTGTATACCAGTGTTATTCGAGAAGTTATAACACTTTGGCCTGCACGACATAATATAAAATGTGGGCAAATGACAAAAAAAAAACTGTTTACAGAAAAGAAAAAAGAGTCAAGATGTGAGGACAGCATTTATTATTCCCATAACCCAAAACAAAGAGCTGCAAAATATAACACATGAGGTAACTGCCTTCTCTCTTGTATTAGGTCACAATCCTTGCTCAATGTGGCGCCCTTCATTCTCAAACACCGCCTGCAGACGATAGATGACAGAATGGTTACAATTAAATAGTTGAAATTTATAAAACGTGTCATCTGATAGAAGCCTTCAACATGGGCAATGTGGTAGGCCGTCATCGATAAAAACGCGACTTAATGTACCCCCATAACCGAAATTGTAAGGCGTCAAGTCTGGTGATATTGGAGGCCACTGGTATATAAAGTGGCGACTTATCAACGAATTCCACCGAACGTATCCTTCAGCAATTGTTTGGCACCGCGGGAGATAGGAGGAGGTCCTCCATCTTGCATGAATGTTATTTCGCTTAGTGCTTGTCTGTCCTGCAATATGGGAATAACCTTTTCTCTCAAAAGTTGAACATAACGTTCACCAGTTACAAAAACGGTTTTAAAAGTTCTTCCATTGATTTTTTCAAAGAAAAATGGCCCAATAATAAAAGAAGAAGTGAACCCACACAAAACTGTAACTCTGTGCTGATGAAGTGGTATTTCTGTAAAAATCCTAGGGTTTTCTGTTGCCAAAATGAGGCAGTTTTGAATGTTAAATTCTCCCTTTAGATAAAAGTGAGCATCATCTATTCTTAGAACATTTGACAGCCAGTTTTCATCAATATCAATTTGCCGGAAAACCCATGCAGCGAATTCTTGACGCTTCTCAAAATCGCTGACTTTCAACTCGTGAAAACTTTGAATTTTGTTAGGATATTTTTATAGAAAAATTCTAAATGTGTGTTCTCTCCAAACTGTTCCATACGAAATCCCCGTTTGTCGAGAAACTTCTCCATACGTGGATAACGTTTCAATAGCTTCAGCATTCTGCAAAACCGTAACAGCCACTGACTTGCATGTCGATAGTCTTCCACTCCGAGGTTTTGCTTCCAGAGATCCAGTTTCCTCAAAACCTTTAATCAATCGCTTTAGAGAGTAGCAACTCATTGGTCCTTTACCGCTTCGAATATCTTTAAAGGAACGAAACGCTCGTAAAGCTTCAGTGGCAGATTCTGAATCACAATTGAAAAAATTCACCAAGAGTGCTTTATCCTGTAGTGACGGCATTCCAGGGGGAAGGGGAGAAGTTCGACCACACCTCCTTGCGGTCCCCCCTGGACCCTTGGATTATTTGACCAAATTCTGGCTCGTTTCCAAGATGACTAACGTTGCAACGGCACCCATTTTCAAATGAATAGCAAAACTGATATCTCCAGTAATGCTACCGCGTCCGGTGTAACCGCCGCGTCAGGAGCTGCAGCTCGAGCTCATAATAAGAAATCTACTACGAGGACACAATTCAATCTACTACAACTCAATATAAATGGTACCCAGAGGAAAATAAAGAGCTGACTTGTCTTCTCTGTGACAACAATCTACATATTAATTGTCCTCAGGAGACAAAATTGAATCAGAATCTGAGATTCAATATCAAAGATTATACAACACTACGAATGGACAGACTGGGAAAATTCGGAGGAGGACTTGCCGTTTTGATTAAAACTCTAGAAATCAAATTTAAGGAAATCGCCTATAATCAGAGAAAGCCTAGAGAAAGCACGACAGAAGCTCAGGCAATAGAAATCTATCTTACAGATAAAACAATCCCAATCATAAATGTTTATCACCACGATAATACTAGCATCAATACAGGCCTGATAGAGACATTAAATGAAGCGTCTTCGGATATCGCAATCATACTTGGTGATTTTAACGCCGAAAGACCAACTTGGGGATCACCTGTCCAGGATAACAAAGGTCAGCAGGTTGAGGACATGCTAACCGACCTCGACCTTACGCCGATTAAATAACGAAAAGAACACCTATCTATCCAAGTCCACAGGCACAGAATCCGCAATAGACATCACAGCGATAAATTAGAACATCGCACCCACAACACAATGGAAAATTCTGAAAAGTGCAATCAGTGACCACAGACCAATTTTAACAACCCTAAAATTCAAAATTGAGAATTTTCAACAGAATAAAAGAACACTGGAAAAAAATTTAGAGAAAAGCTTGGAGATCTGTGCAACGAAGAATTAAATCACAGAACGATTGACAAAAAATTGGAAAAATTCTCTTTGAACATATCCAAAGCTGCAAAAGTATCGATACCTAGAGGTAGACGTAAAGACCTGTGAATACTTTACTGGAAGGACCACAATATCGAGGCAATGATTGCAGAGAGAGACAATAAAAATGAACTTCTTAAAACAAATAAAACAGAAGAAATCATAAAGGAACTCATTGAAATTAGTCACAAAATAGAACAAGAAATTTGGGTATTCAAACAAGAAAAATGGGCAGAATTCTGCGAAAAAATGGATCTAAAAAAGGAAAGCCATCACTGGAATATAATTAGTGTTATAAAACAATCAAAACCAACACTAATCCTCCAATACTCAAACCGATATGAACAGTGAGAACGAACAAACAGATGGCTGACATAATTGCTGAATATCTTTCAAGCACTTCCAGACTCAGCTATACGAATGAAGGCAGGACTCTAAAAATAATATGAACAAGTTAGTTAAACAAGCAAGAAATTACCATCAACAAGATATTTACTCGAGAGACTTCACACTGAATGAGCTAAATTCATCAATAAGAAAGTTAAATCCAAGATGTCACCTGGAGATGCTCTAATCTTTGGTCAAATGATTAAACACTTTGGAGACGAAGCTAAAAATCAACTCCTACGAATACTGAACATTTCATGGAAAACTGGTAAACTACCAAAGAATTGGAAGATATCAATTATAGTGCCAATACTGAAACCAAACAAAGATGCTAAGGAATGCAAGAACTATCGGCCAATTGCTCTTACCAGCATACTTTGTAAAATAACAGAATGAATAATCCACTCTAGGCTCATAGTCTGGCTCACTAACAATAATAAAATAAACTTCTACCAAACTGCCTAAAGATCCAGACACTGTACACAACTGATAAACTTTTCTACTCCTGTCAATCAATAATCGATTTCTAGGAAAAACCGCATAAAGAAGACAACGGCCGTATTCCTGGATATGACCTCAGCTTTTGATCGAGTGTAGAAATTATTTGAAAGGCTGCACAACATCGGAGTAAGGGGAAAAACCTTAATCTGGATTGCAGACTTCTTAAGGGGAAGAAGGATAACGGTTCGGGTCAATGGAACATTTTCCAAGGACCGAAGATCATGGGCTGGTGTACTTCAGGGATCTGTGCTCAGTCCTCTACTCTTCTCGCTATATACGAGGGCCATCCAATAAATAAGTTTCCCTATTTTTTTTCTGCGAACGAAACGTTGTAAAAATTAGTTAGCATAGAAGAAATGGTCACTAGGATGCGTTGGAAGCTGGTGACCTTCAAAATCACGCTACTCGTACGCGCAAGTCCGTAGCGCTTCAGTTTCCATGGAGCTACCACTGGTGAACGTGTCCACTTGCGAACTCCGTTCTGTAATTCGTTTTTTCACGGCGAAAAATTAAACTGCGGTCAATATTCATTGCAAATCAGTGTCAGTGTATGGTGAAGAATGTATGAACATCCAAATGGTTCGCCGATGGCGTTCATGGTTCTTAGAAGGACGGCAAAACGTGCATGATGACGAGCGAAGTAGCAGCCCCGTTACTGCCACGGACAATGCAGCCGTTGCTGCTGTTCGGAATGTGGTGGAAGCAGATCGTCGCGTCACCATTGACGAAATAATGATTCGAATGCCTCCTGGAATCGAAATTAGACGCTCTTCGATTGGAACAATCATGTCAGATGTTTTGAATTTTCGCAAAGTCTTCGCAAGATGGGTCCCGCGTTTGCTCTTGGAAAACACAAGCAACAACGGATGGAGGCAGCCCGAGCTTTCCTGGAAATGCATCAAAGAGATGGAGATCAACTTTTTTCCCGTATTGTCACTGGAGATGAAAGCTGGGTGCATCTTTCAACTCCAGAAACAAAACGACAAATCATGGTGTGGAAGAAGCCTGAGGAAAGTGCACCAAAAAAGGCGAAGGTCACAATCTCTGCAGGAAAAGTTATGGCTATGTAAAACTTCAAATGGGAAATTTTCACACATCCACCTTATTCTCCGGAACTTGCCCCAAGCGACTTCCATCTTTATCCAGCACTCAAGTGGCACCTTAGAGGCAAGCACTTTGCCAATGATGAAGTGCAGGCGGAGGCGAACCACTGGCTACGAAGACAGGACACGGCTTGGTACAACAGTGGTATCTAAAAATCGCTACAACGGTACCAAAAATGTTTAGACAGAAATGGTGATTATTTAGAGAGGTAGTCTATGAGTTGTATAATGAAAATAAAATAACTGCATAATTGTAAATACACACACACACACAAAGCCTTTATTAAGACGTTAGTCTTATACAGATTCTCCGTACAAGGTGCAATAACAGGAAAAGAGCAGCACAGGAAACCATTAGTTCCGCAACTATATACAATTATTAGTAATTAGGAAAAGTAAGATTTAATATGAAAGGTCGAAGCCATCGCCCCAAGTCTTCAATTTCATAAGCGCGAAGCAGAAATAGGGACTAAGTTATTTATTTCGCCATAAATATAGCATCCAGACACAAAAAGAAGGTCTACTCCAGCACAGCCATCCATATCACCTGCTCCGCAATCTCATCGTCGACCAACACGATGGCCCCTCGATGTTTCGTCATCATTCTGAGGTGTAAGAACAATAGCTTCCAAGTTCTCTTTTCTCCCTCTTTACACCTACTGCCTTGTAAAAATTATATAGGGCCTGAGCAACTAGTCAACTTGTTTGGGCACTGGTTAACATCGTTTGGATTGACCTAAGTTGGCTGGTGTCTACCGTTGAAAAGAATGTCCTTCTCTCCTCGCTAATATCTTGGCATTCATAGATATAATGAGATAGTTCAGTTTCCATATTTTGCATAATTGTAAATAATGTGGTTTATTTGTTAAAAAATAGGGAAACTTATTTATTGGATGGCCCTCGTATTAACCCTGTTTATGTAAATAGATGAATATTATTTGTATTATTTAAAGCCTCATTATGTAAAAATATATGTATATATAAATTGGACATTTGTTGTTGGCCATGGTCAAGTTTGAGCTCTTGTACGTCTAATTACGACACAACAAAAGTGGCGACGAGGATGCGCGATCTACAGAGCCAGTAAAAGGCTGAGGAAAACGGTGTCTATGCAAGTATAACAACTACATTATTAATAGGCTAATCCCTTAATAGAATGTTAAAAAATCAATAAGCTTGAGGGATGAGTATCTTTAGTAAATAAATTTATTTATTTATCTTTTGTAGTTGTAGTTGTTATGTTAAAAAATCAATAAGCTTGAGGGATGAGTATCTTTAGTAAATAAATTTATTTACTAAAGATACTCATCCCTCAAGCTTATTGATTTTTTAACATAACAACTACATCTTTTAAACAAATCTGACTCTCGGATTATGGAGAGGAAAAATAGGAAAATGGGTTAAGATTACATCTTTTAAACTATCTGGATCAAGAAAACAAAGGAGTAGAAAAGATCAGCATGACAAGTTCAAAGTTAATAGTACCTTTTAGATGCTATAGCCCAGTGGAGGACACTTCGATCTTTTTGTACAAAAATTTGAGGCTTACTTTTTGGCATCTGAAGGAGGAGATTAAAGTGCTGATTTTTACCTCGCTACCAGATTCTGAAACTTTGAAGCAGGGAAACGACATTTTCTTCCTGGTCTAATGAAAGATCAACCCTATGATACTATCATTCAAAGAATTAAGCTGCATTTGGATCCAAAGAAGAAAGTGATACCACAGCGGTGCAGATTTTTAAAGAGAATTCAACGGGAAGGAGAATCAATTTCGGAATATCTTAGAGAATTGAAACATTTGGCAATAAATTGTAATTTCGTCGATATGTTGGGAACCATGATGCGAGACCGTTTTGTGGCTGGAATCAAGTCGGAAATCCTGCAAAAGAAGCTACTACAAGAGGACAACGATGTCACCCTGGATAAAGTTTTTGCAGTGGCGATCGCGTTCGAATTGGCGGAGATAAATACAAGAGAATTACAAGATAAATTAGTGGCCAAGATATCCCCTGTGAATTGAAAGGATAAAAAGGGCGAGTACAATAATAGTACGGCGCAGTATAGACCTTTCAGGCAAAGTGGCAAAGGCAAAATAGTGTGTTATAGATGTGGTGAAAGACATTCACACGTGGCATCTCTTTTGCCTCATAGAACAAAGACTTGTTTTAAAATGTAATAAACTGGGTCATTTAAGTAGGGTCTGCAAAGCTAGTAAAAGAATGTGGGGATGTAAATTTGTACAAGAGGACTCTATATATTCTGTACAGGGCGAAACTGATGCCACAATAAATTTAACAGTAGATGAATATTCTTTGTGTTTTACAATAGATACAGGAACTCCAGTTACGTTAATACCTAAAGATATTTATAAGAATTATTGGCAAGGTAAAAGATTATTTCCAACAAATTTAAGATTAAAATCCTTTTGTGGTAAATCAATAGAGATTATAGATCAAAGAAATGTTTTTGTAAAAGAAGCCAACCAATATTTACGATTAATAGTTGTAAATGAAAAAATCCAGGTAATTTTATTAGGAAGAGAATGGCTTAAACAGTTGAAACTTGATTATTCTATATTGTTTAGCATTAAAATTTTAAATAATGAATATAATAGAAATATATTTAAATATATAAAAATTTGATGGATAGGTATGCAGATTTGTTTAACAAAGATTTGGGCTGTCTAAAGGACGTTAGAATAAATTTTAATTTAAAAAAGGATGTGACTCCTGTGTTTTGTAAGGCCAGAAGTTTACCTTTCTCTCTAAAAAACAAAGTAGAGAATGAAATTGATCGTTTAGTGAATTCTTGCATTTTATAACCTATAGTTCATTCATATTGGACCGCTCCAATATTACCGGCATCAAAAAAGGATGGTAGTGTAAGGATATGTGGTGATTTTAGATGTACAGCTAATAAAGCAATATAATTAGATAGGTATTCCATTCCATCGATCGATGAGATCTTTTCAAAATTATCTACAAGCACCGTACTTTCGACTCTAGACCTATCACAGGCTTACTTACAAGTAATGTTAGCGGAAGAAGCCAAAGCTGTTGTTGATATAAACACAACAAAGAGTTGTTTTCTTATAAAAAGACTACCATATGACGTAGCGGTAGCACCAAATAGATTTCAGAGGATTATGGAAGGCCTATTTTCTGATTTGCCAGGTGTGGCCTGCTACATAGATGATATTTTGGTTGCAGAAAAAGACTTTGAAGATCATGAACAAAAGTTGGATCTAGTGTTTAAATGATTGCTAGAAAAAGGTTTAAAGTTAAACAGATATGAATGTAAATTTAAAAAGAAATCGGTGGAATATTTAGAGTTTAAAATGGATAAATATGGACTGCATTCCTTATAAAATAAAATTAAAGCAGTGATAGAGAGGCGCTTGAACCTAAAGAATGTTTCGCAATTGAGATCTTTCATAGGACTCTTAATTTATTATTATAGATTAATAAAGAATATAGCAAACATTTTAGCGCTATTCTATCAACTTTTGAATAAAAATTGTAGATGGAATTGGACGAAAAAATATCGAATGTTATTTAAAAAATGTAAATCATTATTAATGGAATATGGACTAGGCGTAATTCTGAGTCATAGAAATGATAGAAAGGAAGAATTCCCTATAGCTTTTGTTTCTAGAACATTAACTGAAGCGGAAAAACGTTTCTCTCAACTAGAAAAGAAAGCGTTGAGCATAACTTTTGGCGTTGAGAAATTCAGACAATACTTACTGGGACGAAAATTTGTATTGGTCACAGACAACCGACCCTTAATTCATATATTTTCACCTCATAAACCAATTCCCATATGTGCATCATCTAGAATTAAAATATGGTCCTTAAAATTAGCTGCATTTAATTATACTGTGGAATTTCGAAAAACTAGTGATAATTCCAATGTTGACGCATTGTCACGTCTAGAATCGAGTGTCAGGGAGTCTCTTAATGAAGACCAGGTACTTCTTCTTAGGAAGTCGAATGAGGTACCGTTCTCTTTTATGGAGGTGGCTAATGAGACGCCCCAAGATAAAATACTGTCTATAGTATTAAGGAATGTTAGAGAAGGCAACTGTGTGTGTGGAAATTCACAAGGGTACCGAGAGAAAACCCACTAGCTCCTCATTATAAGATCAATGAGGAATTAAGTTTGGAGTTTGGTTGTCTTCAATGGCGTGAAAGAGTGGTAATTCCCCAAAAATTAATATCTTTAATTTTAAATGACTTGCATGAAATACACATGGGGATTGTTAAAATGAAGATGATTGCCAGACGGTATTTTCTGGTGGCCAGGCATAGACAGTAACATCGAGGAGTTAACTAGAGAATGTAGAGTATGCCAAGAATCGGCAAGCATGCCCCCGGCTACCATCTCGGAATGGACTTGGCCCGAAAAACCGTGGCATCGACTTCATCTTGATCTAGCGGGTCCGTTCATGGGAAGAATGTTTTTGGTTCTCGTGGACGCATACTCAAAGTGGATAGAAATTTTTATCATCAAAGATATTACCAGAAAAACGATTATAAGTCATCTTAGAGAAATTCTCGCCAGAATTGGATTGCCCTAATTTTTTGTTACAGATAACGGAAGACAGTTTGTCTCCGGTGAATTCGAGCAATTTACCAAAATGAATGGTATACGGCACACTAAGACCAGTCCGTATAATCCTAGTACAAATGGTTTAGCTGAGAGATATGTAAGAGGGTTTAAAAACCTTTTGAGAAATAATAATGGGAAGGATGATTTAGAGACGAATCTACAAAGATTCCTATTTGCTCATAGAGCATTCCCCCAAACTGTAATAAAGGAATTCCCCGGCGGAACTGCTAATGAAGAGAAGTTTAAGATCAAGATTCTCGAATTTAATTCCAAGATGGGAAATCCGCGAGAGGTATTTCATGAGGCCGTAAGAAGGCAGGAGCAGTTTACTACAGGTTGCGAGGTTTATTTCCGCAACTATGCAACTGGACCTAAACGGTAAAAAGGTACCATTTTGAAATTATTGAGCTACCGTCACTACCTTTTAAGTTGCGAGGGCGTCGTGTATAAGGGGCATATCAATCAATTGCGACCTGTGGGAAAGAAACAAGTGGAGACAAGAAATTTGATACTTCCTCGAACATCAGGAGAGAAGCCTGTAGGTGGAAGTCAGAAATAAAGTGAAGAGGAGGTTCCAGAGGTTACATCAGGAAACAAGGAGGAGACTGCTTCTGTGCACGTACCCTCTTGCACTCCTATACCAGGGCCTGTTGCTGTGCACGTGCCCTCTTGCACTCCTAAACCGGAGGCTGCCGCTGTGCAAGTGCCCGTCCGCAGTCCTAGACCTCAGAGAGCAAGGAAACCCCTAGACCGACTGGAGTATTATTAAGGGGGGAGATGTGTTGTGTATGTAAATAGATGAAGATTATTTGCATTCTTTAAAGTCTCATTATGTAAGAATATATGTGTATATAAATTGGACATTATTTATTGGCCAAACGAAAATAATCTGAGGCTCTTTATTGGACACGACAAAAACAACAACGGCATCCCAGAGTAAAATAAAGCATCAGAGATAGATAAATATTTTTCAAATGAATTAAAATAAATATAATCGATACTGAGAGAGAGTTGAATTTAAAAAAATAGAAAATTATTATTTTCGAAATATAAATAGCTGAGAGGATTCCAGCAAACCGCATCTAAAATATCAGTTTTTTTTTTGCTACATGTTTTAATTTGCATATACCTATTTTACATATCTCAGATTGTATTTAAAAATCGTTAACCATTTCTTCTAACTTTTGGCGAAATGGTGTTTTATTAATTTATCATTTGATATTATTAGGGTTCTTTCCTGGTATTCAAAAAGTAAAAATACGTATCGTTCAGTTATATTTTTCAATTTATCAAACAATTTGGCCGCTGAATCGCTGATTCTGGTATGGCGCCATCTAGCGAATAAAATTGTAACTAAAATCAATTTCGAATTTTTCATTATTTGCCATAAAAAATCCCATTGCATCCTGAACACATTGGTGTTTACCGCATTGCTCTAGCGCAAATATTCGCGGAGTTATTAATTTTTAAAGTTGTGCGGGACTTTTGGATCACCCTGTATATAAATGAATATATATGTGGTAGGCAGGAACTATGCAGTCATGAGGCCAGAGTGGTTTCAGGTGTCAATAAGTTACACAAAAGAACGAGGCAAGTTGGATGTCACCTAGGAGAGAGGCCAGCGCTGAAAACAACGACAAGGTTCAGGAAGATGTAATCTACATGAGAGGGAGAAATGGCGGATCTTTCTTTATCCGCCTTTTGTCGGTGTTCATTGGTGGTCGTAAAACTTATTGGATGTTTCCTGGGGGTAAATAAATAATCGTTGACGAAATTTGACTCCTCTCTTTATTTATATTATTTGTTATTACATGATGGCAAAGCTGGAACATTGAAGTTTATCAACATTTGGGGATGATACACTATTTATAAATATGGTACATATGAAAATATAGCGTATATTGACATATATTATTAGAGTTTATCCTTTGAATGATTAATATTATCTTTATTCAATGGAGTAATTAATTTGTGTATAAATTGGTTTGAAAGAAACTAAAATAGGGAGTTGTACAATAATAATATTGGGTGTGCTTTGTAAATTATTATAATGATTACTAAAATAAATATGGTGATGACAAATTAAAATTGAAAATATTGTTAAGCTCAATGTAAAAATAAATTTAAAAAATAAAATTAAAAACTTTATTATATTTAGGACTTTATATCTAGTACAACAAGTAACCAATAAATATTTTCACAAATGGACACCTCATGAATATATGGTAATAGAAACTTCTCTTGGGATAAAATTTAATATTTTTGTAACCACTTTCAGAATTGAAAACAGAACGAACTATAGTGATTTAAGGTTTTCCCAAAAGTTCGTGTTTTTCTTAAAATCTTTGCTTTTCTTATTACTTGGCGAATATTATTATCACGGCGAATTTATAATAATACACCATGCAATTATTTTATACAGAGAAACAAAGTCATTATACATAACGGCAAAAAATATTTTGGAGAATAAAATTCCATTTTAATTTTTTGCAAATATTTACGAATTTTTGGGACAACCTTGAAATAAAATGTGTAACACAAATAACAATAATTTAACGTAGACACTAGATAAATTTCAAATAAATTATGTATTTTTAGTTATGTTTTGAGAATATTTATATTGAATTTATTGACTTTAAGAAGGTTAAGAAATTCATTGATTATATTGTCATTTAAATGTTACTATTTGCCTAATTATAAATACTGTAGTTTATTATTTCAGTATTTATATAGATAAAATAATCGTTTTAACAAGGACAGATAGTTTTCACATATCTATTTAGATTCATTGGAATGTAAATTGTCTAATTAGAACAAACCTTATGATAGTTTTAATAATGTGCAGTGTGTAGTGCTATATACGAGGTGTGTTCAAAAGGTATCGCGACTTTTGTGTTTTTTCAAAAATTATTTATTTATTCATGAATACCTATTTTGTCCCCTTCATA
>CP092869.1:64894000-64991292 GCA_030710605.1 Cordylochernes scorpioides
ATCTTTAGATGGCAATTAAGTTTAAATATTTAGTATAAGCTCTCTCTTTTGTTAATATTAATATACTTCTGAATTGATATCAAAATGAAATATATATATAGAAATTGTGCATTTTAAAATGTAAGAGAAAAGTCTAAATGAACTGGGATCAGATTATTGAATTAAACAAATGCATCTTCTCTAAGTCTGCGACAGAAATTCGCTGATGTATTACGCCATCTGTAGGAATAAATATTAACTAATTGCTTATTTTTGACATTTCCACATATAGTCGGAGATATATCCTTATGGGGAAAAATTATAAATCAATTAATAATTTATGTTTATTACGTTAGGTGGCACTGGCCATCATCAACTTTAAGTTGCATTATCAAGAGATGTTTTTATTAAATTCTAATTTGTTTCTTTATTAGAATCAGGAAAGCCCGATAGTAGTTTGAGATATTTTAATATTTATATGAAGAAAAACATATTGCAAATTATTATGAAGAGAAGAACAAATCGTAAGAGGAGTTTTTTGTTAGTTTTTATATATGATCTATGTATTAGTGGTAATGATATAGAATTTGAGTATTCATAATTTCATTTATTGTTACATCTTGAGATGTAGATATTTTTTGTTCAGCGGTTCTATTGTACTGTAGAATAAGACAGAACAGGTTCTCATTAAAATGATGACGCTTAATTTTGGTAAGGTTACGAAAAGAAGAAAGAACGCCGACGCAGGCGCGCGTGGTTACACAATGTTAACAAATAATAATCAAAACAATATTGATTTGTTTAATAAGTGAAATTATTAATTAGAATATTTATCTGAGTCTATAACGGCTGTGGCAATATGATCTATGTATTTGTAAATAAAGTTATTTACTGTTTAATGTATGTCTCCCCACAAAAAATGTAAACATCTTATCGATATTCCAAAGACTACTCTGGTGATTGCTAGTAGATGATTTATATTATTTATTCACTGTATAATGTAGGTCTCTCTCACCTCAAAAATACAACAAATAAATTATATTAGAAACTACCCTCTAGCTGGCAGTAGAAAACCAAGAGGTATCAATTTCTGCACTATATTTCTGTCACCACAAAATTCAAAATATAATTGTAATTAGCGAAACTATCCCGGTGACTGCTAGTAAAATTATGAGATATAAAATTATCCGATTTCACAACACTGAACATCTACATATTGTTGATATTACATAACATTTATCCTTGTAACAGAACTAATAAATATCAAGCCATTCTTTATATATAGTATGTCTACAAAATCTTATAAATTTAACAGAACCTATCCTGGTGGCTGGTAATGAGCCAAAATCTCTGAAATTATCCCCTATATAATGTATGATACCACAAAAATGCTAAACCTAATATATTTTAGAATTTCTACCGTGGTGGCTCGTAGTTTAACCATGTTATATTCCATCTATATTGTATATTTCTAACCACAAAAATGCGAAATGTGATTGATATTACAGTTCCTTTTTCGTAGCTAATGTTTTAACCATGAGCCATTCTCTGTATAATGCAAATCAATACAAAAATATGCCAACAATTATTTGATACTCCAGAGCCTAATCTGTTATCTGGTAGTAGAACAAATAGCAAAAAAAGGTATTCCTTGTATAATGTTTGTCATTATAAAAATATGTCAAAATTAATTGATACTCCAGAGCCTACTCTGGTAGTTGGTAATAGAACAAAAAAACTATCAAGTTATTCCCTGTATACTGTTTGTCACTAAAAAGAGGTGTCAACATCAAATCATCTAAGTGATACTTCAGAGCCTACTCTTGTAGCTGGTAGTGAAAAAACTATTAAGTTATTAACTGTAAGATGCATGTCACTATAAAAATGTGTCAACATCTAATTGATACTTCAGAGCCTACTCTGGTGGCTGATGGTAGAAGTAAAACTGCGAAAATTTTCACGGTATAATATATTTCATTAATATTATTGAACCTCTATTTTCATTTCAGAACCTACGAAGGATAAATTTACTGGGCTCCAAAAAACCAGCTCACACCTTCGTGGATGAGAACCTTCTCTCCATACTATCTGTTGCCGTAAGTATTTTATAGATGTAAACAGTCTTTCTTATATATCTGAATTAGATGTCTATGGGTACGTACTTTATTTGTGCGGATGTATGTGAAAATTACAATAAAATAATAAAATATATCACTCTCCAAACTGCACTCAATATAATTATCATAAGTATTGTTCTAAGAGAAGACAATTTATTTTCCAATGAATAATACATCTATGTCAAAGCGATCAATTTATTCATATAAATACCGGGATATTAGCATATAGACAACTAAATAATCCATCAATCTATTCACCTCTATAAGTTCAATATAACCAATATTAAAACTTCAAATCATATCTTAAAATACATAAATTAAACAACTTAATTGATAAAATTTTACAGCTGTTCCCATTGCAAGCGGCCTTGCGGGACCCATGCTCTAAGTAAGTTAATTTAACAGTTCCTTTGTTCTCTGTCCAATAAATATAATCCAGATATAAATTTGTTTTTAAAATTAAAATAGAGAATGGTACACAACAAAATACATATATTTTACAAAAATAAGTCCAAGAATCGAACCGGCGAAATTATATTTATATATATTTACACCGTTGCCGATTTGTTAATGAACTAAACGCTGATTGACTAAGATAACATGGCGATACACATCCAATCAGAGCTAATCAGTTCATTATCACGTGACTCTAATCAGCTGAACAAAAGACTAATTTGGGCCTCTCGGTCACGTCCATTGGCCTACTGTGTTTGAATATATAAAATATGATATACACTCATTGTCTGTCTCCCTTAGAATACTTGCATTCCTTCCCACTTAACACTAATTCTGGTCAGTTTGGAGCATATTTTTGAATTTTCAATGGAAGTTATGTCCGAAATATCTTTAAAATGAAGGTCGCCTCTCTGTTCAAAATAGACGAAAGAGCAATCTATCGACCGTCTCCTCAACTAACGGACTCGGGTTGGTGACAAAGCACTTCGGAATGAAACTACCAAATGTGTTCTCTCAACTCCACCTATCTCTGGCTAATACCTCCTCTTATATTGGGGAATGTCGAAATCATAATCACAGATTTAAATACCAATACTCTACCATCCGTATTGGGGAAAAATTATAGATTCGTAGAAGAAGAGAAAGATCCTTTATTATTTAAAGGTATGAACAAACAATAAAGAAACACAAGATATCATATTATATTTACATCAGCAGCTCACGCCGGCCTGCCTTATCCAATAACCGCTAGACAATTAACAATCCAACAAGGCCACGCTATATAGGCAGAGATGTCAATAAACATAGACAATACTAAAATGTTATGTAAACCACAAGAGAATTGCATCGCAGAAAAATCTGGAACTATCAATTTCAACAAATCGAAGGGCGGAAAAGCTCCGAGAGACATGCCTAAACTTGAATGTTTCTCCTTCAATGCACAGCTATTCGAACAAACCACAGGCTCCCAAATTGGGTGATCCCCTGTCGATAGTATTAGCTTGAATAATCCTGTTCTAAATTGATCGCAGGAAAATCCAGGAAACTGGTTGATAAAATTGAAAATAATACTTTCCAAGAAGTCTGGAAAATAAATATGCTTATCGTAACACATCCTCTTAAAATAGTAATCTCAACCATTTTAATTTATAAATATTTGGAAATATTGTATTTAACCCTATTAATATATACATCAAAATTTGTATGTGTTTGTTTAGAAAGTTCTGGAGGCGCCTCTTTCCAGCAAGGAAAAAATGGAAGAGGTAAACCTTTAAATATATTTGTAATAAAAATGAATAGATAATATGAAATGTGAAGAACGCCATCTTTAGGAATAAATATAAATGAATATTAAAATTTATTTTATCCTATATAGACCAGTACATTTACACCAAATTATATCATTACATACATCTTTAAAATTTGTTACCAAATTTATCGATAGATGGCAATAAAGTTTATATATTTAGCATACATGTTTTCTTAATATTAATATACTTCTAATTCGATATTGAAATATAAATATATATATATATATAGAAATCGTGCATTTTGAGTTGTAACACAAAATTCAAAATGAACTGGTATCAGGTTATTAAATTAGGAAAAAAACGCATCTTCTCTAAATCTGTGATCTCAAGTTGCAGATGTATTATGTCATCTCAAGTAATATATATCAACTATTCGGTCATTTATAACATGTTTACATATAGTCGGATATATATCCTTATTCCTAAATAATTGAAAATTCAACGATGAGTTGTTATTTATAACGTTAGGTAGCACTGGTCGTCAGTAACTTTGAGTTGTACAATAAGATGTTTTTCTTAAATTGCAATTTGTTTCTTTGTTAAAATCAGAAAAGACCGATAGTAGTTTATACATGAAATTTTTTAAAATATCAATTAAGATGTATATTTGTAAATTATTATTAAGAGAAACACAAATCGTAAGATGAGTTTTTTGTAGGTTTTTATATGTGATTTGTGTATTTGTTGTAATGATATAAAATTTGAGTATTCATACTTTTATTCCTTGTTACACCTTGAGATGTAGATGGTGCTTGTTCAGCGATTTCCATTGTGCTGTATAATATACCAGAACGAGTTATCATCAAAAAAGCTAACGCTTTATTTTAGTGAGGTTGAAAAGAGAAGAAGGAACGCCGACGCAGCCGCGCAAGGCTACACCATGTTAACAAAGAATAAACAAACCAACCTTGATTTGTTTAATAAGTAAAATTATTAATTAAAATATTTACATGAGTCTATGTCGGCTGTGACAATATGTTATATGTATTTGTAAATAAAGTTATTTACTGTAAATGTATGTCTTCCCACAAAAAATGTAAACATCTTATCGATATCCAGAGTCTACTCTGGTGATTGCTAGTGGATGATTCAGTATATGATTTATTCCCTGTATAATGTAGATCTCTCACCTCAAAAATACAACAAATAAATTATATTAGAAGCTATATTAGAAGCTTCATCAAAATAAGAAATTACATTTTTAAGGTCATATTTTTGTAATATTGAACTAAGTATCCTATTAAAGATGGCGGGAGCTGTACGTAGACCAAATGGTAGTCTACACCATTGATAGGAACCTTCTGTGGTGGTAAAACATGTCATGTATTGATCCTTTTCATGCAAGGAAACAGTCCAGTATGCACTTAAAATGTCAAGACATGAGAATACTCTCGACCCTTGAACCTTCTGGATGATATCTTCAATTAACGGAATTGGAAAACTGTCACCCATTAATTTTGAATTTAATTTTCTAAAGTCAATACATAGTCTAGTCTTATCACTTTCTCCTTTTTTACGGGCTAGGGTTACTGGTGAACTGTATGGTGATGAAGCAGGCTTAATTATGCCATATTTCAACAACTGACCAATTTGTTCTTTAATTGTTCCGTTATCCTTTAGATTATGTCTATAAGGTCTGAGACAAACAGGAGTCTTATCTCTGAGTGTTAGTCTCGGGGGATCTACCTTTAAAGGTCTAACATTATACTTATTTTCACCAAAAATATCATCATAGTCATTCATCAAAACATGGAAATTATTTCCCAGTCTGACGTCATTATGTATATAACTATCTTCTGAGTTTGGTAAAGGCAAAGGTCGGAAGTTTGGTTGATAAATAGGTCTCGATTTAAAACAAGAAGGAAAATATATGTTAGATTGATTTATAGTTTTACCTATGGCATGTACATTTTTTATACGATTACATTTCCCTGATAGTTTTAAACAATAATTATGTTTGTTGCAATATTTAGATCTAACAAGACTTAAATAATTTTTAGAATTATCATATTGTAAGGCATCAAGTTCTTCTTTAGAAAAAGTATAATCAAAATTAGATAAAACACCATCATTTTGCATAATAACATTTTTATCAAAATCAATCTTCAGTTTAAAATATTTTAGGTACTTTGTGGACATTATCAAAAAGTTCAAATTTAGATTATCAATAATATAAAACAAAATATTTTTAGTTATAATTCCAATTTTTATATTCAAACAAATCTAGCCTTTTATGTTAACATTATTAGATACAGTACTTATTTTATCGTAACTAGAAATATTTATGTTATTTGAAAAATTCTTGGCCAAAAAATGAGTAGGTAAGATATTAATCTCACTACCTGAATCAAACAGAATCATAAACATACCCAGGAACCATGAGTCTGCTGTCCCCACATCCGCTCTGATCCCCGGGCACCGTCAATATCCCACTTGGTCTTGATTACCGGGGTTCGACGCACTTTGTAGGCCGATGGATGAAGTCCCAGGATGGCCAGGTTCGTGGAGTTGGCCGGCGTTGACATCTCCATGCTGCGGCGTGATAGATCGCCACCGCGAGGCCATGTTGGGGCGATTTCCTCCAGCAAAGTTGTTCCTCCGTCCATTATTCCATCTTCCGTCCCTTTGTTGAGTTGTGTGCTCCAATGATTCGGCAATACGAAGCCAGTCCTCTAAGGAATGTGGCGAGGAAGCAATCAGAAACTTCTCGAGTGTGCCGGCACCAGATGTAAGAGATTCCAAGACTAAATCCTTTGGCATGTGTAGCTGTGTGCCAATTTTTTATCTTTTCAAGATAATAACTACGAACTGATTGCATCTCTTGCTTAGTTAGTTGCCAAAACTTTTTATGTAGGCCGCGTTCAAACTCTGGGAAGAATGTCATCATCCTAGAATGTAAATCTTCCAATGTGTCAATTTCGTCACAAATTGTGGCATAAATCTCAAGAGCATTGCCCTTAAAGAGAGTAGGTATCATGAAAAGAGCATCTTATTGTTTGATATTCCGGAGCTTGATCTGTTGGTTGAAAACCTTCAGCCATTGCGAGTATTTAAGCCCTTCTTCAGGGTTAAAGCTTGGTATCATATCTTTGGGATAATATTCCAGATTCGAATTTTCTTTAAGATCAGTCTTATTAATATATGAAGTAATTTTTGGGCTTGCCTTCCTCTTTCCCATGCCCTGAGATTAAATAAAATTTCCGCGAACAAGTTCGAATCCTGTCGACTACTTTGTCGTATTGTAATTTTTCCAAAGTTCAATGTGTGGAAATGACAATTAAGCAGTCGTTTGTGGCTGTCTCCACCTCAATAATCATCGTCTTTATTTTTTTTTTCAAATCTTTTTTAAACAAAACAAAAATTTACATACACCATTTAATTAAATCTTTAGTAAAAAAAAAATAAAATAAAATAAAATTTATTTTCTATCATTCAAAATGTATCATATATATATTGTATAAAAAATAAGATTTTCTGTTGATTTTATAATTATCTTTTAAGATTCAGATCATGTTGATTGTAGTCATGTTGTCATGGTTCCCATCATCTTGAGATTTGATATATTTTGTAATATATTAGTATTAGGTCAATGGTATTGGTTATGCAGTCTTGCCAAAAATCGTGAAAATAAAGATAGTTGAAATAATTAAGATTAGAAATAGCTTTAATTGAATTATGGGATATATAAAAACATATTTGATAAAAGTACTGTCTGACTTAAGGCGTAAGAATAAAAAAATGAAAAACTTATTTACATAATGTACAAATTTATACACAAATTAATTACTCCATTGAATAAAGATAATATTCATCACTCAAAGGATAAACTGTAATAATATATGTCAATATACGCTATATTTTCATATGTACTATATTTATATATAGTGTAATATCCCCAAATGTTGATAAACTTCAATGCTCCAGCTTTGCCATCATGTAATAACAAATAATATAAATAAAGAGAGGAGTCGAATTTCGTCAAAGATTATTTATTTACCCCCAGGAAACATCAAATAAGTTTTACGACCACCAATGAACACCGACAAAAAGCGGATAACGAAAGATCCGCCATTTCTCCCTCTCATGTAGATTACATCTTCCTGAACCTTGTCGTTGTCTTAAGCGCTGGCCTCTCTCCTAGGTGACATCCAACTTGCCTCGTTCTTTTGTGTAACTTATTGACACCTGAAACCACTCTGGCCTCATGACTGCATAGTTCCTGCCTACCACATATATATTCATTTATATATATTTATTTTTAGATTCACGATCACCCTACTATTTTTTTAGAATGTTTAGAATTTTTTAGAACGTTCTCAAGCACTTCTGGCCTTAACTACCGTTTCATGATTTACCAGGATGTCTGAAAAATAGTTTTTTTTTGTCGTTGAGGAATAGCTTTCACCAAGATGACGAGGGTCAACAGTCGAAAACGCGTATGTGATTAGCTTTTATTCATTAATAAATAATTTGGCCAAACACACACACAATTCTGGAATAAATAAAAATCAACAAATAGTTTATATTTATTCTGACAGAAGGCGCAAGCTATCAGAAACATGCTGGATTTGTGGCTTTGTCACCGACCCAGGATACGTCAATAGATGACGTCTATTTCGACTGGAGAGGCGACTTTTACTTTTTGAATATTATCTTACACGAAAAATATACATTTATTGGCGATTTGTGAAAATATAATTCGATTACTTGTGAATCTCATGATTACAAAGAACGCCCTGGATTTACGAGGGCCATTATCCTGTGTTTTAACTGTGTCACCGACCCGAGGCTGCTAGTTTGTGGAGACGGATAATGTTGACGTCTATTTTTACGGGAGCGGCGACAATCATGTTATATTATATAGACAATAAATGCTATACAATAGTTATGGTGTGCTCTCCATTAGATTTTAATTGAAACATTTAGGAAAGTTTGCCACTGATGTGAGAGCCCTTATGATATTTTTATTGACTCAGAAAAAAATTGAATACGATATTTTCATAAACTCCCTTCTATAACAGCAGAAAAATATTTGATTGAATATCTCCATTACCAGATAAAATATGCATCGCCCAAATAAGAATAGCTCAACTGACCGAATATGTCCATGATGAAATAAAATAAAACCGACTCGGAAATGAAGCTCCACATTTTTTTTTCCATTTAAAGTTGATGAGTGAAAGGAAACTTCTTTCGTATAAAATTGAATCAAATCATATTGCTCTGTAGTTATATAGGACGACAATGAATAAGTCTAATGCATTGGCCCTGTACAAGTTTTACAGGGCTCCGCAAGAGAAGAAACGTTGAGAAAACAGAGACGAATGTAAATGGATATGTAAATAAACGATCACCAGTTAATAATCTAATCATCTTTTCTAAGAAATTATGCACTTTGGCGAAATGTCTGTTGGCCATAGGTCCCCCATAAAATGTGGTTAAATAACCTTTTAATTCAATAACGAATAAAAAATATGATTAATAGGGCAGATAATGATGAACAATTCTCATTTAATAAAATATTGAGGATCAAATTGGAGCATCACATTAACATCAAATATTCTTGGTTGAGTATGTGAAACATCTGAGCCAATATTGGCGCAAATGTTAGAGAAATTCGTTATTTCTAAGAACTTCAAGTTAAAGAATATATTAGACATAACTCCTTCATTATCTGATGATCAAAAAGCATTGAATAAACATATTTTTTTTTATCAAAGAATAAATAAACTTTACACATTCTAAATCCTATTTATAAATTTATTCACTATCCCCTTATTTCCGTCGCTTGGGATGTTAATATTGCCCTCATTCTCTTCTAATTAATTTTAATTGCGATATATACAGAAAAATATAATTATTTTAAAAAATGACGAATTCGAATATTTGCAAATCTTTTCTGAATGCCAAATATTTTTCAAACTTCCTAAATCCAATCAGAATGGCCTACTTCGGTAGCTCAGAGTAAGACAAACCTAACCTAATGTGTCTGATATCAAAATAATTTTGAACTTGACAAAAAGGTTCAAATGCCTCAATTTTTACTCTAATGAAATATTGGTTTACTTCAGTAACAAAATAAAACGAAGTTGTCAAAACTATTCCATTCTTAATGTTTAAATAACTGTGACTCTTATTTCCGAGTGTGAAATTTTTAAATGTGCTATCGATAACTTGGGTGATTTCTGCCAAATGCGACAATTGTTTTTTTTTAATTGTGCATAAATAATTTTAAACAAAATAAATATTGGGTTACTTGGGTCATAGTATTTTGAAATCGAAAATTAATATGACTAGAAAACATTCATGGGTTGTTTGGCCTCAAAATCTAGATTTCGTGTAGCTAATATTTGTCTATTTATTAATACACGCACATAATGGTTTTAATTTCGTTTTTTTTTTTTAGATTATACAGGGTGAGAGCTCATAAGACTAGACGCCTTAATAAAAAGGTCTTATTGTTATTTTAAATATTCTTGGGGTAATAATATCAGATATGCAATATATTCCTATCAATTCATGATCTAACTACATTTTGAAACATATGTTCTACTGAAATTGGAATTTTAGGTTACGAGCATTAATTAAAAGCATATGGTATAGAATTGCCAATGATAATTTACAGGAGAGTTCACTATCGAGGTAAAACCCATGAAAATATACGTTAAATATCAAAATTTGAAATATGCTTGAATCAGACGGGGATGCAAGCATCATTTGGTTTTAAAGAATTATTTTTCTCTATCAAAATAAATCAATTTTCCAGAACTGAGGAATATTTTTCACAAATCTCATAAACATGTATTCTGTATAGTAGAACATGAGCTTATTCAATGAACGGACCTAGAATGAATGGCAGTTTTTATCATTCTCAATGTTTACCTTAAACTGAATTAAGCATTATCCCGTTGATGGGAAATGTAAAAAAAAAATATTGTACTGTGAGGACGTCATATTAACCCACGCCGGTAAATCATCTCCCATTACAGAATTAGAGAAAGCATCAGAGGGCTAAAGGTGAATAAATTATGATAATATTTCCACGTGGAAAAAGGGAAGAGACAAACTTCAGGATGACACAATTTAAGGCCGAAACAAACTATGAATATGAACTTTGTCCCTTGTACCTTTGCGTCCTTTTTCTTTTGGCGTAAAGTTGGGCTTTGTCGTCGTATCGTCGTCTATAGGGACATCGTCATCTTGGAGGGAAGTCTTGGCTTTGACACGAGGTGTATAACTGGAGCCAGTCTCCGAAAATGTGGATCACAGCACCCAAGGACTCGGCGATCTTCAGCTTGTCTTTCCTAATCTACCCAGCCTCTCCATCAAAATTCCACGTGGAAAATTAGGAAGGACAAACTGCAAGATTACACAGCAATTTATTTTAGGCCATGAACAAACTATGATTGATAAACGAAAAATAAGCAATTAGGGAAGTTTAGAGTAGCAAAAATTAACATAAAAAATGATACTCTGTTAAAAAAATAATAAATACTTTGCTACAATATTCAAAATAATTCATAAATAGATTCCAGAAATAAATTTGTTTTGAAAGGTTTATATATAATGATACACACACACCCAAAAAAAAAACGTATTTTAAATTTTACAAAAAAGTCCTAGAATTGAACCCGCAATCTTATATTCAATATAGATTTACGCAATTGCCATTGCTGATTTGCTAATGAACTCCACGATGATTCGCTGTTTAAGGTAACATGGCGATGGACATCCAACAGGATTCAATTCATTATTACGTGACTCTAATAAGCTAAATAAAAGGTTGATTTGGCCCCCTCGGTCACATCCATCGGCCTACTGTGTTTGAATATATAACATATGCTATATGCTCCTTATCTGTCTCTCTTAGAATACTTGAATTCCTTCCTACTTATATCTAGTTATGGTCTGTTTGAAGCATATTTGTAAATTGTCAATGAAAGTTATGTCGGCAGGATCTATAAAAATAACGGTCGCCTCTTCTATCAAAATAGAGGATAGTGCAAAGCGTCATATATCTACTGTCTCCTCAAGCTAACCGACTCGGGTTGGTGACAAAGCACTTCAGAATGAAACTACTAAATGTGTTCTATCAACTCCTTCTATCTAAGCCTAACCCCTAATATTCTCATATTGAAGAATTTCGAAATCTTACTCCCAGATTAAAATTACGACACTATGCTATCCGTGTTGGGAAAATGTATAGATTCGTAGAAAAAAAGAAAGATCCTTTATTACTTAAAGGTATAAAACAATAAAAGAATGACAAAGAGATCTAATTATATGTACATCATCCAATAACCGCTAACCAACTAACAATCAAACAAGGCCGCGCTATTTAGGCAGAGATGTCAAATAACATAGACAATGCTGATATGTTATGTAAACCACAAGAGTATTGCATCGCAGAAAAATCTGGAACTATCAATTTCAACAAATCGAAGGGCGGAAAAGCTCAGAGAGACATGTCTAAAATTGAATGTATTATCCTTCCATACACAGCTATTCAAACAAACCAAAGGCTCTCAAATTGGGTAATCCCCTGTCAATAGTATTAGCTTGAATAGTCCTGTTCTAAATAGATCACAAGAAATTCCAGGAAACTGGTTGATAAAATTGATAATAATACTTTCCAAGAAGTCTGGAAAAAAATTAGACGGAAGAACACACATTCTGAAAATATCATTCTCAACCATTTTAATTATCAAAGATTTGGAAATATTGTATTTAACCCTATTAATATATACATCAAAATTTCAATTTGTTTGTTTAGAAAGTTCTGGAGGCGCCTCTTTCCATCAAGGAAACAATGGCAGAGGTATTGTTGTAATTAAAATAAATAGATAATATCAACTGTGAAGAGCGCCATCTTCAGGAATAAATATAAAATGAATATCAAAATTTATTTTATCCTATATAGACCAGTTCATTTACACCAAATTATATCATTACATACATCTTTAAAATTTGTTACCAAATTTATCGATATATGGCAATAAAGTTTATATATTTAGCATACATTTTTTCTTAATATTAATATACTTCTAATTCGATGTTGAAATATTTATATATATATATATATATATATATTACATTTAGAAAAAAAAAAGATAAGAATGAGATTTCTGTTGTATTTTGATATTAATTACTTGTAGAGGAATTATTGGTCATTTGCTTGATTTTGGTATGCAGTCGTGGAAGAGATTATAATGAAATTAGTTATTAGAAATAGCTTTATTTGCGCTAAAGGAATACATGAAAACATAATTTGATAAAATTAATGCCTGGCTTAAGGCGTAAGAATAAAAAAAAATGAAAAGCGTATTTACATAATGTACAAAAGTTTTGGGCCGACCCGACGGGGAAGAACAACACTGAGCTTTTATATGGGAAGCATGACCTCTGGCGGCCGATTTTAACAGAGTATTTATGAAATATATTTTTAAATAAAATAATATTCTAATATAACATATACATATATAGAAATCGTGCATTTTGAGTTGTAACACAAAATTCAAAATGAACTGGAATCAGGTTATTAAATTAAGAAAAAACGCATCTTCTCTAAATCTGCGATCTCAAGTTGCAGATGTATTATGTCACCTCAAGTAATATATATCAACTATTCAGTCATTTATAACATGTCCACATATAGTCGGAGATATATCTTTATTCTTAAATAATTGAAAATTCAACGATGAGTTGTTATTTATAACGTTAGATAGCACTGGTCGTCAGTAACTTTGAGTTGTACAATCAAATTTTTTTCTTAAATTGCAATTTGTTTCTTTGTTAAAATCAGAAAAGACCGATAGTAGTTTATGCATGAAATATTTTAAAATATCAATGAAGATGAATATTTGTAAATTATTATTAAGAGAAACACAAATCGTAAGATGAGTTTTTTGTAGGTTTTTATATATGATTTATGTATTTGTTGTAATAATATAAAATTTGAGTATTCATACTTTTATTCGTTGTTACACCTTGAGATGTAGATGGTGTTTGTTCAGCGATTTCCCTTGTGCTGTATAATATACCAGAACGAGCTATTTTTTAAAAAGCTAACGCTTCATTTTAGTGAGGTTGAAAAAAGAAGAAGGAACGCCGACGCAGGCGCGCGTGGCTACACCATGTTAACAAAGAATGAACAAACCAACCTTGATTTGTTTAATAAGTGAAATTATTAATTAAAATAATAAAATGAGTCTATGTCAGCTGTGACAATATGATATATGTATTTGTAATTAAAATTAATTACTGTATAACGTGTTTCTCCCCACAAAAATGTGAGCATCTTATCGATATTCCAGAGGCTACTCTGGTGATTGCTAGTAGATGATTCAGTATATTATTTATTCACTGTATAATGTAGGTCTCTCTCACCTCAAAAATACAACAAATAAATATATTAGAAGCTACACTCTAGCTGGTAGTAGAAAACCAAGAGGTATCAAGTTATGCACTATATGTCTCTCACCACTAAATTCAAAATCTAATTGTAATTAGCGAAACTACCCCGGTGACTGCTAGTAGAACTATGAGCTATTAAATTATCCGATTTCACAACCCTGAACATCTACATATTGTTGATATTACATAATATTTATCCTTGTAACAGAACTAATAAATATCAAGCCAATCTTTATAAATAGTATGTCTACAAATTCTTGTTTATTTAACAGAACCTATCCAGGTGGCTGGTATTAAGCCTGAATCTATGAAATTATCCCATTTCTAATGTATGATACAACAAAAATCCTGAACCTAATATATTTTAGAGTTTTTACCCTGGTGGCTCCTAGTAGAACCACATTTTATTCACTATAAATTGTATATTTCTAATAACAAAAATGCGAAATGTAATTGATAATACAGTTCATTTTACGTGGCTAGTGTTTTAACCATGAGCCATTCTTTGTATAATGCAAATCAATACAAAAATATGCCAACAATTATTTGATACTCCAGAGCCTAATCTGTTATCTGGTAGTAGAACAAATAGCAAACAAGGTATTCCTGTATAATGTATGTCATTATCAAAATATGTCAAAATTAATTGATACTCCAGAGCCTACTCTGGTAGTTGGTACTAGGACAAAAAACTATCAAGTTATTCCCTGTATACTGTTTGTCACTAAAAAGAGGTGTTAACATCAAATCATCTAAGTGATACTTCAGAGCCCACTCTTGTAGCTGGTAGTGAAAAAAATCAACTATTAAGTTATTAACTGTAAGATGCAAGTCACTATAAAAATGTGTCAACATCTAATTGATCCTTCAGAGCCGGTGGCTGATGGTAGAAGTAAAACTGCGAAATTTTTCACGGTATAATATATTTCATTAAGATTATTGAACCTCTATTTTAATTTCAGAACCTACGACGGAGAAACTTACTGAGCTCCAGAAAACCAGCCCACACCTTCGTGGATGAGAACCTACTCTCCATACTATCTGTTGCCGTAAGTATTTTATAGATGTAAACAGTCTTTCTTTTATATCTGACTTAGATGTCTATGGGTACGTACGTTATTTATGCAGATGTATGTGAAAATTACAAAAGAATAATACAATATATCACTCCAAACTGCACGTCAATATAATTATAATAAGTATTATTCAAATAGAAGGCAATTTACATTCCAATGAATAATACATCTATGTCAAGTCGATCATTTTATTAATATAAATACCGGAATATTAGCATATAGGCAACTAAATAATATATTAATTTATTCACCCTATAAGTTCAATAAAACCAATATTAAAACTTCAAACCATTTCTTAAAATACATAAATTAAACAACTTAATTGAAAATTTTTACAGTTGTTCCCATTGCAATCGGCCGTGCGGGACCCCATGCCCTAAGTAAGTTAATTTAACAGTTCCTTTGTCCTCTGTCCACACAATAAATATAATCCAGATATAAATTTGTTTTTAAAATTAACATAGAGAATGGTACACAACAAAACACATTTATTTTACAAAAAAAAGTCCAAGAATCGAACCCGCGATCTTATATTTAATAAATATTTACACCGTTGCTGATTTGTTAATGAACTAAACGCTGATTGACTAAGATAAAATGGCGATACACATCCAATCAGAGCTAATCAGTTCATTATCACGTGACTCTAATCAGCTGAGCAAAAGGCTAATTTGGGCCTTTCGGTCACGTCCATTGGCCTACTGTGTTTGGATATATAACTCTTTCTCTGTCTCCCTTAGAATACTTGCATTCCTTCCCACTTAATACTAATTCTGGTCAGTTTGGAGCATATTTTTGAATTTTGAATAGAAGTTATGTCAGAAGTATCTTTAAAATGACGGTCGCCTCTCTTTTCAAAATAGACGAAAGAGCAATCTATCGATCGTCTCCTCAACTAACGGACTCGGGTTGGTGACGAAGCACTTCGGAATGAAACTACCAAAAGTGTTCTATCAACTCCACCTATCTCTGGCTAATACCTCATCTTATATCGGGGAATGTCTAAATCATGCTCACACATTTAAATACCAACACTCTACCATCCGTATTGAGGAAAAATTATAGATTCGTAGAAGAAGAGAAAGATTCTTTATTACTTAAAGGTATGAACAAACAATAAAGAAACACAAGATATCATATTATATGTACACTAGCAGCTCACGCCGGCCTGCCCTATCCAATAACCGCTAGCCTACCAACAATCCAACAAGGACACGCTATATAGGCAGAGATGTCAATAAACATAGACAATACTAAAATGTTATGTAAACCACAAGAGAATTGCATCGCAGAAAAATCTGGAACTATCAATTTCAACAAATCGAAGGGCGGAAAAGCTCCGAGAGACATGTCTAAACTTGAATGTTTTCTCCCTCAATGCACAGCTATTCAAACAAACCACAGGCTCCCAAATTGGGCAATCCCCTGTCGATAGTATTAGCTTGAATAGTCCTGTTCTAAATAGATCACAGGAAAATCCAGGAAACTGGTTGATAAAATTGATAATAATACTTTCCAAGAAGTCTGGAAAAATAAAAAAAAATGCTTTAAACGTTCTGAAAATAGTAATTTCAACCATATTAATTTAAAAATATTTGGAAATATTGTATTTCACCTTTTTAATATATACATCACAATTTGTATTTGTTTGGTTAGAAAGTTCTAGAGACGCCTCTTTCCAGCAAGAAAACAATGGCAGAGGTAAACCTTTAAATATGTTTGTAATTATAATTAATAAATATTTGAGCTGTGGTGAGTGCCATCTTTAGGAATAAATATAAAATGAATATTAATTTATTTTATCCTATATAGACCAATTCATTTACACCAAATTATATCATTACATACATCCTTAAAATGTGTTTCCAATTTTATCTTTAGATGGCAATTAAGTTTAAATATTTAGTATAATCTCTCTCTTTTGTTAATATTAATATACTTCTGAATTGATATCAAAATGAAATATATATATAGAAATTGTGCATTTTAAAATGTAAGAGAAAAGTCGAAATGAACTGGGATCAGATTATTAAATTAAACAAATGCATCTTCCCTAAATCTGTGACAGAAATTTGCTGATGTTTTACGCCTCATGTAGGAATAAATATCAACTAATTGCTTATTTTCAACATGTCCACATATAGTCGGAGATATATCCTTATTCCGGAAAAATTATAAATGTTTTATAGATGTTTTTCACGTTAGGTGGCACTGGCCATCAGCAACTTTGAGTTGCATTATCAGGAGATGTTTTTCTCAAATTGTAATTTGTTTCTTTATTATAATCAGGAAAGCCCGATATTAGTATACATATGGAATCTTTTAAAACCCCAATGAAGATAAAAAATTGCAAATTATTATCAGAGAAGAACAAAAGAACGTAAGATGAGTTTTCTGTAGGTTTTTATATATGATCTATGTATTTGTGGTAATGATATAGAATTCTATGTATATAGAATATAGAGTATTCTAATTTCATTTCTTGTTACACCTTGAGATGTATAAGTTTTTTGTTCAGCGGTTACATTGTGCTGTAGAATACACCAGAACGAGTGCTCTTTAAAAAATAAGCTAACGCTTTATTTTGGTAAGCTCACAAAAAAAGGGAACGCCGACGCAAGCGCACGTGGCTGCACTATGTTAACGAAGAATAAACAAAACAATATTATTTTTTTAATAATTGAAATTATTAATTAAAATATTTTCATGAGTCTATTTCGGCTGTGACAATATAATCTATTTATTTTTGGTAATGATATAGAATTTGAGTATTTTTTCTTCTTGGTGCAGTAAAAAGTAAATAGATATTTTACAACCTAATTTTTAGTGAAATTCCTTCGAAAAACCCTTAACGATGTCCCAAAAAAACAACATATAATTAGGAAAATTATACTTACCAACTAAGAGAAGCTATAAAATAGGAGAAAGTTTTATTTTTGATTTCAAGTATAGCATTATATATTTTCAAAATCCTCAATAAAAGAAGGAAAAAGAGAGAGTATGGGTGAAATGATTCCTTATTTTCACTTTTCTAAGAGATTGTTTGCAATATTTATAACGGAACAGATATTTTGACCATAAGATGGTGGACTGAGACAACTTGCCTATTTAATTTTTCTAGAAATCTTGGCACAAATTTGAAAATAAAGATTTTATAAATGAGTTTAAGAGTTATCTCAATTAAGTCATATATTAGCTATATAAGCTATATGAGCTAAATATTGTCCCCTTGAATCCCTTCTTGTGAAATCATACTTCATTCTATATTTTAGGTATTACAATAAATGGAAATACAGAACATGCCATATGCCATTTTAATTATAGATATGGACGCAATGGTCGCCTCTCCCGTCAAAATAAACGTCAGAATCTGACGCCATCTATTGACCGTCGCCGCAACTAGCGGCATCGGGTCGGTGACAAAGCCACAAAACCTACTTTGGCAAACTGATAAGCGTCCACCTAGAGACCATGGTTTCGGGCTAATGTCCCTCGTCAGTCTAGGGCGGACTTCATTCCATGAGATCCACACGGGATCTAATGGAATTCTCACAATCTACCAAAGAGGTGTTTTGTTGGCAATGTGGCTGCCGGGAGGAAATTAATCCATGGAAGCAATGGTCGCCTCTCCCGTCAAAATAAACGTCAGAATCTGACGCCATCTATTGACCGTCGCCGCAACTAGCGGCATCGGGTCGGTGACAAAGCCACAACACCAACTTTAGCAAACTGATAAGCGTCCACCTAGTTTGCCTAAGTTGGTGTTGTGGCTTTGTTGTGACTCAATATAAATCTTCTCAGAACATATCTCAAAATACCTAAAGTGCAGAACTTAATTAATAAATAATATTTACAGGTGCTCCCATTGCAAGCGGCCGTGCGGGATCCCATGCCCTAAGTGAGTTGATTCAACAGTTCCTTTGTTTCACCATGTTTAATCATTAATGTGTCCCTATCAGTTAGGACAATGTTCTACAGTCTCGCAATTTTTAACCCTGAAATATTTCCATCAGTGCAACATTTTTGGTATGGAATTTGTTATTCTTTCACACAATTTCAACCTGATTGTGGGGCGTTATCGTGATGAAGCGAAAATTTTGAAGAAATTTAATAAATTTTATAAATTTAATAATTTAATCTTTCAAGTCCAAGATCCTCGGTCAATATTTTTTTATACATGCCATAATCTAACCCTGTTTCTTCTACTAGTTTTCTGATCTTTGTCTTAGTGTTTTCCCTTAATAAAGCGCCAATTTTTTTGCGTCAGTTCTTCATGATTTTCCAAAGGTGATCTTCCCTGGCATGCGTCATCTTGGGTTGACGCTCTACCAGATTTGCAACGGGCAAACCACTTAAACGTTTTTGATTATGATAAGGCTGCCTACCCGAACGCCAATTTCACACACACACACACAACATTTGAAACGTTTCTGACGCTATCTTTCCTAATTTTCGACAAAATATTATTCATACCCTTTGTTCAAATTTAAGATCCGTTGTAATAAAACGCCGCACTTTTGTTTCTTTTCTTTAAAAAATGCTTATGAAACTAATATTATTTGAGATATCGAAAATAAAAATATTGTTTTTACTTGAAGAGGTTTCGTGATTATGACTCTAATTTTATTTTGCGAAAACTCTTCAGAATATATTTTTTTGACTAATTCCCCAAACCTTTTGATACCTTGTATGCTCCTTCTCTGTCTCCTTTAAAATTTTTTCATACCTTTCTACTTATATCAAATTCTGGTCTTAATTTTTTCAATGGATGTTATGATCTATTAAAATTAAAGGTCGCCTCTTCTTTCAAAATAGACGATAGATCTAAGCGTCATCTATCTACTGACTCCTCAAACTAATGGACTCGGGTTAGTGACAAAACCTAATTGGATTATAACCGCCTAATGTGTTCTATCAACTCCTTCTATCTCAGCCTAACACCTCCTCTCATATTGGAGAATGTCTTACTCCCAGATTTAAATTTTGACACTCGTATTGGGGAATATTATAGATTTGTTGAAGAAGAGGAACATATTTTATTACTTAGAGGTATAAAACAATAAAAAAGAACAAGAGGTCAAATTATATGTACATCAGCAGCTCACGCCGCACTGCCCTATCCAATAACCCCTAGCCAACTAACAATCCAACAAAGCCGAGACAGAGATATCAATTAGCATAGATAATGCTAGAACACTATGCAAATCACAAGAATATTGCATCACAGGAAAATCTGGAGAAGTCAATTTCAACAATCCGAAGAGCGGAAAAGCTCCGAGAGACTTGTCTAAACTTGAATGTATTCTCCTTTAATACACAGCTATTCAAATAAACCACAGGTTTTCAAATTGTGTGATCCCCTGTCGAAAGTATTAGCTTTAATAATCCTGTTCTAAATAGATCGCAGGAAAATCCAGGAAACTGGTTGATAAAATTGATAATAATACTTTCCAAGAAGTCTGGAAAAACAATTAGGAGTAGGCATTGGTAGAAATGTACTGAAAATAGTAATCTCAACCATTTTAATTTATAAATATTTGGAAATATTGTATTTAACCGTATTAATATATACATCAAAATTTGTATTTGTTTGTTTAGAAAGTTCTGGAGGCGCCTCTTTCCATCAAGAAAACAATGGCAGAGGTAAACCTTTAAATATTTTTGTAATTAAAATTAATAGATAATATGAACTGTGAAGAGCGACATCTTTAGGAATAAATATAAAATGAATATTAAAATTTATTTTATTCTATATAGACCAGTTCATTTACACCAAATTATATCATTACAAACATCTTTAAATTTTGTTACCTATTTTACCGATAAATGGCAATTAAGTTTAAATATTTAGTATAATCTCTCTCTTTTGTTAATATTAATATACTTCTGAATTGATATCAAAATGAAATATATATATAGAAATTGTGCATTTTAAAATGTAAGAGAAAATCGAAATGAACTGGGATCAGATTATTAAATTAAACAAATGCATCTTCCCTAAATCTGTGACAGAAATTTGCTGATGTTTTACGCCTCATGTAGGAATAAATATCAACTAATTGCTTATTTTCAACATGTCCACATATAGTCGGAAATATATCCTCATTCCGGAAAAATTATAAATGTTTTATAGATGTTTTTTAAGTTAGGTGGCACTGTCCATCAGCGACTTTGAGTTGCATTATCATGAGATGTTTTTCTCAAATTGTAATTTGTTTCTTTATTATAATCAGGAAAACCCGATAGTAGTATACATATGGAATCTTTTAAAATCCCAATGAAGATAAAAAATTGCAAATTATTATCAGAGAAGAACAAAAGAACGTAAGATGAGTGTTTTTAATGTTTTATATATGATCTATGTATTTGTAGTAATGATATAGAATTAGAATATTCTAATTTCATCACTTGTTACTCCTTGATATGTGTATGGTCTTTGTTCAGCGGTTCCATTGTGCTGTAGAATAAATCAAAACGAGTGCTCATTAAAAAATAAGCTAACGCTTTATTTTGGTAGGCTTACAAGAAGAAAAATGAACGCCGACGCAAGCACACGTGGCTGCACAACATTGGTTTGTTAATTAAGTGAAATTATTAATGAAAATATCACATGAGACTATGTCGGCTGTGTCAATATGATATATGTATTTGTGGTAATGATATAGAATTTGAGTATTCATACTTTTATTTCTGTTTCAGAATCTGCCGGATTTTTATCTCCAGCTGCGGGAAAAAGTAAGTAGATCTTTTACAACATAATTTTAGTGAAATATTTTCGAAAATTCCTTAACCACGTCGCAGTAAACCAATATATAATGGAGGAAAATTATACTTTCCAACTAATAGAAGCTATAAAAAGGAGAAAATTTTAGTCTTGATTTCAAGTATAGCATGAATATATAAAAAATGTCCCCAATAAAAGAATAAAAAAATATAGTAGGTTGAATTTTCCGACATTTTTACTTTTCTACGAGATTGTGGGTCAATATTTATATCAGAACAGATATTTTGACCATAAGATGGTGGACTGAGCCAACTTGCTTATTTAATATTTTATAAATATTGGGACACAAATTTGAAAATATATATATTATAAATAGGTTTATAAGAGTTATCACAATTGATCAAAATATTAACTAATTAAGCTATATGAGCAAATAGTCTCCCTTTGAACCCCTTCTTGTGAAACTATACTTCATTACACGTTTTGAAATATTACAATAAATGGAATTACATTATTTCACATATGTATGTATATGAACTGGACGGGAGCGGAGCCTATGCTTTTTTAAATCAATATTCTCCGGATATATTCCATATATATATTTATATGGGTGGAGTGAAATTATATAGAATATAACTTATTCTCAAACTCCCATGTCGAATAATGCAAAATCTATACGCCCTCTATATAATGAGGTATAGCAATGAAAAATGAGGAAACTTCTTTTCAAATGTTCATAATTTCTCTGAGAGATAATTTTGATTGATAATTGCGTTGATTCTTGTATTATTTTTTATTAATTGAAAGCAATGATTTGCCTAAATACACTGCCTGATTCCGAATTTGAAACACCAAGAAATACTGGGCCAAAAATATGAAAATTTTACTGTAAAGTTACCTCACCAAGTTATGTAATTCATGTTAATATCGCAACTGTCCTGCATTTGTTGGTCGAGATATAAGAGAATGAACTTGAAAATTTGCCAATATTGGAATTTCTCTATCTGTTGAGCAAGCTATTTGAAATTTTATTTCATCTTTTTGACTTAGAGAAAATATTTGTAGCAGAATGGATACTAGGCCACCGCCAACCAAGGTAGTTCCAGCAGACTGATTCCATGAGAGATATGGTAACTGGATTGATATATATATTACAATATTATCAGACAAAGAGGATTCTCGAAGTTTAACCTTTTTAGTTTTAAAACCACACTACATTTATACATCCTTATGGATCTTTTTATTGAATGATTATTTCATTGTAATTTTATTTTAATAAAGAACAGTTTTATGAATCAATTATATATATCGTTTGATATCTTAAAACGTATCTTCATATTCACCAGAGTCAACATTGTTATATTTCAGAGTAGCGAATTTATTCTTGATTTCGTAGTAATTTAAAGTTTTAAATGCTGTGTTCTAGACCTGAGGACGAGCCAGTCGTAGAGTAAGTAAATTGAGATATAAGTGGTACACTGTATACATAACTTAACCAGAAATATATATGCTGCATGACCCAAATGCAAAAAGGAATTTCTATATAGTAGAATATTCAAAATAATTTAAATGAATGGATTTTCATCATATATTAGATTTAAAAGTAAATATATTTATCAAATATTTAAAGGAGCAGTTCGCCTCTTTTTATCGATTTTTATATGATCGGACCTAGATCCTATGAGCACGTGTTCTTTGTCTACAAATAAGAAACAATAGGTTGGAATTTTGTTGAACATTAAATATGTAAACAAACCAATTTTTTCATTAAAAAACTATAGTTATATAATAATAACGATGAATTATAAATTATATTAATAAAAGTCATTAGGAGTCAGAAAAATAACAGAGGAGAGATTGTCATCTTGGTGACCAAGTATAGCGCTTACATCGACTCAGGAAGGCAACATGACGATCCTCTATGATGCTGACCTTATTGTCTCAAATGGAAGTTTGGAACCTTTGGCGTAACGTCCTTCCACAAGGAATGTAAGAATATGCCAATCACCACTTTGTTTATTAATCAAAAATTAGCTTTATAAAAAAATTACTTTAATCTCTATTTATTGATGAATTATTTAATTAGAGTGGTTGATTTTGTCAGTACATGTAAAATATATAATTATCGATTATATAATAATGATTTCTTGAATCATATTAAACTTCATTAGGCATTCGATATCAATTGAAAATAATTGAAAATACCTAATTAATATTTGAATTACACACATCTCTACAACAAATGTCAACTTATAGTTAAATAATAGTCCTCAACTCATCTTATGTTGTCAGTTAAAAGAAACAAGAAATATCGATTTTTTTCAGAACTTATTATATCAAAAATTGTATACCTTTAGATGCCATTCGAAGATATTTTCTGAAGTCATTTAAATCATTCAATTCATATTGTATGTTACTATAAAACCATTTTTGATAAAACTATAAAGTTATTAACTGTATAATGCATGTCATTATAAAAATGGTTCATTATCTAAGTGACACTCCAGAGCCTACTCTGGTAACTTGTAGTAGAAGTAAAACTGCCAAATTATTCACAGTATAATATGTCATATAAAAAATTGAACCTCTATTGATATTTCAGAACCTACGACGGCGAGGTTTACTGGGCCCCCGAAAACCAGCCCACACCTTCCTGGATGAGGAACTACTCACCCTATTATCTGTTGCCGTGAGTATTGTATGGATGTAAACAGCGTTTCTTATATAGTTGGGTTAGATGTGTATGGGTATGTTTCTATGCTTGTGTATGCATTTTGAAATTATTACAAATTCATAATATATAGCACTACATACTGTACGTTAATAAAACTATCATAATGTTTGTTCTAATAAGACAATATACATACCAATGAATCTAAATTGATATGTGGAACCTTTCTGTCCTTGTCTCTCTCTCTCTCTCTCAAAACGATTATTTTATTCATATTTATGGTTAATACCGAAATAATAAACTATAGTATTTATAATTATGCGAATAGTAGCATTTGAATGATAAATAATCTATGAATTTATTCACCTTCATAATGTCAATAAATTCAATATAAATATTCTCAAAACATATTTCAAAATACATAAATTACACAACTCAATTAATAAATATTTTTTACAGGTGCTCCCATTGCAAGCGGCCGTGCGGGATCCCATGTCCTAAGTGATTTGATTCAACAGTTCCTTTGTCTTACCATGTTTAATCATTAATATGTCCCTATCAGTTAGGAATATGTCCTACAGTCTCGGAATTTTCACCCTGAAATAGTTCCATCAGTGCAACATTTCTCGGTATGGAATTTGTTCTTCTTTCACACAATTTCAACCTGATGCCGGCACGTTATCATGATGAAGCGAAATTTTGGAACAAATTCACTCTTTCAAGTCCAAGATCCTCGGCCAATATTTTTTGACACGTGCCATATGAAAACCCTGTTTCTTCTACTAGTTTTCTGATCTTTGTCCTAGTGTTTTCCCTTAATAAAGCGCCAATTTTTGTGTCAGTTCTTCATGATTTTCCAAAGGTGATCTCCCTGGTGTGCGTTATCTTGGGTTGACTCTCTACCAGATTTGCAACGGGCAAACCACTTATACGTTTTTGATTATGATAAGGCTGCCTCCCCGAACGCCAATTTCAACATTTGAAACGTTTCTGATGCCGTTTTTCTAAATAATTGACAAAATTTTATGCATACCCTCTGTTCTTTTTTAAGATCCATTGTAAAAAAAAAACGCCGCACCTTTGTTTCTTCTCTTTAAAAAATGCTTGTGAAATTATCATTATTTGTGATATCGAAAATGAATAAATTGTTTTTAGTAGAAGAGGTCTCGTGATTATGATGCTTATTTTATTTTTAGAAAACTCTTCAGGAACATTTTTTGACTAATTACCCAAACCTTTTTATACCTTGTATTTTCCTTCTCTGTCTCCTTTAAAATACTTGCTTTCCTTCCTACTTATATCTAATTCTGTTCTGTTTGTAGCATGTTTTAATGTTGTCAATGGAAGATATGATATATAAGAATTAAAGGTCGCCTCTTCTTTCAAAATAGACGATATATCTAAGCGTCATTTATCTACTGACTCCTCAAACTAATGGACTCGGGTTGGTGACAAAACCTAACCGGATCACAACCGCCTAATGTGTTCTATCAACTCTTCCTATCTCAGCCTAACTCCTCCTCTCATATTGGAGAATGTCTTACTCTTAGATTTAAATTTTCACACTCGTATATATATATTGGGGAATATTATAGATTTGTAAAAGAAGAGGAACATTCTTTATTACTTAAAGGTATAAAACAATAAAAAAAGGACAAGATATCAAATTATATGTACATCAGCAGCTAACGCCGGCCTGCCCTATCCAATAACCGCTAGCCAACTAATAATCCAACAAAGCCGCGCTATTTAGACAGAGATATCAATTAGCATAGATAATGCTAAAACACTATGCAAATCACAAGATTATTGCATCACAGAAAAATCTGGAATAGTCAATTTCAACAATCCGAAGGGCGGAAAAGCTCCGAGAGACTTGTCTAAACTTGAATGTATTCTCCTTTAATACACAGCTTTTCAAACAAACCTCAGGTTTTCAAATTGTGTGATCCCCTGTCGATAGTATTAGCTTGAATAGTCCTGTTCTAAATAGATCACAGGAATATTCAGGAAACTGGTTGATAAAATTGATAATAATACTTTCCAAGACGTCTGGAAAAACAAATATGGCAAAACGCTTTATGAAAATAGTAATCTCAACCATTTTAATTTATAAATATTTGGAAATATTGTATTTAACCATATTAATATATGCACCAAAATTTGTATTTGTTAGTTTAGAAAGTTCTGGAAGCGCCTCTTTCCAGCAAGGAAACAATGGCAGAGGTAAACCTTTAAAAATTGTTGTATTTAAAATGAATAGATATTTGAACTGTGGTGAACGCCATCTTTAGGAATAAATATCAACTAAATTATAAATTATTTTATCCTAAATAGACCGGTTCATTTACACCAAATTATATCATTACATACATCTTTAAAATTGTGTTACCTATTTTATCGATAGATAGTAAATAAGTTTTTATATATAGCATAATCTTTCTATTTTCTTAATATTAACCTACCTCTGAATTTATATTAGAATATAATATATATATATGTTATAAATAAAAATGAATAGAGATCATGTTGAGGATTATGGTAATGGTGATGCAGTCGTGGGAATATTAAAATAATTTTGATCAGAGATTTCTTTAATTGAGCTAAGGAATATATAAAAGAACATAATTTGATAAAAGTAATGCCTGGCTTAAGGCGAGTAGAATAAGAAAAACAAAATATTATTTAGATAATGTACAAAGATTTGAGCCGGCCATTGGGATAAAACAAAAACGAGTTTTTATAAGGGAAGAGTGACCTCTGGCGGTCGATTTAGCAGAGTATTTGAATCTATGAAATTATCATTTAAAATAAAATAATATTTTTATATAACATATATATATATATATATTATATAATCTAAAATACAAATATTTTATTTTTTTTTAAAACATATATTTTATTTTTTCATTCATTGACTGTTCTGCATTTTTGACCATATATTCAAAGAAATATCACTTTTAATTATTATTGTTGTAAATATGTATATTTAACCCTACCTATCTTTTATTACCTATCTTTTAGAATTCATTATATAAATTCTATATTCCTGTGATATAAATAATTTTATGTATATTTTTACTTCAAGAGATTCAAAAATAAAAATCTGCTTGAAAGGTAAATAATTATTTTTATTTTTCCACGACTGCACCACTTTTCAACAATCAAACACACAAAAAAATTCTAATCTATAACATATATATATATATATATATATATATAAATGAATGGTTGTATGTTTGTTTGTATGTCCGGTAAACAAATTCGCAGTAGTTCACTAATTCAAACCAAAATTTCCATATATTGGTAAAAAAATACGGGGAAGACGATAGGCTATTTTGAAAATATATAAATCAATTATTAAAACAATATATTTTTAGTCAGAAAATGATGATGACGATATTGCTGTATCATGTTTGATTATCAGATACAAAATTATATCGGGAAAAATTCTTAAAAGCAGAGACCACGGGTGAAACCAGTTCATTATTTTGTACGCAGGAACAAAATTCTAACAGAAAAACATTTATTCAAGCAGAAACAAAAGCCAGATCATCTTTCTATAAAAATATCGCTTCTCAGACACAAAGTTTGGAGCGAGACGTTTCACAAGAGTGACATCCACGGCGCCAATTTATAATTGTAACGAATAGTATTTGAATAAAAACATTTAATCGGGTAAAACCCGGGCGTTGCCCGGGTCATTCGGTTAATATATCTATATATATAAAAATCAATGTTTGTATGTTTGTTTATTTGTATGTCCGGTATACAATTTCGCAGTAGTTCACTAATTCAAGCCAAAATTTCCATACATAGGTAAAAAATACGGGGAAGACGATAGGCTATTTTAAAAAATATATAAATCAATTATTAAAACTACATATTCAAATGTATGAGCCCAAATGCCAAACGGAAATTTCTATATAGTAGAATATTCAAAATAATTTAAATGAATGAATTTCCATCATATATTAGATTTAAAAATAAATGTATTTATAAAATATTTAAAGGAGGAATTCGCGTCTTTTTATGGATTTTATAGATCGGACCTAGATCCTATGAGCAGGTGTTCTTGCTCTATAAAAAGGAAACAATCTGATGGCTTTTTGTTGTACATTAAATATATATACAAATCAATTTTTACAGTAAAAAATATGATTATATAAACATAAGGATGAATAATAAATTATATTGATAAAAGTCATGAGGAGCAGGACAATAACAGAGGAGAGATTGTCAATCATGGTGACCAAGTAGGGCGCTAACAGCGACTCAGGAAGACAACATGATGATCCTCTATGATGCTGACCTTATTTTCTTAAATGGAAGCTTGAAGGTTTGGTGTAACATCCTTCCACAAGGAATGCAAGAATATGCCAATTACCATTTTGTTTATTAATCACAAATATAACTTTTTAAAAATTATTTTAATCTCTATTTATTGATAAATTATTTAATTAGAGTGGTTGATTATGGCAGCACATGTAAAATATATAATTATCGATTATATACTATTGATTTCTTTTTTCATATCAAACTTCATTAGGTATTGGATATTAATTAAAAATAATTGAAAATCACTAATTAATATCTGACTTACACACATCTCTACAACAAATGTCAACTTATAGTTAAATAATAGTCCTCAACGCATCTTATGTTGTCAGGTAAAAGAAACAAAAAATATCGAATTTTTTCAGAACCTATTATACAAAAAATTGTATACTTTTAGATGCCATTCAAAGATATTTTCTGAAGTCATTCAAATAATCCAATTCATATTTTATGTTACTACAAAAACATTTTTGATAGAACTATGAATTATTCACTGTATGATGCATGTCATTATAAAAATGTGTCAATATCTAATTGATACTCCAGAGCCTACTTTGGTAACTTGTAGTAGAACTAAACTCTGCCAAATTATTCAATGTGTAAACATGTCATTATAAATATTGAATCTCTATTGGCACTTCAGAACCTACGACGGCGAGGTTTTCAGGGCCCCCGAAATCAGCCCACACCTTCCTGGATGAGGAACTACTCTCCATACTATCTGTTGCCGTAAGTATTGTATAGATTTGACCAGCCTTTCTTATATAGCTAGATTACACCCACCTGCCGCGGAGTAAGTATAATTGATCTCACAATCTCGAATAAACACTCACTTAGTTCAATAAACAACTGGCATACCTCTGATCTGACTAATATTTCCGAACATGTTGCTGTTGAATTTGATATCAGGTTAAAGAATGGTCATTTATTCAATAATCAAATTTCCACGTGGAAATTCTTTGAAAAAGATGCGAATTGGGCAAATATTTCTAATAAAATATCATTACAAGATACAAACAAACTGGAAATGTATATAAGCAGAGTGAAAATGAGGAAGACATTGATGGGATAGTGAACGCACTCACGAATTTATTGAAAGAAGCAGCATATAAATCTTTGAAGGTTAAATCCCCCATTAATAAACATGTTTCCAGAATTGACTGGTGGACTAATGAACTGGAAATAATGAAAAATATTTTCATTATATTAGAAACTTGTATTTCCATCATAAAACAATCAGTTACAATACATTTAAGTTGGCAAGAAACAAATACACTAATGCAATAAAAAAAAAAGCTAAAAGAACTAACTGGCGAAACGTTATTGAAGAAAATTACAAAAATAATCCATTTGGTAATGCCTATAAGTTCTTCAATAAATTAAGATCCTCAAATGTACAGAATGGAATTCCCATAATTGACAATTCACCAGAATATCTAAAAGAGCAAACAATGACTAAATTAATGGACGATTTAATTCCTGAAGACGATCCTAATTTGGACAATTTTCAACAACGAATAATTAGATATTTTAAGGCACGAATGAATAATTCAAGTATAATTATAATCGAAGAAGAAGAAATAATGAATATCATTTCTAATTCTGATGTTAAAAAAGCTCCAGGTTTAGACAACATAAGTATCAATATGATCAAATGTGCTTACCCAAATATTAAGCTTCTGTTATGCAAACTATTTAATAAATTAATTCAAAAGGGGTATTATCCGGAGAAGTGGAAAATAGAAGCTCTAAAAGTAATTCCTGACCCACATAAATCTATTTAGATTCAACAAAAAGTTATCGACCTATCTCATTGATTTCAGATTTTTCAATTTTTTTTTTTTTATTTTGAAAAATCGAATTTATGAATATCATGAAAGTAATAATCTTTTGAGCTCAAATCAGATTGAGCTGTCAAATCAAAATCAACGACAACGTGCTTGAATAAAATAACAGATATTATGATAGAACATAGGCAGAAACAATTAGTGATGCTAATTGCAATAGACATTGAAGGAGCTTTTAACAATACATGGTGACCAGTTTTGATTAAAAAAATTGATAAAGATAATATTCCTGCTGACTAGCTCAGATTTTGCAATCCCTTTTGAAAAATATGAAAATAATTTTCAATTATAGTAGCAGAAAAATAACTAAAACATTATCAAAAGGTTGCCCACAAGGTGGACCATTGTCTCCATTGCTTTGGATGATATTTATAAAAGAAATCTTAACCAAATACAACTACCAAATTCAGAAATAATTTGCTATGCCGATGATGTCACAATAATATGCTGGAACAAAGATTTAGCAACCCTCAAAAATTCAATTGAGCGTATTTTGGAAAAAGTTGACGACTGGTGTACAGAAAACAACTAAAAATAAGTCTAGATAAAACTAGTATTTTACATTTTCATAACAGAGATAAATTTGAAATTAAATTAAAAAATTTAATTATTACGCCTGTTCAAGAAATAATATTTTTTGGGAATTACCTTTGCAAACCATAGAAGGAAGAATAAATTAAATTTTAATCCTCATTTGAACAATATACTAAATATAACTTAAAGACAAAAAAAAATACTTTTTTCAAAATGTGGCAAATCTTGGGGACTAAGAACCAAGAAAGGACTCATTTTATACAAAACAATTTATAGACCGATACTTACTCGTACTTATGGAACTGAGGTCTGGTATAAATATATAAGTAAAAAGCATATACACAAATTTAATTCATTTCAATATCAAATATTATTATGGTGAACACAAACTTATAAAACAACTTGCTATAGTTGTGTACATACCCTTGCAAATATTCCTTTGATTAAGAATTATGTGGAATGCAGAAATATAAAATATGATCTGAATAATTTATCGATTGAGGACCAACAGCGATATGACTTGGATATTTCAGACATAATTGAAATTTTTATAAAATATAAAATGACACTATTGAAGAAAAATACTAACCGAAAATTTCAAAGTTTCTTTCCCGCTAATATTCCGAAATATATTCGGGCAAATTTCCACAATTCTCAATTTATCACAAATCACGGAAATTTTAGAAGCTTTTTAAAATTCATCAAAGCAGTGCAAGATTCAAGATGCTTCTGTGTATGTGAGGAACAGACTTCTATTCATCTGCTGCTTAATTGCCCCGTCTTCCAAGAGTAAAGAATAAAGAATGGACTAAATGTATCAAACCCGTTTGATCTAATTTCAACAAAAGACAAATATATAAAATTAAACTCATTTTGCAGAATTATTTTGAATTTTATAAAAAAACTACTAAATTCTATTGGAGCGCTTTTATTCAGAAATTAATTATTTTTAGTATTGTTTTAATTGAATAATTATCTAATATCTAGCATATTTTCATTTAAAAATATTGCTCAAAACATTTTTTTTTTTAAATCTGTAAATTGCTTTTCTCGAATACACACAATACTTTACAATTTGATTTCATTTAACTAAATTTGCACACCAACCCTTTGTACATATATCAATTGTGTTTATATATATATATATATATATTATATTTTCATCTAACTAACTTGCATACGAATTCTGTACATATTTAAATATCTTTCTTTCTTTTCTTTCAAAAATTTGTTCATGTTTAAAGTGCAAGTATCCCTAGGGGGACATAGCGCTCTAAGTCGAAATAAAGAAATATATAGCTAGATTAGATGTGAATGGGAACGTTTTTATGTGTGTCTATGAATGTGAAAGTGTTAGGAGCTAATACTTTCCTATTCTACAATCGAGCAGAGTAAACACCGACACCCCTCTAAGAAAATTAATACTTTTAATTTTCCTTTCATAACTAACTAATATACATAATTTAAAACTAAATATATACATGTGAAGTCGTCCGGTCATCTGGTCAAAATATAAATATATTAATCTATGAAAAAACAACTTATAAAAATGCTAACAATGCCCCCCCATTTTAAAGTTGTTTTCACACGCTCATCGGAGGCCTAGAGTGGTCAAGATCCTGGTTAGGGTTTCGTTTAACACCATTTGGCAAGTCAACATCACATACTCTGTGCTCCTGAAGTGATGCCATTTCACATTCTATAGATTTCAGCCGATCTTGTGCTTTGGGCATATTAAGCGCTTCCTCGTATGATGATGGTATTCCATCTCGATGGCTCTTATGTTCAATTATCCCATGGTGGAAGGCTGATCTGCAATACTCCTTCTGCCTAGCCGCAATTCTTGAAGATCTTGGGATTATAGCCTCACCCTGGCCTTCCTCGTCTTCCCTCCTCAGTGCTTCGTCTTCATAAGCCTGCTCTCCATCCTCTCTTCGTTCCATGTTATTCAGATTTTTCTCTACCGATATTGTTTCTTCATCAGTCCCTGAATATCCCCTTGGGATCGCAGCTTCATTTTGACCTTCCTCGTCTTCCTTCTTAAGTTCGTCTTTCTGATTCCTTTCCACCAATTTCGTCTCTTCCTCATTTATAGATTCCTAGTCTTCTCCAAAATTATTATGTAAAACCTGGAAAAAAAACAGTTTCAGGTGAAATTTGTTTATCGATTTTCTTAGTTGGGAAACATCTTCTCTAAATCTGACATTTCTGGTTACTAAGACCTTATTGTTTCTGAAGTCCCAAACCTTGTATCCTTTGACTCCTTCCGGATAACCAATTAGAACATATTCTCTGCTTCTTGAGTCAAATTTGGATCGACGCTGGTCGTTGTATGCCCAGGTCTGACAACCGAAAACTTGGATATGCTCAATATTCACTGGCCGTTCGGTCCACATTTCCTCTGGTATTTTGTTACCTAGCCTTGCTAGAACATTTGTTTCTTATGTAACAAGCTGTATTAACCGCATCTGCCCAAAATGATTTGATAATTCCAGATTCAAGTTTAATGCATCTTGCTGTGTTTAGTAATGTCTGATTCATTCTTTCCGCAGTTCCATTTTGCTGAGGTGTTCTTGGAACTGTAAGCTGTCGCTTGATGCCACTTTCATTAAGGAATTTATTAAATTCGTGGTTAACATATTCCGTACCATTATCACTTCTTAGTACTTTGGTTTTCTGCTGTGGTAAATCTCAACACTGTTCTTATATTCTTTAAATCTTTCAAGTACCCCTGATTTAGACCTCATAAAATATACTGTAGTGTAATGAGTGAAATCATCTATGAACGTCACAAAATAATTGTTCCCTCCCTTCGACATTGGGCTAATGGGACCTAACACATCCGAATGGATGAGCTCCAAGGGTGATGAAGTCTTCTTACTTTAGACAGGTTTGGAAGGAAATGGGAGTCTTCTCATTTTACCCTCAAGGCACACCTCGCACTCTGCTGTGTCACTCACATTTTGGAAATCCTTTTTGTAAATGTGTCCTAGCCTTCTGTGCCAAATATCTGCACTAGGTGACTTCACTTTAGCCATCTTTAGTTCTTCCACTGTATGGATTCTTCCTCTTCTATTAGATTTCAAAATTAATTCACCATCACTTCCAAAAACAGAGGCCTTGCCATTCTGGAATAAAACCTTGTTTCCTCTTTCCTCAATCCTTCCAACAGACAAATATTTCCGTCTAATTCAGGAACGTATAATACGTTTTCCAAGAACAAGGTCTCACCTCCATATTCGTGACCGAGTTTGATGGTTACATCACCCATCTCTGATATTTTTATTTTCTCATTGTTTGCCATTTCAACAGAAATTGAAATACTTTTTGTATTCGTGATTTTCAGTCTGTTCGACGTCATGTGTTCAGTAGCTCCACTGTCCAGAAACCAGATATTCTGCGAGTTATTGTTTTTGAAGTTATTTGCAAATAGGACTTTATGAGTAAGGTCTAACATACTTTGTTTCAGCATACCTTCGCTAATTCTCCTTGATGAGTTGGCAAATCTGCAATTCCTAGCCATGTGTCCTAATTTGCCACAATTGAAACATCTTACCCGCCTGGAATAATTATAATTTTTTTTTCCCTTCCGTCCACGTATTATGATAATTACTTGGTTGATCATATTCAAATTTATTTCGCTCTTGACATGGTGATTTGCATGTATCCTATTTTCTTCTTACCGCAAAAGCGCTATTAGGATCTTCTTGAGGAATTTGACGCTGTTTCTGTCGTTTTTCTTCTAAAAGTAACTTGGATTTAACCATACTAGTTGATAGCTTCTCTTCCTGCTGTTCTAAACTGAGAATTAGCGGCTCGTAGCTCTTTGGCAATCCCAATAGCATAATTAACGCCAATTCGCCATCCCCAAATCCATGGTGACACTTTGCCAATTTTCTATGATATTCCATTATTTTCGCGAAATTTTCCTTCATATATTCGTCATTTCTTTTGATAATATTGAAATATTCTCTCAGTAGCTGTAATATATGCAGTAAGCCATACTTTGTGTGGATGTCCTCCAGTATCTGCCATGCATCGATCGCTCGTTTACAATCACCGATATCATCCAGGAATGAATCTTCAACTGCTAATAATATGATAAATAATGTTCAAATCAATAAGCTTGAGGGATAAGTCTCTTTCAAATTATCCCTCAAGATTATTGATTTGAACATAATATTAAGGGATTGCCTATTAAATGATAAATAATGCCAAATTATCTTTCCGCCTCTGTTTTTCTGTAGTTTCCCTAGGAAAGCCAGGCTCATTCGCATCTCATATATCCTTCTGAATCAAAATTGATTTGGCTCTTATAGCCCAGGAATAATAATTATTACCATCTAGTTTAGGTATTCTCAACTCGTCAGCCATTGATTTTTCTAGTTATGCAAATCTCACAAAAAATTATAACTTAAATATTTTCTTCTTCTTTGTATAAAGTTCAGATTTTAAATCGCTCAAATTTCTAATAATCAAATTATTTTCTTTATCTTAGTTGCTTTATCTTCTTTAGCCCAACTTAAAATTTTCTTCTTTAGCCCTAAATTCCCTGGCCTTATCTTCTTTAGCCTTCAGAATATTTCCTTTAGCTCTCTATCTTCAAATTTTCTTCTTTACCTTCTTAGCTTTAACTTCAGATTTTTCTTCTTTACTTTCTTCAGCTTTGGACTCTAATTTCTTTCTACGGCGCAGTGGAAACGTGCTGGGCCCATAACCTGTTAGGAGCTAATACTTTCCTATTCTACAATCGAGCAGAGTAAACACCAGCACCTCTAAGAAAATTAACACTTTTAATTTCCTTTCATAACTAACTAATTTACATCATTTAAAACCAAATATATACATGTAAAGTCGTCCGGTCATCTGGTCAAAATATAAATATATTAATCTATGAAAAAACAACTTATAAAAATGCTAACAGAAAGTTATTACAAATTCATAATATATAGCACTACATAGTGCACGTTAATAAAACTATCATAAGGTTAGTTCTAATAAGACAATTTACATTCCAATGAATCTAAATAGATATGTGAAAACTTTCCGTCCTTGTCAAAACGATTATTTTATTCATATAAATACTGAAATAATAAACTACAGTATTTTAATTATGCAAATAATAGCATTCAAATGACTGAAAAATCTATGAATTTATTCACCTTTTCATGAGGTCAATAAATTCATTATAAATATTCTCAAAACATATCTCAAAATACATAAATTACACAACTGAATTAATGGGGGTGGAGCCTATTCCCTAAATGAGTTAATTCAAAAGTTCCAATGTCTCACCATGTTTAATCAATAATAAATCCCTATCAGTTAGAATTATGTTCTACAGTCTCGCATTTTTCACCCTGATATATTTCCTTCAGTGCGACTTTTCTCGGTATGGAATTTGAATTGAAATATGGAATTGAAAAACACAATTTCAACCTGAAATATTTCCATTTGTCTCACAGTTCTCAACCTTGAATATTTTTAAAAGTCCAACCATTTTAATCCTGAAATACATCTATATGTCATACAGTTTTAAATCCGAAACATTTACCAATTTCCCACTATTCAACCCATAAATATGTCCATCTGTAACAGTCTCAATCTGTAATTCGTTTCACTTTCCCGCCGTTTTAAACTTTTTTTTTTGTTCTGATATAAAATCTACAACATGGGATATTTTCTTCAGTTCCGCAGATTTAATTCAGTAATATGTCCATTCGTTCAACAATTTTAAACTTGGAATACATTCCTCAGCCTACACAAAGCCATTTTAACCAATTTACACTACAGTTCTCAAAGCACAGTTTGTTCCTAGGTACAACCATTTTAACACTGAAATATTCCTATCTATTTACTACCCAATTCTTAATATCGATTATATTCTATTGTTCTGTTGTTCTAACCTTGTAATTTGTTCACTCAGTACCCTCGGAGGCAAGGCTGAGTAAGTTACCACACTTGGTATTGTCCCCACAGATATACTGACATGGTGATGGTGTCCAGGAAAATGGCGGACGATGCGCCATTGACCGAAGAGGAGGAAGACGAACAACTGTAGTAAGTGGATTACTTCACTCTGATCTGTCCAATATCACAACAACTTGTGTCCAGGATGGCTCTAACGCTGTCCAAAATTATGGAGCCTCCACAAGAGAGCAGTGATGAGGAGGATTAATAGGTAAGTAACTCTACTACATTATACTTCTGTAATATCGAATTATAATACTTAATTACTTAGGTTATATAGAACGGATTCTTGAAAATTTATTATAACTAGAGCGGACAAAAAATTATTTGGCCATGTTCTTTCAGACTACCTAGGAAAGTTACGTCCCTATGTCCCAGTATCATTAGAGCTGTATTACATCGCGCACATGGGATTTAACATTAGAAGCATATATTAAAATAGCCATTATGTTGAAATGGGACCATTTTCACATCTTCAACTTTACTCTTAATGAACAATTATGAAAATGAGATACCTTTGGTACAAATATTCAAACTATAGGGAGAGGAGTACTTTCTTATAATATACTACTTTCCTTCCTAAACTTTCAAAAGACAATTATACAATTAAATTTACAAATTAATTTCAATTATGTTATTTTTTACTTAATTTGAAAATTGATCACAGTTGATACAAAATCCTAATTAAATTTTATAGAAAAGTGAAAGGCTATTATTTCTGAATCATTCTATGAAATAAAAATATCATAATCAATAGCCGGCCTTCAGTTACACATTTTATGACAATAATATTGTCAGGAAGACAATGGTACTCCCTCTTAACTCAACTGGACGGACCGGCTGGAGAAAACAGTGGCGCCACGTGGAAGGGGGGAAATTCAGTTCTCTCCTCTTTCTCAAACAGCTCTGAGGTCATTTGGGTCATTTACACTGTAACTTTTATTTTGTGTTTTAAATATTTCATAAAACTAAGTAAATACATTTTGAAAGTAATTCAGAAGCCTATTTAATTATTTTTCATCGCGACAATAGCCAATGAATTGAAAGTCGAAAACTGTCATAATGTAGGGAGTTTTACAGAATATAAATGTCTTGCATGGTGAGATGTGTTTTTTGATAGTTTGAAATCTATTCTGAATTTGTTATAAATATGTTTATTCATTTTATGTGTCATTTCTAACCTTTCTTACTTGTGTTTCAGGCTCTCAGTATCATTCATCGGATCGGAAGACTATTTGGAAAATCCTTTTTTATTAAAAAATGAAATTTCAGATATATTTTAAGTATCACTACACGTCAAATTCTCATTTTCGTATTGGCATTTTAAAATTTTATATGAAGAGTTTTATAGGCGATGAGACAAGATGAGGCAAGGGCTTTGCTTGGGCGAACATTTCCAGGGACTTGTCTGGTTTTATTTTGATTTACTGAGAAGAATGTTTTCTATATTTCTCGGACTTGAACTTTGCATGAAACGGATTTAAGCTTATAGTGGCATTGGAGATATAGAGGCCCTTATATCTATGAATTACACATGAATTATAGATTTCTTCCAGGAATGAATTCAACTGCGTCTCCCATAAATGGCCAGCGGCACTCACGCAGGTTGAAAAAGTGTCCCCAAAATAAAATACGACGCTATTTGTTTTTCAAATGTTGGTCAAACTTCCTACCTGTTGTTAAAAATAAAGTAATATTTACTCTTCAATAAAACTTATGTGTCTGTCATTACTTAATTTAATACAATCATTTGAATGATTTATGTTGAATGATTGTTATTTCATGTTTTTTTTTTATCCATGAAGCATTTTGTGTCGTCTCTTGGGGCCTAGACACTATAACAAAGAGATAAGGGACAGTGCGGATTATTCCTTATTTCCCGTAAACCTTGCAAATAAGAGAGGAGAGCGCTGATCCCCCTTGGGTCCTGGACATCATGAACACATGACAAAAAAAGACGGGACAGTGCAAGTTTACCCTTCTGTCTTGGATACAATGACAAATATGACGGCATAGCACGCTTATTTCTTGTGCTCTGGTCAATCCATTGCAGATAAGACGGTACAGGGCGGATCTCAATACCTCGTGTTTATATTCTATAATCTAAATTGTGCCATATCATTATTCAATAAAACAGGAAAGCGAAGATTCTTCCTTGTGTCCTAAACATCAAGGCAAAAAAATGTTTATTCCTTTTTGTCCGGGACAACATGACTAATTCGGAGGGACTTAGCGGATTATTCCTTTTGTCTTGGACACCATGACAAAAAAGACAGAGCAGCGCGAATTACCCTTCTATTTTGAGACCATTACAAATATGACGGGACAGCGTACATTCTTTCATGTGTCCTGGACATCATGACAAAAAAAGACGAGACTGCGCGGATTCGTCTAAGATTCTCAATGAGCAAACCCACCACACCACCCACTTAATAAATCCCTTGTGGCCTACTCGGTCTCTTGCGAGCAATGTGATGCTACGTACGTGGGAGAGACGGATATATCCGTAGGAATCCGAATATCTGAATACTGCAGGAATGTTAGAAACAGAGATAACCGGTCATTAATATTTAAGTATACTTCTACAACTGAACACTCTTTCAATTTTAACAATCCTATAACCCAAAATAACTTATTCCAATCTTGAATCAAAGATTGGTTTTGGAAGCAATATTATCAACAAAACTTCAGAGCGATAATAGAAAAATAAAGTTGCCAGATATTCTCAACTAAATTTCGTACTAAAACCGGCCAGCGATTTTGAATTTTTCGTTTCATTCGCACTTGATTCATTCTTTCCATAGCATATAATTTGATTTGCACCTATCCATTTATGCTACATATTTTGTCAACAATGTTCGCACTTCATATTATAGGTTCAGTAATGTAGCTCAAATAATATTTTCAAAAATGTCTATTATTTTATTAATTTATTATTTTTTATTATTATTTCACACTTGTTCAGCATATTTAAGCAAGTTTGGTCTTAAATACGCATTTCTTGATTTCCCAATAAGTCTTTGGGACCAAAATATTTTTGGTGGTAGAGGTTCAGCTTGCACCACGCTGACAAGGGACAACAGTCCGAAACACGTCCGCGATTGGTTTTTCTTTATTATCAAAAAATGAGTTGGCCAAATATCAGGGTAAAGGCTAAACCAACGTTTAGTTGATTTCTGTTCTACTAAATGACGCTTTGTGATAACAAAGACTTCAATTATCTTTGGTTGAACATTTTAATTATCTAGGTCAAAATAAGGGAAAAGATGATTGAAAAGTTCGTTCTTCTCTAGATCTTCAAGCTTAAGAATAACTTAGGTAAAATTATTGTTTATTAATTGATCGTTTTACATGATGAGTAAAAATTTTTTTTTTTTTTTCATCGGAAAATTTATAAAATTTCCATTCCAACTTCATCTTGAAATGTATTCAATATCCCCTTATTCTGTTGCTTAGATAGATATAATTAATTATTATTTTGCCTCTATCAAGTTCTAGTTAACTTCGTTTGGCGAGATCTCCAAAATATATTTATATATTCTAATACGAATATCTCCAAAGCTCTTCTAGATTATCGAAATTTCTTAACCTTGCTAAATCCGTTAAGAATGTCACGCCGAGGTAGCTCGAAGTGAGTCAAATCTAACTTATGCTTCTGATATCAAAATGAATTTGAACTTGATAAAGAGTTCGAATTCTTCAATTTTCTTTTGGTATGAAAACCAGACTACACCAATACCTCGCTTTGCGTCGTTTCGTTTTGCGTTTTTTTTTTTCGAAGTTGCGTCGCTGCTTAATTTTACTGATTTTCACTGTGCGTTGTTAGAAAAATTATTTTCACTTTTCGTCGTTTCAATTTGCGTTGTGTTTTTTTTTGGAACGTAACCCCGACGCAAAGCGAGGTATGGGTGTATATAGTTTTCAAGGAACTTCTCCGTTTTTAAGTAAAGTTTGTCTAGGACTAAAAGACACATTGAAGTCAACTAGCTAATAAGACCAGAGCTCAAACTGACTATTGAAGCATATTCCATATTTTGAAATATTGGTTTACCTCGGCATCAAAATCTAACAGAAGGTTGTCAAACCTATTCCATTTATATGATAACTGTATCTCTTGTTTTATATTTTAAATTTTACAATGTGTTTATTATAGCGTCATCGATATGACTTTGATTATCTCTTTCTCTCTCTTTGTGATGTGTGACAATTGTGTTTATTTTAGAATTAGGCTAACTTAAAACAAAACGAATACTATGTCACTAACCTTCTCGAAGTTTACCTTAAGCTGAATAGAACACCATTCCGTCATACCTGAGATGGAAAATCTAAAAAAGATATTGAACTGTGACACACGACGTGATATATGCCACACTGATAAATAATCTTATAATACAGAATGAGAGCAAGCGTCATATATCCTCTAATATAAAGAACAAATGTAAATGGTAAGAAAAAATCCATGATGGAACTCAAAAAATAATTTATTTTAAAAATATTCATATAGAATTATACAACACGAATATTTGAAATTAAAAAAAAAAAAAGAACTTCCTAGAATCGGACCCACGATCTTATATTTAATATATATTCACCCCTTCAGCTTGATGAACTTATTTATAATTTACTGATTAAGGTAATATGGCAAAGTACATCCAACCATATCCAATCAATTTACTATCAAGTAACACTAATCAGCTAAACGCAAGAGGAATAAAACGTATACTGTATATGTGAACAAGAAAAGTCCTTTAATATAATGTGAGAATAAAATAAAGTGAGAATACAGCAGATTTGAGAGAAAATCATGAAATATTTATATTTACACCATGCACTCTTAATGCCCGTTTCTTTTTTTTTTTTCTTTTGTACCATATATTGGAATTGGGTATCAACTGAACTTGTTTTTTTTTCCTGAAAATCGACAATATTTAGGGGAAAATAATTTATTCATCCATATATTTAATAATATGATTTTTAACACATCATGTAGGATAATTACTGCGCTTCACATCTTACATGAGGGCTGAAAGATAGGTTGCGGAACTCTCCTGGGCCCCTAGGCCACGTCCATTCACCTTCTATGTTTGAAAGTATAAAACATAATATACGCTCTTTCTCTGTCTCCCTTGAATTATTTGTTTTCATTCCTACTATTTTATAATTATGATCTATTCTGCCTTTTGATATATTCAAATAAATATTGATGGAATTTAGGTCAGGAGGATAGTGATCTATAATAATAAAGGTTGTCTCTCCCTCCAAAATAGACGATATATCTTAGCGTCATCTATCTACTGTCTCAACAAAATAACAGACTTGGGTTGGTGACAAAACCTACCCGAATCACAACTACCAAATGTGTTCTGTTAAATCCTCCTATCTCAGCTTTACACCTCCTCTCATATTGGAGAATGTCTCACTCCCAGATTCAAATACCCTCACTCTACCATCCGAAGGCACTCTACCATCCGAAGGTCAGAACAGCTCACAGCCTGAACATGAATGGATTCTTTTTCGATACACAGCTATTCAAATATACAAATTGCTCTTAAATTGGGTGAACTCTTTTCGACAGTATTAGCTGATATAGTTTAGTCCAAAATGGATCGCTGATTAATTTCTAAACATAAAATGATTATAAGTTTCTGGCTCCGTTATATAGACGAAGTCCTTTGCATCGAACAGAAAAACCCTGAAATGAAACTAGGCTCTAAAAATTAATATATGTGCATTTATATCTCTATATATTAATCCTGAAAGAACCTTTATTACGAAAACCTTATATGAATAACAGAAAATTATACCGGCCTCGGGATGGAGGCCGACACGAACAGACAGGCCTGCAAATCCAGGGGCAAGTCACAAGAAGAGAGAAGTCTGGAAAAACAATTATGTATTGTGTTCTTCATGTCCAAACAATATTATTCTATTCTAATATATATTATGAAATTATTGTATTCAACACCTTTTAATATATACATCCCAATTTGTATTTGTTTGTGTAGGAAATTTTGGAAACGCCTCTTTCCGGCCAGGATACAATGGCAACGGTAAATATTTTATTTTTTTTTAATTAAAAATAAAACGATAATTTGAATTGTGGATAGCGCAATCTTTTAGAATTAATATCAACTAAATATAAATTTAATTTGAACTATTTAGACTAGTTCATTCACACCTAACTATATAAGAAAATGGACACACATCAAATAATATAAAATAAAAAAGAGAAATTGTACATTTTGAAATGTAAACACAAAAGTGAAAATGTTTGTAAAACTTGACACTTAATTCTATGCAAAAAGAGCGAACCATGATCAGTGAAGGGAATAATTTTCAAAATGTTTCGAGGTATTACTTCCTAAATTTTATATAATTAATTTATATAATATCATAAATTATAATTTCAATGAGGGAGATCAACTCAAACTTATTCCTATATTACTGATATTATAACGATCATATTGAAATCCTCTACACTAATAAATAAAATTATATGCATTCAGTCATAGGATATTATAAATAAATAATTCATTTTTTTAAAATAAAGTCATATTTAAAAAAGTTAGGGAAAATATATGCTTTATATGTTAGTGGCAAAGACGAGTATTTTAAAGTTTATATCTGTTTCAGGTTCGGCCACCTGTTTACCTCCTGCTGTGGGAAGAAGTAAGCAAATCTTTTTCAACATCATTTTCGGAGGCATTTTTTTTTTGACAAATTCCTTAAAGCCGTTCTGTGCTAGAAACCAATATATAATGGAAGAAAATTACAATTCCTAATTAAAAGAGGCTATACGATAGGAGAATATTTTATTCTTGTATTCAAGTATAGCATAAATATATTAAAAACATCCCCAATAAAAGAACGACAAAGAGATAGCAAGGGTGAAATGATTCGTTAATTTTACTTTATACGAGATTGTATCCATATCGAAACTGATATTTTGACTTTAAACCAACTTGTTTGTTCAATCTGGATAGAGGTCTCGGCCCAAATTTAAGAAAATAAATATCCTATAAATAGGTTTTTTAGGTTATTTCAATTGAGCAAAAATGAGGGCTGAAAATATAAAATTGCACTCTTAGAACCCCTTCTTGTGGATCCATACTTTATTTCACATTTTTATTTATTATGATAATTATTGAATTACACAAATATTTATAGGTGTAGTGAGATATATTCTGTTGGATATAACTTATTCTCAATTTTTTATGTCAAATAGAAACTAAATATATACGCCCTCTGTATAATGAGGCGCTACAATGAAAAATAAGGAAATTTTTCTCAAATGTATGTTAATTCTCTAAGATATTTTGAATTTATATATTCGCAAATTCTGGCATCATTTTTATTTATTAAAAATTAATTATTTACATTAATACACTGCCAGACTTTGAATTTGAAATAACAAAAAATACTGTCAGAAATATCAGAAAATTTCAGAGTGAAGTTACCTCACCAAATTATGGAAATGATGCAAATTGCGCACCTATCCCGTGTATGTTTTTGAGATATGAGAGAAGGAACTTGAAAATTTGATAATATTCGAACCTTTCTTTCGTTTGAAGAGAGCATTCGAAATTTCAGTATTTTGACTCAGAAAAAATGTTTACCAGGCCGCCGCCAGCCGAGGTAGTTACAACAAACAAATGATTCCATGAGAGTTAGGTGATTGAATGTGCCAGTTGGAACATACATCTAATCTATCCACTACGCACGTATATTTTCAAAAAAATTTAATTTTCAAACAGAAATAATGTAGTTAATTTTTCTCTCAGTATATAGTAGGTATTTAAAATATGTATATAATAACGTTTATATAAAAATAAATTTAATATTAAATTGCTAAAGTGATAATCCTGTTGAAGGACTGACAAGTCCGAAATTTTAAAATAAAATATTGCACAATAAACCTAACCCTGGAATCTTTATTTATTTTATAATACTATATATATATAATAATATTTGGAAATATGTTAAATAAAATGGCCTGTGTGGGAGTACAAGGAAAGAGGGAAGATAGCCAGGTTAACAAACAACTCCCTTGGTAAACAAGTATCACGACTTCATTCTCCCCTAGGGGACTTATCTTACAAAAAGCGTCTTAAAAGCGGCTAGACGGGATGATCAAAGCTCAGTTCTCACCGAGGTGGCCTCGACGCCAGTTGTTCTAGGGGTTGTTCTGGGACTTTCTATCTTTCCTCCCCGATCTATTTCCTCACGGGTTTGCCTCTGGATCCTGTCGACTCTCTGTAGTAATGTAGTTTATGCTGTTGGATGAATGCAGTGTGGCATGTTGGTTAGAAGCAGTCGTGGTTGTTGAGCGATGGGTGGTAAGGACACACAGGAGACAGGATCCAGAGGCAAACCCGTGAGGAAATAGATCGGGGAGGAAAGATAGAAAGTCCCAGAACAACCCCTAGAACAACTGGCGTCGAGGCCACCTCGGTGAGAACTGAGCTTTGATCATCCCGTCTAGCCGCTTTTAAGCCGCTTTTAATTTTTATATATTCCCCCTCAACCTTTTATTAACTCCAATACAATTTTAATTTCACCTCGACCAACTTTTATCTTTTATTATTATTTATTGTCAATTTTAAAATCTCATTTAATTAAATCCCCACCACACACACACTTTTTTTCAAATTTCAAAATTTATTTCAACTTTTAAGTCACTTTTACTTATGGTTTTTTTTTTTTTTAAATTTGCCTTTTATATTTATCATACATATCTCTCATTTATAATTCAATTAATGGACAATTTTCAGATATCATGCCACAACCTTTCAAGCTTACAATGCCTTATTGTCTTCTTAATAACAGGTTCTCTCGAATTTTTCTTATCCTTCACCATCGCTCTTGAAAAAAAAAAAAACTCTTGTTCTTTAATTTTTCGTACATCAACTTATGTTTTTTATGAACCAATGACCAATTTTATCGCTGAACCTCTCAGTCTTTCTGCAGTGTGTCTATTCCTACATTGAAACTTAGGTTCTGAATGTCAAGGCTTTTTTTTTAACCATTCGACCTCAGAGGTCTTATTTTTTGTCAATTGACCGCAAAGGTCGACTTTTTTTTTTTTCACTCGACCCCGAAGGTCTTTTTCACCTACGTGCATGTCCATTATTTGTTTAATTTATTAATTTTAGTGTCATCAAGAGAACCGCACATAAGTTGTCTGCTTAATCATTCTCCTTCATTCTAAAGTATCTCTGTAAAATGTCTCAATACGTTTTGTTGACGAATGCTGCAGAGATGACTATTTGCTCCAGCCTCTTTCTAATGGCTTCCTTTATTCATTTTGCAATGTTTCACACTTACTTTACAGCCCTCTTACTTTCCACATTTCCAATCTCTTCACCTCCTCATTCACGTATCCATATTGCACATAGCTATGATTGTCCATACCTACACTCTGTACCATATTAACCTACACATAAAATTAATTTGTACATAGCCAAATTATTTCCCACCCTCAAAGAATTTCCTGCACAAATTCTTCTTTGAAAGGGGGGGACATCCATAATAATATTTGGAAATATGTTAAATAAAATGGCCTGTGTGGGAGTACAAGGAAAGAGGGAAGATAGCCAGGTTAACAAACAACCCCCTTGGTAAACAAGTATCACGACTTCATTCTCGCCTAGGGGACTTATCTTACAAAAAGCGGCTTAAAAGCGGCTAGACGGGATGATCAAAGCTCAGTTCTCACCGAGGTGGCCTCGACGCCAGTTGTTCTAGGGGTTGTTCTGGGACTTTCTATCTTTCCTCCCCGATCTATTTCCTCACGGGTTTGCCTCTGGATCCTGTCTCCTGTGTGTCCTTACCACCCATCGCTCAACAACCACGACTGCTTCTAACCAACATGCCACACTGCATTCATCCAACAGCATAAACTACATTAATACATATATATATATATACTCTACAGACAGACACCTTGCGTCAACAGAGCACCGACTATGATGAATATGGTTGGAACAAGGAAATTTGAGAAATCGCGTGAGAACGCCTTCGAAAACTTAGATACACTTTGAAGTCCTTACCAAATGCTGTAATTTTATTTTTTTCCTAACGAAGAAATATTATGTTTGCCTGAGCGTTGAGAAAATACAAACAATGTTCATTTCATTGTTCGGGACGAAGTGTTTTTTTTTTTTTTTAATTATTCTGAAGAACTACAATTATGGAGTCACTTTTAGTTTACAATTTGGGTCTGAGGCGTTTATTATATATTAACTAGCCGAATGACCCGGGCAACGCCCGGGGTTTACCCGATTAAATGCTTTTATTCAAATACTATTCGCTACAATTATAAATTGGCGCCGTAGATGTCATTCTTGTATAATATATAAATGAGTTTTAAAAATTGTAAAAAAAAAAAAAAAATGCATCGGCCGGGAATCGAACCCGGGGCGCCCGCGTGGCAGGCGAGCATTCTACCACTGAACCAAAAGAAAACGGTGACAGAATTAAGAACGCATGACGATGATAACTGTATATTATCCGTGACAGAGGCGGCCGATGAGGAAAGACGGTCGGGACTATTATATATTAATGAGTCCAGAGTTGATTAAACAAAGGTTATATGAGTGTCAGTATTCAGAATATCACTTTCAATGATAAATTTGTTTAGAGTATATAAATTTGATAAGTAGTCTTGAACTTTACCTTACATGGTGTGTTTAGCGCGGAAGAAACCTCGCCCATAAGGTAAGTAAATTAAGGATTATTTTTACTTTTGAACTCACATTGTGGATTCTATTTCTCTATAAAGTAGATATTTATACCTAACAAGAGACATATATTTAAAGGGATTACACGTATATATGGGGTATATATATATATATATATGGGGCGATTTGAAGCATAGTAATGGTAAATGTAGCAAAGGACATTAAGGTGTCAGGAAAATTATTGGCATAGTGTCGCCGAAATTAAAGAGAGTTCGGAGTTCTAACAAATGTCTAGGAAAGAGTAAGTTAACTTTACAACCTATTAGTATAATAAGTATTGGAATCTTAATATATTTATAATATATTCCAAGCCAATATTAATTTCTCACAATATATCCACTTAAATATACTTCAATATGTCTAATATCTATTAGTTTATAGAACAGAGTAACACCATATTAGATTAAATAAGTGATATTGAGATTTTGAAAATGTGTTATAAAATATGGGTATGTCAGAATCCAATATGGAACTATCCCACTATGAGAAGCTCAGATTCTATAATCACGCCGTTTCATCTCATTTCTTATTCTTTCGCGCTCAAGGCTCAGAGTTAGGGATATTTATTCTTTTGATACTTACTTTAATACTTTCCATATCTTCAATATAGAGGAAATAACCTAATATATTAATTAACATTACAATTATGAATTAACAATTATGGTGTTTAGGCATTTATAATGAATAATACACTGCGTGACATTAAAAATGGAACACCAAGAAATAGTGGCCAGAAAATTATGCAAATTTCAGGGTAGACGCGCCTAACCGAGTTATGCAAATGATGTAAAATGCGCAGCTCTCGTGCGCACATGGAGTAAGATATAAGGGAAGGAACTTGCAGAAAGGACAGTATTTGTGTCGTTATTTCTTCAAGGAAAATCATTGAAGAAATTTTGTTCTTGTGTCAAAAGACACGTGTAATAACAGAGAATGCCAGGTCATCGTAAACGGAGGCAGTTCAAGCAGACAGACGCTTTTACGGGGGGCATGGTGATCGGACTGAAAAGGGCAGGTTGGTCTATACGTCAAATCGCAGCTGATACACACCTTGGTGCGTCCACGGTGCACCGACTGTGGAGAAGATGGTTGGAACAAGGAAATGTGGCAATTTATAGGAATGTCGGTGCAACCAGAGTGACGTCAGCACGTGTGGATCGGCGTATCCTTCGACAAGCAGTGGCGGCCCCACAAGCCACTTGTACCGCCATCCTGCAACATGTGCAAGACACCCTAGATCATTCCATCTCGACCAGAACCATTTCCCGTCGATTGGTTGCTAATGGCTTGCACTCATGCCGTCCGCTAAGAAGACTGCCATTGACCCCATTGAATAGGCGCCAACGTTTGGAATGGTGCCGGGCTAGATCGACGTGGATGACGGAATGGCACAGGGTCGTGTTCTCAGATGAGTCGCGTTTCTGCTTGTCCAGTGATAGTCGCCGTGTACGCGTGTAGCGTCGACGTGGAGAAAGGTCCAATCCGGCAGCAATTGTGGAACGCCCCACCGTGCGACAACGTGGAATCATGGTTTGGGGCGCAATCGCGTATGATTCCAGGTCACCTTTACTTCGTATTCAGGGCACTATGACGGCCCAACGATACGTTGATGATGTGCTGCGACCGGTGACACTCCCCTACCTTCAGGGGGTACCCAATGCCCTTTATCAGCAGGATAACGCCCGACCGCACACTGCTCGCATTAGTCAACAAGCTCTGCAAGATGTACAGATGCTTCCCTGGCCACCGTACTCTCCTGATCTCTCACCAATCGAGCACGTCTGGGACATCATTGGACGCCGTTTGCATGCCTTGCCACAGCCGCGTTCAGAAGACGAACTGTGGCAAATGGTTGAGAGGGAATGGAGAGCCTTCCCTCAGGACGCCATCCGTACTCTGATTGACTCTACCTAGACGTGTTGCTGCGTGCATCGCCGTCCGCGGTGGTCCTACTTGCTACTAAGCCGACGCCGTTCTCGCTCTGTATTATGACTATCATTTTGAAATAAAGATCACTTATTGTTCGTCCCTGTATCTCTCTGTCTGCCGAGTTTCATCACTTTCTAGCCACTATTTCTTGGTGTTCCATTTTCAATGTCACGCAGTGTATATCTCTGAAATAAATATTGTTTAAAAATTTATAGGAAGATCAAATTCATAATATAATCTTTGATCATAATACTTGTATGGAGTTTAGATACTTGATATGGTCTTGAGCTTTACCTTACATGGTGTGTTCCAGCGTTGTGGAGGTTCCTTCCATTAGGTGAGTGAATTCAAGAATAATTATTCTTTAGAAACCTACACAGATTTTTAAAATGTAGTTCTCTCTCTCTCCTATCCTATGTTAAGAGGAATTAGCCCTATAAATTAATTAACATTACACTTATGTATTAACAATTTGGGTGTTTGAATACTTGTGATGAATTGAATTTCACTGAACCCAAGATTTATTACAATATTTATAGGAAGATCAAAATTCAGAATATAACCTTGGAAATTAAACTTGTATGGACTTTGTATACTTTATATGGTCTTGAGCTTCACCTTGCATGGTGTGTTCCAGCGTTGTGGAGGTTCCTTCCATCAAGTGAGTAAATTCAAGAATAAATATTCTTTAGAAACTTACACAGATTTATAAATTGTAGTTCTCTCTCTTTCCTTACAACAGGTAGAGGAGCTGTTCGAGAGATTGAATACCAACACCATCCTAGAACCTCTTTATAAAACCATTATAGGGAAGAGATAGAAGATTCTGTTGTCTCCTTTCAAAATTTAAACCCTTGAAATCAAACTTGTATAGACTTTGGATAATTGATATAGTCTTGAGCTTTACCTTACATGGTGTGTCCCAGCGTTGTGGAGGTTCCTTCCTTCAGGTGAGTCAATTCAAGAATAATTATTCTTTAGAAACTTACATAGATTTATTGAATGTAGTTCTCACTCTTCTTATCTTATTTTCAGAGAAAATAGCCCTAAATATTAATTAACATTACATAATGGGGAAGATCAAAATTCAGAATATAACCCTTGATCTTAATCTTGTATGAACTTTAGATTCCCTGATATTGTCTTGAAATTCACCTTACATGGTGTGTTCCAGCGTTGTGGAAGTTCCTTCCAACAGGTGAGTAAATTCAAGAATAATTATTCCTTAGAAACTTACACCGAATTATTAACTGTAGTTATCTCATTCCTTATCCTATGTATAGAGAAGATAGCCCTATCTATTAATTTACATTAAACTTATGGATCAATAATTAGGGTCTTAGTGCATTATTGGCATTGCTATATCGCGGCGTTCTAGGCTTGTTTATCAGGGATAATAATTCTCATGACTCTAACTTTATACTTTCCTTATCTTATGTAAAGTGGTAACATCCAGAAAACAATAAAAAAAGCAATAAAATTATAAATTAACAATTAGGGTGTTCAAGCACTTGTGACAAATATCACTGAATTCAAGGTTGATTAAAAACATTTATTGGAAGATCAGATTTTCATATCACCCTTTAATTTAACTTGTGTGGACTTTGAATATTCGATATGGTCTTGAGTATTACCTTACATGGTGTGTTCCAGCGTTGAAGAGGTTTCCCCCATCAGGTGAGTAAATTCAAGAATAATTATTCCTTAGAAATTCACATAGATTTATTAATTGTAGTTCTGTCTCTCTATCTCCTTATCCTGTCTGTAGATGAATAGCCCTATCTATTAATTAACATTGCACTCATGGATAAATAATTTGCGGTTTGAAACCGTGTGATGAATTGTATTTCACCCCACTGACCCCAAGCTTTATTCAAAACATTCATAGCAAGATCAAATCATTCAGAATATAACACTTGATATTAAACTTGTATGAACTTTGGTTAATTGATTTGGTCTTGAGCTTTACCTTACATGGTGTGTTCCAGCGTTGAAGAGGTTTCCCCCATCAGGTAAGTAAATTCAAGAATAATTATCTTTTAGAAATTCACAAAGATTTATTAACTGTAGTTCTGTCTCTCCCTCTCCTTATCCTCTCTGTAAATGAATAGCCCTATCTATTAATTAGCATTGCACTCATGGATAAACAATTTGCGGCTTGAAACCGTGTGATGGATTGTAATGCACCCCACTGACCCCAAGCTTTATTCAAAACATTCATAGCAAGATCAAATCATTCAGAATATAACACTTGATTTTAAACTTGTATGAACTTTGGATAATTGATATGGTCTTGAGCTTTACCTTACATGGTGTGTTCCAGCGTTGTGGAGGTTCCCCCCATCAGGTGAGTAAATTCAAGAATAAATATTCTTTAGAAACTTACACAGATTTATAAATTGTAGTTATCTCTCTCTATCAGGTGGATATATTTGAAGGAATTGTATATGTGGTTATTTGAAACTTAGTCGAAATTAAAAGTGACAGTGAATACAAAGGAGTCATGAATAAGAACCTGCATAGTTTGGTTGTTAGAGATCTATCAAACTGAAAATTAGCCTTTTAAAAAAATAGTATGATAAATAGAGTATTAAAACCTGAATATATATATTAATATCTCACTATATATTCACTCAATAATAATTCAATGTGTCTAGTATGTAGTATTTAAAAAAAAAAAGAGATTTTTGAAATTTTGAAAATGCGTCGTAAAATTTGGGTATAGTGTAAAATGATATGGAAGCATCACTGAATGAGGAACTCATATTGTATAATAATATCGTTATACATGTAATTTATCATCATATCGGGCGCTAACAGGCGTACAGGCTTATGTGACAGGGATAATTATTATTATGATACTCACTTTTATACTTTCCTTATCTTATCTTTAGAGGAAATATCCACAGAATCTATTGATATAACAATAAACTTATAGATTAACAATTAGGATGTTTAAGAATTTGTGACAAATTGTATATTACTGAATCCATGACGACATTTTTAGGATGATCAAAATTCAGAATTTCACTCTTGATTTCAAACTTGTGTGGATATCGGATTTTTGATATGGTCTTGACCTTTACCTTATATGGTGTGTTTCAGCATCGTGGAGGAGTCGCCCATCAAGTAATTAAATTTAGAAATCAATTATCTTTATAATTTACATATTTGTAAATTGTGGTTCCCTATTAGATATATTTGGAAGAATGGTATATGTTGTGATCTGGAACGTTATAAAAATTTAAAGTCGTAAAGAATACACAGGAGTCATGAACAAGAAACTTCATGGTTTTTGACGAGGGGAGAGAAGGTCAAACGTCCAGCAAAGATGCATGTACAGATGGCGTCGGAGAAATCAGACTACAGTGATCTTTTACAGGGGGGGAATTGAGGACTAGGTAATGATCTCTAGTGAAGAAGTTAGAGAATATTATCAGACAACATTAATCTTCATTGTTTTAAACCTCAATACATTTATCTTTTTATCGAATACATTTTAATATATTTTGATATAGTTATACTTATCTATTATATATTGTTTGATATATCTTAATGTAAAACTTTTCTTGATATTCTCCAAAGTCTAAATTGTTAGATATCAGAATATTAACTCTACTCTTGATACCTATTTGTGTATTGTCTTTTTGAGTTTCAAATGTTGTGTTCCAGGGTCGAAGTGGAGCCAGTCGTAGAGTGAGTAATTTGAGACAGATTTACACTATAGAACTTTAGAGAATTGTAGATGCTCTGTATGAACCCGAAAGCAATTTTTTTTTCTAAATTTTGTAAAATAATTATATTATCTATAAATAAATAATCAGCATATATTTTTTTTTAAAGAAATTTAATTTTAATAAATATTTAGAGGGACAGTTTTCGTCCCATCTTTATTAATACATTTTTATGATTTGAACTAAATCTCTGGATATATTTTTGCTATACAAGTGTGAACAGTTATGCATTAAATATGAATGCAAATAAATTGTTACAATAAAAATATATAATTTTTATATAAATATAATAAGAGATATAAATAATAATTAAAAATCAAATTTGATTATAATTTATATTATACACATAAAAAAAAAGAATGCAGAAATCAACTCTCAGTTATCATAAATATATAGTAAGATTATAAACTCAAAAGGAGCTTCTTCTATAGAACATGTTTATTACGATTTCTAACGATATCGTTCGGAAAATAGCTGAATAAACATGTTATATAGAGGAATATCCTTTTGAGTTAATAATCTTACAATAAGTAGAGAGTGCATGTGGAGACAGGACAATAACATAGGAGAGATTGTCAATCTTGGAGACCTAGTATGGCGTTAACATTGACTCCGAAAGGTAACATGATGATCTTCAAGGATGCTGACCTTATTGTCTTAAATGGAAGTTTGTAACATCCTTCCACAAGAACTGCAATAATTATACTATTCACTACCTTGTTTATTGATCACAAATATTTCTTTATTTCAATCATTCTAACCTTAATTTAATGGTAATGATTCAGGTAAATTAGCTGATTATGCCACTACACGTAGATTATATAAATTATAATATTATTGATTATATACGTTTATTTTCTATAATCATATTAAACTCTATTAGGTATTCAAACTTAACTATTGATATTTGAAAATAACTAATTATCTTATGAATTATACACATCTACACGAAATGTCAACTTGAATGTAAAAATGTATATTTAAATAATAGCCTTCTATCTAGCCCAGGTTGTTTGGAATTAGAATCAAGAAATAGTGAATTATATTTTAGAACCTATGTTATAAAAAATGGGTACTTTATATGCATCCCATAATTATTTTGACATTTGAATTACTGTATTCATATGTTTAATTTAACCCACAAATATTTTTAATTATATACAGAACCTGCCCTTCTGGCGCTTCCAGTTTAAACAAATCCACCAAGTTATTTACTGTATACGGTATGTCTCCCTACAAAAAATGTAAAAATCTTATTGAAATTCCAGCTCCTACTCTGGTGATTGCTAGTTTGATAGCAAATGATTTATCAAGTTATTCACTGTATAATGTAGCTCTCTCTCACCTCAAAAACTAAATAAATGATTGATATTCCAGAAACTATTCATGTTATTTACTATATATATGTCATTGCCAAAAATACAGAATCTAATAAATACCGAACCTATCCTGGTGGCTGTCAGTATACCCATGAGCTAATAAATTATCCACTATATAATGTATGTCTCACGCTAAAATATCTACGTCTAATTAATATTACATAAACTATATTGGTGCCCTGTAGTGAAACCAATAAATATCAAATTATACTTTGCATATAGTATGTCATTAAAAAATGAAAAATCTGATTTATTTTACAGTTACTACCCCAGTGGCTCAAAGATAAACGTAAACTATAAGGTTATTCATCGAATTTTATGTGTCACTATAAAATTGCCAAATATAATTGATATTACAGTATATTTTCGTGGTTAGTAGTTTAACTACGAGCTATCACGATATTTACTGTATAATATATATAATTTCCAAAATGTTTCAATATCTGATTGATACTACACAGCCTACTCTTGTGTCTAGTGGTAGAACTAAAACCTGTAAAATTATTAACTATATAATATATGTCATAAGAAAAACTGAACCTCTATTGGTATTACAGGACGTACGACGGAGAAATATACTGGGCTCCAGAAAACCAACCCACCCCTTCTTGGATGATTAGCTACTCCCCCTATTATCTATTACCGTAAGTATTGCATAGATGTAAATAGTGTTTAATATATCGCTGAATTAGAGGGGTATGGCTACATACATTATTGTGAAGATTATTACAAATTCATTAAGTATAGCATTACATACTGCACGTTAATAAAATCAGCATAAGGTTTGTTCTAAGAAAGCAATTTACAATTCAATGAATGAAAATATATATTTAGAAACTAACTATATTTTCTAAAACGATATATTTTATTCATATAAATACTCAAAAAATAAACTTATATGTATAATATATAATTGTGAATATATTAGCATATAATTAATATAATAACCTAGGATTTAATTGACCATCATAAGGTTAAAAGAGTTAATATAAAACACTACATACACATCTTAAAACGCATAAATTACACAACTTAATTAATAAATATTTTAACAGCTGCTCCCACTGCAAGCGGGCGTGCGGGAGCACATGTTCCAAGTAAGTTAATTTACGAGTTCCTTTATCTCACTATGTTTATCCGTAAAAATGTCCATCTCAATTAGAAATATGTTCTACAGTCTCAACATTTCAACCCTGAAATATGTCCATCTGTTTTATATTTGTCAATCTGGAATTTTTTTCTCTTTTCTTAATTTTAACCTAAAATATATCCATCTGTCCTAGTTTTCGACATTAGAAATATACTACAGCTCAACCTTTTTATCACTGATAAAAGGTTACAGTTTACAAACTTAAACTTTTTTCTCTTATTTCCTACCACTTTAATCTTAAAATATGTCCATATGAAACACATTCAGGTTTCACCCTCACTCGCAATTTCACCTTTGATATATTTTATTTTGTTATAAAATTCTCAACATGGAATATGTTCTTTAGTTTCGCCATTTTACCTCAGTAATTTGTTAATTTGTTCTACAAATATCAATATGGAATCCTACGTTCATCTCAGTCCACATACAACCATTTTAACCAATATACACTACAGTTTTCGTAGTACAATATATTCATATGTACAATAATTAACCTAGAAATAATTCCATCTGTGCTATACGCCATCCATGATATATAACATGTTGTCCTGTTGTTCTAACCATGGAATGTGTTCACACAGTCTCCTGGGTGGAAAGGCCGAGTAAGTTACCATACATTGTATCTTCGCCACAGAAATACTGACATGGTGATGGTGTACAGGAAGATGGCGGACGACGCCCCAAAGAACAAAGAGGAGGAAGACGCCCAACTGGAGTAAGTGGATTACATTACTCTGATCTGTAGAATCTCACAACAATTTGTGTCCAGGATGGCGCTGACGCTGTCAAATCTCCTCAACCCTCCCGAGGAGAGCAGTGATGAGGAGGACTAAGAGGTAAGTAGCTTCACTATATAATAATTCTCTGTAGTATTGAATTATGAAACACAAATATATATTATAACTAGAAGCGAAAGAAATCTATTTGGCCATGGCCTTTAGACCTGGCCTGGAAAATGAAGCCCCTTTGTCCCAGAAGTACTATAGCAGTATTCTATCGTACACATAGAATGAAAGATTACAAGTATATATATTACCAGAAAAAAGGCCGTTATTTCTAAATGAAAAAAAAAATAGTTCAGATCTTAAACTTTTTTTTGTAGAACAATTATTAAAACGATCCTTATGAATCGAATAATCATTATTTAATGAATAAAAATTCCTTTTAAAAAATCTTTATTAAAATGCACAAAAAGAAAAAAATAAATATTTTGTAGTAACTGCCATTCAACAATGAAATTTATATGAGAAATAATGAAAGCGGCCAGGGACAATCATCAAACTCAATTTTACTAATTATGAAAAAACAAAATAGCAGGTTTTTTATGTTTACTAAATATTTCTTATATTCTCTCAATATATGATTGTCCCCCGCCTCTTTTATTTTTACTCATATAAATTTTATTGTTGAATGGCAGGTGCCACAAAATATTTATTTTCTACCTTTCAGTGAATAAAAGCTCTTTTTGAAAAGGAATTTTAAATAATTAATTAATTATCAATTTTTAGACAATCGGATAGTTGGCGTTCTGTGCTTCAGGAACATAGGTTATAAATTTATGTTAGCCTAATAATGTGTATTTGAAAAAAACATATATATTTACATTATATATAGATTATAACGAAATATTCAAATGTGATTATCAATATTAAACCAGTATTATTAGGAATATAAACACTCCCACACTATTATATTAGAGTATATTCATATATATAACCAAGGAACCAAGGTTCTGGAGCAATCAATATATGTCCCTAACTCTCTACCTGGAATGACAGTCAGAGTTAGGTCTTTAAGGTTCTTTTACAATAGCGGCCAAAGTGCAAGATAATAAATAGTGTTAAATACACAGAGTTATTTTTCTAGGAAAATATCAGCAGCAATACTTGGTTGAGGTTAGAATCTAACTATCATCTAGAATCTTTGCTATTCAAAAGTCAAACAGATAAAGAGGAGACGATCTAATGTTTATTTTCATTCTAGAACTGGGGAATATTGGATTCAATATTTTAGTGTAGAATGCTTGTGTGTAGCCATGGCAAATTACCATTGTTACTATGTACCCTCATATTGGATTCTTGGTGAACTGGAGATCTAAATATTTGGCTATACATCTCTTCTCAGATTTATGGTTGAGGAATACGTAATGTATAGGTCTATTCTTAGATTCTTTGTCAACCGAGTTCTTTTATTGCGTGCTATGCTTTATTGTAAAGTGAGAATGTGAAGGAATAACCTGTTACGTTTTTAACATCGTAGTGGTACATTAGAGGTAAAATGTAGGTTACAGATGATTTTTACATGAAGCTGAGTTTTGTGGGGGCCGGAGACTGTATATGGTAGAAAGAGAAAATTGGTGGCTGACAACAAATTTGAAGTTTCCATGTGAGAAAATCTGGATAATTTATTTGCTTGAAAAATAACCATTAGTTCTGTTTGTAAAGAGTTAAACAATGTTCAGGTTGATAATTGTACAAATTTCAGGCTTCATGTTCTCTGGAAGTATATTAAAAATTGATTACAATATTTTCTGACCGACAAACATGGAAGCAATTCAAATAAGAGATTTCCAAAAAAAGCCAGTTTTACTGAGAACGTAGACCTTAAATATCCACAAGTTTGATCGCTGCAGATTGGAAATTTCCTCGTACGAGGTGGAAAGTAACACAAACAAATCCATTACAACTCTAATGTGCATATTTTATTTTATTTTGAGGAACCTAAATTTATTGAATTATATTGAAATTTAAAGACATACAATGGATTATTGTTGAAAAAATATTGGTACACACATATATTTTATATATTAATATTAATCAATTGATTAATTATTAAAAAGCAACAAAAAATGTAGAAAGGGATACTATTTGAAACGGTGTCATGAAATGTGTGGTGTTATATTATCACATAAATATATATAAATATATAATGGAATATAAATATAAGCATGCGATTATTTTGGGTTCTGAAAACTGAATTATAACATGTTTTAATATATTTATTGACTTTTGACAATTTTTGCCTATAATTCTAAAATGGTTTAACATTTTACCTGAAACTGAGTATTTGGAATTCTGAACCAATTGAGGTCTTGAACAATTTCTGAAAAATTCAAATCCTAATCATGCAACACATAAGATTTTGAAATACTAATAGAAATTGGTTCATTCCAGGCCACTCCAACATCTTAGATTTATTAAAAATTGTATACTTGCATTGTTCATTGAACTTTTTGTGTTGAGTAAATGTTCATAATTTCATAAATCTATGTAGTCTAGAAGCCTATTAAAAGTAAATGTTCGGTACACTTTTTGAATGGTACACTATGACAGGTTCGTTTGGTATTGAAAGAATGATTCAATTAATCATCCTTGATATTTTAAATTTTATTCAGGATAAATATAGATATAAATATTATGTTACAAATTAATTTTAGTAATTAAAGAAGTTAAAAAATGTTCGATTGAAAAGGATGGATTGGGAAGGAAGTCAGTCCGTGTTGGCCGTCAGAATTCGAAGGGCCCACGCCCGTGCTTCCCACGTGACCGCCGCCGCCGCGCATGCGCGCCGACCGTGACGTCGCCAACGTCCGTGGCGGGTGGTGTTGGTTGAAAACTGTTCTTCTCTTCGTCGCGCGGGCGTGCCTTTCACTAACATTCCTCCCACCAATTTAATTGATAAATTAAATTCTAATACTATATTTTCTTGGCTATAGTAGAGGCCAATCTAAATTTGTTTTAATTCTAATGGAAAAAGTCGCTGTACTGGACGAAGAAAAACTCCCGATGATGTCTTCACTCTTGCGACTCGAACTTGTCCATCGGCCCCAGGTAGCACCTCCTCCACTTTCCCTAATGGCCATGAAATCCTTCTCCCCCTATTTTTTTTTCTTTTTCTGTTGAAGGGTGTGACGACTGCCTTTCTCAGTTCACTATTGACTTCTTCGATTGACTCCTTTTCTGCAGACTGTGTCCAAAATTGTTCTTCTTTCTTAAGCCAAACTGGTCTCTCCCACCATCTAGTAGTAATCAATTGCGAGATTGAAGCTCCACGTGAGGGGATGTCTGCAGGATTTTCTTTACCAGGAACGTGCCTCCAATCAGTTATGCTTGAATTTTGTCGAATCTTCTTTACTCTTCCTGCGACAAACACTGACCAGTTCATATCACGTTTAATCCCTGCTAAAGCAGTAGTAGATTCAAGTTTCTTCTCCGAAATTAGCTTGTAATTAGGGAGTGGTGGGTGTTCTCCTATCCAAGGTAAATTGACAGAATATCGACCATCTTCATTCTGTTTCACTGTTTGGTTGAAATGTTCCAACGCTGCAACTGACAACTCTTCTTTGCTCTTTTCCTTCATGGGTTCCATGATACTGATAACATCTAATCTCCGAAGATCTTGTATTGTTGCATCACGGACTAAACATGACAGAACTGATGATTGAGATTTAGTTGTTTGAACATTTCCCAAAACCTTTCCACTAACAGTCCAGCCCAGCTTTGTTTCGAGAGCGACGGGACCAGATTCCAATTCTATTTTCTTTCCTGTTAGTAGCTTGGCGTATACGTCTGCTCCTAGTAGTAGTTCAATCTCCGTGTTTGACCTATAGACATCCAAGTCAATTCCCTTTGATCGAAGTTCCGTCATCCATTCGGTAGGTTGAGCGGAAGGCATTGCACTACAAATCGTTGAGCAGTCTTGTACTTCAAAATTGCAGTTGTACTTGGAGTCCACATCAGAAATGTAGATTCGATACCGCTTGTGCTGCTGTGGTCTCGATTTCACTCCACCAAATAGTAAGTGTACAACTTCCTTTTTCCCGAGCATAGTGAGTCCAACTTCGGAAGCAGTTTGTTCCAATACATATGAGTTCTGGGATCCACTATCTAACATTGCTCGAACAACTTTTGATTTATTTTCACCATCAATCTTTACCATGATTGTTTGAAGTAAGACATCTTGGCACCGAACTTGATTCGACATGTCCACGGATGCATTTATGTTCTCACTTCTCTCTTCAATCCCATCAGATTTTTGGCTGCCTTTTGAAACTGGACATAAGATTGCCCTGTGTTTTTTACTACAGATGACACATTTCACTACGTTTCTGCAATACTTGGAAAAGTGTCCGGGCTTCAAGCAAGAATAACAACACTGTTTCTCTTGAATTATTTTCCTTCTTTCTTCAAGAGACATTGACATGGCTTTACAGCATTGTTCACCCAAATGTTTTTCATCACAAAATACACATTTATAAGCGTTATTTGACTTCCCATCAGCAACTACCAGACTTGCAGCGGTGGCGACAGATGTCTTCGGCTTGGGCGGCTTATCTCGATTAAATTGTGATGGATACGAACTCGAAAACGGTTGACGAGCCAAACGCATTCTTTCACTTCCCTCAACTTCGTGTTTTAGGAATTCCATAAGCTTCTCCAGGAGGACTTCACTTGATTTATGCTTTCCATCTTCATCAGGCTTGTGATGATGACGAGTCCTTTCCCACGCGACGAAGAGATCTTCAGGTAAAGCTGATTCCACCATGGGGTACAGAATAGCAGCGCATTTATCTGTTGTGACTCCTAAAGATCCCAACGCTCGTAGTTGTGATGATAACCGAACGTATACAGTCGAAAAAGGTGTCGTGTTCCTTCCATGAGCATTTTCCAAAATGATAGCAATCAAATCCCTTACGTACACTTCCACCAACATGTCTTCACGGCCAAAACGTTCCTTAAGAGTGCTGATGGCAAGTGGATAATTTGCCGCTGAGTTTGGAAAGGATGAAACTATTTCCTCCGACACCGATCCCTTTATCATGCAATTTTGTAGGTATTGGAACTTGACACAGGCCGAAATGGAGTCATCATCGTGGACGCTTTGAAAGGCTGACCAGAACTGCAGCCACGCCCGTGCTTCTCACGTGACCGCCGCCGCCGCGCATGCGCGCCGACCGTGACGTCGCCAACGTCCGTGGCGGGTGGTGTTGGTTGAAAACTGTTCTTCTCTTCGTCGCGCGGGCGTGCCTCTCACTAACAGTAAATATAAAATAATTAAAGGCAATTTGGAAATTTGTCCATACCCAGCCACAATGACAACCTTCTAACAAGTTTTCAAGATATTAGATTCCTACTTGCTTCAGAAGTATGTTAAAAGTTGATTAAAAGATTTGTGGACAGAGACAGACATTGAAGCAAGTTACTCGTAAATAATTTATTTCAAAAACCTTTATAAGAATAATTTATGAATGACACTATAAAATGAAATTCAATTTCAAAAGGTACAAATATAATGACAAATATCAAATATTGTCAAAATAAAAAAATAATGATAAAAAAAGTCTAAGAAAACATATTTTTTACCAAATTTTTTACAGACCCGAGCCTGTCACTTTACATAGTTGGTCAGTGGATAGCGCCAGGGTTTGCGCCTTTTTTGATATAGAGGAGTCCTTTCATATACCTTTCCCTTCCTACAGAATTCCATTCACTTATGTTTATAGCCAATACTAAGGTTAATTTGGTATTCAATATAAAAATACTCATTAAAACAAAATAGGAGCAATATATCCTACGTCTCTCTTTTATTCTTCACTTACGTCTTCACTGATGAGAGTTAACTGTTGGTTTGTTCTTCTAGGTTTGATTTTTCGAATTGTAGGTTGAAAAATAAAGATGTTCAGCCTCTCGAAATTTTGTTTTATATATTGTTCTGAGTAATATTTCCTATTAAATCCAGGATGTGCCTTATTATTGATTATATTTAACCCCCCAATAGCTTATATTATATTCTACAAATTATATATGTATTATATATTTGCTTAGATTGTGAAGTATATTTAACTCTCTTCTACAAATTTATTAAGAACATAATGCCTTTATAGAATATAAAAGATGATTATTTCATTATAAATCAATATTTATATGAATGTCAAAATTGTCTAGGCGCGTTCCTCTCCTCTCCCTTTTCAAGGAAATTCTTCAACCTGACATTTTGTCCAATATGCTGAATTCCTTGCAGAAAGCCTCAAACCTCCAAACAGCCAAAATTCTATCAGACATCAAACAATTACATTGGCCGATTTCAACCATTCATCAATATCATCAGGTGAGATATTTTATTCAATTTATCTTTGGCATTGCTCATAAATAGAAAATATAGTTATTGTTTTATTTGAGGTATTCTAAAAAGGTGTGAGATCTTAATATATATGGATGGATTGTTCATATTTTCATAACAAAAGGTATTCACTGCCTTGTTAAGACTTTCTCAGCACCATTTTATACAACTTGTAGTAGAGGTATTTGCCTCAAAAACAACCATATTACTTTGATGAGGCTACCGAAGTCTAAATGTATTTATCAAGCTATTTATCTAATCAAATATTCGACAAACCATTCCTCTAACATATTTATATCTACAGCTAATAAGCCAGTAGCTCTATATTCACAGCATTGGTCACTTTTATAAATAAATAATGAAATATACACAAAGTTTAATATTCCGAAACACCCTTTACCGATTTCTTATAACACACTGTTGACGTTTCAAAGTTTTTTTTTTATCTTTTTTTATACATACGCACATCTGAATAATATACCGCAGAGGCGGCCATCTTGGAGTTTGGATATTAAATTTTTTATATCAAATTTTCAATACAAAGTTGAGTGGAGGCTTAAAAAAGTTTTAAATATCGATTCCAGAAATTCTTTAGTAGCTCCATCTCAACAGGTTAGTGGTCGATTACATAGGTTCCTAGAATTGATAGTACCAACCCAAAATTTCCTGCTCGTGGGCGAAAGTTGTTTTATAAAATAAGGCAGCATTTAGCAGTCCAAGTTGTTAATGCTGCTTAATATTCATGTATACTTTCTGAAGAATATATTTTATTATTTAACTATATTTGTGCTTCGTTTTTCTAATACTTTTTACCTGTGTTTCAGGGACCCAAGAATTCTGTACTGGATAGGAAGGCAACTTTTAAAAATTCATTCACATTTTACTTTTTAATCTAAAATTTTGTGATATTTAATCTGTATATCCATAGTTTAAATTTGGAATTGTCATTACGACTGATATGAGGTTAGGATAGAACGTAAATTTAAAAGGTCTGGTATGGCAATATTGATACATTCTAAAGTGAAGGTTTAACTATTTTTCAGACTCAGTATTTTTATTAACCCGGACTGAGCAGGATGCGGCCTTGGGAGATCTAGTTGCCATCTTATCTATCAATATCACATTGAGAAGATGTGAAGTTTTTCTAGAATATGAGGCATGGTAATGGAAACAGTGTACCAATGTTTCATGTACTCAGAATGGATACAGACTATCAGATTAAAAGTCTGAATGTTTTAAGTATTTGCTTAGTTCCTTCAATTAAAGAGGTGGTCAAATATCTCTTTATGAAAAATGATAAGTAGTAAGAACATACTTTGATTTCCTCAATATCAAACTTAAGTATCATGTATTTTAATAATGAGAGTGAAGCTGATAAATTGTATTCTTGAGTTAGAAGCAGTTATGATATTAAATTTATTTGAGTAGAATTCCTTCCTCAAGGAAGATATTTCAAATCGAGTGATGTAAGAATTAATCAAATAGCTTCTGTAAATTCCATCCTTGTTAAGTGATAAACTGCTATCTCATACCATTTTTCCGTGAACAGTGTCAGTGAATTTTGTTTCATATCAAGGTTTGACGCAACAAAAGGCTATCTTTTATGAAAATTCATATTTGAAAGTATTATGTCAACAATGCATTAAAAATATGGATGAAATGCTTAATACAAAGAAATATTTGAATATAGCTAGTTTATATTGGAAACCCTTGAGATTTAGAATGTTATTTAGATTGAAAATCTAGATTTTTATCCTCAAGTTATAAAACAATATAATATGTAATTTAATTAAAATTCTCTGAAAAATAATTCCATACGTGAAAATAGAGGTTATCAATACTACCCACAAAAACCAATATTATAACGAGCGACACCATGAATAGAGACACGGGTTATAATTTGAATTTTTCACCTCTTCGTTAATGGTCCATTAGAAACTTCCAGCTATATTTTTATCGGACAAATAAATTTAGTACAAGTACAGAAATATTTTAAAACACAAAGGAGAAACGCATAAAACTATTTTCTAAGCATATTAAATACTTTATCCTGAATATGTCAGAAATATGCTGAGAATTGGAATACTAGGAATTTTGAAAGAAATTTTATTTTTTTCCTTGTAGAGAAAAATAAAGGTGATGCAAATATTTGGATTGTTAAGTAATTTTGAGAATTTCTATTTTTAAAGAGGACGCTCAGTTAAAATTACGTTTTATGACGGTATTTGAAGCAATAAATTTAGTATCTATAGAAGCAGTTTCACAAGAAAAAAACAAAAAGTCTCGAGAGGGAAGATTAAAATAAGTATGCTCAACCATTTAATGACACAGCCTTCGAATTCAAATTCTGTTAAATATTTTTACTGATTTATTCGCGGAAAGGATGTTGGGAATTAGGAAAATTGCGATACTCTCTTTACAGAAAGGTCTTAATTTAGAATAGGTACTTTGGTTTTGGAAGTAATGAAATTTCTTTGAATATATTGCAGATATAGATTAATTTTAAATAATCATAGATAAACAGCTAATACATTGCTAATATTTTGTCTTATTCCCAAATTTGAGAAATGTGTGACATATTTAATTCGCACCGAAAATTAAATGAGAATTTGAAATTCAATAGTTTAGATGATTTTCATTTCCAAAGGAAACAAGCAAACATGAAAATAGAAAGAAAGGATTATCGGTCAATTTTTCCTATTATGTATATATTAACCTAACGGAGTATAATAAATTTGCTATAATTTATATGAAACCAAGTGTAGAATTATACAGCAAATCCTTTGAAAAAGCGTATTGAATAAATATTTCAGATATGTTTTTTTTTTCAAATATTAGGAAAAGCAAGCTCAATAGTATAATGATTTTGGAAATTTATCAAATGGAAGTAAACCCTTAAAAAATTGTGAATATGCAGAAGTTAATCAACGGAAAGAAATATAAAGGGGTTATATCATATACTTCTGACTATTATAAAAATTCATATATAAAAAATCAAAGTGCACACACCCATCATATTAATTTCGGATAGATTAAATTATAAAAAATTTGCAATTATTGAGTCAAACATTTATAAATGACAGGGCGATCATCACACACTTCAATTTTATTGACTATACGAATACTTTCATTGAAGAACTTTTGAGAGTAAGACCTAATTGAAATTGGCGAAGAAAAATAGCAAAGAGGATATGTAACTTGAATATAAGAGTATATATAGAAAAAATAAAATTCCAGTAATCAATATATCCGGGAACAAGTTTGAATATTCCACAGATATAAATGAAGAAGGGTATTCAGAACAGCGAAATACTCTTCTAGAAAATTTTAATCTTGAATAAACCTCAGGTCAATATAAAATTCATTTAACTGCAATGATTCTAAGAAGATTCCTTAATGAGAGACACGAATATTCGATTCAAATAATTAGTAAAATATAGAGAAACCATTAACCTGAATTGAATAAGGTGTATTTAATATGCGTGCTTAGTCCTACATATTGAGAAATGCTTGGCAGGTCAAGAATGGCGATATTCATTTTGAAGGATCACCGATGAAAAAACGTAAAAGTTGAAAAAAAATTAATGAACAAAATGTAATAACCTAGTTTAAATTTTCAGATATTACGTAAAGCATTTCATTTCAATATTTAAATTGGGTCCGTTAATATGAACGAAGTATTCTGGTTTTAATATTTTAGAGTTACATTGGCGTAAATAAATAAAATTCAGAAGAGATAGTTGTGGAAATTATTGGATCAACCGTTTAATACTGATAGATTCTCATTAACATTTTGTGATCATGTAATGTAATATTCAATAATTTTAACGGAAAAACATATAGGAGAAAGATGGCGCAATTAACAAGATTAAAAATTGTTAAAGATTATATAACAAAAATAATATGTAGCTATATATTAGCCAAGTATATAAATAGAGAGAATTCAGCTTCATTCAGCACAATCATTCATTACCCAGTTAGCATTTTCCGGTAATAGCAGATGGCACAAATTCTATTCTTTTGACTGGGCTTATAATTGTGAATATATCTATTCACATATCTTCATGATACGAAATTATGTTTATACGACATTAAACTATATATTCTGAAGAGGCATTCACATGTGTAATTTATTTTGCCAAAAATCTGATAATCTCTCATGTTATAGATCTGGTAGCGATAACCACTTTTTAGAAATGAAGATTTCATGATACATACCTTAAAATATGTATTCAGAAATGTTGAGTAAGCACAAACATGGAATGACAATATCTATCCTACAAATGACAATGTTGATTATTCCGGCCATAATTTCCCCAAATTCCTTCTGGAAGCAATTTTGATACAAATATGGACTGTAAAAATATGTAGTAATATAAGTATAGCTCTTAAATATTTTAATTATTTTCACTGATATATGATTCCTTCGATTGATATGCAGATCATTAAATTTAACCAATTGAAAAAAAACTCAGGATTATTCTTAAATTAAAATATATATGCTAAATATATTATATTTTAAAATGGAATCCATCACAAACTCTGGAGTAAGATGAAACGGATATATTTTAGACATCATTTTGAAAAAAAAAAAACGATCATTTTAACGAATAAATGCTAGAAGCATCGTTATCAAGAAAAGTATTAGACAAGACAATATTACAAGACAAAATTCTTCTACCCTGCAAGAACGTTAACAACCATTGATAACAAACAAATTTTACCTATTCGAACTGATTATTGGTCCTATATACATAATAGGCGTTATGGGTATATTGAACTAAAGAAAATAAACACATTTTGTGATGATTTGAAATGCATCATAAGAAAATATGAATACAGGAAGGCACGGAAAATTATTTATTGCAGAAATATTCAAATTTAGCAAGTGGCTTTGAAGATATCTCTTTCTACGAATCTGACATATCTGAATAAGTCAAAATCTTTATATACAGTATCAATGTTATAATATAAAATATGAAAGACTCTATCAATGATATGGATAATGGAATTTAATACATCAATGACCTAATATGAATATTAAAGTTTTCACTAATCACAAGGTTTATATTCGTTCGGTCTAAGTTCTTCGTGTTAAGAAATGATTGGCAAAGCTCATATTAGGTCGAAAAATGCATATTTATTCTCAAATATGAGGCAACCCAAAATGGGGAAAAAACTGGAGATATAAGAATAAAATTCGAAGGGAATTAAGTAATATGTGGAATTAACTATCCTTAAATTTTAGATTTAGATGAAGCCGGTTTAACTTCATTATTTAATCTGAGTCCATCACTATAAAGTATGTTCGTAGAATCTATATCAGAGAAGCAAACTCCCACAATATTGGCAGAGGTGAAATTTTTAAATTTTTCGTTCTGAAAAAGCGCCGCTTTCACAGTTATTATTGAAGTGAATTTTAATAGCGCATTGATAGATCATTATTTTATCTAAGTCCTACATGTTGAGAATTAATTGGCAGAGCTCATTTTAGTTCAATAAATTCATATTCATTTTGAAATATAATGTAATACAAAATGTGTGAAATTAATTATACAAGAATAAATTTTAAAGGAAATTAAGCAACATGTGAAATTACATAGCTATAAATTCTCGATCTGCCATAAAAAAGGTTACTTCAATATTTAAGCCGAGTCCATCATTATGAGGGATGTTGGAAGAGGATAAGATGGGCATCTTCATGAATAAATTCGCCGAGGTAAACATTGTCAAATTTTCAATCAGAAAAAGGGGCTTCTTTTGAAATGAACATTAATAATGCCGTAGAAATTACTATTTACCACAATCAATATCACACATAAAATGTATTTAATAGATAAATATTAGAAAGTGAATGTCTCAAGCCGTTGGAAGATAATGAAGCGAAATATATGGGTAGCGAAAATAAAGTAAATTATAAGGTTTGAGGAATCTGGAAGAAATGACTAAATTTTCTATTTCAAAATCCTGAATGACTAGCCTTAATACAAATTCGTTAACTTAAACATGTTGAACACAAATTCTTGATTTCTTGGTCAAATATTTGGAACGTTAACTGCTTTTTATAAAGAGTTTATTCTTAATATTGATGCGGCTATTCAATAAATCGGAAATATAAGACTACACGCAAATACTAAATGAAAATTTTAAAATATGTCTAATAATACAGTCATAACGTTTCGCTTTCTATCTAATAAAAGGTTCGATACATATATATAAATTCTCTCACTGGGTGATTCCTAGCAAATTAAATCTCTTTTTAAAGAAAGGATACCAGGTGAATGGTTAATAAATAGTTGAATTCTCTGGTTTATCACTGGACACAATGATAATCTGGATGCCATTAAATTATTTACTGCCATCATTTTAAAGGAATGTTTACTTCTAATTTATTCAGAAAACTAATCCTCATTAAAAATCTTCAGTTGGAAAATATAGTTATTTTTTATAAATTATTTAGGAACAGATTGAGGTCATAAGGAGGTCAGAAAAGGAGAAATTTGTTGGGAATAAGCGAATATAGAACTAATTCAATAGCATTCACGAATAATATTGACGTATTATATCTTTTTTAAATAAATATAAACCCGATATTTCCTATTGTTTATAGGAAATGATATAATGAGATATTGATATAATGGTGGAAATCTTATTTTTCTGATATGTGATATCTAAAATAGATTCTTCATCTAAATTCTTTGAAATGAAATATATTGATCCTTCAAAACACATAAAGTATATTCAATGTAATACCTTCGAAATTAAACAGAAATTATTTATACCTATCAAACATATCACATGGAAGAGTATGTGTAATTATATAATTAAATACCATTTATTCAAAAACATTTATAGAATAAATAAATCATGTTTACACCTGAATTTTTCATATTTATTTGGACTGAGGCATTTCCTAATTGGGCAAAACTTTATTTGAGTATAGCTTCGAGTTTAATATACCTTCTTAAATTCTATTCGATAGAAAGTACATATTAACCAGATGCGTATATTTGAAATTTCACTTTTCGATACATATATAAATCAAGTTTTCAAATTTATTGATTGAAATGATTAAATATATTATGTGTTGGATTATTAATATATTCGAGCATGTTTAATTGAATCAGTGTAAGAATCAGGGTTTATTCTTTGGAAATTCTAAAAACTGATAGAATAATGTAGTTGTTAGAATGAAGTTTACATCAGTAAAAATTCCTGCGTGAATGTCGAAAAATATGTATGAACAGGAGATTTGATTTATATTTAAACTAGACAGTTACCCTAAATCGGTTTTGATGATTATGTCCATATATATACGCATATAAACGCATTTTGTTAAGGCGAACTCAAATGTTGAATTTATTTTCATACATTACAAATACAGAATGATGGAATATAAGTTATAAATTTGCAATATGTTGAAATTGTATTTTTCTGTACATATGAAAATTCCGTTTTCAAATGTGATTAATTAAATGAAATTATTATGCATTGGATAATTAATATATCCATGCTTGCTTAACTGAATCAGTGTAAGAATCATAGTTTATTCTTTGAAAATCCTAAAAACTCTCAGAATTAAATAATTGTTAAAATGATATTTACATAAAAAAAATCCTGCGTGAATGTCAACAAATAAGTATGATCAGTAGATTTGATTTAAATCCAAACTAGACAGTTGTCCCAAATAGGGAATGTTGGATATATCCTTTTCACTATAAACGCATTTTATTGAAACTATCTCAGAAGTTGAATTGATCTTCATACATTTCAATTACAGAGTGATGGAATAGAGGTTATACATTTGGAAATAGGATAATTGTAAGAATAAAAGCGATTAAATTGTTCAATTATTAATATAAGTAAAATTTGTATAGCAGTATTATTTTGGGATTCCAAATCTACATAGGACCTATAAAATGAGACCAGATTTTTCAATGACTCAACATTGGAGTTTTGCTACCCTAAATGTAAATTTCATATCCAGACCTGGTAATTTAAGATAGATTTGTCAGTTCAATACCACGATAATATTTCGAAAATTGATATATGCCAAAATGTGGAATCAGATGTAAAAATAAGAGTTGAATAACGATTTGGAAAGAATTTGAAGCATATATGCCCTACTTAAATTATATAATTACTCAACCTGTTTTCTTATCATTTTAACATACGTTATTAGATTTCAAATATTAATTTTCTTTTTTCGAATTCATTCATTCTTTCTTCATTCATTCTCTTTCACAATTATAAAATCAAACTATTAATTATGGATAATTATTCTCACTTTTACATTCATTGGCATACGGTATAGTTTTATGAACAAATTTTAGAGACATCGTCAAGAGCCATATCGCAATATGTCAAATTCTGTTGACCGGGATGAATATGTAACTATAAATAGAGGTTTAAATTATAAAATCAAACTATTAATTATGGATAATTATTCTCACTTTTACAATTATTGGCATACGGAATAGTTTTATGAACAAATTTTAGAGACAGCGTCAAGAACCATATCGCAATATGTCAAATTCTGTAGAACGGAATGAATATGTAACTATAAAGAGAGGTATAAATATGGCCCTGTCAGGACTATTTCATAGCCAATCTTACATACATTTCTCATACTCCTACAAACCAGAATGGATTATCTTTTTAATTTAATATATTCGTGAAAATTTTATTATTTATTGTTATATATATTCATGTTATAATGATTGACCCAATTATATTATTCAAAAAGGCCTATATATGGCTGAAGAAAATTATTTAAAGTATGCATTTTTATGCAATATTTTATTACCCAAATATCCTGATAAGATAGCCTGGATACATCTTTCTAGGCATATGACTGTTAAATCCATTAATTTGATTTTTTGTATTAAATATTTGATAGCAATAACCTCTCCTTAATGATGCGAATTTCTCTCAATAAATTGTATTTATGAAAGTAGGACAGTAACTATATTTTTTTCTAGTTGTTCAATGATCCAAACCCGTTAAATAGATCTAACATGTTTCCGATATTACATAATTAATATGAAATAATAGTATATTAAAAGAAATATTTCAAAACCGGAAAGGATGAAAACTTGAGAGAGTAATTAAAATTAATCTACTATAAAAATGTCACAAAACATCTCCAAATTCAATTTTGTAAGCTGAATTGATGAGCTTTAATTATAGATAACTTCTAATGTGAAGATAAGTAAATAAATTAGGTTAAATTATAGGGAAATAACGATTAAAAAAGGTTAAAATTCTAAATCAAAAATAGATATTATTATAAAACTTTTCCTGAATCTTGACAAACATTACAAACTTATAGACTTGATAAAAATTCAAACTGAATTTTGGCCATATCTATTTATCTTTTCAAATTGGTAAAAAAGGACTATCTTTAGCAGAATTTAAATTCAACGAAATAATTTAGGTAAGATGAAAGAAAGAATATTATATATTACAGCAACATTCTCGAATTGAGGAAAAACCTTTAACGAAATTATTTTGAATAAAATGAGCTAAATAAAATTCATTTTATAAATCAATAAAACAACTTCATATATTGGAATGGAATATCAAAAAATATATAAAAACCAGCTACGATGAAATAATCGTCAAAATTCTTCTTACAGCAGATATTATCCAGCTTGAAGATCAAATATATTGCTGGATATTTGGCCCTATAGTATAAGGGGTGGAGGAGGGTATTTAAGATCATTTGATAAATAATTTGGCTCAATTCTATACTATACAAATCATTTTTGTTATGAATCAATCTCAAAGGCATAACATATTCTCTTATTATACTAAATTGACCAATAGCATATAGAAAACCATTGTTAATATGAAGAAATATGTCAAATTGAATGAATATAACTAGTTTTTTTTTTATTTCTTTTCATTTTCAGAACGTATAGTTTGGGAATATTATACATAAAAAAGAAACAAACACTCTCAGAATGTCTGAATACATGAAGATATTCATATATTACATCTGTAATTGTATAGAAAAGTTCATGAAATTTTGTATCAAATAAATTGATTGTTGGAATCAATATTCTAATGCCCAATCTAAATATTTGAATTTTTACAAAGCACAAGGGTAATTATTTTTTATTCAGGGCTCGTTAAGAGATAGATGTAAAGTCTATATTAGTTAAGGAACGTCAATAATATTTTAAAAATAGAATTAAACCAAAATTTATAAAAAGGAAAAATTCATGAATATAGGAATATACATAATCATAAATTTTCGATCAAACAAAAAGATGGTTACCTCCATTTTAAAGCAGAATTTTCATTATAGAATGTGAATACGTATAGTACTTATCAGATAAATAATGTCATATTTACTATGTGAAATTGAATTTTAGCAAAATTATTAATAAAAATGGTGCGTTGTAATTATTGAATCGAACATTTAAAAACGCGAGTTGATATGATCTGTTGCATCAATTCACTAACAAATAAAACGAATTGATGGGAAAATATTGGAGAGAGGGAAGCTCAGTATTATTCAAATATCCATTTCAGGTCAAAATTATTATTTATGTTGCTATTGTTGAAATTTTATTTACAATCCTCATCTGACAAAATAGACAATCTATTCAGATATTATTTTAATGACTTCTTAAGAATATAGTAACATTTCATCAATGCAAACCCAAAATAAATTATAACTTTTACATCAAAAATTTAGTCCTTATAATTTGTACAGCTTCATAAACAGAATAAGACTAGTATAAACAGCTTCGTTTATTGGAATGTATCAGAAGAAAATGATGAACAACTATAACGATTAAATGATCGTCAAAATTCCTATTATAGAAGTAAATATCCAGCGTGAAGATCAAATATATATAGCTGGATATTTGGCCCTATAGTATAGGGGGTGGAGGAGGGTATTTCATATCATTTAATAAATATTTCGGCACAATCCTATACTATATCAGATCAACAATGTCATATTCAATTTTTAAATTGAATTTTCGCAAAATTATTGATAAAAAGGAGGCCTTGCAAATTTTGAATCGAACATTTCAAAACGCGTGTGAAAATAATCTGTTGAAAATGAATTGTCTTGGTGGGAAAATATTGGAGAGAGAGAGAAGGTCACGATTTTAAATATCCATTTCAGTTCAAAATATTCAAATTAGTTGATGTTATTACATACCTTTTGTTTGCAATCCTCATCAGACAAAATAGACAACCTATTAAAATACTATTTTGATGGTTTCTTCTCAATAAAGATACAGTGCATTAATGCGAAGCCAAAATAAAAATCCAGCTTTTTTTTTAAAAGTTGAGTCCTTTCAATTTACACAGCTTCATAAAGATCATAAGACAAGTATAAACAGCTTCATATATTTAAATGTATTATAATAAAATGATATAAAGACTCCTACGATGAAATATTCGTCAAAGTTCCTATTACAGAAGTAAATATCCAGCTTGAAGATCAAATATATTGCTGGATTTTTGGCCCTATAGTATTGTAACATATTATTTATTAATTTTATTTATGTAACATAGTATTTTTTAATTTTATTATTTTTTATTTAACAGAGTGGACATTTTTATGTTTTATATCTTGCGACTCTGTAAATTCCCCTCTTGGCTTATCTTTTGTTTACCTTTGATAGTTTGTCCTTTCCTGAAATAAATTTTGTTTCCTCCTGAAGTTTTTGTCTTCCCTAATTTTCCACGTGGCAGTATAGGGGGTGGAGGAGGGTATTTCAAATCATTTAATAAATATTTCGGCTCAATCCTATACTATAGAAGTAAGTTTCGTTATGAATCAATCTCAAAAGTATAACATTTATCTTTAATAAATTAAATTGACAAAGAAATATGGCTATTATTATTAATATAATGAAATGTATCAAAATTTGAATAAATATAAATAGTTTCTTCAAGTTTATTGATTAAATATATGCATTTTCATCACATAATTATTAAATTTAGATTTTCTATCAAGAAAATATCATTAAGTGGAATGTATTCTCTTAGTGGTTGTCAAACTCTGTTACGATTAAGTAATCGTCATAAACCATTTACAGAAGTGATTATCCAGTTAGAAAATATAGACAAATATTGCTGAACATAGTAGGTTTGTCTTATATTCAATCTGGATATATGGTCTTATATATAAAAGGTGGAGGTGGGTATTTCATAAAGAAAATTAGACTAGAAATTGTAATGAAAGTATATAATAAATATTATTACCAGTTTCCTCACTTTGTAAATAGGTTTACGTGATGAAAATCCCAAAAGGCGATAAGATCAGAACTGATGATAGGTTCATCAAACAGTCTCCATATATCAGAATATATCTTTTTCATGTAAAATATTGCTATAATATCGCCTTTATATTTAATTAAAGATAGTTTGAAAACATGGATTTTATTCCCCAGTTTTATTCAGGAAGCCTATTTGACTTTTTAATAGAATGCCGATAAAAATATTTCAGTCATCCAGCTTAATTATTGGACATTTAAATAATCATAAATTTATTTCATATTTAAATTGGGTTATTGATGGTAATCTAAAAATCTAGCAGAGTATAAACGTGAACAGGAGTATCGTAATTAAATAAGGAAGAGTTGAATTTTCGGAATATTTCTATCAAAATATTAGGTATTGACAATTAATACGTCAAAATATTCACTAATAAGAGGAATGTGATTCATAACATCAACACTTTCTTTTTTTTTTTTTTTCTATAGGTAAACTCCGTATAATTGTTACAATTGCACAACGAATCACAAGTTTTACGAAGGAGCTTCTTTATTTTGCACAACGAATCACACGTTTTACGAAGGAGCTTCTTTATTACTTTATTACTTTCTTTTGTACACAGTTCTTTTTTTATAGTTTTTTTTTCTCTCTTTCTCATTGGTAACATCATATGACTATTTCATTCACGGCCTAAAATCATTGTATATATATGCTTTGACAATGTGAAGGCATACATGTATGACAGCGTAAGTGTCCCTAGAGAGACATAGCTATTTAAATTTAAATTTAAAAAAATCAATAGTTTACATATATGATATATTTTAAATAATATTTAAAGAGCATTATTTTATTTTGTACCATATATTTTATACAATCCTGTTTTTCTTTTTCAATGATTACATTGAATGCATTTGTTATTTATTTGAATAAGTTTTTATAAAATGATATATGCTTTTTTTCAAATTTATTCATATGAAGTGAGAGACATATTTTGAATTATACTTATTTAAACGCAAAAATATATTTAAATAAACAGAAATTACATGATAAAATTTAATAAATCAACATGTTTCTCTACAGGGAGATAAGTCTTATTTTCCTCACGAATATTCTGATGTACTGGCTATTCTGATAAGTCTGTGTCACAACAAAGATCATCTGCATCGAAGTGGTCAACTATCAACTTGTGACTCGGAAGCAAAATCATCTGAATAGAGATGGTTGATTTTTATTTGAGTCACAAAATCGATCACCTGCATTGAGGTGGTCGTCTTTTACCAATTCTGTGTGGATGAAAAATATTATTATTTTCAATAACAATATTTGATATTGTAACATGCTTTGTATTTATTTATTCATGTGAAATATTAAATTATTCTTTGATTTTTATTCAAAGTTAGGCAGTAGGCAACACTGTACTTACTTTTTCTCTAATTTTGCATATAATTTTTCTCTGTTTATATATTGTGGTTAACCTTGTAATTTAATTAAATGTTAAAACACAAAGCATTGTGACTATCCCTTATTTATAAATAGGAAACGTTACAGATATAGACCTTTAATTGCTCTTAAATATCCGAATCTTCATTTATATTGAAATAAATTTGTATATGAAAACGAAGGGATTCATATGAATATCAATCATAAAGAAGAACTTTCCTCTTCTCCTTTTTCAATAATTACAATCTCTTAAATAATCTTTATCAGTATATATCTTTATTGATAATTCAAAATTTACCACATAGAAAATGATAGCTCTAAAAATATTACCATCAAAACATGTATTTGATAATAAATGTTTTCTGAGATTTCTTCCAGGAATGAATCTATTTGCTCCTTCATAAACAACAAGCGACGTTCCAGCGCTGATTGCCCAGTCCAGTTGAGACCAGCTACCAGGAATAAAATGGAGCGCGTCACCTTTTAGAATGTATTAAATATCTACCTGGTGTTGTAAATAAATTAATATTTAATCTTCATTAAAGCTTCTGTGTCATCAAGTAGTTACGCAAATCCATTTATCTAGTGTAGGTTTACCGATTATAATTTTACATTACATTTTCATTAACAACAAATCGAATATTGTTTTCAATCAAGAATAGTTTTTATTTATATAATACTAGTTAATGTACCCGGTTTCGTCCTATTTTTACCCGAGTAAAAGTTTGCCTAATGAAATCTGTTAAAACGATTCTAGAAAATATCCAATAACTCCTGACACTATGCAGTCAAGATAACTTTATGTTTGATACTCTGCTCCACCTAGCTGTACCCATTTACACCTTGCTGTGTTTGAACAAAAAGGCAATTTTGATACCTCAAACATGATTTATTAATAATAAAATATATACAATACATCAAAATGAAATTTCACAAAAAAATATTCCCTACATATATGTCATTTGAATATAACATATGTACAAAACATAGATATACATAGATATGGTAGAATAAACATGCTTGTTCACCTTTTGTGATATAAAACAATATTGCAAACCAATTTCAATTGAACAATAAATTAGTAATTATCAAATATCATCATGAAATTATTGATATTTGATGATTGATGGTGAATTTTATTTTAGTAGTGCAAGAACCCCAACTCTGATTTAAAAAAAAATCAAAAACCTTCCCGGAAATATACCAATTAATTTCCTAAATTATCACATCGATTTGATGTATCGTTTTTTAATCTATCGAGTAGAGACATACACACATTCATTTATATATATATACTAGCCGACTGGACCCGGCTTCGCCCGGGTATTGTTCGAGTGGGTTTCACTCATGGATGAATAGAGCCCCCAACTGTTTCAAAACTTGTAGTAATGAATTTTGTTTCAGCACAATGGAGATAAACAGCAAATAGCAAAATTGAAAATGCTGGTAAAAGGAATCTGAAATATAAGATCAATTTCACAAACACATCTAATGAATAGAGTGCTGTTTTGGAGGAGTGGTCTAAACTGTTGATTTTTAAAAACCACTACCCGGGATCATCGAATCCAGCTTTGGGCACTTTGTTCTGAAAAAAAAAAATCCCCAATGGCCCCTGATTCTTGAAAAAGTCCAACCCCTCTAGTGAGTGCAAGTAACCAAACTGGGCTTTGCTATCTAAAAAATGAAAAAAAAAAATCTAATGATTAGTGTGAATCAAGGTAAATGGTCCTCTCAACCTGAAAATGTCACTATCTCCACTTCACTCTCGGCTATTCAAGAATAAACAGCCAGATTAAACATTTTTAAGGGCATCTAATCCGGAACTTACATCTCTAAATAGTTAAGCAACTTTTCTAAATGTAATATATCTGCAATACTGAAATACCCGGATTTGGATGAATTTTTATTAGGTTATTGTTGGCAGTTTTAGAGAAGTGTGGGAAATTGGATATTTTAACAAAAGAATGTACTTTTTAAAATGGTAAATAAAAAAAAGGAAATTTGTATCATTTTCTAATAGGCAAGAACAATTTTGAAAATTCCAAAAATGCAAAATCAAATAAAAATAAACGAATTATGTCTGATGTTTCAGTAACAGCATTGTTACCTTATTAAGACAAAATTACTGAATGTATTCAGTACTTTTGTCTGAAGATGGTAACAATGCTGTTATTGAAACCACACATAATTTATTTATTTGGATTTGGTCTTGCTTCCTTGTGATTCTTATCTATATTTCAAAATATACCTCAATTTTTTTAACCTAAAAATATATATTTCCGAGACCTTAAATAAAATAAAATGGCAAATGAGTTATTAATTAACCCTATATGTAGCAGCGTTATGGGTCAGTAACATGTAAAAATAAGGCCAACAATTGAAGTATCTTTTTAAAAATATTAAATTTTGAACGCTAGCTTCACACAGGGCACAAATTTTGCTACCAGCTACATGCGTTCCTTTTTACTATGGTGTGATTTCCACATGATGGATCTGTAGATACATTATAATCTCTCCGGAGCTTAAGGTAGCAAACAGTACTTTCATAATACATAAATATCAATGCCAAAAGCCAGAGTTACGATAGCATGTTGTAGTGTAATGTTGACTTGCAGGATGGAAAAAAGCAATATTATTTCCAAAGACTTTAATTTGAAAAGTATTATGAAACGTTAAAAATAATATCCTAACTTTCAAAAGCTTGAAAAAAAAGCTATCTTGATTTGAATAAATTTAGTCTAAAACAAACATCATATAAAAGTATGCATCAATCGAAATCATTTATTAGCTCTAGCAGTGCTGCATCCAGCGGTAAAAGACTGTAGCTAACGCTTCACGGGTTGGTAATTTTTTTCAATAGTACATTAACTTAAAAACATTCCATGTCTTGCTAACATGAATTTTTAAAAATAATATGCCTAAAAATAATTCAATTCTAAAAATCAAACATGAAGCGTTTATTAAATTAAATGGGTGCGAAATGATGTTCCATTTTTTTTTACTGAATAAAAAAATCAAATGGAAGAAGATTTTTAAAAAAGTATAATTTGCTGAAAAAATCTGCACAACAAATATGAGTAGAACATATTCTGGCTCCCTCATAGGTCATGTAGTATTCTGTGTTTTAAAATATATTATAGATCATCATCATAAACAATAATAAAATACGATGTATAATGTAAACAACGTGTTGATGTAAAAATATAAATATAAAGTGTAATAAACAATTAGTAATAATAATTTCATCTGGTGAGTAATGTTTAATTAAATAATAACTATACAACATAAATTGGCGACGAGAATTTGAAAATATAACTGTAGCCCTAAAAAAACAAGTATGGCAGCCAACTTGACGCCACCTTTACCAATGAATATGAATGCAAGCATTTTTTTGCGGAATATAAGCAATGGATGGAATCCTATGCCATTTTTGAAATAGCATCTGGAATTTCAAAAAAATCGGATGAAATTAAAAGAGCAACTCTATTGCATTGTTTAGGGCCAAATGTACAGCGTATATTTTTCAACTTGCCAGATGAAAAGGAAAATTATGAACAAACTAAAATGGCTTTAGATAAATATTTCACACCTCATAAAAATGTGGTCACTGAGAGATTATAAATTTAGACAAAGAGTCCAGAAAGATGATGAATCGATCGACAACTACCTAATTTCTTTAAGAGAGCTTTCTAAATCTTGTGAATTTGGGAATTTAGAAGCTGATATGATAAGAGACCAAATAATTGAAAAATGTAACAACAAAAAACTTAAAGAAAAATTGTTGCAACAAGAAAATTTGACACTGTCAAAAACCATTGATATTGCTAGAATGTTATAAATTTCTAGAAAAGAAATTAGACTTCTTGAACCTCAAAATGATCAAACACTAAATAGAGTTCAAAATAAACCTAAAAAGCACTATAATGCTAATAATTTCAACAAAGGTAGATTCACTAATCAAGGTACCCCATCATTTTCAGGTGCCTCAAAGCCTAAATGTTATCGCTGTGGATTAGATACACATTCAGCACAAGAATGTGGTGATAAAAAATGACTTGTTCATATTGCAATAAATTAGGACATCTTTTTAGAGCTTGCAGGAACCGCCCAAATCAAAATAATAATAGAAACCACAAAAATTTCAATCAAACTAAAGTTAAGACCATACAAGAAGAAAATAAGACTGAAGTAGGTGAAAGTTCAGATGAATATACCTACTATACAGGTGCTGAAAATAAAGAAAAAGTGCAAATAGATGGTAGTGAAATAAATATGATAATTGATACAGGGAGTGATAGAACTTTCATAAGCTATAATAAGATGCTTGAATTATATGCCCATAAAATTATGCCAAAATTACATGACACCACCCGAACCTTTTTTGCCTATGGTCAAGATAGACCTCTTCCATGTTATGGTTATTTCAATGCTGTGATTTCTTGGAAAGAAAATTCAGTTTCAGAAGAAATTCATGTGATTGATAAAAAAGTTGATCTTTGTTGGGAGGCAAGGCTAGTTTTGAACTAGGTATAATTAAAAGGGTAAATCATGTAAATGAATCAATGTCTACTAATATAGAAACTCTTGTTCAAGAACATGAACATCTTTTCCATGGACTTGGAACTATAAAAGGCTATAGTCATAAAGTGACATTGAAAGACAACTATAGGCCCATTGCCCAGAGATGCCGTCGTATACCTTATCCAATGGTAGAAGCAGTAAATCAAGAGCTTGATAAGATGCTAGAGAATGGAATCATTGAAGAAGTGCATCAAGGTTCTGAATGGGTTTCTAACATAATAGTTGTTCCAAAAAGGGATAGTGAGGAAATTAGACTATGCATAGACCTTCGGGAAGTGAATAAAGCAATATTGAGAGAAAGACATCCAATTCCTACAATTGACAATATGTTACATGCCCTTAAAGGTGCTAAAGTATTTGCAAAGCTGGATGCAAAAAAAGGGTTTTGGCAGGTTGACTTAGACCCTCAATCAAGACCCCTTACAACTTTCATCACGCACACCGTGGTTGTTACAGATTTTGTAAAGTTCCTTTTGGTCTATCAAGTGCTCCAGAGGCATATCAGAAAGGAATGGATTCAATTTTGCTTGATTTGAAAGGTGTAATTTGTTAGTTGGACGATGTCGTAGTTTACGCCAAAGATAGACAAGAACTAGAAGAAAGGCTTAGAAAAGTCTTACAAAGATTTGATAAAGTAGGCATTAGGCTCAACAGGAATAAGTGCAAATTTTCCATGGAAGAATTGGATATTTTAGGTCACATTGTTAGTAGTGAAGGTATTAAACCTGATAATAGGAAAATAGAAGCATTCTTAAATTTTCCAATACCAAAAAATATTGAGATGTTAAGGTCATTCTTAGGAACTTGTGGGTTTTTAAGAAAATTCATACCTAATTTTTCTAAATTGGCAGAACCTCTAAATAATTTGACTAGAAAAAATGTTAGGTGGAATTGGGATTTGAAAACAAATAAAGCATTTCAGGATCTTAAAGAGTCACTAACAAAAGAGCCATGCTTGGCATATTACAACTTGAACTCACCAACTGAATTAATCACAGATGCAAGCCCTATTGGTCTTGGAGCAGTATTAATACAAACACAACAAAATGGCATTAAAAGACCCATTGCATATGCCAGCAGATCCTTAACTGATACTGAAAAAAGATATTCACAAATAGAAAAAGAGACATTGGGATGTGTATGGGCAATTGAACATTTTAACACCTATATTTGGGGAAGGAAATTTGTGTTAAAAACAGATCACAAACCTCTAATCTATATGCTGAATCCTAAAAATGGAGCTGTTTTGCCTCCAAGAATTCAAATATTGAGTTGGAGATTACAACCATATGACTTTGAAATTGAATTCATTCAAGGAAAGCAAAATATTGCAGCTATATTTTCAAGACAACCTCTTTCTAACACAAGTGATGAAAAATGGCTGGAGGACTATGTTCATAAAGTCTTATCCATCACTTCTGAAGAGCTTCAAGCACTGTCTTTGAAAGAGATAAAGGTTTGTACAGAGCAAGATCCTTTGTTTCAAAAACTGAAAGATATGGTTCAAAAGGGATTTTGGCCATATCCTTTGAATGAAAAATTCAAATGTCTTTATAAGTTTAAAGATGAACTCTCAATTTTTGATAATCTTATCTTAAAAGGAAGTAGAATTTTGCTACCTTCAAAACTAATAAAGAGAGTCTTGAGAATTGCACATGAAACACATCAAGGAATGACAAGAACCAAACAACTGTTAAGAGAAAAATATTTTTGGATAAACATGGACTTTGACATTGAAAATATGATTAGAAACTGTCCAATTTGTGTAAGGAATCAACCATTGATAAATGATCAACCATTGCAAATAGTTCCGTTACCATCAAAACCTTGGATGAAACTTGGAATTGACATAGTTGGTCCAATTGGCCATCATTATGTTTTAACAGTGATCGACTACTATTCTTCATATCCTGAAGCAATGATAATAGAAGACATTTCAAGCAAGACAATTATTAAAAAATTGATGGAGATTTTTGCAAGACATGGTTATCCACATGAAGTTGTAACAGATAATGGCTTACAGTTTGTAAGTACATCAATAGAAAGATTTTTAAAAGAATGTGGAATCAGGCACATCAAAGCCTCACCCTATTACCCAAAAAGTAATGGGAAGATAGAAAGATTCCATAGATTTCTAAAGAAACAATTCAATTCAAGTTCTGAAGAAGGGAAAGATTGGAAAGAAGATTTATCCAGAATTTTAATGTCTTACCGAACTACTCCAAACAGATCTACAGGAAAGACTCCAGCATTCCTATTATTTTCAAGAGAAATCAAAACTAAATTAAGCTCACTTGTTAATGATGCAGAAGAAGATGAATCCAACATCAAAGAATTCAATATGGTCTACAAAGAAAAAATGAAAACATATAATGATATAATTCGGAAAGCTAGTCCTCATAATTTTGAAATTGGAAATTTAGTTTATGTGGCAAATCCAAATAATGGAAAACTTGATTCAAATTTCAGATCAGAACATCATGTCATTCTTGAAAACACTTCAATAAATTCTTTTAAATTAGTCAACACTAAAAATGGGAAAATAATTCATAGAAATGCTAAACATTTGAAACATGTTCCTACTCAAGAGACCAATCAAGGCATTTCTGACTTGATTCCAGAAGAGAGCCAGGAAAATCTTAGTTCAGATTCAACAAGAATTGAACACCTCAACTCTTCTGATGTACAAATAACAGATGATAATTCCTCAAACCAAGACAAGGACACTTCTTTAAACCGACCAAGTTCAAGTAGAACAGGGTCTACATTTAACCCAGTTGTTTCAGATAGACTTGATGCCGAGGCTCTTCACCAGTTGCCACCAGAGGTTTCTCCACCCTTGCCGACTACCAAGGAACCCGTGATCACCAGGAGTGGAAGAGTCGTCAAGCCATCATCAAGATATAAAGACATGATTCCTATCATCTAAAGGAAGGAGGGAATGTAGTATTCTGTGTTTTAAAATATATTATAGATCATCATCACAAACAATAATAAAATACGATGTATAATGTAAACAACGTGTTGATGTAAAAATATAAATATAAAGTGTAATAAACAATTAGTAATAATAATTTCATCTGGTGAGTAATGTTTAATTAAATAATAACTATACAACAGGTCAGATTGCTGATTGTATATTTCTTTATTTAAATATGAGTATATTTTCATCTATATATCTAAATACATATATTCAAAAATATGGTTGTACCATATAGATATATATGAGCAGTTATATATTGTGAAGCAGATAAATATAAACCCTACCTAAACAATGAAAGAAAAAAAAATTGAGCCTACCCTTAAAAAAAGCAGTTACTGAAAATGCATAGCTGCTGCTTACAATATAAACGCTATTAGAGAATAAACATATTACATGGAACAAACATATAGTAAAATATATATAGCAAATTATATAGAAAAAACATACCTTTTTTTTCAATAAATATACTTTTTACAAATTCAATAAATTTATACTTACTATAAATATAAGAAAGAAAAAAAAAAATAGAATACTGTTCTAAATCTCAATTTGTCTTAAAATAGGAATATTCATTATGAGAATCAAATAGTAAACCTTTTCTTAAAAAATGTAGATTGTTATAGTTACACTAATCAAAATTAAACAAATCAAATTTGAATCTTCACAAAATAATATGAATAAACTGAGAAATAAATAATATTTCCAATTAATTTAATCTGAAAAATATTATTCAATAACTAATATTACTAAATAACTAAATAAAATCTTACCTTCGGGGAAGGAAAAAAAAAGTTATTCTAAATGAAATTTTTGTACTTTTAGCCTAAATGCTAAACCAAAACCTCAGCTACCTACGCGCGAAATTTCACAATACAGTTTTAATTAACCCAGGTTCCGGGGGCGTATAAATTTGATAACTATCGATTAATATTATTCACAAAGAATTTTAATATATATAATCTTACCTTTCAAAAATATTTATCGTGTGAACAAACTAAAATTCATCGTTTAAACAAACAACGTGTAAAATTATTAGCCAATCAAATCATTTATCGTCGCGACCAGTGCGGCGCCAAGTGGTAAAAGGCTGGAACTAAGGTTTTTTATTTTTACAATTAAAAAAAGAACATTAACCTTTTTAGTTTTTTAAATAGCCTATATTTTAAACGAAATCTTCAGCCACCCACATGCGAAATTTCATAATGATTTATTCTGTAGATTTTGCGCAACGCGATAACAAACATCGATTTTGTATTTCATTTTTATAGATATAAGGATAAAGCAAAGAATACCCAATATTATTATTCTTAAAGCCCATATTTTATTTCCTTCAAACCAATTTAAACACAAATTACCTCCCCCATTGAAATTGCCCTATTCTCTCATCTCCACTCATCATAAGATAATATTCATCACCCGGGCATAAACTGTAGTAATATATGTCAATATATACTAGATACTCAAATGCACGATAATTATTAATCGTATAACAGCTCCAAAATGTAGATAAACATTAACGCCCTAGCTTTGACATCATGTAATAACAAAAATAATGTGTAAATTTAGAATTCATTAACGAAAATTAAATAAATAATTGGAAAATATATTTTTGAAAAGGTTTTATTGATATTCACTAAAAAGAACAAATAAATAGTTTGTTCCCTCCATTGAAAATTAAATGTATATGAGTACAAAAATTGAGCGGTAGGAAACATTCATATATTGAGTGGAAATGTAAAAGAAATCAGAAAAAATAAAACTTGCGGCCGCTTTTATTTCTTCTCATATAAATCTGATTCTTCAATGGCTGGACAGAAATATTAATTTTCCCTCATTTATGAATCTTAATAAAATATTTTTATAAAATACTAATCGAATAATCCGGGCAACGCCCGGGTTTTACCCGATTAAATGTTTTTATTCAAATACTATTCGTTACAATTATAAATTGGCGCCGTGGATGTCACTCTTGTGGAACGTCCCGCTCCAAACTTTGTGTCTGAGAAGCGATATTTTTATAGAAAGATGATATGGCTTTTGTTTTCTGCTCGAATGAATGTTTTTCTGTTAGAATTTTGTTCCTGCGTACAAAAAAATTAACTGGTTTCACCCGTGGTCTCTGCTTCTTGGAATTTTCCCCGAAAACAGCAATTTTACAGCAATATTGTCATCATCATTTTCTGACAAAAAACAACTTTTAATGCCCAGAACCTGTCAATTTCAATTTTTCTTGCCTAAAAATGCGAAAAATATCTCTTCCAGATTTTTTCTCTATTTTTTGTTAAAACACATTCACATGTACATTAGGTCAGCTGATATTACTTCCCATCTTCACCGCTAGAGGCGCTGCTTGCGAGCGAAAAGGCAAATTTGCAACGCAATTTGCAAATAACTCGAAGAATATTCGGGATAGAGACCTGATATTTTCACTGAGTTTTTCCAGATTCTAATATATATACTGTTAATATTTCAGTCAGATTAGTTACGTATTGTGGACGAGTATAGCCGACATAGAAACACACATACATACATACACTGACTTTTATATATATAGGGATATTTTTCATTTATTGAATAGTTTTATCAAAACACTTCCAACTTCAATAAGTTGCGAGTTGTGTTTTCATCAAAATAAATTACTGTGTCATATAATAATATAGACACTGACTGAGAAACAGTGTATCAAAACATGTAAATTCTCTGAATGCAATAATTAATATTCTATAATACAATATATAACGGTTCATTATTGTAGAACGACATTTGAAAATTATCCCGCATGTGTTTCTTTTGAACGAAAAATCGAAATTTATTTTAAGGAGTAATAACGATTATTTCTAACCTTGAGAAGAATTGTGAAGAGAAATGATAAACGGAAAAATAAAGTGTCCAGGGATTTTTACATTTATTATTACTCTTCACAATTCATCCTTTAATAAATTTCTAATTTTCGTTTAAAAGAAACACATGCGAGATAATTTTCAAATGTGGTTTTACATTTAATATTCTGCTAGAAAATTGATTAAATTAAATTTATCAAATTTGAGTAGGAATTATATATTAAGCAGAGGTAATTAAACCAAAAGCCTTGTAGTTTTAAAATTTGTAACTTTAAGATCGTTTTTATTTTACTCAATATTCAATTAGTATATAAATTTTATCTCGGTTTATATACCCAGAATATTTCCCCTTTTATATACTCTATCTATATATATAATTGCCTTATTCTGTCTGAAGCTCACGGATAGAAAGCGCGCCCATTAGCTGCCGGCGAACACGTGTACTCCCTGCCTCCCTGCGGTTACTTTAGGCAACCCTGTAATCAGCAGTGTGTTACATCCACCTGTCTATACAGACCACCCTGTCTATAGCGACCACTCTAGACAACCCTGTTATCAGCTGTGTGATACATCCACCTGTCTATACAGACCACCCTGTATATAGAGGCCATTCTAGATAACCCTGTTATCAGCTGTGTGATACATACACCTGTCTATAGCGGCCACTCTAGATAACCCTGTTATCAGCTGTGTGATACATCCACCTGTCTATACAGACCACCCTGTCCATAGCGGCCACTCTAGGCAACCCTGATATCAGCTGTGTGATACTTCCACCTGTCTATACAGACCACCCTGTCTATAGCGGTCACTTTAGGCAACTCTGTTATCATCAGTGTGTTACATTAACCTGTCTATACAGACCACCCTGTCTATAGCGGTCACTTTAGGCAACCCTGTTATCAGCAGTGTGATACATACACCTGTCTATACAGACCACCCTGTCTATAGCGGCCACTCTAGATAACCCTGTTATCAGATGTGTGATACATACACCTGTCTATACAGACCACCCTGTCTATAGCGACCACCCAAGACAACGTTTTACAAATATATTCGCACTCGGGTAAAACCCGGGCGTTGCCCGGGCCATTCGTCTAGTTATGTATATTCCCTCAATTCTCACTCAAATTGAACACCTAAAAAAAATGCGAGTAACCAAACGGGACTGTGTAAAGAAACATTCGAACTGTTTTTGGGATATGTATAAATATAGACGCTAACTTCCGACCATACCTATGATCTATATTAATAGATTGAAAGTATTACTGTATTATTTGATGTATTACACTGTAGAATCCTGTCGACTCACTGTAACGTCGTGACGATTACCTTTTTGAGATGGGTTGAGTCGTTGATTAATTGATTGAATTGTGGTGGGCGCAGTCGTTTTGCTGAAGTGGCAAGGTGTTCTCACAGGGGAAAATAACGAAGGACACAGGATTTGGATTGAAAAAAAGGCAAGCGATCTAGGGAGAAAGGAGTTGAGGCTAGTTGCGGATTGACTATTAACTATGACTGTTCACATTATTGAGAATTGTACATATCTGATTGGTTGAGAAGATGGGGGTTGGCTCCAAACTGGTCTCAACGGCGGCGAGATCCTAACTTGTTCCTTGGTCGGTCCAGGTGCTAACTGACTAAACTCAGTTCGCGATTTAACACGAAAACTATTCAGGGCTCTCATTGGATGAATTTCCTTGGGTGCTCGATTCCCATTGGTTCCTAGCTAATCCTCCTGGACTCTCATTGGGTCTCTGCTAATTCTTTGTTCTTAGCTTGTTCTGACCTGATACCGGAAATACTAGGTTCTTGAACCCTGTTTTATGAGTTCCTGGATAATAAAATCTGCTAATGACTGCTTCCTCTTTGATGGCCTTTCTCTCTAAAACCTTTCTCCCAGATTTCTAGGCCTTGTTTCTATTAAAATCTTTAGATTGTACATTGCATACATATTGGGGCGGGATTACATCCAGTTATGTACAAATTATGACATATACCTTATGAATTAGTATAAAATTTAACACCTTAACGTTTTAACCCGTTAAATTACATTGAACAGAATCTAAGACGTCAGCTAGTGTCAACAATATCAGTAAATTGGTTCATACCTTTGCAGTTTGACTCGAAAAATCAATCGTTTTCTGGAAATTTTTAATAAAGCGAAAGTGGAAAGAAGATTTATTTTCATATCGTCTGGTATATCTATATCATCGTTCTGCCATCAGGTGATGAATCTCTGTGCCAAAATATCAATGAAACTTTCACCTCAGGACCACAAAAGAAGTAAATCACTCTCTCTTCAAATACTGATCAGACACTCACTCTACTTATATATAAAAGTTTAATCATATTGAGCGCAACATTAAAAATGTGCCTTCTTAGTTGCAATTTTATAGGCCACAATTCAGTAGATGGAAATACCAATTTGAGAATAAGCAGCGAAATACAGATTACATCTATGGATTTTTTTCCGAGAGGATAACAACCTATAAAAATAAAGTTTTCCTTTCCCATTAAAATAGACATAAAAAAAACTAGGCTCCTCCTATTGGCCGTTTTCACTAACTAACAGATTCAGGTCGGTCATAAAGCCACAACACCAGCTTTGACAACTAAGATAGGCCCTGGTTTAGAGATATTGGGCCTCTCCGTACAGGGCGGGTTATGATTTTATGAAATCCACAAAGGATCAAATCTTAACAATTTGCCAATGTTCTGAAACGGTAAAATCTTCCCAATTACATGCGTGGTAAGGACAAAATATTCGAGAGATGAGTTTCTTTCAACACTTTGTTAGGACATCCTATCTTCCCAGACGACATTTTAATCTGGTCTTAATACATAGATGACGTCTTTGCTATAATCAAAATTAACGCCTTTAATGATATACTCAACACATTGAATAATTTCTATCAAGACATAGACTTTACTTCCGAGACTGAAACATGTGACTCTTTGGCATTTTTGGACATACGCATAACAAAAACATGCAATAGATATAATACTGAAGTCTATTATAAACCCACCTTTCACCCAATGTATATAAACTTCTCATTTTCTGACCATTAAGCCATAAAATCAATACGGTAAGAACCTTGTCCAAGAGAATATATACCCACTGTAACACTGAGGAGTCAAAGCAAAAGGAAACAAATAACATAATTTCAAATTTAATGTCCTCTGGTTATCCTAAAAACTTTATTTTAAGGCATTTCCATAACCCATCCCGCACCAAGATATATGACAACTATAAATCCATCTGCACAATACCATATTCCTTGCAAAGCATAAAAATAGCTAGAGAACTAAAGAACTTCGGCATCCGCACTTACTTTTCCAACACCCCTAATATAGGCACTATCTTAAGGAACCCTATTACTAAAGACAACACACCTCGGAACACTCTTCAAAGAAACAATGCTGTTTATTCCATAAAATGCAACGATTGCGACAGTGTTTATGTAGGTGAAACTGGCCGTTACATTAAAGACAGAATACAGGAACACGACAGAAACATCAGACATAACGATCCGAAATCACTTATTGTCCAGCACATATCACAGACAGGACATAGTTTCAACACATTTGATCCAAGATCACATTATTCTAACATACCACATAAACACAAAAGATTGGTTGTCGAGGCCTTGCTATCTCTGAGATATAATAGTATAAACAGACATATTGATGTACCTGAGCCGTATATAAGCTTATTACATAAATAGCCATCGATGTACCCCATGAATTCCCTGTTTTGTCCATTTATTTTAATATCCTTTTAAACTGTTTTACCTTATAAATACTCATAATTTTATCACATTTTCCGTCGAACCGTGGGAACGTCCTTTTGGTCTTATTACGCTTTTATCTTAATACCTTGTAATATTCGTATATTATTCTTCTTAACAAATTTTATTAATTTGCTTATGCCTCGATATTCTTTTTAAACAAAAATCCTAAGTATTACCGATTATTTTAAAAATTTTACAACTAATTCTAATAATACATATGCAGATTTATTCTTCGTGTATATAGTGTATCATTTTTCTTATACATTTGATCCTGTAGAAGGGCCACGCTGTGCCCGAAAGCTTGATGTCCTAATAAAGTGTTGAAAAAAAAAAAAAGGATGTCCTAACAAAGTGTTGAAAGAAACTCATCTCTCGAATATTTTGTCCTTACCACGCAATTTGCCAATGTGTTGAGAGGGTATATTGGCTAGACCATATGTTTAAAATATAGATGGGAAAATTTGCTCGTGGATCTCATGAAATCGCCCTGTACTGACGAGAGCTATTAGGTCGTATCCATGGTCTCTAGGAGGGCACTTACCGGTTTGTCGAGGCTGGATTTGTGGCTTTGTCACCAACCCGGGTCTGTCTGTTTGTGGATACGCCAATAGATGGAGCCTAGTATTGACGTCTAATTTTACGAGAGAGGCGACATACCTTTTATACTATAGGAAAGTATGCCACTAATGTGCCACGCCTATAAGTGTAAAATTGAATAATTTTCCACACACATTCAGTAAGATATAGGACAATTCGATTATGGTGACTGAATTCCTCTTAAAGTCCGGTGACATTTCAGCTTTTCAGCAATTCACTCAAATATCAGCCAGTATATTGAAACGAAACATTGGATTGAAGCACTATACAGAGATGGGTTCAGCGCCTCCAGAAAGGTGATTTTGATATTCATGATGTTCTTCAATTCAACCATTCCATTCTGTATTGAGGTACAATTAAATTTTACCGATTGGATCATTGATCGCATGGAGTGGCATCTCCAACCCATGATCATATATCAAAAATAAAATATTTATAATGAATATATTTTTTAAATGGTCATTTGGTACATATTCCGAATAGGGAGCAATAAATTAACAGCTACATTCAGTTGCACAATCAGAATGTAACTTTTCAATTAATATAGTATCCTGATACAGTTTTCTATGCCGTTTGAATTCCCATTTTAAATAGAGTTGTGAAATAAAAGTAAATGTAGCTAAACAATAAAATAGTCACTTTTATATTTTATCAACTTATATAAAGCAGTATTATTTAAATGATATATTTATTTGAAATGTTAAAAATGTGAAACATAGTACAAAAGTTATATTCAACGGAACCAGGAGGATAAATTAAGAAAAATACATTTCTTAAAATTATTAATCCTTCTTCTTAATATTAAAAAGTATTAGATATGATTTAGGCATCCACATATATACCTTTGTATTCTTAATTATATTGATATATTCAAATAAATATTCGGAAATATCAAATATATGACATTGGAAACCTTAATAACCTTTACATTTTAGAATAGTTTAGACAATATAAATACCCAGATATATATATTTTATTTACATATTTCTTCAATTGTGTATGGGTTCAGATTAGGATTAAGAGGAAGATCTTAGCTTCCAAAATCGGTGTTGTGGCACGTTCTTCAATACCATTACATTCTGTATTGAAGTGACAAATCTAAATGTTTTACCTCAAGGAATTTTAATGGGAGAGGTTCCTTTTTTGGTTCATAAATACCATCTTGCCTCAAAGTTGACTCATCTATAGGAATGTTGATAAAGGTCTACAATTTTAACAATACATTCTTTATAACTCTAAAACAACTTAAGATAAAATGACCCTAAGGATTGCTTCAATTTGAAAGTTAAAATTTGAAATGATTTCAGTCAGTGTTGATATTTCCAGTTAATATATTTCAACTCTTCTCACTCTAGGATCAGAGAGGATAGGTTCAAAATTAAAATATCTAATGATATTACCATTGTTTTGACACAAGAGTTAACTGTTTATATCTCACTCTCTGACAATTTGTGTTATATTTCCTATTTTTTCTTGTCTCATTTTTCTTATAATATTTTCTATGTTCACATATTTGTGTTTCGTGATTTGGGTCTATGTATATTGTATGATAATTATTATGTGCACATCCTCACATGTGCAAATAACGGCTAAAATTTCAATGTCTTAGTGTGGAAATGGATACACGTCTCAGAAACCACTTTCATATTTATTTTAAATTTAATCACTTGTTATTTCGAGTATAGTGTGTTTGGAAATATATATATATAATTTCGTTATTTATATTACTACCTTATGTAGAAATTTTAATGACCAATAGTGTGCATAAAAAGAGATATGATTATACAAGTGTATATTATACATGTGTAATTTCAAATATTCGAAAAAAGGTCCTCATTTTGCTGTTCAAAAATATAATTTATTCACATGTTCACAGAATCTACAATAACTTGGGCTACATACTATTCTTATTTTAGTGGTACATGTCATATGAATATCATATGAATGCTCGCAACTCATTTCGGATAGACCTCTCTTTCATAAAAGACTATCTGGAATATAAATCAATAACATTTGAACTGTAAGAACAATAATTTACCAAGATAAATATTTAAAACAATGTTTGACGAGTAAAAACTATTATCAATAATTCTGTGGCCACTGGACATGCGTCGGACCTGGAGGCTTTTGGGCTCTGCGCTGCCTGGAGTATAAGATTTCCATCTATGCGTCTTTTCTGTGGTGAATCTGTATAAGACTGATGGTCTTAATAAAGAATGTGTGTGTATTATGATTTATTTGCATCAATAAAATTTTAATGCTAACTATACAATTCTAACTATTTTTCAAAACGGTATTCCTATACAGTTCAATCCAAATTTCATTGTAGATCAATTTTCCACATCGGACAGAAAATATCAGCACTACTTATACAAATAAAAGAGGTCTATTAGAAACACCAAATTGTTCCTGCGGAGAAACTGAACAAACTGCTCTTCACCTTATCTACCACTGTCTAAACTTTACAGGAGTAAGACATCGATTGTTCCCAGGTATAAATAATTTATATCTTTTATATCTCAAACATTTTGTCTATATGTGTGAATTTCATAAACTCTGTAGATTAATAATATAATAATGTAAATATTCAATCCGAAGTTCTAATTTGTTTTTTATTTTGTTTGTTATCTCTCTGATAGGCGCAAATACTTCAATATCCCGCTTTATTAATTGATAATATAAATATATACAAGTACTTGTTTATATAAATGAAATAAATATTCTCTTGTATATACATATATTGGACATAAGAAAATAATACTCTATATATTAAAAAATAAAGTTATATAAGGCAACTCCCATTGCAGTTAAGAACATTATTCGGTGTGTTTTATTTTATAAGAAAAACTATGTTTAATAGTTTTATTAGTTAAATATCCCCATGTATATGCCTCTACTCAGACTATTATGATAATACCTTAACCATCATGTTCAATATACAAAATGTATGTGTGTAAATATCAAATCCAAATGATCTCAAATTGAAAAAATGTGAAAATGAAATTTTGTCTCAGAAGAGTAAATAGGAATCCTTATGATTGTGTGTCGAAATGTAATATCAAAACAAATCAATATTTGCTCATTTCATTACACGTCAGCGCAGATATAATTTATTATTCAAGGAGGTAATTCCTAGATTCCCACGTAAACCACAGTTGGTAAGACCATAAAATTAGGTTATAAACTGTACTTTTTAGACGTATCTTGCAAGAAACATGTGCGCCATGTATTACTATTACACCCAGCTGTACAGATACGTATAAAAGGTAAAGTGAAGAGAGTATGGCCTGATTGATCAAGATGCAAGCCGCCATATTGATTCCATTGATTTTTCTGCTACTGGTGGGACCATCAATGCAGGTGAGAGACTGGTGTTATCTTGAAAACTCATTCAAAATATTGATATCGTAACTACTATATTAATCATTAATTTAAGATCTATCAATCATTCAATTTACAATTAGGTAGTTTAGCATCTACGATATCTATTCTTAACTAACTTCTTCTTCTTGTGAATAATTAATTCTGAGATTTGATATAAATTGATGTTATCCATTCGGTTCTGGTGCCATCTCTGACTCTACCGTCCCACTTACTTTACCGTTTCACTCTGAAGGAGAACATAAGATAAAGAGTCGATACTTGCTCATCCTTCCAACCGATCTGTACAATTGTGGAATTGTGTATTTAGAGAATTAATAGAGATATTTCTGTTAGAGATTTAGGTATTTTCTTTCTTGTGTATATCAATGTCTCTCTCTCTAAAAGTTATATTGATATATTATTTTATTTAAAATTATATTTCATAGATTCAAATACTCTGCTAAATCGACCGCCAGAGGTCACGCTTCCTCTATAAAAACTCATTGTTGTTGTTTTTTCCGATGGCCTGCTCAAATATTTTGTACATTGTGTAAATAAGTTTTTCATTTTTTTAGATTCTTACGCCTTAAGCCAGGTATTACTTTCATGTTTTTCATATATCCCCTAAGCTCAATTAAAGCTATTTATAATCTTATTATTTTATTTTTATAACATATATATATTCCTCTTAATTATAATTAGCATGTTTGATTCAAAAACTAATTTTCCATAAATTTTGGTAAAATGAAGTGAACATCTCTTGTGCAATTTAAAGTTTATGATTGTTTACACATTATGTTGTAATAAATATAAATTAGTTTTGGTCTTACATACCCGTTTCTTTTTTTTTTTTTCAAAAAGCCTCTGAGACCAGCTACAGATAGCACCATTCACACGAGGACAAGAAGTATAAGTTGCGTACGTAGATATATTTCTTGATTTATCAAGATAGAGTAATCGGCCAATATTCAGAAATAAGCAATAATCAACAATACCTTTTGTGAGAAACAGTCAATGTTTTAATTTAGATTGTTGAAGAGCGATTATCGCTTGAAAGTTTTCATTTTGAAATAAAGAGAAATTCATTGTGAGATAATATTTGAAGTTTTCAAATCAAAATTATTCATTTATAATTATCTCAAAAAGGCCAGATCCACAGCAACATTCAGTCCAAGATAAAGAGATGTTTTTTAATGCAATCACCTGATCCTATTCTAGTTCAATTTCATCTTTATTCAAAGTTTAGTAGTCTGAAGAGATGTTTGTTCAAAATTATTGTTATATTATTTTTATTTAACACATCTAAAATTATAAAATGAAGAAGAGAGATATGTAAAATCAGTGATGAAATCACCATGTTTTTTGTCCATACAAGGCTGCTTTGCCTATATATTTATCCAGCTTTTTAATGGATTAATTTTAACTTATTGATATATTGGAAAATATTAGGAATATAATAATAACATTACTGTTAGGAAATTCGTATACATTTCCAAATATATAAACGGAACTGCACTCTACAATATTCAAATTGTTTGTTAAATGAACTTCTTAAAATCGTTGGAAGAGTTCACCACTGATGAAGCAAGTCCTCCCATTTTCTTATATCTCCCATATCTCAAAATACATTAAAGTGTAATCGAAGAATTAAAATATAGTTTCAATCAGCTTTATAGATGTTAATGGCACGCAGAGATATTATATTTAAGTGCATATAAGAACTCAAAAAGAACAAATTTCTCAATAAAGTTATTTTTAGAATTTTTGGGCACTTCCAAAAGAACTTTAATATCTTATTGAAAAGTTTCAGTTATTTCATAGATAAATACATTTTGAAGTTTTAAAATTAATTTATGTTTCTTTTCCTGCGTCAAGTTCCTTGTGGAATTTAATTTTTCTTATGTTGATTAATGTTAAAGAATGCTATGAAACATTTGCCTTTCCAGGTGTCAACAATAAATTTATT
>CP092869.1:64991392-65093385 GCA_030710605.1 Cordylochernes scorpioides
GCAATACTTGGTTGAGGTTATAAATTCCTATTGAGTGGCCATCTAGAATCTTTGGTATTCAAAAGTCAAACAGATAAAGAGGAGATGATCTAATGTTTATTTTCATTCTAGAACTGGGGAATATTGGATTCAATATTTTAGTGTAGAATGCTTGTGTGTAGCCATGGCAAATTACCATTGTTACTATGTGCCCTCATATTAGATTCTTGCTAAACTGGAGATCTAAATATTAGGCTATATATACATCTCTTCTCAGATTTATGGTTGAGTAATACGTAATGTATAGATCTATTCTCAGATTCTTTGTCAACCGAGTTCTTTTATTGCGTGCTATGTTTTATTGTAAAGTGAGAATGTGAAGGAATACCCTGTTACGTTTTTAACATCGTAGTGGTACATTAGAGGTAAAATGTAGGTTACAGATGATTTTTACATGAAGCTGAGTTTTGTGGGGGCCGGAGACTGTATATGGTAGAAAGAGAAAATTGGTGGCTGACAACAAATTTGAAGTTTCCATGTGAGAAATCTGGATAATTTATTTGCTTGAAGAATAACCATGAGTTCTGCTTGTAAAGAGTTAAACAATGTTCAGGTTGATAATTGTACAAATTTCAGGGGCTTCATGTTCTCTGGAAGTATATTAAAAATTGATTACAATATTTTCTGACCGACAAACATGGAAGCAATTCAAATAAGAGATTTCCAAAAAAAGCCAGTTTTACTGAGAACGTAGACCTTAAATATCCACAAGTTTGATCGCTGCAGATTGGAAATTTCCTCGTACGAGGTGGAAAGTAACACAAACAAATCCATTACAACTCTAATGTGCATATTTTATTTATTTTGAGGAACCTAAATTTATTGAATTATATTGAGATTTACAGACATACAATGAATTATTGTTGAAAAAATATTGGTACACATATAGTTTATATATTAATATTAATCAATTGATTAATTATTAAAAAGTAACAAAGGATTTAGAAAGGGATACTACAGAGGGTGTTCACACTTATAGGAAACAAGTTTTATTATAAAATATTGAAAATTAACACCATATTTGAAATTTTTCAAATGTTCTATTTGAAAGCCCTTTTGTTTATTTACAGAACACACCTGATTTTACACGATAGCAGACACCTTTTGATCATGGTCATACTCAAAAGATCCCATTCCTTCTTTACCACTGTCCAGAGACCTTCAATTGTCCTAGGGTGTCTCTTTCCAAGTGCTCTTTTAAGGCATCCAAAAATGAAAAAATCCATCGGGGCTAAATCAGGGGATTTTACAGGGGTTCTGTTTTTTGGAATAATGTTTATTCCGGTTCTTTACCATAGATCTTCCAAATAAGCTTGGGTTGAAGATGAGGTATGACCTGTGGCGTTATCATGGTGAAACCAGACTTTGTTGCTCTGTTTTCCATGAATAGAGGGAATATCATTTAAAAATATTGGTTCTAAAATGTTGTTTTGATAGTACTCCGAGTTTATTTTGGCATTTCTTTCAACTTTTCTTATTTTTAATTTTCCTTCATATGATATACCGCATGCCACCATAAATACTTTGGGGTAACTTTCGATACATTCCTTCAACCAAATTGGCCTAGATTTTCCCACCCTTTTTTGATAGAATATAGCTATTTTTCTGTCGCAATCGGTTAAATATGCCCATGCTTCGTCATATGTAACAATAAATTTCCATCTATCAGCAGCCAAGAAATTTTCATAAAAATATCTGCTAATAGTGTGTCGCTGACGAATATGGCTCTGAAACAATTTGTGAACCGCATGTTTTTTTGTAGCTTTTAGGCCTAAATCTTTATTAATTATTTTATTTATTGTTGACACTGATGTTCCTAGTAATTTGGCTATATCTCTTTGTGGCATAGGATTTTATTTTGTAATATATTTTTCACTTTTTTGACAGTTGCAGGAGTTCTCACAGATATAGGGTGATAATATTTTGTCCATTTCTCCGTAGGTGCTTTGAATAAAAACTTGATATTTTTGTCGTGAGTAATATTATAAATACCTTCTTCAGAAATGTTGATATAATCTTGTTTGCATATTTTAATTATGTCCAAATAGGTATGATTCGCTCTGGAAAGTGGTAAAGGAAGAATGGGATCTTTTGAGTATGACCATGATCAGAAAGTGTCTGCTATCGTGGAAATTCAGGGGCCGTTCTGTAAATAAACAAAAAGGCTTTCAAATAGATCAATTAAAATATTTCAAATATGGTGTTAATTTTTAATATTTTATAATAAAACTTGTTTCCTATAAGTGTGAACACCCTCTGTATTTGAAACGGTGTCATGAAATGTGAGGTGTTATATTATCACATAAATATATATATAATGAATATAAATATATGCATGTGATGATATTGGGTTCTGAAAACTGAATTATAACATGTTTTAATATACACTGGTGTCCAAAAAATAAGACACTTAACCAATATTGAAATTTCTCAAAAGCTAATTTATTAACAAATATAAAATTTAGTATACAAATAGTTTAAACTATGGAGAATTTGACTAGCCATATGAAAAATATATATATTTGAAATTATGAAATATGCAAATTATTACCAACATACCCAAAGCTAAGGTTCCAGATCTTAAAGAAATAAGATATCAATAGGGAGTATGAACACCTCTAACAGCTATCAAGGTCTCACAGCGAGCCCTCATACTGTTTACCAGGCTTTGGAGGAGGTCCAGGGGTAGTAAACCCCACTCCTCCAATAGAGCATTTCTTAGCTCAACGAGGGTTCTGGGAGAGGGGTACGAGATCCAATACGCCTCCCTAGAGCATCCCACACATGCTCTATTGGATTCAGGTCCGGAGATCTGGCTGGCCAATCCATCCTTCGAATATTCTCACTCTGGAGATATTCATTGACTAGCCTATCCCTATGCGGCCGAGCATTATCGTCCATAAAAATTAAATTGTGACCAATTTGATCTCTATAAGGTCTTAGATAGGGCTCAAGGATCTCGTCCCTGTACCTTTGGGCAGTTAAAGTGCCCCCAGAAAAAATGTGGAGGGGTGTGCGTCTGCTAGAACTGATGCCAGCCCAGACTAAGAGACTGCCCCCTCTAAAACTGTCTATTTCCCTGATGTTACTGGGATGATAGCGGGTTCCAGGCTCCCTCCAGATGAAAACTCGTCGAGAATCTGTGTTTAAACTAAATCTTGACTCGTCGCTGAAGAGAACATTGGCCCACTGATCATGAGTCCAGGCGTGATGTTCCAAGCACCAATTCAAGCGGGCTCTCCTGTGAGCAGAGGTTAAAGGGATACAGACCATTGGTCGTCTTGCATAAAGAGCACCTTCGTGAAGCCTTCGGTAAACAGTTTGTCTTGAAATTCTCGTTCCAGTAGTACTTGAGAGTTCATTAGAGAGTTGAATAGCTGTCATCTCCCTATGGCGCTTGGCAGTTACGACCAGATAACGGTCTTCAGAGGTAACTGTTTTTATTTTTTCTACTAGAACCTTCTTTTCTTTTGATGGTTCCTGTCTCAATGAACTGTTTCCATATTTTTCTGACCACAGATTTATTCACATTTAGCCATTTTGCTACTTCAACTTATGATTGTCCTGCCTCCATTCTTCCAACAGCTCTCCATTTTAAATCATCTGCTAAATTTTTCGTAAACTCATAATTAACTAAGGATTAAATAAAATTATAATTGGACAATTCTTAGATGGGGTAAACGACACGCCAAATAGCACACCTATAAAGACAAGCAAAAAATTGCATATTTTCAATTTTACCGAATCGAATGGTTGCGATAAATAAATTTTACGACTTAAAATACCTAATTAAATTACCTTTTAGCTTTTAGCGTTGTATATTTTAAAACATATCGTTAAAAAACAAAAGTTTCTTATTTTTTGGACACCAGTGTATTTATTGACTTTTGGCAATTTTTGCCTATAATTCTAAAATGGTTTAACATTTTACCTGGAACTGAGTATTTGGAATTCTGAACCAATTGAGGTCTTGAACAATTTCTGAAATATTCAATTCCTAATCATGCAACACATAAGAATTTGAAATAATAATAGAAATTGGTTCATTCCAGGCCACTCCACCATCCTAGATTTATTAAAAATTGTACATTTGCATTGTTCATTGGACTTTTTGTTGAGTAAATGTTCATAATTTCATAAATCTATGTAGTCTAGAAGCCTAATAAAAGTAAATATAAAAATTTAAAGGCAATTTGGAAATGACACAATGACAACCTTCAAACAAGTGTACAAAATATTGAATTCCTACTTGCTTTAGAAGTATGTTAAAAGTTGATTACAAGATTTGTGGACAGACAGACATTGAAGCAAGTTAAATAAATTATTTCAAATAACCTTTATCAGAATAATTTATGAATGATACTATAAAAAGAAATTCGATTTCAAAAGGTACAAATATAATAACAAATATCAAATATTGTCAAAATAAAAAAAAATAATGATAAAAAAATCTAAGAAAACATATTTCCTACCAAATTTTTTACAGACCCGAGCCTGTCACTTTACATAGTTGGTTAGTGGATAGCGCCAGGGTTTGCGCCTTTTTTGATATAGAGGAGTCCTTTCTTATACCTTTCCCTTCCTACAGAATTCCAATCACTTATGTTTATAGCCAATACTAAGGTTAATTTGGTATTCAATATAAAAATACTCACAAAATAAGCGCAATATATCCTATGTCTCTATTTTATTCTTCACTCACGGCTTCACTGATGAGAGTGAACTGTTGGTTTGTTCTTCTAGGTTTGATTTTTCGAATTGTAGGTTGAAAAATAAAGATGTTCAGCCTCTCGAAATTTTGTTCTCTATATTGTTCTGAATAAAATTTCCTATTAAATCCAGGATGTGCCTTATTATTGATTATATTTAACCCCAATAGCTTATATTATATTCTACAAATTATATATGTATTATATCTTTGCTTAGATTGTGAAGTATATTTAACTCTCTTCTACAATATTTTTATGAACATAATGTCTTTATAGAATATAAAAGATGATTATTTCATCATAAATCAATATTTATATGAATGTCAAAATTGTCTAGGCGTGTTCCTCTCCTCTCCCTTTCCAAGGAAATTCTTCAACCTGACATTTTGTCCAATATGCTGAATTCCTTGCGGAGAGCCTCAAACCTCCAAACAGCCAAAATTCTATCAGACATCAAACAATTACATTGGCCGATTTCAACCATTCAACAATAGCATCAGGTGAGATAATTTATTCAATTTATCTTTGGCATTGCTCATAAATGGAAAATATAGTTATTGTTTGAATTAAGGTATTCTAAAAAAAAGGTGTGAGATCTTAATATCTATGGATGGATTGTTCATATTTTCATAACAAAAGGTATTCACTGCCTTGTTAAGACTTTCTCAGCACCATTTTATACAACTTTTAGTAGAGGTAGTTGCATCAAAAACAACCATGTTACTTTGATGAGGCTACCGAAGTCTAAAGGTATTTATCAAGCTGTTTATTGATTCAAATATTCGACAAACCCATTCACTAACATATTTATATCTACAGCTAATAAGCCAGTAGCTCTATATTCACAGCATTGGTGATATTTAGAAATAATTCATGAGATATACACACATTTTAATATTCCGAAAAACCCTATACCGATTTCCTATAACACAATGTTGACGCTTCAAAGTTTTTTAAAATCTTTTTTATGCCTACGCACATCTGAATAATATACCGCAGAGGTGGCCATTTTGGAGCCTTGGATATTTGAATTTATATATCAAAATTTCAAAAAAGTTGAGTGGAGCCTTAATAAAGGTTTTGAATATCTATTTCATATAAATTCTTTAGTAGCTCCATCTCGACAGGAAAATGGTCGATTACATAGGTTACTAGAATTGATAGTACCAACCCAAAATTTTCTGCTCGTGGGCGAAAGTTGTTTTATAAAATAAGGCAGCATTTAGCAATCCAAGTTGTTAATGCTGCTCAATATTAATGTATATTTTCCGATGAATATATTTTATTATTTAACTATATTTGTGCTTCCTTTTTCTAACACTTTCTACTTGTGTTTCAGGGACCAAGAATTCTGCACTGGATAGGAAGGCAACTTTTAAAAATTCATTCACATTTTACATTTTAATCTAAAATTTTGTGATATTTCATCTGTATATCCATAGTTTAAATTTGGAATTGTCATTACGACTGATATGAGGTTAGGATAGAACGTAAATTCAAAAAGTCTGGTATGGCAATATTGATACATTCTAAAGTGAAGATTTAACTATTTTTCAGTCTCAGTATTTTTATTAAACTGAACTGAGCAGGATGCGGCCTTGGGAGATCTAGTTGCCATCTTATCTATCAATATCACATTGAGAAGATGTGAAGTTTTCTAGGATATGAGGCATGATAATGGAAACAGTGTACCAATGTTTCATGTACTCTGTCTGGATGCAGACTATAAGATGACAAGTCTGAATGCTTTAAGTATTGGCTGAGTTCCTTCTATTAAAGAGGTGGCCAAATATCTCTTTATGAAAAATGATAAGTAGTAAGAACATACTTTGATTTCCTCAATATCAAACTTAAGTATGATGTAATTTGATAACGACAGAGTGAAGCTGATAAATTGGATTCTAGGTTCAGAAGCATTCAGGATATTGAATTTATTCCGTTAAATTAATAAAATGGTTGTCGATTAACCGTTAGATATCTGATATATATATAAATCTGAATATAGTTTCATTTTGGAAATTCAAACTTATACGTATATTCGGCTTGACAACAAATGAATTCATATACCTATCCTATATATTTTGACTTTGAATAAAATAATATCTCCTTCTAATGTGGAAAATTTCACTAAATTGAATACTGTTTTATAGAAATAATTGTACCATTAGAAGATCAATATGCTAAGTATATTATAGAATATAATAAAATTCAAATATATATACATATAATCGAGAAATAATATCTATATAATACCCTTTTCCAGACTTACTAGCAAATCGAACTAACTTGCAAGTTTAAGATATATTCTTAAATTCACATTTTAAGAGGAATATTTTAACACTGCATCAAGAATATGAAAGAAATATTTACTACAGAGAGATATTTGAATATGACTGGTCTTTATTGGGAAACCTTGAGAAATAGGATATTCTATCTAGATTTTGAACCTGGAATTATTGAATAATATAATATATAATTTATTGAAAATTATCTGAATAATAATTCCATACGTGAAAATGGAGGTTCTCAATACTACCCACACAAAACAATATTATAATGAGTGACACCGTGGAAATTTGTCACCTCTTCGGTCATGGTCCATTTGATACTTCCAACTATATTTTTATTGGACAATTAAATTTAGTACAAGGACAGAAGATATTTTAAAACAAAATTAGAATCTCATAAAACTATTTTGTAAGCATATTTAATGCTTTATCCTGAAATTGTCATAAATATGCTGATAATTGGAATACTGAAGATTTTGAAGGAAAATTTCTTTTTTTTTTTTTTTGTAGAGAAAAATAAAGGTGATGCAAGTATTTGGATTGTAAAGTATTTTCGAAATATTTTCATTTTTAAAGAGGTAGTTCAATTAAATTTACGTTTTATGACGGTTTTGTAAGCAATAAATTCCATATTTATAAAAGCAGTTCCACATAAATATGCCAAATAGTCTCAAGATATGGGAATAAAATAAGTATGCTCAACCATTTAATGACACAGCCTTTGATTTCAAATTCGTTTAAATATTTGTGCTCATTTATCCGCGGAAAGGATGTTGAATATTATAAAAATGCATATGTCCAAAATCAAAGGGCACACACCCATCATATTCATTTCGAATATATTAAATTATAAAAACTTTGCCATTATTGAGTCAGACATTTATAAATAACAGGGCGATCATCACACACTTCAATTTTATTGACTATACGAATGCTTTCATTGAAGAACTTTTAGAGGGTAAGACTTAATTGAAATTGGCGAATAAAAATAGCAAAGACGATATGTAACTTGAATATAAGAGTATTTATAAAGAAAAACAAATTCCAGTTATCTATGTATCCGGGAGCAAATTTGAATATTCCACAGATATAAATGAAGAAGGGTTCTCAGAACAGCGAAATAATCTTCTAGAAAATTTTAATCTTGAATAAACCTCAGGTCAATATAAAATTCATTTAACTGCAAAGATTCTAAGAAAATTCCATAATGACTCGATTAAAATAATTTGTAAAATGAGAGAGAAACCATAAATCTGAATTTAAATAAGGTTTATTTAATATGCGTGCTACGCAAACTACATGTTGAGAAAGGCTTAGCAGGTCAAGAATAGCGGTAGTCATTTTGAAGGATCACCGATGAAATAACATAAAAGTTTAAAATAATTAATGAGCAAAGTGTAATAACCTAGTTTAAATTTTCATATATTACGTTAAACATTTCATTTCAATATTTAAATTGTGTCCGTTAATATAAACGAAGTATTCTAGTTTTAACAATACATTTCGTGCATTCATATTTCAGAGTTTAATTGGCGTAAATATAAAATTCAGGAGAAGTAGTTGTGTGAATTATCAGATCAACCGTTTAATACTGATTAATAAATCATCCTTTATGATCATTTGATGGAATATTCAATAATTTTGACGGAGAAACATATAAGTGAAAGATTTCGCGGAAAACAAGCTTGAAATTTGTTTTGAATGATATAACAAATGAATAAGTAACAATATATTAATCAAGTATATAAATAGAGAAAATTCGGTTCCATTCAGCACAATCATTCATTACCCAGTTAGCACCGGTAATTGCAGATAGCACAAATTCTATTCATATGACTGAGCTTATAATTGTGGAAATGCCTGTTCAAATATCTTCATGATACGATAATATCATTAAATTATATTTTCTGGAGAGGCATTCACATGTGTAAATCCTTCTGCCAAAAATTCTGATGATCTATCATGTTAGAGATCTCGCAGCGATAACCTCTTTTTTATAAATGAAGATTTTATACATACCTTACATACCTTAATAAAATGAATTTAAAAAGGTTGAGTAAGCCCAAACACGGAATGACATATTTTATCCTACAAATGACAATGTTGATTATCCCGGCCATAATATTCCCAAATTCCTTCTGATAGCAAGCTTGATACAAAAATGGACTGTATAAATTATGAAATAATATAAGTATAGCTCTTGAATATATAAATTATTCTCTTTAATATATGATTCATTTGATTAATATGCAGATCATTTAAATTAACCAACTGAAAAAAAAGGATTATCCTTGATTATAAAGATATGTGCTCGAATATATTTTAAAATGAAATTCACCACTAACTCTGAAGTAGAGCAAAGGGAAATATTTTAGAAATCATCTCGAGTAAATAACGATTCTTTTGAAGAAGAAATGCTAATATCATTGTTAAACAGATCCAAAGAATTATCAAGACAAAATTTTTCTACCCAGCAAGAACGATAACAACCATTGATAACCCACAAAATTTACCTATTCAAACTGATTATTGGTCCTATATACATAATAGGCGGTATGGGTATATTGACCTAATAAAAAAACACATTTTGATTATTTGAAATGCATCATAAGAAAATATGAAAATAGGAAGGCATTGAAAATTATTTATTGCGGAAATATTCAAATTTAGCAAGTGGCTTTGAAGATATCTCTTTCTACGACTCTGACATATCTGAATAAGTCAAAATCTTTTTATACAGTATCATTGTTATAATATAAAATAGGTAAGACTCTATCAATGATATAGATAATGGAATTTAATACATCAATGACCTAATATGAATATTAAAGTTTTCACTAATCACAAGGTTTATATTCGTTAGGTCTAAGTTCTTCGTGTTAAGAAATGATTGGCAGAGCTCATATTAGGTCGAAAAATGCATATTTATTCTTAAATATAAGGCAACCCAAAAACTGGAAAAAACTGGAGATATGAGAATAAAATTCGAAGGAAATTAAGTAATATGTGGAATTAACAATCCTTAAATTTTAGATTTAGATGAAGCCGGTTTAACTTCATTATTTAATCTGGGTCCATCACTATAAAGTATGTTCGTAGAATCTATATCAGAGAAGCAAACTCCCACAATATTGGCAGAGGTGAAATTTTTCGTTCTGAAAAAGCGCCGCTTTCACAGTTATTATTGAAGTGAATTTTAATAGCGCATTGATAGATCGTTATTTTATTCAAGTCCTACATGTTGAGAATTAATTGGCAGAGCTCATTTTAGTTCAATAAATTCATATTCATTTTGAAATATAGTGTAATACAAAATGTGTGAAATTAATTATACAAGAATAAATTTTAAAGGAAATTAAGCAACATGTGAAATTACATAGCTATAAATTCTCGATCTGCCATAAAAAAGGTTACTTCAATATTTAAGCCGAGTCCATTATGAGGGATGTTGGAAGAGTATAAGATGGGCATCTTCATGAATAAATTCGCCGAGGTAAACATTGTCAAATTTTCAATCAGAAAAAGGGGCTTCTTTTGAAATGAACATTAATAATGCCGTAGAAATTACTATTTACCACAATCAATACCACACATAAAATGTATTTCATAGATAAATATTAGAAAGTGAATGTCTCAAGCCGTTGGAAGATAATGAAGCGAAATATATGGGTAGCGAAAATAAAGTAAATTATAAGGTTAGAGGAATCTGGAAGAAATGACTAAATTTTCTATTTCAAAATCCTGAATGACTAGCCTTAATACAAATTCGTTAACTTAAACATGTTGAATACAAATTCTTGATTTCTTGGTCAAATATTTGGAACGTTAACTGCTTTTTATAAAGAGTTTATTCTTAATATTGATGCGGCTATTCAATAAATCGGAAATATAAGACTACACGCAAATACTAAATGAAAATTTTATAAGATGTCTAATAATACAGTCATAACGTTTCGCTTTCTATCTAATAAAAGGTTCGATACATATATATAAATTCTCTCACTGGGTGATTCCTAGCAAATTAAATCTCTTTTTAAAGAAAGGATACCAGGTGAATGGTTAATAAATAGTTGAATTCTCTGGTTCACCACTGGACACAATGATAATCTGGATGCCATTAAATTATGTACTGCCATCATTTTAAAGGAATGTTTACTTCTAATTTATTTCGGAGAACTAATCCTCATTAAAAATCTTCAGTTGGAAAATATAGTTATTTTTTATAAATTATTTAGGAACAGATTGAGGTCATAGAACAATGCTATATCAGAAAAGGAGAAATTTGTTGGGAATAAGCGAATATAGAACTAATTCAATAGCATTCACGAATAATATTGACGTATTATATCATTTTTAAATAAATATAAACACGATATTTCCTATTGTTTATAGGAAATGATATAATGAGATATTGATATAATGGTGGAAATCTTATTTTTCTGATATGTGATATCTAAAATAGATTCTTCATCTAAATTCTTTGAAATGAAATATAATGATCCTTCAAACACATAAAGTATATTCAATGTAATACCTTAGAAATTAAACAGAAATTAATTGATACCTATCAAACATATCAAATGGAAGAGTATGTGTAATTATATAATTATATACCATTTAATCAAAAACATTTATAGAAGAAATAGATCATGTTTATAACTGAATTTCTCATATTTATTTGGACTGAGGCATTTCCTAATTGGGCAAAATTTTATTTGAGTATAGCTTCGAGTTTAATATACCTTCTTAAATTCTATTCGATAGAAAGTACATATTAACCAGATGCATATATTTGAAATTTCACTTTTCTATACATATATAAATTGAGTTTTCAAATTTATTGATTAATTGGATGAAATATATTATGTGTTGGATTATTAATATATTCGAGCATGTTTAATTGAATCAGTGTAAGAATCAGGGTTTATTCTTTGGAAATTCTAAAAACTGATAGAAAAATGTAATTGTTAGAATGAAGTTTACATCAGTAAAAAATCCTGCGTGAATGTCGAAAAATATGTATGAACAGGAGATTTGATTTAAATTCAAACTAGACAGTTACCCTAAATCGGTTTTGATGATTATGTCCATCTATATACGCATATAAACGCATTTTGTTAAGGCAAACTCAAATGTTGAATTTATTTTCATACATTTCAAATACAGAGCGATGGAATATAAGTTATATATTTGCAATATGTTGAAATTGCATTTTTCTGTACATATGAAAATTCCGTTTTCAAATGTGATTAATTAAATGAAATTATTATGCATTGGATAATTAATATATTCATGCTTGCTTAACTGAATCAGTGTAAGAATCATAGTTTATTCTTTGAAAATCCAAAAAAACTCTCAGAATTAAGTAATTGTTAAAATGATCTTTACATCAATAAAAAATCCTGCGTGAATGTCACCAAATATGTATGAACAGTAGATTTGATTTAAATCCAAACTAGACAGTTGGATATATCCTTTTCACTATAAACGTTGAATTGATCTTCATACATTTCAATTACAGAGTGATGAAATAGAGGTTATACATTTGGAAATAGGATAATTGTAAGAAATAAAAACGATTAAATTGTTCAACTATTAATATAAGTAAAATTTTTATAGCAGTATTATTTTGGGATTCCAAATCTACATAGGACCTATAATATGAGACCAGATTTTTCAATGACTCAACATTGGATTTTTGCTACCCTAAATGTAAATTTCATATCCAGACCTGGTAATTTAAGATATATTTGTCAGTTCAATACCACGATAATATTTCGAAAATTGATATATGCCAAAATGTGGAATCAGATGTAAAAATAAGAGTTGAATAACGATTTGGAAAGAATTTGAAGCATATATGCCTTACTCAAATTATATAATTACTCAACCTGTTTTCTTATCATTTTAACATACGTTATTAGATTTCAAATATTAATTTTCTTTTTTTTTTTGAATTCATTCATTCTTTCTTCATTCATTCTCTCTCACAATTATAAAATCAAACTATTAATTATGGATAATTATTCTCACTTTTACATTCATTGGCATACGGTATAGTTTTATGAACAAATTTTAGAGACAGCGTCAAGAGCCATATCGCAATATGTCAAATTCTGTTGACCGGGATGAATATGTAACTATAAATAGAGGTTTAAATTATAAAATCAAACTATTAATTATGGATAATTATTCTCACTTTTACAATTATTGGCATACGGAATAGTTTTATGAACAAATTTTAGAGACAGCGTCAAGAACCATATCGCAATATGTCAAATTCTGTAGACCGGAATGAATATGTAACTATAAAGAGAGGTATAAATATGGCCCTGTCAGGACTATTTCATAGCCAAGCTCACATACATTTCTCATACTCCTACAAACCAGAATGGATTATCTTTTTAATTTAATATATTCGTGAAAATTTTATTATTTATTGTTATATATATTCATGTTATAATGATTGACCCAATTATATTATTCAAAAAGGCCTATATATGGCTGAAGAAAATTATTTAAAGTATGCATTTTTATGCAATATTTTATTGCCCAAATATCCTGATAAGATAGCCTGGATACATCTTTCTAGGTATATGACTAGTAAATACATAAATTTGAAATTTTTGTATTGAATATTTGATAGCAATAACCTCTCCTTAATGATGCGAAGGTCTCTCAAAAATTATATTTATGAAAGTAGGACAGTAACTATAAAATTATTATTTTTTGAGTTATTCAATGATCCAAACCCGTTAAATAGATCTAACATGTTTCCGATATTACATAATTAATTAAATAATAGAATATAAAAAAAAATACTTCAAAACCGGAAAGTATGAAAACTTGAGAGAGAGAGAGTAATTAAATTTAATCTACTATAAAAATGTCATGGAATATTTCCAAATTCAATTATGTGAGGTGAATTAATAAGCTATAATTATAGATATCTTCTAATGTGAAGATAAGTAAATAAATTAGGTTAAAATTTAGGGAAATAACGTTTTAAAAAAAGGTTAAAATTCAAAATCAGAAATAGATATTATTATAAGACTTTTCCTGAATCTTGACCAACATTACAAACTTATAGACTTGATAAAAATTCAAACTGAATTTTGGCCATATCTATTTATCTTTTCAATTTGGTAAAAAGAGAACTATCTTTAGCAGAATTTAAATTCATCAAAATAATTTAGGTAAAATGAAAGAAAGAACAAGATATATTAAAGCAACATTTTCGAATTGATGAAAAACCTTTAACGAAATCCTTTTGAATGAAATGAACTAAAAAAATATTTTATAAATCAATAAAACATATTCATATATTGGAATGGAATACCAAAATAATATATAAAAACCTGCAACGATGAAATAATCGTCAAAATATTTTTTACAGAAGAAATTATCCAGCATGAAAATCAACTATATTGCTGGATATTTGGCCCTATAGTATAGGGGGTGGAGGAGGGTATTTCAGATCATTTGATAAATGATTTGGCTCAATCCTATACTATACAAATCAGTTTTGTTATGAATCAATCAAAAAGCATAACATATTCCATTAATATACAAAATTGACTAATATAATTCAGAAAATTATTGTTAATATGAAGAAATAGATCAAATTGAATGAATGTAACTAGTTTTTTTTTTATTTCCTTTCATTTTCATAACGTATAGTTTGGCAATATTATACGTAAAAAAGAAACGAGCGTCAATAATATTTTCAAAATGGAATTAGGCCTAAATTCATAAAAAAGAAAAATCCATTAACATAGGAATATACATAATCATAAATTTTCGATCCAACAAAAAGATGGTTACTTTCATATTAAAGCCGCATCTTCACTATAGAATGTGGATATATAGAGTTCATATCAGATAAACAATATCATAGTTACTTTGTGAAATTGAATTTTGGCAAATTTTTAATAAAAAAGGGGCGTTAATTATTGAATCGAACATTTGAAAACGCGAGTAAAAATTATCTGTTGCATCAATTCAATAACAAATTAAATCGAATCGATGGTAAAGTATTGGAGAGAGAGAGAAGGTCTGTATTTTAAATATCCATTTCAGGTCAAAATTGTTAAATTTGTTAATATTATTACATGAAATTTCATTTGCAATCCTCATCAAACAAAATAGACAATCTATTTAGATATTATTCTGATGGCTTCTTCACAATATAGATACAGTTTATTAATGCAAACCCAAAATAAAATCTAGCTTCTACATTAAATATTTGAGTCCTTATAATTTATACAGCCTTATAAACAGAATAAGACTAGTATAAACAGCTTCGTTTATTGGAATATATTGAAAGAAAATTATAAAAACATGCTACGATGAAATGATCGTCAAAATTCCTATTACAGAAGTAAATATCCAGCATGAAGCTTAACATATATTGCTGGATATTTGGCCCTATAGTATAGGGGGGTGGAGGAGGGTATTTCAGATCATTTAATAAATAATTCAGCACAATCCTATATTATATCAGATGAACAATGTCATACTCACTTTTTGAAATTGAATTTGAAGAATTATCGATAAAAAAGGAGGCTTTGCAAATTTTGAATCGAACATTTCAAAACGCGTGTGAAAAAAATATGTTGAAAATGAATTGTCTTGGTGGGAAAATATTGGAGAGAGAGAGAGAAGGTCACGATTTTAAATATCCATTTCAGTTCAAAATATTCAAATAAGTTGATGATATGACATGCATTTTGTTTGCAATCCTCATCTAACAAAATATACAACCTATTCAGATATTATTTTGATGGTTTCTTCTCAATATAGATACAGTGCATTAATGCAAAGCCAAAATAAAATTCTAGCTTTTAAATTGAATAGTTGAGTCCTTTCAATTTACACAGCTTCATAAAGATCATAAGACAAGTATAAACAGCTTCATATATTTAAATGTATTATAAGAAAATGATATAAAGACTCCTACGATGAAATATTCGTCAAAATTCCTATTACAGAAGTAAATATCCAGCGTGAAGATCAAATATATTGCTGGATATTTGGCCCTATAGTGTTGTAACATATTATTTATTAATTTTATTTATGTAACATAGTTTTTTTTAATTTCATTATTTTTTATTTAACAGAGTGGTCATTTTTATGTTTTATATCTTGCGACTCTGTAAATTCCCCTCTTGGCTTATCTTTTGTTTACCTTTGATAGTTTGTCCTTCCCTGAAATAAATTTTGTTTCCTCCTGAAGTTTTTGTCTTCCCTAATTTTCCACGTGGCAGTATAGGGGGTGGAGGAGGGTATTTCAAATCATTTAATAAATATTTCGGCTCAATCCTATACTATAGAAGTAAGTTTCGTTATGAATCAATCTCAAAAGTATAACATATATTTTTAATAAATTAAATTGACAAATAAATATGGCTATTATTATTAATATAATGAAATGTATCAATTTGAATAAATATAAATAGTTTCTTCAAGTTTATTGATTAAATATATGCATTTTCATCACATAATTATTAAATTTAGATTTTCTATCAAGAAAATATCATTAAGTGGAATGTATTCTCATAGTGGTTGTCAAACTCTGTTACGATTAAGTAATCGTCATAAAACATTTACAGAAGTGATTATCCAGTTAGAAAATATAGACAAATATTGCTGAACATAGTAGGTTTGTCTTATATTCAATCTGGATATATGGTCTTATATATAAAAGGTGGAGGTGGGTATTCCATATAGAAAATTAGACTAGAAATTGTAATGAAAGTATATAATAAATATTATTACCAGTTTACTCACTTTGTAAAAAGGTTTACGTGATGAAAATCCCAAAAGGCGATAAGATCAGAACTGATGATAGGTTCATCAAACAGTCTCCATATATCAGAATATATCTTTTTCATTTAAAATATTGCTATAATATCGCCTTTATATTTAATTAAAGATAGTTTGAAAACATGGATTTTATTCCCCAGTTTTATTCAGGAAGCCTATTTGACTTTTTAATAGAATGCCGATAAAAATATTTCAGTCATCCAGCTTAATTATTGGACATTTAAATAATCATAAATTTATTTCATATTTAAATTGGGTTATTGATGGTAATCTATAAAATCTAGCAGAGTATAAATTTGAACAGGAATATCGTAATTAAATAAGGAAGAGTTGAATTTTCAGAATATTTTGATCAAAATATTCAGTATTGACAATTAATACATCAAAATATTCACTAATAAGAGGAATGTGATTCATAACATCAATTCATAACATCAACACTTTCTTTTGTACACAGTTCTTTTTTATCGTTTTTTTCTCTCTTTCTCATTGTTAACATCATATGACTATTTTATTCACGGACTAAAATCATTGTATATATATGCTTAGACAACGTGAAGGCATACATGTATGACAGCGCAAGTGTCCCTAGAGAGACAAAGCGCTTCAAATTGATATTTAAAAAAATCAATAGTTTATAATTTGTTGAATTAGAAGAAATTAGAAAAATGAATTAAACATATATGATATATTTTAAATAATATCTAGAGAGCATTATTTTATTTTTTAGTATATATTTTATACAATCCTGTTTTTTCACTGATTGCATTGATTGCATTTGTTATTTATTTGAATATGTTTTATACAATGATATATGTTTTTTTCAAATTTATTCATATGAAGTGAGAGACACCGTTTGATTTATACTTATTTAAACGCAAATAAAATATTTGAATAAACAGAAATTACAAGTTAAATTTAATAAATCAACATGTTTCTCTACAGGGAGATAAGTCTTATTTTCCTCACGAATATTCTGATGTACTGGCTATTTTGATAAGCCTGTGTCATAACAAAGATCATCTGCATCAAGGTGGTCGACTATCAATTTGTGACTCAGAAACAAAATCATCTGAATAGAGATGGTTGATTTTTATTCGAGTCACAAAATCGATCACCTGCATTGAGGTGGTCGTCTTTTACCAATTTTGTGTGGATGAAAAATATTATTATTTTCAATAACAATATTTGATATTGTAACATGCTTTGTATTTATTTATTCATGTGAAATATTAAATTATTCTTTGATTTTTATTCAAAGTTAGGCAGTAGGCAACACTGTACTTACTTTTTCTCTAATTTTGCATATAATTTTTTTTTTGTTTAAATATTGTGGTTAACCTTGTAATTTAATTAAATGTTAAAACAAAAAGCATTGTGACTATCCCTTATTTATAAATAGGAAACGTTACAGATATAGACCTTTAATTGCTCTTAAATATCCTAATCTTCATTTATATTGAAATAAATTTGTATATGAAAACGAAGGGATTCATATGAATATCAATCATAAAGAAGAACTTTCCTCTTCTCCTTTTTCAATAATTACAATCTCTTAAATAATCTTTATCAGTATATATCTTTATTGATAATTCAAAATTTACCACATATAAAATGATAGCTCTAAAAATATTAACATCAAAACATGTATTTGATAATAAATGTTTTCTGAGATTTCTTCCAGGAATGAATCTATTTGCTCCTCCATAAACAACAAGCGACATTCCAGCGCTGATTGCCCAGTCCAGTTGAGACCAGCTACCAGGAATAAAAAGGAGGGCGTCATCTTTTAGAATGTGTTAAATATCTACCTGATGTTGTGAATAAAGTAATATTTAATCTTCATTAAAGCTTCTGTGTCATCAAGTAGTTACGCACATTCATTTATTTAGTGTAGGTTTACCGATTATAATTTTACATTACATTTTCATTAACAACAAATCGAATTTTGGTTTCAATCAAGAATAATTCTTTATTTATATAATACTAGTTAATAACCGGTTTCGCCCTGTTCTTACCCGAGTAAAAGTCTGCCTAATGAAATCTGTTTGAACGATTCAATAAAACATTCAATAACTCCTGACAATATGCATGTCAAAATAACTTTATGTTTGATACTCTGCTCCACCTAGCTGTACCCGTTTACACCTTGCTGTGTTTGAACAAAAAGGCAATTGATACCTCAAACATAATTTATTTATAATCAAATTTATACAATACATCAAAATGAAATTTCACAAAATATATTTCTACATATATGTCATTTGAATATAGCATATGTACAAAACATAGATATACATAGATATGGTAGAATAAACATGCTTCTTCACTTTTTGTGATATTAAAAATATTGCAAAATAATTTCAATTGAAAAAAGAATTGTTAAATATATATATATCATCATGAAATGAAGATTATTTGATGGTTGATGGTGAACTTTATCTTAGTAGTGCTAGAACCCCAACTCTGATTAAAAAATAAAATTAAAAACCTTGCCGGGAATATACATAATTTCCCCATTTTTCACGGCGATTTGATATATGGTTTTTAAATATATCGAATACAGACAGACACACATTCATTTATATATATATATATACACTGCGTGACATTGAAAATGGAACACCAAGAAATATTGGCCAGAAAATTATGCAAATTTCAGGGTAGACGCGCCTAACCGAGTTATGCAAATGATGTAAAATGCGCAGCACTCGTGCGCACATGGAGTAAGATATAAGGGAAGGAACTTGCAGAAAGGACAGTATTCGTGTCGTTATTTCTTCAAGGAAAATCATTGTAGAAATTTTGTTCTTGTGTCAAAAGACACGTGTAATAACAGAGAATGCCAGGTCATCGTAAACGGAGGCAGTTCAAGCAGACAGACGCTTTTACGAGGGGCATGGTGATCGGACTGAAAAGGGCAGGTTGGTCCATACGTCAAATCGCAGCTGATACACACCTTGGTGCGTCCACGGTGCACCGACTGTGGAGAAGATGGTTGGAACAAGGAAATGTGGCAATTTATAGGAATGCCGGTACAACCAGAGTGACGTCAGCACGTGTGGATCGGCGTATCCTTCGACAAGCAGTGGCGGCCCTAAGCCACTTGTACCGCCATCCTGCAACATGTGCAAGACACCCTAGATCATTCCATCTCGACCAGAACCATTTCCCGTCGATTGGTTGCTAATGGCTTGCACTCATGCCGTCCGCTAAGAAGACTGCCATTGACCCCACCGAATAGGCGCCAACGTTTGGAATGGTGCCGGGCTAGATCGACGTGGATGACGGAATGGCACAGGGTCGTGTTCTCAGATGAGTCGCGTTTCTGCTTGTCCAGTGATAGTCGCCGTGTACGCGTGTGGCGTCGACGTGGAGAAAGGTCCAATCCGGCAGCAATTGTGGAACGCCCCACCGTGCGACAACGTGGAATCATGGTTTGGGGCGCAATCGCGTATGATTCCAGGTCACCTTTACTTCGTATTCAGGGCACTATGACGGCCCAACGATACGTTGATGATGTGCTGCGACCGGTGACACTCCCCTAGCTTCAGGGGGTACCCAATGCCCTTCATCAGCAGGATAACGCCCGACTGCACACTGCTCGCATTAGCCAACAAGCTCTGCAAGATGTACAGATGCTTCCCTGGCCACCGTACTCTCCTGATCTCTCACCAATCGAGCACGTCTGGGACATCATTGGACGCCGTTTGCATGCCTTGCCACAGCCGCGTTCAGAAGACGAACTGTGGCAAATGGTTGAGAGGGGATGGAGAGCCATCCCTCAGGACGCCATCCGTACTCTGATTGACTCTCTACCTAGACGTGTTGCTGCGTGCATCGCCGTCCGCGGTGGTCCTACTTGCTACTAAGCCGACGCCGTTCTCGCTCTGTATTATGACTATCATTTTGAAATAAAGATCACTTATTGTTCGTCCCTGTCTCTCTCTGTCTGCCGAGTTTCATCACTTTCTGGCCACTATTTCTTGGTGTTCCATTTTCAATGTCACGCAGTGTAGATTTGATATTCCCCCATAATGGGTTCATAATTATATATTCTTTTGGTACATCGAATAAAATAATAATTTCTCACTTGTTGAATAATGTATAGTCTAGAAATTAAATATGGTGGGGCAAGTGCTATCAAACATTCATATTTTATGACTATCGTATCTTAATATGTTGATAGGTGATTTTGACAGTATCCGAATACTTACAATTATAATAAAGGTAAAATATAATTGGAGAAATAACGGAGATTAAATATATAATTTATGAAACCTTTGAAATATTTGAAGTTAATGACAAAAAAAAATATGTCATTAAAATGAGAATTAAGAGATTCATATTTTGTTGATAAATCCTTTCTGGTAGATGGCTATATACCATATTCATTCATCATTTAAGCAGAAAGGATTTGCTCCTTTTAATCTATTTTGAAACAAGAGATATTAATAATTGAACTTCCAAATCACCATTACCAAATATAAAATAATTTAGTTCGGTAGTTGAATTTTAAAACTAAATAAATATTTGAATTATTCATTATTAACCCACACTTTATTCAGATATTCAAATATGTGCAGAGTTCTGTGGATGCTTTTAGAAAAAGAAATGATATTTCACATTATCTTGAGTAATATTTGAAAAATTATTTTTAGTTATTTATATATCAAGAAAATATTCTTAATCACTTTGCAACAATTATAGAATTTATGATAGATTAAAAATAAAAATTTATAAAAATTTAATTGATTTGATCACTTTACTAATTTGGATGAAATATGAATTTATAAATTAATAGATTTCACTAAAGAAATGATATGTGTTTTAATTCTCACAGATTTTATTTTCAAGAAATACTCTATTGATACAATAGAAAAATTGAACTCTCTTATTAAAATCATATATTTCCTTCAGGAACTTTCATGAGTTAGAAGAAAGCACCAAAAGGATTGACATTATGCGACAAATATCATTTAAATTACAATGTTTTTAAGGTTTTATTCATTTGTTTAAAAAATAATAAAAGTAAAATACACGAATGGAAGTTCATCTCATTGATTAGGTGTCTTCAAGGATTTGAGTTAATTTATTTTCAGGATATAAATTGATCTATTATATATTAAAGTAAGAGGTTGTGTATACATTACATATATTTGTGTAAATCTACATTGGTTCAAATTGCCTTCGTTCCCAACAAAACAAGTCCTCCAAACATTTTTCATTGCAGTAAGAACAGTAAAAATTTGTTTCATTCGGTGTTAAAATAAACATTTGAGATTTATAGATTTATTACTTATTTAAAAGGCACGAAATTGATTCATGCTTAATTTATACCTAACAGACCTAGTCCTCATAGTTTGTGAGAGAGGATTGCTCGAGACACACATATATATCAAATTAAATTTGTCCTAAAAGCTTATGTTCATAGTTTTTTTAAATATCATAGCTGAGATTCCACTCTTCAGTGGGAAGCAACAAGAAACATTTGATCTTTAAAAAGGGAAAATACCTTAATCCAGAGAACCAAAATTAAGTGTTTCAAGGAATTCCCACTAGGTTAGTGAAACTCAAGATGACAATTAGACCTGTGGATAAAATAGATAGACCATAGATAATGATGCACTCTTATAAAATGTAAAAGCAAATCCGACACCAAGGGCTCGGGACTATTGACCGAGGTATGGATACCGCGATGGTTTGTCACTCTCACGAACCTTTCTTTATTGATTGTGTCAGAATGTAAAAGCAGGAAAGAATGATATACTGTATGTTTATCTTTCACAGATCCAGGTAAACCTTCTGAATCAATGTATTCAATCAATTTAATTTCTATTCAATCTATATAAATATATTTTGAACTACTAAAACCAATTAAAATCCGAATATCGAGAACACATCTATGTTAATGTAAACTGTTTATAATCGCTTTATCGGAGTAGAGAGCATATATAAGAAGGAAATAAACAAGGATCCTTATAGACATGGCTAGATTTCAATCAGCTGCATTAAATATACGTTTTATTTTGAGTACTTATAGAGCGTTCTGTATGATTATTTTATTTATATAACTTTAATGATCCCCCCCTGCCTCACCATATACACTTAGATTCATTCATGATCATTAATCAAATACTATGTGTAATTTACAAATTTAAACAATGTTACAATTCATGTATACAGTTATACATTTAAACAATAGGTATTGATTTGAAGAATGATCAAAATGGGTGATAATTCTAAGAATAACCTGGATATAATTATTATGAAATACTTTGAATGAGATTTAATCTAACTGTAATACTCGTATCAAAAATGTATTCAATAAATGGCTGATAAGATTCACCATATGTTAGTAGTGATATTTTATTGAAGGACGCAATTTCTACATTTCCACGTAAACCACATTTGGTTGAGACACATACAATTACGTTATAAACAATAGTTTATAGATTTGTCTATATATCTCGCAAGAAACACGTGCGCCATATATTACTATTATATCCAGCTGTAAAGATACGTATAAAAGGTAGGTGAAGATTGTATGGTCTGAATGACCAAAATGCAAGCTGCCATATTGATTCCTCTGATATTTCTCTTGATGGTGGGACCATCAATGCAGGTGAGAGAATTGCCTTTTTTAAAAGGTCTGATAAAATGTCAATAGCATGCATAGCTATCGAATCAATCATTCAAACGTTAATCATTCACAAATTTTACACAGGGAGATAGTTCGAAGAATCTACAATATATCCTTTCCAAATCTATCCTTTTTATTTTAATTTGGATTAGTAACCTTAATAATGACTTCAAACACATATTCGGCCTTGCAGAAAATTGACCCAGAGCAGAAGCTTCACACACCCAAGATAGTGAACATTGCGACTTTGGTGATAGAGATGCATGGGGACATCTTAGGCTCTTTATTAGACACGATAACAACAAAAAAATATAAAGAATAATATATTTTATTGATGTAATTCATTTTTTTCTCGTGTGTTTTTTATTATGCTTTACCATCCTTCATCTCTGGAAAGGTACACAATATAAAAACTTGCTCATTCTTCTAACAGACTTTTACGATTAGAATTGTTTTCTGTGATAAAAATTTGGGTTATTGTTTTGTGTGAGCATTTTTTTTTCTTCTCTCTAGTTTTTTTTTTATTTCTGACTTTCCAGGTTTTTTTTTCTGACGAATTTTATAAGCATTTGAACTGAGGACATTTTTTTTTCTTTATTTTCGTTTAAAGTCTAGATATCTGAAAAAAAAAAAGAGTTTTGCAAATTTTTATAAAAAAAAAAACATTATGATCTGCAATGAAAAATATTGAGTGGGCATATCTGGCTCATTAGTAATTCAGACCCTTTCGAAAAAAGTGAAATCATCTGGTTGCACTTCAATTTTATTTATTTTTTGATAATATTGTATGATTTAGAAATATTCAAAATAGGAATAAAAAGGGTAACACCCCTGTTCAACCCTGCCTTTACATTATTTTCCATATCTGAAAATACAATATAGTTAATTTCTTTTAAAAGAAATATTTCCCAAATCAGTATCTTATATAGTACTGGCTCGCGCTGAGGGGTCTTACTATCTAAATTTACAATATTTACTAATTAGTATTCAACGATGTTCGCTTTTTTTTTTTCATGGAATTACCTGCTTTAAAATTATATTTCCATTTTATCAAATTGTAATGCCTAACGATTTTAGAAAATATATTTAAAATATTTTATAACTTTTCAGGAAATTCGCTCGTAATTAAATTCTATGATGGTTCTGGAACATTAATGTTTTGTGTGGGTTTCAAAGGTTTATAATGTATGTAGGTTTTGCCAAATTACAAAGATAAATCTTTAATTTTGATATTGTATTGAAATATGGCACCTATAAGATGATATTCTTTTGGAAGCGAGTACACACATCAAGGTTAGCTTTTAAGTCCGATGGAATAGGAATTTTGAATAAAATCAATTAATCTACATTAAATACGAGTACTTACCGAATGACCTGGGTAACGCCCGGGTATTATCCGAAAGAATTCTTAACTGATGCGTAGGTAATGATAATAACTAATAGTGTTAGGAAAAAAATATATTTTTTTTTTCCTAACACTATTAGTTATTATCATGAATTACTATCAGGCTTCACTCGGTATCTCCCCAAGTGAATAATTTCACTACGATACAGGAAATTAAGACCTAATCCAATTAATTTATAGGGTGGTACGTATCTGTAACAGCATTGTTACCATCATCAGATAAAAGATTAAATGAGATAAACAACGCTCTTACTAAAACGTCACACACTATATTTTAATTATATTAGGTTTTATTTTCTTGTAGCTATCTTCTATAATACAAATTGTGATTTATAATGCTTGATATTGATCACTTTATGGTATATGATGAAAACAGAATTTTATGTCAAGTATTCTAAAATATAGGAATACAATTTAGAATTAAAATTATAAAATAGTATTAATATAAAATCTCTTCTAAAATAATCGATCAGTTGATCTTCATTAAATATTTCTCTTCCTTATAGGAATAGCGACACTCACTCTAACAACAAAATAAAGTATAAATCTTCAATTGAAAAAATATATAATTTATTACAAACTATATATTTAAATGATAAAAGTACTGATAAATTGACTTTCTCTCAGAAGCATTAAGTTAATCATTTTAATGTGTTTTAGCAATTCTGTGTTAACAATGAAGCCTGTGGAAAAGGCAGATGTTGTCAGAATCTCGCCTGCCGCAACCTTCTAGGCCAAGGTAAGTTCACATCCAACAAATATTGTCTTCTATTCCTAATGTGCAATAATGTTTGCGGTAAAATTTTGCATTTTATGAGCACACAAATAGAATGAAAAATTTGACAAATATGATAACTCTGCCTAGAATGCATATCTTTTGTGCATTCAATAAATTGTTTGGAGAGGACACATTTTTGTGAGAATTTATTATTTCGCGTACTACTGGGTCAATGTAAACAGATATTTGCTCATAACAAATAATATATATAATTATATATTAGTAATATGTAATATAGTATGCCGCAAAATGTTACAAGTTGTGAGAGCACACAAATAATACTAAACCTTTTACTGATATTACAACTTGGATGACAACATTAGAATGAGTATTTTTATTCAGAGCTGAAAACCAAGCGAGCTTTCGAGAGAAACTCGGCTTTTTAACCTTAAAAAAACAAGTTCAAAAGCCGTTTTAAGCTTTCGAAATTAGTTTTTTTTTTATTTTAACCTTTATGAAAGAAGCACAGACCTAAGTTGAATACTCTTTTTTAGATTACTTTTTCTAGCATTTCTATTATACTAAAATCAAAAATATTTTATGTAGTTCATTAACAGCATACTGTGCAATCTATTGATTTTAAATTTCAACTAAAGCGTTTGTAATTAGATTGGATTATCAATATCGCCCTAGACCTAGTGTTTTTCTGCTCGTTACATAGAAATATTTATGATTCGAAACAAATAAATTTTGAATTCATCAAACATTTTGTTCTAAATTTTGTTCTGTGCTACAGGGGAGACTTGCTCTGCTCCATTTGGATGTCCATGCGACAAAGATTTGGAATGCGTGGTAAGAATATTTTTGTGGTCACTGCTGCTTTTAAAATACTCAATATTATAGACAATGGGATAGTTTTATTCATTTACAATTTATTCAGACTTCGTTCATTAGGGGATCCCAGGAAATATTAGGAAATATTGTTGAAGATTCCCCCTCATAATTATTGGTACGGACATATATATTTCTGTTGATGTCATATAAAAAATGTAGTCAATTGTTTTCTATGAAATACTTGATATGTGGGTGATAAAAATAAATATATTCTTATATATTAATATCTTTATATTATACATATTTTGAGTTCTCTTGTGTTTAACCTAAAGATATCAAAGTATAAGAGTGTAAGAAAAATATGAAATTCTTTTTGGTTGTTGAGATACAGCCTTAGCCGCACTGATCAGCCAGAAGACTGAAACAAATATTGGCTTTTATTGATTAATCATAGCCAAATATCTGGATTGATTGAAAATCAACCATGGGTAGAGATTTATTCCGATATCTTGACAATTTAAGAGTAAGTCTTAGTTGTATGATCAGATTCTCTCTTTGTTGTTGACACACATTTATATTCATGATTAAATTGTGAAAAACCTTTAAAATTACAAAATATTTCCTCACAATGAGTTTCTTTTTAATATGTTGTAATACCTTGGAAAATTTGACGTTCAGTCAACTGAAATATTGGTAAAATATATTTCGATCCAATAAATGCCTTTTAATTAAAGATCTATTTATGTATTGCTCTATTTTCAAATTTTCTAAATATATTTAATTGAAGAGGTAAAAAAGGTAACAAGTATAAATATTTTTTAGATTGGTAATATTTATAGGCTTGAGTTTTTCCAAAATAGCATTGAATATTGAAAGCATTCAAATAACATTAATAGATGAATACAAAGAAGAAGAACAAAAATAATTTTCTTAAAAGTATTATGCATGTAATAAGAGGATATTCAAGTTTCTAAGAAAAATAGAATGATTATTGCATGGGGCATATATATAAAGAGAAATGGAATAGTAAATATATATTTTGTTTGATGAATTGAATAAACATAGAATAGTAGAATATAAAATAATTTGGTTTAGAAACTGAATGAAAAATGAATTCAAATGAATAAAAATGTCTATTAAATCAAAGAGTCTCTCTCGAGATTGTATATCAAAATATTGTTTCAAATTCAATTGGATGATTGACCATTTATTAATATGTGAGAAATGTTCATATTTAAAGAGAAGGTGGAAGTAACTAATCTGTCAAATTGATTCATTGTTCATATGTAAGACGGTAATCCTTATTTTTAAGTGATTTATTTTGTTTAAACTTTTTAACTTTTCATCTTATATATATTTTAATTGTATATTTTCAGCAAGACATCAATCTGAGAAAAGGTTTACATGTAGAGTATAGCAGTTTATATCATGATAAATATCAAATTTTCATATAAATGTGTTTATTTTTCAACTACTCAGAAAAATTATCGAAAGTAAATAAGTGCTTATTCAAAATTGGCAAGAGACTCTGCTTATTGTATTATATATATATATTATTTTTTTAAAGAATCATACGCGTCTCTCTATAATTGCTCCGAATTTTGATAACAGATGGGGCGCTAATGCAACTTAATATATATATAATTTAGTTTGAAAAAATATATATTGGGGTGATTCATGTTTAGGCTTTGTTTTCAGCATGTATTGTTTTGATCTAACCCCAAATTTAAAATGTTTATGTACAGGGAAATCTCTTCTATCGTGAATGCAAGAAAGCACCCACCACTACAACGACCGCCCCACCCGCTTAAGAGCAATTAGGCCATCAGCCTGCACAAGCATTCTAAAAGAATTCACAGTTAAATCAGCAAAATAAACACTTGCATTCCTTATATCTATTCTTTACTTTGTTGATACAAACGAATCTGGTGTAAATTACCTATTCTACCGCTGTTACATTTTTACTTTTGTAGTAATCTTATAAACACCAATAACCTCCAATAAAATAATCTCTTGTATAAATATAACTATCACAATATCACAAGTTTATTGATCACTTGAAGTAATGTATTATCAAAAAAAAAAAATATTGTAATGGAGTCAAACTTTGATTTCATCAAAAGGTATAGGAAATTAATCCTCGAAAATTCCCTTTGAATAGTCAAGTGGAAATGCGTTGACTTTGCTTCAAGACTTTATTAAAGATTCTTATATTCTAAAAATATTAATCAAACATTATCTTTATTGATTTACAAGAGTGAGAAGACAAAATAATAGAGAAATTCATAACAATAATAAACAAAAAAAAGACTTATCTTTTTAGGATTAGCGCCTAATTTTTTATCTTATAACACATACTCTGTGGGAAAAATCAATTAAACTTAGAATATATATACAAAAATATACCATTTAACCTCTGTTGTAAACTTACAAAAAACTCTTTACCTTACGATTTGTATTTAATAGGATAATAAAATCACAGTATATTTTTATTATGGTGTTAATTCTATTCACAATATATATATATATATATACTAGCAGGTGTACCCGGCTCCGCCCGGGTTTTACTCGAGGGAATGTTTGTAGTCTAGTATGTTGATATAATAAATCTATCTGAATATTAGGAAAGGTCAGGTAATTTTTTTGTAGGGTGATGCTCTGAAAAAGAACGCTATACCACTTTATCACTAAACAAATTGGCGAGTCAAAAATAAGCAACCTAAACAATCCATTAGCTTTGCAAGATAAGAAAAGAAATAGAGAAATGCATGCAAAATTCTCAACACAAATCAAAATCTTTAATCCTCAGAAGTAATGTATATTAGGTAGGATGAGGTTTATTTTGTTTCTATTACATTACATCATCTTTAAATCTCAAAGCAGAGCAAAACTGGCATACCCGAGACATTTGGCCTATATCGACAGATGAATCAGCTTTATAATCAATACTAGCCGAGTGGCCCGGGCAACGCCCGGGTTTTACCCGACTGGACCCGGCTTCGCCTGGGTAGTGTTCGAGCGAGGTTTACTCATGAATGAATAGAGGCCCCAACTGTTTGTAAACTCAATGTAATGAATTTTCTTTCAGCAAAATGGAGATAAATTGCAAAGAGCAATATCGAAAATGCGTGTAAAAAAATCTGAAATATAGGATCCATTTCACAAACACATCTAATGAATAGAGTGCTGTTTGGAGGAGTGGTCTAAACTGTTAATTTTTAAAAACCATGACCCGGGGTCATCGAATGCAGATTCAGACACTTTGTTCTGAAAAAAAAAAATTGCCCCAATGGCTCCTGATTCTTGAAAAAGTCCAACCCCTCCAGTGAGTGCAAGTAACCAAACTGGGCTTTTATTCTTAAAAATAAAAAAAAAATCTAATGATTAGTGTGAATAAAGGAAAATGGTCGGCACAACCTGAAAATTTCACTTTGTCCACTTCACTCTCGGCTGTCCAAGAAGAAACAGCCAGAGCAAACATTTTAAAGGGCACCTAATCCGGCATTTACATATCTAAATAGTTAAGCAACTTTTATAAATGTAATATATTTCTGCAATATTGAAATACCTGGACTTGGAAGAATTTTGTATTAGTTATTGTTGCAGTTTTAGAAAAGTGTGGGAAATTGGATATTTTAACAAAAGAATATAATTTTTAAAATGGTATATAAAATAAAAAGGAAATTCGCATAATTTTCTAATAGTCAAGGGCAATTGTAAAAATACCAAAAAAGCAAGACCAAATAAAAAAAATATATATATATGTGTGATGTTTCAGTAACAGCATTGTTGCCATATAAAGACAAAATTACTGAATGTATTCAGTACCTTTGTCTAAAGATAGCCAAAATGTAACTGAAACCACACATAATGTAATTATTTGTATTCGGTCTTGCTTCCTTTTTTTTTTTAATCATCCCTAGTACGCGTGGTACAGGCCATGATAACCATGGTGGGTAGGTAGCGACTGCTTTTACTGTAAGCGCACCACATGTCTACAATGTGTTGTGTTGTGATGTGTATCAATTTAGTCTAAAAACAAACAGCATGTAAAAGTAAGCACCAATCGAAAGCATTTATTAGCTCTAACAGTGCTGCCCCCAGCGGTAAAAGACTGGAGCTAACGCTTCACGGGTTGGTAAAGTTTCTGTTAATATTACATTAACTTAACAATATTCCATGTCTTGCTAACACAAATTTTTAAAAATAATGTGCATAAAAATAATGCAATTCTAAAAATCATAAATGAAGCATCATTAAATTAAATGGGAGAGAAATGGTGTTCCAAAATTTTTTTTTGTTGTAAAACTTTGACCTTTATATTTTAACAAATTCTTAATGTACATAACCCAAACCAAATTGTCTATAAAATTCTGCAAACAAATATAATATTTTAGAGGCATGAAAATTCTAATGGTGTAAAAATCAAAACAGCAAAGTTATCCTGATAAATGCAATGAGCTATGATAAGGTGTGTTGCAGGCTAACAAAAACTTTAATTGAACCAGAAATGTTGATACCATAAAAAAAAAAAAAAAAAAAACAATTTTCAAGAATAGAGTTATGTAAATGAATTAAATGTGAAAAAATGAAAATAAAATAAAGTAAAAAAAGCTTTATTGATGAAACAACAGTAGAGCAATAATGATAACAAATTATGTATTTACAAAAGTCAAGCTTCCCAAAATCATTATTCGAAGAAATCTCTTTAAAAATTGTCAAAATCTAGATCAAAGCCCCCTGATAAACAATATTGCGTGTCTTGCTAAAAGTAGAACTAAAGACAAATAAATTTTTAGGGCTGGAAACACGGGAGCATGCTACATAGAGTTGCCCATGCGAGAAACAGGGAGACTCAAGATGCACACCAACAACTTGCAATGTTGGACCCTGAGATTTATTAATTGTCATAGCAAAGGCAACCATAACTGGGAATTGCAAGCGTCTAAACTTAAAAGGCAGATCATTTGGAATAATAGGTATTCTAGGAATAAGGACCTCTTCCCCTCGAAAAGAGCCAGTTAAAATCCGAGCCTGGAGAACATTAGTGCCCATTTGAGTGATGCATAATCTAGTGCCATTGCAGAGACGGGGTGGATCAAGGTTTCGTATTAAATTACTGGCACACCAACTTTTAGTACAATTTTGTGTGAAGGTGTACCAGACAATTCTAGTGAATTCAAAAATTCAGGGGGATACGACACAGATTCATCAGGATCAACCATTGTATCAATTGATCTATAGATTTTGCTTTCACCCGGGATTGAATTTAATATTGTATTATTTATTTCTAGCACAGTGCTATTTTTGGGGGCTAAAATAGTGCGGGCACATAACCATTCTTCAGATAAATAGTTTACACCTATATTAGGGAAAACCTTTTCATACAGACTTTCTGAAGATTCCACCACTTGGCAAAAAGTATTTGAAAACTGGATATTACCCTCGGAATCAGTTTCTAGTTGACCTTCTCCTATCTTTAAGAGTTCGTCTGCAAATTGTGCAGCAGTGGTATCATTATGGAGTTGAACTCTCATGTTGACCGTGAGGTGCATTTTCACAATATGGCTCCAAAGATAAGAAGACTTTAAACAGGCATTCAGCTCATCAGCAGGTGTACCTCTAGTGACTACTGGAAGAGTCTGTCGGAAATCACCGGCCAAAAGCACTACTAAACCACCCATGGGTTGTGGATCATCACGGATATCCTGTAATGTCCGATCAAGGGCTTCCAAGGCAATTTTATGGGCCATGGTGCACTCATCCCAAACCAGCAACTTACAGCTACGTAAGAGTGAAGCTTTATCACTATTTTTTCGTATATTGCAAACAGCAGTCTGGCCCTCCGCAAAAGTCAGAGGTAATTTCAGCACTGAATGTGCAGTTCTTCCGCCCGCAAGCAATGTTGCAGCTATCCCTGAGGAAGCAACAGCAATGGCAATATTTTGTGCCTTCCTAATCATTGCTAATAGAAGATTCAAAAGAAATGTTTTACCTGTTCCCCCCGGCGCATCTAAAAATATAATTATGGGTTGTGACAAATTAATTTTTGCTAAGACAGCATCAAAAACTCTTCTTTGTTCTGGCAAGAGTTTGGGCAGCATGGATGCAACATTGTCTTCAAGTTCTGCCGTATCATACGCAAGTTCTCTCAAAATGTCAGAATTGGTAACCACATTTCTCCTGGGTGCTCCTAAGCCTAATTCCTGCAGTTTCTTCCCACATATAGATACGACACGATCCTCAATGTTACACAATGTTTCATTATATATCAGATCATTATACCTGATGGAGGAATCGAGAAGCTGATAACGATGAAGAATATCACTTGCCATCTCATCTCTATAGGTAATCCATAACTGCTGAGGGTTCGAAATTGTGCACGTAGAAATTAATATGGCAAACAATTGCCTTACTCTTGTAGGAGCCTGACAAAGAACGGCCTCATCCATTGTGACAACCCAATGGTTATCATTCTCCAATAATCCAATAGCTGCGCATGTTTCTCTAAATGTTTCGTATTGACTGCCATTAACAATCTTCAAATATGCGAAGGAAGTTGGTCCCTTGATGTTATGTAGTAACATACGTAAACAAAAGCATTCAAAGTTACTGACATGCACAGCGTAAACCCGTCCAATAGTGTCTGATCTCTTCACTCCAGGCTGTCCTTCGACCAGCTTGCCTTGAACGCGCCTTCTCCATTCGTGGGCAGAAGAATTCCAAGTGTAGTATTGGGGAACATCTGGATAGAGCAGGGTCCTAGCAAAGGAATCAGTTTGGCATAATGAAAAAAATGCAGTCAGGGTTGTCCTTGGTGGATTACGCATTTGATGGGCAAGAGTGTTTTGATTGAAATATATCCGTTCTCCATTCTCAAGATGCACAGCTAAATGGATAACAGCTGGATGGCGTTGGTGTAAAGGGAAGCTGAGAAGACGCCAAACAGCTTCATTGCTGCTTATGTATCTGGCACACTGATACATTCGCACCTCATTTTGAGGGTCAGGACCTCTACCTTCTCTGCGTAAATTAATAATAGCTTGATCACTGCCCTTATTGACATATTTGCAAATATATTTTATTGCCTTAACAGAACTACAGTTCTCAACATTGATATGTGCACAAAACATCTTCGATAGCAATGGAGAATAAGGCACCACCCAACGATTGTCAATTGTGACCTCTTCTCGTCCACGTATTTTAACCTTTGCAGTAAAGCCACCTGCTTCAGGTGCGCGTCTCCTATATAAAGGATAACCATTCTCATTAGTCTGGGTTTCCAGCAAAAACTGTTTTGGATATTTTTTAGAACAGCTACTATTCTTCATACAGGGGGACACAGGGTTGTACTCACTGCAAGGCCCATGTATCATATTCTTAACCACAATGTTATACAATAGCGGGTCTTTATTAGGATCTGGAAACTCAGCACATATAACAGAGTCTATCTGAGTGGGACGGAGCTTATTTGCTAGCCAAACTAATATGTGAGCATGAGGAAGTCCCCTTTTCTGCCATTCAACAGAATACATCCACGCAACTGCTGCTCCATACAATTGGCCTTTTGTTAGAGCCCCAATAAATTTAACTAATTTTTGCCGAAAAACCCGAGCTGTGATATCATGTCTATCCAGCTGTTTTTGTCCTGGTAGCAACGCTGCAGATAGCTCTTCCCAAGAGGGGTTACTTGTAAAAGTAATAAAAAGATCTGGACGCCCAAATTTCCGAACATAACAAAAAGCATCCTGCGTATATTCTGCCAAATACCTGGGACTATTGACAAAACTTGATGGTAAAATGATCCTTTGACCCAAGCTATTAGGGTTAATATTTGCATCAGTTGACAGGGCATCGCGCAAATGAATATAACTCTCTGCACGCAAGTTTCTCTGGTGCAGCGTAATATAGCGCAAACGTTCACTTTCTACCTTCGCATACATATCGACCAGGAATTGATGAAAGAGCTGGCCAAATTGAACAATGACATTTGGACTATTTCGGCGAACCATAATAAAATAGCCATAAAAATCCATAGAAGACACTTTACTTGACAAAGGCTGTCTAGTGTTTGGGTCGATCTGAGGAATATGAAAAGAATATCCTTCTTGGCCTTTCCAGAAAATTAAAGGATATTGAAGGGCATCATAAAAGCGATGTGTGTCGCTAACATGTTGTAGCAAATTATCACGCTGATGTAAAACAATGTCACGTGAGCCAAACTGATTACCAGCTAAGACAACCGCAACCTCATCAGCTGTAGGAGCATTATACCGTCTAGGATGTTGACCAGGAGGTGTCTGATCAGCATTTACAACAACTCTGTATGCATCACTGGGGAGATTTTCAAGTGCAGTTTTAAACTGTTGAACCAGTAGATTGTGTTGGTGCAACATGCGCTGCAAACCCTGTACAATATTACGACGTACTCCCTGTATTTGCTGGCATCTTCGATCAGTCTGAATATCATCATCATCATCATTGCCCATAAAATAGATCTGAAGAAATCTACTTGGCTGGTTCTCAGATGGCATAAGTGAACCTATTCTGTGGTAGACTTGGCCTTGGATAGAAAATGTGGTTGGAAAAGTAATAGAGTGGGTTTGGTTTTCAGCTCCAAATGATGTCATTTGAAAGCAGGAATTATATTTGCGAATATTACGCAAAAAATGGACTGAATCAGAATTCTCTCCAGATAAAAGGCTGCGAAGTGGCTCGGGAGGCAAGTCAATTAATGGCAAACGGACTTTCCCGTTTGAACAGCACATTCCAGAAGACTCATCTTTCCATCTTAAGGCCCCACAAAACCTGCATGTAGTGTCCATCATCCCAAGGGAAATTAAAGGGTGCTTAAAGTATTCAACAGCAACAGAATAATTAAAACCTGCATTTTCCATAGAAGACCAAACGCTGCTGAAAAAATTAGGTGTTCTAGTATTCCTCCGAGTAGAAGAATATATTTCTGAATGAGCCTGTAAGCGAGAATAGATGGGAGCAGGTGTCTCTAACGACCGCACAGCGGCTTGACGCGCAGACTGTGAACGCAATCTTCGAATATTCTGTCCTCTGGTTTCGCGCAGTCTGTAAGCATGCTGAACCCTAGAGCTATTGGAACGCTGAGAAAGATTGCTTCTCCTATGGCTTGGCATACCTACAAACACAAAGCATTAGTAAAAATAAAAATAAGGATAACTGAAAAAATGTAAAATATCAAGGGCTGAGAATGAAGAAAAAAATTAAAAATAGTGTATCAAAATAAGCTCGACTCATGACTAAGGCCAAAATAAAAAAATGCATAGAAATAATCTGAAAGGAGGGGAAAAATGCATAAAACTCAGCAAAAAAAAAAGACAATGGAAGAAGGCCTAAAAAAAAAGTCTAATTTGGGTGAAAAAAACTGCCCAATAAATTGAGCCCACCCCTTAAAAAAAGCAGTTATTAAAAATGTATAGAAGCTGCTTACAATATAAAATATTGCATGGAACAAACATATATAGTAAAATATATGTAGTAAGCTATACAGAAAAAAACATAATTAGAAAATTATTTCTAAACAATAATCTAAATCGTAAATGATTATATGAATATACAATAATCTAAATCGTAAATGATTATATGAATATATAATACAAAATGAATATTCCTTTTATGAGAATCAAACAGTATACCTTTGTCTAATTTGTATGAAAAAACTGCCCAATAAATTGAGCCTAACCCTAAAAAAAAGCAGTTATTAAAAGTGAATAGAAGCTGCTTACAATATAAATGCTAATAAGTATTAAACATATATAGTAAACAATATATAGTAAAATACTACCTAAAAAAATGACAGCAAAAAAAAAGACAATGGAAGAAGGCCTAAAAAAAAAAGTCTAATTTGGTTGAAAAAAAACTGCCCAATAAATTGAGCCCACCCCTTAAAAAAAGCAGTTATTAAAAATGTATAGAAGCTGCTTACAATATAAAATATTGCATGGAACAAACATATATAGTAAAATATATGTAGTAAGCTATACAGAAAAAAACATAATTAGAAAATTATTTCTAAACAATAATCTAAATCGTAAATGATTATATGAATATATAATACAAAATGAATATTCCTTTTATGAGAATCAAACAGTATACCTTTGTCTAATTTGTATGAAAAAACTGCCCAATAAATTGAGCCTAACCCTAAAAAAAAGCAGTTATTAAAAGTGAATAGAAGCTGCTTACAATATAAATGCTAATAAGTATTAAACATATATAGTAAACAATATATAGTAAAATATATAGTAAAACATATATAGTAAAATATACGTAGCAAGATATTAAAAAAAAAAAACATAATTAGAATTAGAAGAATTAGAATTAGAATCTCACCTTTCGAAATACGCAGAGTGTAATAACAAAACGTCTATTAACCAATCACAATCAAGTTCGTCGCGACCAGTGCGGCGCCAAGCGGCAAAAGGCGCGAACTAATCCATTTCAGTTAAACAATTTTTAAAAAAAGTACATTAACCTTTGTAGTTTTTTGAATAGCCTATATGTTAAACGAAATCTTCAGCTACCTACATGCGAAATTCCATAATGATTGAGTCAGTAGATTTTGCGTGATGCGATAACAAACATCGATTTCGCATTTCATTTTTATAGATATAAGGATGGGCATTATACTGCAAACCTGAAAACGGCTTATGAGTTCAAAGCTGAATACGCTGAACAGGAACTTGCATAGTTTGTGTAGCTGCGACGCGGGCTTCAGAATACCTAAGACGGCGAAGCGCACGGCGCGTCTCACTTTGAAGTGGTGTCTCAATAGCTCTAGCATTCCTATATCTCCTGGAAGCAGCCGTATTCCTACCAAGTAAACGTCGGCTGTGGCGAGGCATATTCTGAAAAAAAAAATAGATTGAGATTAATAACAAAAGCTTCAAAACCAGCAATTTCTAAACAAAGCATAAATATTTCCTGTCTTTTTGAGGTAAAAATCAAAATTTTTAAATTTTCTATTCAAAACAACCTTCAGATATGTTAAAAAGATTTCAAAAAACTAAAATCATAATATTAAAATACCAAAAAATTAATGCACAAAACCAGTTATCATTAAAAAGCTTCAAAAATAGACCAACCGCTGGATACGGCAATGAAAAAGCATGCTTTTTTGAGGTAAAAAATAGAAATAATTTTCTAAAATACAAAATACAACCCCTATATGTTAAAAAAAACTATAAATAATCTAAATATAAAATATTTAATCAAATAAATTAAAATATCTTTTAAAAAATTTTGAAAAAGGACTTCAAAAAGACAAATAAATGAAATTTCCTGTCTTTTTGAGGTAAAAATAAAAAATTTTAAATTTTTTATTCAAAATAACCTTCAGGTATGTTAAAAAAATTTCAAAAAACTAAAATCATTATATTATTACCAAAAAATTAATGCACAAAACCAGTTATCATCAAAAAGCTTCAAAAATAGACCAACCGCTAGATACGGCAATGAAAAAGCATGCTTTTTTGAGATAAAAAATAGAAATAATTTTCTAAAATACAAAATACAACCCCTATATGTTAAAAAAACTATAAATAATCTAAATATAAAATATTTAATCAAATAAATTAAAATATCTTTTAAAAAATTTTGAAAAAGGACTTCAAAAAGACAAATAAATGAAATTTCCTGTCTTTTTGAGGTAAAAATCAAAATTTTTAAATTTTTTATTCAAAATAACCTTCAGGTATGTTAAAAAGATTTCAAAAAACTAAAATCATAATATTATTACCAAAAAATTAATGCACAAAACCAGTTATCATTAAAAAGCTTCAAAAATAGACCAACCGCTGGATACGGCAATGAAAAAGCATGCTTTTTTGAGGTAAAAAATAGAAATAATTTTCTAAAATACAAAATACAACCCCTATATGTTAAAAAAAAACTATAAATAATCTAAATATAAAATATTTAATCAAATAAATTAAAATATTTTTTAAAAAATTTTGAAAAAGGACTTCAAAAAGACAAATAAATGAAATTTCCTGTCTTTTTGAGGTAAAAAATCAAAATTTTTAAATTTTTTATTCAAAATAACCTTCAGGTATGTTAAAAAAATTTCAAAAAACTAAAATCATAATATTATTACAAAAAATTAATGCACAAAACCAGTTATCATCAAAAAGCTTCAAAAATAGACCAACTGCTAGATACGGCAATGAAAAAGCATGCTTTTTTGAGATAAAAAATAGAAATAATTTTCTAAAATACAAAATACAACCCCTATATGTTAAAAAAACTATAAATAATCTAAATATAAAATATTTAATTAAATAAATTAAAATATCTTTTAAAAAAATTTTGAAAAAGGACTTCAAAAAGACAAATAAATGAAATTTCCTGTCTTTTTGAGGTAAAAATCAAAATTTTTAAATTTTTTATTCAAAATAACCTTCAGATATGTTAAAAAGATTTCAAAAAACTAAAATCATAATATTATATATATTACCAAAAAATTAATGTACAAAACCAGTTATCATTAAAAAGCTTCAAAAATAGACCAACCGCTGGATACGGCAATGAAAAAGCATGCTTTTTTGAGGTAAAAAATAGAAATAATTTTCTAAAATACAAAATACAACCCCTATATGTTAAAAAAACTATAAATAATCTAAATATAAAATATTTAATCAAATAAATTAAAATATATTTTTAAAAATTTTGAAAAAGGACTTCAAAAAGACAAATAAATGAATCCGTAAAAGAAATCCCATGCTTATTTAAAAATATAAATAACCTATTTTTTAGATACAACCCATATATGTAGAAAATATAATAAATAAACTGTATTTAAAAGATCAAAGCAATAATTGAAAAATTCCATAAGAAAATTTAAAAAAGGACCTCAAAATGACCCATAATTGAACACAATGAAATTGCTTGCTCTTTTTTGCGATTAATAATAAAAAAAAACAAATATTTTAAAAAACACAACAGCTATATGTTATAAATACCACAAATAATTTGTATTTGAAAGATCTAAATAAGTAAATAAAAATTTCTCAAAATATATTTGAGAAGGGCCTCATAATGACAATCACATAAACATACCAATAAAATATCTTGCATCTTAGTGAAAAAAAATAGAAATAATCCAAAATTTGTTTACAAAACAACCCATATATGTTGAAAACACCATAAATAATCTACTTTTAAAATATCTAAGCAATTAATTAAAATTTTGTTAAGGTCCTCAAAAAAGACATAAAATTGAGCACATTAATGAAATTTCAAGCTTTTTAGTGAAAAAAAAGAGAAATAGCCCAATTTTTTTACAAAACAACCCATATAAGTGGAAAACACCATAAATAATTCTGTTATTAAAATATCTAAACAATTAATTAAAAATTTTGTTAAGGTCCTCAAAAAAGACATAAAATTGAGCACATGAATGAAATTTCTAGCTTTTCAGTGAAAAAAATAGAAATACCCCTAAATTTGTAAAAAATAATATAAATTACCTTAGTCTTATAAAAATACTAACCACGTAAGTTAGAAATAGCATATATATTTTATTATAAATTAGCCTAAAAATTTATCTAAAATATAAAATTGATCTCATCAAGTAAGGCTTCAACTTTTTTCGGTATAAAATATGAAAACAATAAAATAAAAGTATCTTACCATGTATAAAAGTTATTATTAAAATTAAAATATATATATATATATAAAAGATTAGAACTAATTTTGCAAGAAGCGCAAAGTAAACACTTTTGAAAGTGTAAACACTTCAACTCTGTTGAATTTTTTTGTATTTTATCGATAACAGCAAAGTTATGTATGTTAAAGTTAGGAAAAATATTTTGATGTTAAGCAAAACCTGCTCCATCTCGTTTTACATAAATGTTGAAAATTTGGTCGAAATGGATGCATTGCAACGAAAGTTTTTAGCGAACACCACTTATGAAATTTCAATTTTATTAATATAGATGTCGTTAAGAATGGAAGAGTGCAACTGTTATGCTTACAATCCATGCCAAGAATCAGTTCCAGCCAAGTGAGCAGCGCACCCGCGACATACCGTAGCATTCTCCCGCGATGTCTACCACATTTATTTTTGTACAGTTTTTATAGATGGATGAATTTTCATATTTGCATTTTATCACAAGCTTAACATATTTAGATAGTTTTTTTTTTGTCGAAAATAAATTGTACATTTCGATATTATGAAAATTATGACATATATATGTAATATTATTGCAAATGTTCCTGTCGACGTATGGATAAACTGGCAGTCGTGAACGTGAGGCGAGTATTGATGTTCTTTACACACGCGGATAACAAGAAGTAGAGGCAGGGCTAGATGTTAGCACCGAGAGTGATCGGGGACAGCCCACGGGACAGAGGTAGAGGCCATGATACAAACTTGGATGCCTATCACCGAGACATGGAGAGAGGTCCCGAGAGAGACTGAAGCGGTCTGCCGATGGACACATTGTAGAACATACTGCCCCTGACCCACTTCTCAAACCCGTTGACAGAGGGCGTCTATAAAAAAGCCCCTGGAGGGGCCCCTTTAGAGCTGAGCGTTGCCTATTTCCTCCCCTCTGGCCCGCATCTGACCGCTATTTGTATCTTTATTTTGACCTACTATTTTTAATTTAAATACAAATAGGGGGGTACCTGTTTTATTAATAAATTTATATCATATATACAAAATATGGGGTGGTAGTGAATGGGAACAGTATACATTTTAATAGAAGGGTATAATATTATAAAGTATCGTCTCTAACTAATTGGAAGATATGTGAAATATACTAAAAGTGTCATTATTATACAGTTTGAAATATGCTATATACACTGGTCCGCAAAATTAAAGGAACAACATATTTTTTTCATTTATCTCAAATTTTATTGAACATTTATCAATGAAATTTTATACACAAATTTATTATTCCATTATTGATTAGAATACCCGATATCAAAGAATTCTAAACGTATTTTATGCAAATTAGCCGGTCAAGCAATGATCTTCTTTCAGTCAGTGCATAAATATCTTGTATATTGATGTTAATAAGGGGTGTGATCGCCTTTACCTGATAGACAGGCTCTACACAGGTGACCCATACTAAGAATTAGGGAGTTTATCAGCTCCTGTGGAATCAACGCCCACTCTTGTGTTAAGGCTGTTTCTAGCTCATGAGTGTTTCTAGGAGGGGGTTGGAGGGATGAGATCCGCCGTCCTAGGTTGTCCCATACATGCTCGATGGGATTTAGGTCTGGATCGAGATGGCAAATTCATCCGAGCAATTGCATGGTTTTGGAGAAAAGTGTCGACCACACCAGCCCTATGTGGACGGGCATTATCATCCATTATATAAGAAAGTTTTCTCCCATTTCCAATGATTGAGGCATCACATAAGCAGCCAGGAGTGCTGTGCGACCGCCCAAGAAGATTCCAGCCTAGACCATAAAACCTTGGCTTCTGTAGGGATCCCTTTCAACCATATTCCAGGGATTTTTCTGGTTCCTACCTCTCTCCAGACAAAGACACGACGAGAATCGCTGTTTAGAGAGAATCTGGACTCATCAGTGAACATTATATGCCTCCATTCATCTGGATTCCAGGCGACATGTTGTCTGCACCAAAGTTTCCTTGCTCTCCTTTAGGTGGTGTCAATGGCACACAAATTATGGGTCGTCGAGCATAGAGGCCCTTCTTCTGAAGCCTTCTGCGTATTGTATCAGTTGATACTAAGACTCCTGTAGCTGTATTGAGGTCACTTCGTAGTTGCGATGCTGTCATTCTTCTATTGCGACGCACAAGGAGACTCAAATAACGGTCTTGATTTAACGTTGTGACCCTTAGCCGTCCTTGTCCGGGTGTTCTGGCAACATTAGCTGTCGTTTGAACTTTTTTCCAAAGCCTTGAGACAACGTTTCTTGTCACTCCAAGCTATCTTGCTACTTCTGCCTGTGATTAGCCTGCTTCCATCCTTCCAATAACTTGCCTTTTTTTCTTGTGATTAATGTTGCCTATAAGCCATGAAAACTTTAAAAAACAAAAAGGTTCAATAAAAATCTAGCGGAGCGTAAAATTAGGACGCTTTGAGAAAGACTCGGGCACGTGCTGGAGGCGGAGTCAACGTAGACGGTGGTATTTTGCATATTGGGAACAACTTTATTTGTTTTTCTGTTTTACATACTCTCTTAATTCATGGAAGCTTTTGAATATACCAAAACTTGATATATATCCCTTAATATAACTTTTATTTTTCTCAAACATGTGTTGTTCCTTTAATTTTGCGGACCAGTGTATATATTTATATTCTCTTTTATATTTTTATTATTAAAAAAATATATTTAAATTTTCAAATATATGAAAAAATATACATAATAATATATTTACAAGTTTAGAATTTGATAGGCAGTTGTATCAAATAAAAAATTATGAGTTAGAATACAATACAATGAGTTATAGCCTTCATAATCAATTAGCACGACGCTTTAATTCAGCATTTTCAGACTATTTGGGTAGTTAATGAAAAACAGTCTCAATAATCTACCTATAATTAGGTTAGCTAGTTACCAAAGGTGTCAACCTAAAGTCATCAAACTGCGATGATTCCAAACATTCTACCAAAATGGTCTAGTAATACCCGAAGAGATATGTGATGAATATCAATACAGTATAAAAACTTGTGCCTAGATCATCGCCCTCTTCCTGGAAAGTGGAGAGAGGCTTGCGTGTGACTTCTTCGGAGTGTTGGAAGGTCGCTAGGTCTAAAGAGGGGGACTGGAGCCCACCGTCGTCCGGGTGGAGCCTCTTTAGGGCGGGTGTGTGTCGCGAGAACGCGCCGTCCTCGTCCAGCCCAAGCACAAAGGAAAAAAAAAAGAACTTTATATGATTATCATTGCCTGATATTACATATTTATACATTTAGAATGCCCGCACATTCCAGTCACAAAATTATCTTATGTCCTTTCAAATAATAATTATTCAATGGAGATGAATGTCTTGTTCAATTTTGAATTATTATTAATGCAACTAATACCTCGAACACATTTAATTGGTAAAAATATATATATTTATACCTAGAAACAGGATAATAAAATTTTCAAAAAAAATGTTTTTATCATAAATCTATGGCTTGTCACTTCCCAAAACTGGGTATATATTTATATAGGAATAAATTATCGTAAAGATAGAGGCTGCCTTGTCGGTATTCATAGATCTGAAAATTAAAGATACTTCGGCAAGTATATCTTTTGACAAAAATCAACGCCTTGCCAAATGTTTTAATATTTGCCTGCTCCTGACGAGGACAAAATATTTATACATAGATACATATTTTTCAATTTATCAAACAATTTGGCCGCTGAATCTCTGATTCTGGTAGAGCGCCATCTAGCGAATGAAATTGTAACTAAAATCAATTCCGAATTTTTCATTATTTGTCCTAAAATCTCATTGCATCCTGAACACAATGGTGTTTACCGCATTACTCTAGCGTAAATATTCGCGGAGTTATTAATTTTCAAAGTTGTGCACTTTTGGATTACCCTTTAAAATTAATTTTCAGGAATAAATTAAATAAAGTATGTTCTGGAATATCAATACAGCGGCACTCTCCTAGATATATTTCATTCTTTCTTAAGTTTTGTCCATGGGTAAACCGCCCACTTCATTATTCAGACGGTTAGTAGATAAATCCTGATGGCCGCTATAAGGAGGTCATCACAGATTAGCAAGAATATCCTATTATTTTTGTTTGTAGTAAGGACAGTTAGAATTCATTTATTTAGAAAAATAAAAGAAAAAATAGCACCTATATATTAGATTATTTCAATAATATATGCTGATATATGACACACTAGTACCTCATATTCAATTCATTAATTTTCAATAATTCTTCTTTCCTTTTTCTATATGACATTTGTTTTAATTATCTTAATCGATTCGCAATACAACTATTTATGTTTTTTCAAATTATCTAAAATAATTTTTTCAACATTGAACGTCTTTTTGGTTTCAAAATATTGAATTAGTTTCATGTGATATCAAAGTTTTTCTGAATTGAGGAGCCCTCAGAGAATTTAGTCAAGAAGTCGGTTTTTCTTGATTATCAAAATATATTTATATGCCCATTTAAAAAAATGCATTATGTAATTTTGAAGAATCGAATTGTTGAAAGATGGCCCAGGAATACGAATCTGTGAATTTAGAATAGTCCAATTTACCATCCACCTTACATCATCCTAGGGTCCTTTTTTTCATGAAACTTTTTTCTTATATAACGTGACACACTCTGTGAATCAATATATTTCAATCACTTTTTTAGAATTATTATATTTTTATTAAGAAGTGCATTTCTGTATAGATACCTAATCAATATAGTCTGTAGTGTGAGAAGACGTTGTGACAAATATTCGTAAAGCTAGATACAGGGCGAATATTTTCGAACAAATGGAAATTATTATGAAAGAATATTCGTTCCTATTTTATTGTGTAGTTTATTGTATAGTACCTTGTTGAAGGACGTCATAGTCCGAAAAGCTTGCAAAGATTATATCGCATAAATAAAAGAAACACGTCGCCGTTAGCTTGGATTCCTTCCTTGGATTCCTTCCTTGGATTCCCTCCTTGGATTACCTCCTTGGATTCCTTCCTTGGATTCCTTCCTTGGATTCCTTCCTTGGATTCCTTATTTGGATTCCTTCCTTGGATTCCTTCCTTGGATTCCCTCCTTGGATTCCTTCCTTGGATTCCCTCCTTGGATTCCTTCCTTGGATTCCCTCCTTGGATTCCCTCCTTGGATTCCTTCCTTGGATTCCTTCCTTGGATTCCTTATTTGGATTCCCTCCTTGGATTCCTTCCTTGGATTCCCTCCTTGGATTCCTTCCTTGGATTCCCTCCTTGGATTCCTTCCTTGGATTCCTTCCTTGGATTCCCTCCTTGTATTCCTTCCTTGGATTCCCTCCTTGGATTCCTTCCTTGGATTCCTTCCTTGGATTCCCTCCTTGGATTCCTTCCTTGGATTCCCTCCTTGGATTCCTTCCTTGGATTCCTTCCTTGGATTCCTTTCTTGGATTCCTTCCTTGGATTCCTTATTTGGATTCCTTATTTGGATTCCCTCCTTGGATTCCTTCCTTGGATTCCCTCCTTGGAATTCTTCCTTGGATTCCTTCCTTGGATTCCTTATTTGGATTCCCTCCTTGGATTCCCTCCTTGGATTCCTTCTTTGGATTCCTTTCTTGGATTCCCTCCTTGGATTCCTTCCTTGGATTCCTTCCTTGGATTCCTTCCTTGGATTCCCTCCTTGGATTCCTTCCTTGGATTCCTTCCTTGGATTCCCACCTTGGATTCCTTCCTTGGATTCCTTCCTTGGATTCCCTCCTTGGATTCCTTCATTGGATTCCTTCCTTGGATTCCTTCCTTGGATTCCCTCCTTGGATTCCTTCCTTGGATTCCTTCCTTGGATTCCTTCCTTGGATTCCTTATTTGAAATGATGTCTGGTGATTTATTCTCTTGTAATTTTATCAAATGTTGAATATTGACTTTAAAATATATATTAAGAGAGATAAATATTTGTGTCAACGATATAATATCTCTATCATTTAAAGAAGAAGAAATAAAAATTAGGTAGAATAGTTTCTTTTATAGAGGAAGATTGTACAAGATTTCGTTCAAGATGCCCTTCTCACTCGTATCATTTTGTACCCGTTGAAGAGCGTCTTTCCTGAAAGCTTTAATCATCGTCCTCTATAAAAGAAGCTCTTCTCCTCGACTTTTGTTTCTTCTTCAATAAATATTTGTAATATATGTTCCTACATTAACGTGAAACCTTAGTGTATATTTCAGAGATCAAGAATTTGACGATATAAATCGGTCGATTTTAGAACGCTAATTATGAAGTAAACTGAGATTTTTGGATAGATGAAATTGAAGCTGAATTGACTTGTATTGAACTTTACTATCTCCTGCTACAAGAAGAGAGGCAAAAAAAAATTATTCACTGCAATTTAAAATATGTATCGAATAATATATTTATAATTTCCTCAGTAAATATTCTGTTTCAATGTTAAATTACTTTTTTGTTCACTTCTTTATCTCTTTGCTTCTTGGATCCTGCAGTCGAGTCTTTTGTAAGACTTTGGGTCTTAATGGGGGCTTTTGTTGTTATGTTGTATATAAGTGTGCGTATGTATATATCATACTTACGTAATCTTTTTCTTCTTCTGTATATTTTCCCCTTTCACAGGCCTATCTCTCTTGTAATCTCGGGGAGAATCCTCTATAAGACCAGTGTGTCTCAATAAAGGCTTTTGTGTGTGTGTGTATTTATTTTATTGAAAATTAGTGACAGTGAATTTTCTTCATACTTTGCTTGTGGTACATCCCTCTTGAGTGTCCAGCAGTAGTCAGCAAGCATACCGGTTTCACGGTTTGGCCAGCTTTTTTTAATGTAATGCCTTTCCCTATCTCTGCTATCCCACTCACACAGAAAACAACAAAATTTTGTATATCCAAGCTGTAATCCACGCAAGAGAGCAATGACTTTCAAATCGCTGCATATTTTCCAACCGTATCTTTCATATTCTATCTTTTTCAAAAGCAGTTTCATGTTTTCGTAAACTTTCATGATGGATGCATGTGCTATTGGCACCGATGGAAACTTATTTCCGTTGTAAAGGAAAACGGCTTTCAAACTAATTTTTGAAGAATCAACGAATAATCGCCACTCTTCTGTATAATAGTCATAAACAAGCGCTTCCATTAGACTAACATCATTGCAATTTACTAAATCATTCTCTTGTGAAAAGAAGTCTTGATATTTATTCATCATGTAATGATGTTTACTTAGAAAATGTTTACGTAACATTTTCTGAAATATTACTGTACATACCAATTTATAGAAAAAATGGTTATCCTGTAAGAACTATGGGTGATGGAAAACTTATGATTTGATTTTTGAATTCAGCATGAAAAGTTACATTAGAATCAGCATCAGGTTTTCTCCGGCAAAAAAAAAGGTTTTTTGTAGACCTGTGTAATTTATTTCAATGAGAAAAGCTATAATTATGCAAATATTTACGTGTATATATATTATATTCTAGTTTCTTGGAAAGTTGCCTGTCGAACGACGTGTCAAAGTCCGAAAGCTTGCCGAATTTACAGCATTAATAAAAGAAATTCGTCCCCGTTAACTTTTATTCCTTCTTCAACATAAACAATATTATGCCATTTCTTTTCCTTTATAGATTTTATATATAAAATATCCGTCTATATAAAAGGCTATATATGAGAATAATTCAATAAATAATTATTTTTAGAGAAGTAATGAAGTTGTTTAAGGAAGTTTTTACTACCAACCTCTGGTATCTTTTGAATGCGCATGTTATAGTATTCGTACTTAATTATTGGATTCAGTAAGTGGTCCCAAGGTTTTCAGCTTGAGTTGAGGAATCTTCAAATCCCATTAAGTCACTTGTGTTTTACCTCTAGATGAGAAAAATAGTTTTATAACTTAATATGAATCTAAAGAATAAAAATAAACTTTTCTATCTTTTTTTTTAATCTAAACTAGATATTGATTTAACGATTTTAAAAGAGGTCAAATATTCGGCATTCAATGATGATCACATATGACTCCCAGCAGGTGTGGTATGGACAACGACATGTTGATTTCAGATCGTTTGAAAAAGACTGCGTGAAGAGGCGACCAAAATATGTGTGTTAGCGCGCACACACACCAAATATTGGTATTTTATATTTTATCTGAACGGTTAAAGATTAAAAGTTATCGGTCTGATCTGTTAAACGTTTCATCACGATGTAAAACAAGAGGTTGCCATTTTCAAACTCAAAGCAGTGTATGGAAAATATTAAATGGAATTCAAGCTATATTGAGGAGCATTATTTCATTATTATAACCCAGAAGTCAATCTGGAGTTGAAACGATGTGTAAGGTTTAGAGTTTTTCTCTAAAGAAAGAAATATAAGAAATGAAATCAATAAAGCACGAATTTTTGTTTTATTTGTGAAAGAAACAGTGTGGCTTAATGCTTTCTTTTCTTATATATATATATGTTATATAAAAGTATTATTTTATTTTAAATTATAATTTCATAGATTCAAATACTCTGCTAAATCGACCGCCAGAGGTCACTCTTCCCATATAAAAACACGTTTTTGTTTTATCCCAATGGTCGGCTCAAACATGTTTGTGAATATGTAAATATTCTTTTGTTTTATTTATTCTTACGCCTTAAGCCAGGCAGTACTTTAATCAAATTATGTTCTTATATATTACTTTAGCTCAAATAAAACAAACTCTGATCAAAATCATTTTCGTTATTATACTTTCAATATTTATTCAACGACTGCATCACCAATACCATATAGTTCTAAAAAGAACCAGCAAATAACTCCATAGCTTAATCCTCAAGATAACCAAAATCAAAATAATATATTTTTTTATATAAGATATATATAGGTGGCCTTTTATGATTGATGATTAATGTATGCCTAACTTGCCTTGTTCCTAATGTTTTCGGAAGAGAATTGCTCGATACAAATATCAATATGTGAGTAATAGTTACCTAAAATTATTCGAAAAAGAAAAAATGAACAATATTAAGGTAAAGGTTTTTTTTTATTTTTATTTTGATTTTCGTAAGTTTTCGAGCAAAATTTCTGCTCTGATTTCAGATTACTGTACAAAGTTCAACTTGATATTGTATATAGAAGTATATGCCCGTTGAAGAGCAGAAATTTTGGTCGAAAGCTTGCGAAAATCAAAATTAAAAGAAACCCTTTACCTTAATATTTTTGATTTTTTTCTTTTTCAAATATCAATATGTAAAGTGACTGTCCTAAAGTCTTATGTCAATAGTTTATCTGAATACCAATTTAAAGAATCCACCCTTCATTATAGCATATATAGGGATAATCGTCAAATACAGTATTAGAACTCTCAGAATCGAGGTCGGGTAGATTAAATTACATGTAAGTGGCAGGGCACTGTTCACATGAGACGGAGTAGACTGCGCCCACAGAAAGAAGGGGGGCAGGAGGAGCTGAGGACTTAGTATGAGGATGACGGAGGGATGAAAGAAGGTTCGGGGAGTTTTTATATATGGTACGGATGCCATAGGATTTAAGCTTTCTGGCTATATCAACAGAGGAGGGGGAGTAAGGGAGAAAACACAATGATCTGTATGTCATGGAAGGATTGGAAGTTGCAGGTGTATAAGTATATTTATTAATGAACGAGAGCGGAAAAGAAGCCGCGGAGAGCTGGGTTATAATGCGATTTCTTTCTATTATTTTAAAGATGTCTATGGAACAATGGGTGGATATTCTTTTTGTAAGAGTTCTAACAAAATTGATTTTATGGGAGGTAGGACAGTGAGAATTGTAGTGAGTGCAGCAGGGTGGGCATTGTTTTTTATGATAAACTGTAGTGTGAAATGAGGATGGGGTGCGAATAATTAAGATATCTAGGAATGGGAGAACATGGTTAGTTTCAGTTTCTAGAGTAAAGGAACTATCATGGTTGTAATTATTAAGGGTTAATAGTATGAAGCTCTTTTTGCATATACAGAAGATATCATCAATGTATCTTCGCCAGAACTGAATATCTGTAGGGAGGGTATGGGTGATCCAATTATCTATTCTGGTCATGACTATTTCAGCAATAATGGTAGATAGAAAGGTAGGTAGATGTCGAAGGGCTTTTGCCCGAAAGCTTGCCCTAATGCACCAATAAAAGATACTCGTCTTCCTTCGCCATGTTTTTATCGTCTAAATTATTATCATTATTATCATAATATTCTTTGTTCCGGAAAATTATTATTAATAAAATTCGTTAGGCAAACTTTCACTCGGATAAAACCCGGGCGAAGCGGGTAAACATCCGCTAGTAATTTTATAAATTTTATGACATGTGACCTTTTATAGACAAAGGTGAAAAAAATTATAAAAGACAAGTTATTATCAATAAATTACCTCTAAGACAAACCTTGACTTATGTTTCATTTATAGGTCAGTTTAAATTGGCACATTTTTATTTGCTTCAAATATTGTAAACTTTAACATTCTGCACATGTAGAAAAACTTAAACATCCTGAATGCTATTTATGTAAAAATAGTAAACCTCTTGCATATTACACCTTTTCAGTTTAAGATAATTATTAATATAGAGTTTATTTTATTTTACATATTTGACGCGATATCCCAGCTTGGGACACTTGCGCCTAAATAGATTTTAGAAACCTATATACAATTCTTTTTATATACAATATCAATATAAGGATTAAAACAAAATTAAAACTAAAAGTTGAGTTTATCAAACATAAAATAAAATCTGAAATGAATTTACAATATATATTGAATTTTACATAGGTATCTTTGTTATATACAAATTTGCACATTGCTTCGATGGGATAAAAATGATTACTTCTGTAGCTGTGAAAGATTGGACATTCTATTAATAAATGTATAGTCATTAAACTGAGTTTTTATTACCTGTTAATTTAGAAAATTGACAAAATGTAGACTAAAGTTAACCTATGATGTGTAGACCAGATAAATTATTCAAAGTATTTTAGGACGATAAAAAATATTGATAATTGATTGCAATCAAAATGTAATATAAACATATGTGCAGGGTGGATTTCTCCAGCGAACATGCCAAAACTTTAGAGCCAACTACCATGGATCCTACCAACCGTCTAAGAACAACCAGACAACCTGCCAGCACTAGTATCGAGGGAAAAAACATAGTAAAATGAGAAAAATGAAAACTTGTATTCATTTCTTTTTTTTCGGTTTGTTGTTCAAATGGGTTTGTGTAATATATTCTACCGATGCTCCATTTATTTTTTCAATAGAAGGTTTAAAACTAATCTACCTCTCGACTACCAGGCTTTCACACCTGAATATATTTTGAAAATAGATCAATTCATAAATAAATCTTTAATTAAAAAGGCATATATTGGATTAAATGATCATATAAATGTTATAATACCTTGAAAACGGTTGGCGTTCAGCCAACTGGAATATTGGTAAAATAAATGATATTTTGATCCAATATATGCCATTTTAATTAAGAATGAAGATATATAACAAACTTAATAGTTTTTGTGCGCTTACTTTATTTAGAGAGTTTCCTATACACTCTAATATCATGAATGAATATTATATATTTTAGAAAATAATATAGATAATCAAACGCTTTTGAGATTCTTTATTTGTTGATCATAGTTACTCACATTAACCCTTCTAAAGATTATGTTTTCTTGAATTCAAGTTTCTAAATTATATATACTATGTTCATGAATAAAATAGAAAGGATGTAAAAAAACTAATACAATACTATCCTATTAATAGATAAATGAATAAATCAAATGAAAGAAAAATAAAAAAAAACACTCATCAGGACAAATTATTAGAGAAAGAACACTCATATCCCATATAACAAAATAATAAAGACCAGAAAATCAAAATAAAACTGAATCAGAAAATGTATAAGTTTATAACAGATGGATCCATCAATTATTATATTCGGGTGATAAACCCAAAATTCGAAAATGAAAAACCTAACGCCATGGAAACAGAGAATATAATTTACAAAAGAGACTGTTTAAACATCACAACGAGAAATATACAGGTGAAACAGAGGAAAACACAATGAAAGAGAGGATCAAACATCATAATTGACTCAGCGGTACTAGAAAAATTGCCAACATTGGGCATAGGATAGATAAGAATCAAATGGTTATCTAGATCCTACCACACAATATTGCTATCACATGAATATGACTAGCTATTTTAATCACTCTTTTCTGATGAAGGATCTATTAACAAAATTATTTCTCCTTTAGATTACTTTTAGAGATCTATATAGCTGGCGGTTAAAATATATTGGAAATTCTTATTTAAATTATCATATTTCAGTAATTAAAAAGTTGTATGATTGACAACTGTATGCTCTATGAGGTTTATCATGGTTTATATTTACAGATGTTGACATGTCATGTGCTAAATCTACATATATTTACAGCTATACACATAACATGGCTTGTATTTTATGTTTATATTATTTAGTTTGCTTGCATTGTTAGAATGAGAGCATTCAATGGTTAACAAATACTGGTACTACATGTGCAGTCATAACATGCGATTGCTAGTTTCTCTAACATTCCAGGTCCTGGGTGATTCTAAATAATATATTAAATACCCATTTCTTGGTTTCTCAAGAAGCCTCTGGGACCAAAAATATTTTTAGTTGCAGTCGTACAGCCTGCTCCACGCTGTCGAGCGTCAACAACGCGATACGCGTTCGTGAATGGCTTTTCTTGATTTGTGAAGAAATTGGGCTGCCCAAATATCGGGAATATAATATAGAATATCTATATAGATAATACCGTAACAAAGTTTTCCATTGTAAATTCCTGAGCTATCTCCTCCGAAGATTCTGAACTACACATAACGATCTATATACCAAAATTTTCGTTTTTCTTTTCTTCGTATGATAAGCCTGTTTTTATTTTCCTAATGTTAACAGTTATTTTTATTTTTTAATTTAATAATTTTTACAATCGTAGATTTTTTGCATTTATCATCATCAATTCCTTTGTTTTGAAATGCGTTCTTTTGTCTTATTACCTTTTACTAATTTATAATATATATTTCGTATTTCTGATTCATTTGATTATGATTATAATTTGTAAGTACTTTGTTATAGTTTTTCATTTAAATAGAGCTCAATTTTTGTGTATGTTTTCTATTTGCAGTATCTTTCTTAATGTCTTTGGCAACGTTTTTTTTTCTCATAAATAGGCTGAGGTTATATTATTTTTCGAATTGTAGATTGAATTATTACTTTTATTCTATAATAATTATCTTTTATAAGTGTTTGTTATAGTTTTTCATTTGAATTTAGCACAATTTTTGTATCTGGTTATCTTTTTTGGCATCTTTTCATCTCTCTTTGGCATCTTTTTTTTTCTCATTAATAAGACCTAATCCAAATAATTTAATAGTGTGTGACGTTTCAGCAACAGCATCAGACAAAAGAATAAATGAACTAACGAATAAAATCTCATTTATTCTTTTGTCTGATGATGGTGACATTTCTGTTGCCAAAACATCACACACTAATAAATTATTTGGATTAGGTCTTATTTTCTTTTGTTAATTTGTTATAGTTTTTCATTTGAATTTAGCTCCATTTTTGTGTCTTATTTACTTTTTTAAGTATCTTTCATAATGCCTGATTTGATTACTTGATCTGTTATAGTTTTCATTTGAATTTAGCTCCATTTTTGTGTCTGATTTTCTTTTTTGCAGTATCTTTCATAATGCCTGATTTGATTACTTGATCTGTTATAGTTTTTCATTTGAATTTAGCTCCATTTTTGTGTCTGTCGTTTTTTTTCTTCTCATAAATAGGCTGATGCTGTATTTGTGTACTCAATTGTTGCTTTTTGTGTCTGGTTTCTTTTTTGCAGTATTTTTTTGGAATCCTTTTTTTTTCATCAATTGTTTCCTCACATGCTTGGAATTTTCTTTTTATGCCTGTCCTGGCTTTCAGTTTTATAGTTTTCCTCTGCTTGGTTCTTATTTTACCTTTTTTTTTTTCAGCGTCTTCTGTCATGCCTCGAAAAGGCCGTGGAAGACTCACTCCCCTAACCGCTAGGCGTGCTAATATGACTCGCCGCAGACACAAAACCCCAATTGCTATTTCTCTTGTTTACTTTTTACCAATGCCTATAGTTTTTCACCTGAAAGATTTTTTTATTTTATTTGTTATTCAATAACTTTTATCACTTATTTTTGGTCTTCTTTTTATTTACTTATTTTACTGGGGGTTGGTGGAAGGATGGTCTAAACCGTTGGTTTTCGAACGCTACGACCCGGGTTCGATTCCCGCTTTGGGCACTTTTTTCTGAAAAAATAAAAAAAAATGCTCCAATGGCTTCCGATTCTTGCAAAAGTCCAACTCCACCAGCAAGCGCAAGTAATCAAACGGGGCTCTGGCACATTTGTAAATGCAAAGTCGAACTGCTTTTCACATGTTTAGACATGTGGTGTACTTACAATAAAATCAGTCACCTACTCTACCCACCATGATTATCAAGGCCTGTACCACGTGTACTAGGGATAAGCAAAAAAAAAAATATTTTAGTCATTTATCTATACATACAATTATTTGCATACAATTATATACATACAAATATATGCATACAATTATATACATACAATTTTCTACATTTTTGCACTCTGCAGTCTAATATGTTGTTAATAATAGGGGTTTTAGACAAATATCAACTGTTGAAATTTGAATTTCCAAAATAGTTGAATTATCGAATGTGTCGAATTAGTTTGTCATATGATAGGCCGTAGGTCGAGACATCAAAAATGGTCAAATTATCATGTGTTGAATTAATTAGATTATATTGTATATATAAAAAATATCGAATTGTTGTTTTTAATGAGGTCTTTTAAATGAATTTATTCCTTTAATATGTTGTCATATCTGCAATTTTTTTTCATTTCCAAAATATTTATTTACACTTTCACCCATGCCTATAGGATCTTTGCGATGGAACAGGTATGGTGTTCTAGCGCATGTGCTCTCATGTCCTTGAAGCACATATACTGACAGTACCCAAAGTTGCACACACTGTATAATGTCTGAAATATTTTTTTTTCCCCTTCGGATACCAACTTTCGCTTCATTCTAGAGAGGCTTTATGTTTCACTAAGGTTGGCTTTTGCTATGACTATAAAGAGGGCTCAAGGCCAAACCTTTGCTACAAGAGCCTGTGTTTACGCACAGACGCCTTTATGTGACTTTTTCAAGTGTGCGAACTTTGGATAGCATACATGTAAAGTTGAACCCAAGTATATATAGAATGTAGTTTTTATGAAGTCATTTAAATGAATTCCTATTATAAATCGTCTCCTCTGAAATATAGTTTGTAAATTTATATTCTGATTTATTTTATCCTTTTTTTTTCATTTCCAAAATATATATTTACACTTTTCGCCAATGCCTAAAGTTTCTCACCTGAAAGAAAAAAAACTCCGCCTTTGCCGGTCCCAAGCCAGGATGAAAAAGGAGGAGGGGGAGCAGTAACAAGCTCACTAAAAAAACCTGGGCTCAGCTGGCCCGGCTGATAGTACTTTGTAAGGGCTCCTAATCCAGGGATACATTCTTTTGGAGCTAAGTCAGTGGCCTGCCACTGAGTAGTGCTCCCAGTCTTGATGACAAAGGCAGACGCATTCTACTTTACCCAATCATGATGGTTGTTAATTTCAAGCTTTACAAGCTTGACACTCTAATATGATTGAGTGAAGATAAGAAAGGAGAAAAAAAAAAAATTTTTTTTTTTTTTTTGTCAATAATCTATTTATTATCAATTAATTTGATTTTGGTCTTTATTTATTATTCCCCTGCTCTATACATACATTTTGTACATTTACAATGTCAGCTGTTTTCTCTGTAATACCTTTTTAGCAGTGAAGTTATATTTGAGCAACAAACAATTGTTGAAATTTAAAATGGTCGAATTATCGATAGTGTTTAATTACAGTTTGTTATATGATAGGCTGTAGGTCAGGACAACAAAACATGGTCGAATTATCGAGGTTATATTGTATATATAAAACTAGAAATGTAGTTTTAATGAGGTCCTTTTAATAATTTCATTCCTTTTATATGTTGTCTTATCTGCGATATAGTAGCATTTTTTGCAATTTTATTTGCTGATTTGTGTCATTTTTTCATTCTAAATATATTTATTTAAACTCTTCAACTAATGCCTATAGTTTCTTTCCTGAAATTGCTTACCAAACATGAGTTGGTTGTATTGTTATGCTTCGGAGATATTTTAATCCTAAGCAGGGTCTTTACGAATGGTACACGTATGGTGACACAGTGCATGTGCTCTCATGTTCTTGAAGTAGTGTAGATGTGTTGTTTGCACTTTTATTTTCTGATTTGTTAGTATTTTTCTTCTATTTTCATTTTAAATAATTTTTTAGGCATAGGAACCAATGCCTATAGTTTCTCACCTGCGGGCCCTTCGAGTAAACCCCGGGCGTTGCCCGGGTCACTCGGCTAGTATTATATAATATTATATGAAAATATAGGGAACAATATAAGGAACAGCTTAATCAATGTTTAGTTGATTTCTGTTCCACCAGATGGCGCTCTGCTATCTAAAACGCACATGTGCTTTTGTTCAGGATATGCTTTCATTATTTTTAATATTATTAATTAATATATTTGTAAGTGACATTTTATATAAATTTACCTAATATTCCTACTACAGCCCTGAAATCCGATTGAATATGTAAATATGTTATGCTTAGAGATATATGTGGTAATTAATTAGTGTTTAAAATAGAAACATGCGAAGTGTAATTTCTCAGAAGCGGGAAAGACCTACGATAAGAAAAGGCCCGTTATTTTTTGTGGATCTCAGATACTAGTATTTTTTCAAAAAACCCACATAGAGTTATTTGAGCAAAACGTTTCTCGTCTGACTACTCAGGAAATAAAGATGGTTGGAGAGATTAAATTCAGGTCTAAAAACAACCTGCGCTTAAAATAGTTTTTCTTTTGAGAGACCTTTTAAATAACATAAAAACTAAATTCCTTAAGTGCTTTTTCATTTGAGAATATCGATATTTTCACACCTGATTAGATCAATTATTGTTTAATTATAATTAAATATTGGTTCAAATTATCTATAAACTATTAATTAGAAATAAAGCGTAAGGAGAAAAGATTTTTCATTCACAAAATCGTGCGACAAGCCCTCGAAGGGCGTGGTTGCCCGAGGGCTTGTCGCACGATTTTGTGAATGAAAAATATTTTCTCCCTACGCTTTATTTCTAGTTAATATAATCAGTGGAGAAAGTTTTCTTGCTTTTATTATCTATAAACTATTTTGAATTTTATATTTTTAAGAGAAAACAAAAAGAATAAAATTAATATAATATTAAGTGTTGAAACCTTTCATCGAAGAGGCTAGGATAGATCGCAATTCAGTAGCATCACAAAAAAAGCCTTTTTAATTAAAACAGATTTAAATATATATTTAGTTGACATAAATTCTTGGAAATATTAGTTTTATCAATCTTTAAAGGTTACACCAGATCTCAGAATCTAGCTCAGGAAAAGTGTATACTGTAAACGTGTAGTAAAATATCCACAGAGAATTGTACTATCGCATGCAAAGATAGAATCTGAAATAGGTATTGTTAATCTGGAAAAAAAAAGTTTCAATAGTCACATAGTCTTAGCAATAACATGAACGGAATTTCGTCTTTAAAATAATAGAAGGCAATCAAATCAATACAACTGGGATAATAAATAGGATTTATTATTTTATTTTTGCCAATTCGTTGAATAAATGAAGAATTGTACAATTAGCGATTTAACAAAGTAGTTAAATAAAAGTATAAAATCTGTATCGAAGCGCAATAATTAGCGGCACATGCGTAGAGGCTAAAATAAGATATTACTAACCAATGACCTCTTACTATGACCTTTAAGGTTTTACATAGAGCATTGCCCTACTCTAACCTAACTATACAACAAGTATGTTTATAAAAGTATACATTTCAACAACAGATTCAACCATTTAAAATAAAATCTGACTTTAGAAAAATGAAATTATTAAACACACATTTTTTTTCACAAATAAAACAAACTTTCTACTATCCTTACTGCTTTGAAAATTGGAGGTCTAAAAGCGGTCTGTTGGATGAAATAGAGGAAACCGCTGGGAGAGTTTACTATTAATGAGTCAAACCTTCCTATTAATACATTGTATTAATTGCAGTAAGAACAGTAGAATGTTTATTTTATTCATAAGAGACACATTCGTGCTGAATAGATTTTAAAAATAAAGAAGGTATATCCTGATCAGAAGCACATGTGCTTTTTAGATGGCAGAGCGCCATTTAGTGGAACAGGAATCAACTTAACATTGATTTAACCTGTTCCCTGATATTTGACCAACCTATTCTTTTTTTTTTTGATAAATCAAGAAAAGCAATCAGTGGCTCCTCTTTTCGCCTATAAAAACTACCATATTAATTTTTACAAGGAAATATTGTGATAAATACATGTATATAAACGAGTCGTGGTCCTGTCTCAAAGTGGTAATTTTCGTTTAAATTGTTCTTTTGAAATAAAATACTAAAAGGTTTCCATTATATAGATACATGGCTGCCTAACTATGTCTACACAGGTGGGAAATAAATGGTTTGAGCATCCAGCTGGGTAGGTAGTAGTAAAAAGTAACAGAATCGTTAATATGACCTGAATAATCAATGTGTGCCAGGTGCTATATTGGTTGCATTGATATATGAAATTTATTATAAAACGTTTTGTTGCTCCATGGAAAGGATGGTGGCATTGCCCCGTTAGTCAGATTTCAGCCATATTTGAGAGTTCCCTGTAAGCCTTCACGGTTACCGTAGCGGCTCGGGGCTCAAGGAGTCCCCACCATTCTTCGCCCTACAGGGCAGTCCCTTACTTGTGCTGCTTCTCCCGCCCACCATGTAGAGGAGAACTTCTGAGCTGGATACATTACAAAAACCAAAATACCCAAGCCCATATTCAACCTCAACAAAGAATTAAAGACAACACTTTCAAGAATCTGAGGAGGACATATTAAAAGAATGACGATAAACCCAGACATGACAATATCCTACAAGAATTGCAATTACTATCACAACACCCAACTACTCCGGGCCACATATACAGTTTCCCGGACATCCTTGCAGCTTTCTATATGGCAGACATCAATCCAGAAGAGGACATCCATACGGACAAGACACCTTTGTTGGCTGGTATTGTGATCAGTGTGCACGGACCGATCTGATCTGCTTTATGGACAAGACATCACCACCACCATTATGTAACGTTAATCAATTATGGAATAAAGTCATTCTATATATATACACTGGACCCTCGGTTTGCGAGCATAATCCGTTCCAGAGCCATGCTCGTACTCTAAAACTCTCGTAGTGCGAAACTAATTTCTTATTTTTAATAATTGAAACTCGGGCAATTCTTCTTGCTACGAACAATTGCACAGTCTCCCACATTTTACATATTTCCCGAATCTGATCTGAAAGGAGGGATCCCAGTGAATTTTCATCCATCACGATTACGGGCAACCATCACGAGTTGCTCGTAATGCGAAATTTCACTCGTAATCCGAGGTAAAATTTTTCAAAAAATTTTGCTCGTACTGCGAAAAGCTCGTACTCCAAGGTGCTCGTAAACCGAGGGTCCACTGTATATATATACTAAAATAATATAAACTTTCTGCCATCATAAATATACCATAAACTAAAAATTAATGCATTTATATTACATTACAAATGAATAGAGATATACCCTATTAATACAAATTAAAACGCCAATGATTATTTTAGAGCACTCTAAAGAAGTGGTCTGGTAGATTGAGAGAGAGAGAGAGAGAGAGAATTGGCCAAACCGTTGATAGGGTTCACCACTAACGAGCCAAGCCCTCCCAATGTATTTTTTCATCTCAGTAAGAAGATTAGATGTTCGATTATTTGTGAAAAAAAAGATTCGAGTTTTGGTGCTTTCATTTGTATTATATAGATGGCGTGTTATTGCTATATATATATATATATATATATATATATATATATATTTTCATTTATATACTCATATATAGAAAGAGAGACAAACTCAAGGAAGATTTATATTTTGATGTGGCCGATCGTCCATTTGTTTTTTTAAGGAGACAAATTTTCTTAAATCTCGGTTATCTCTCGTGTGTCTTCAATAAAGGTTACTGTTCTGAATATAGAGCAATCCATATTTAAATCTTTAGATAATAAAGAGGCATATTTTAGATAAAATAAAATAATTATTTCCCAATATTTCGTTTGGCTGAATGCTAACCTTTGTATAGACATTGATTGACACAATACATTGACTATGGCGCCCTGAGTGTGTTTATATAAAATTGTATGCCTTGACAAAGGTTGGCGTTCAGCCAACCGATATATTACCAAATATATATTTTATTCAATATATGCCTTTTTAATATCTGAAGGTCACTGTGTATCAAATATATTTCATAGTTATCATATAAACCCATTATAAATGCTATATTATTGAATCAATGGCTTTGTACTTTTGAGCAAATGAAGGAAAATATTCCAAAAGATCACTATAGTTTATTTAAAAATGAATAACTTGAATGCCTCTTTATTTTTAATGTGACGCCATAAATATCTCCATGTCTACAAAGCATAAAGGACATTTTAAAAATTACAAACCTTTTCTCTGACAGGCATAAAATATTATTGGCGCCTAATTTTTTATCATCTATTTTGACAGAAAAGACGACCTTATTTTTATAGATCATCATCCTTCGAGGAAAAAATAATATTTAAAAATAGATATTTGGTTATTATATTTGGAGATATTTAGCTGAAAGTAAATAAAACTAAGCAAACCTGCACAAACACCTTTTAATCGAGCTATAGAACTCATACAGGTTTCTCTAAAACAAAAGTAAAAGAGATTTAAAATCTTCAAGGATTTTAACTAATATTTGGAAGTACTCTTTATGCTGAAATTTTAAGGAATATTTCATATATACATTTAAAGATATATATAGTCGTGAACGCGCGGGTGATCCAAAAGTTCCGCGCAATTTTTTTAATTAATATCTCCGCGAATATTTGCGCTAGAGCAATGCGGTAAACACCATTATGTTCAGGATGCAATGGTATTTTTATGGCAAAAAATGAAAAATTCGAAATTTATTTTAGTTACAATTTTATTCGCCAGATGGCGCTCTACCAGAATCAAAGATTCGGCGGCCAAATTGTTTGATAAATTGAAAAATGAAACTGATCGACACGTATTTTTCCTTTTTGAATACCAGGAAAGAACCCTAATAATATCAAATAACAAATTAATAAAACACCACTACGCCAAAAGTAGAAGAATTGGTTGACGATTTTTAAATACAATTAGAGATATGTAAAATAGGTAAATGCAAATTAAAACATGTAGCAAAAAATATATATATATTTTAAATACGATTTGTTTTCGAAGATAATAAATTTCTAATTAATGTATTCATCTCTGATAATTTATTTTACTCTGGAATGCCGTTGTTGTTGTCGTTGTCGTGTCCAAGATGTCTCCATGCATATCCATCACAGCAGCAGCAATGTCCACTATCTTGGGTGTGTAAAGCTACTGCTCTGGGTCTATGTTAAATTTCTGCAAGGCTGCGGCCATTGCTGGGTAGGAGAATATGTGGGTAGGTGTTAGTTCCACACCAGGATAGTTGTTGCATGTCCTATAGGTTATTTTGCCATCTGGTTGTATTGTCATTCCTTTATAGTGTTTTTTATGTCTTGTTATAGTTTTTGTCATTTTTCTCTCAGAGTTCTTACGCATTTTAATCTTTTCTTATTTTTTGTTTAATTATCTTGTATTTTGACAAAGCATCAGCGTCAAATAATGACATTTGTTCTTTACTTTGGCTCAACTTTCTGGCTTCCTTTGCCAATCCAAAGGCCATTTCATTACCCCCGATCCCATCATGCGCAGGAATCCATTGTAGAATGCAGTTCTTCTCCAATGGTTCCAGTTTGGTGAGTAACGAGTGTATTTTCTGTGTGATTTTAGTATTGCCCTTCTGAATTGCTTCTAGAGCGGATATGGAGTCGCTGCATATTAAAATTCCTTCTGATTGATGCAGAGATGGTTGGTTAAGGCATCGATCAAGGGCTTTCCAGATAGCTGTCAGTTCACAAGTGAAGTTTGACGAAATATGTCCTGCTCCTTCTTTGATTTTGATGTGTGTTCCATCTTACAGTATTATGTTAATTCCGGCCCCTACATTACTCAGGGTAAGGTCTGAAGATCGATCTGTATATGCTGTTAAAGGGGGTAGCCTAGCATTTTTAATCTAGAATTTGTACTATTAGGACATAGCCGTTAATATTCCAAACACATCAGACCTCGAAGCCCAAGGTATCAAAGTCGGCCTCAATCAAAACAAAGACATCAACATATACAATATGTTATATAATATACTGCGGCTTGTGATTGTAAAACAACAATTGAAGTTACGCCGCATGAGTTTCTTTTCAATGAAAAATCAAATTTATTTCAAGGTGAAATATTGACTATTTCGAACCTTTTTGGATGAGGTATGAAAGGGTAATTATGAAGAGTAATTATGAACGGAAAAATAAAAGTGACCAGGGATGGGAATCGAACACACAATGTTCCGTTTACCAGGCAGATGCCATGTCCACTTAGCTACCCTGGAGCTTTTATATACAATACTAGCCGAATGACCCGGGCAACGCCCGGGTTTTACCCGATTAAATGTTTTTATTCAAATACTATTCGTTACAATTATAAATTGGCGCCGTATTTCAATATATAAATAATATATATATATAATAATAAATAGTTATGTAATTTTATAGTCCAGTTTTGTATTAAGATTATCTTCACTATTATGATCATTTAAATTCAAATTATAAAATTTGTAAAATGTTATTAATTTGTAGATAGAGAGAGAAAAAAAAATCCTTTACTTCTAATACATCATCAAGTTAATTATATATTTATAATTAATAACAATAAAAATTAACAACGTAACGTCTTTTGCATCGGCTTTTACACGTCATTTAGACATACTCTAATCCTATATATAGAATAATCGAAGTGAGAATATATATAATAGTTAGAAAAAAGAGAGAAAGACAGAACCATGTACTTTTAATCAAACTAATAATAAGGAAAAAAAAAAGTTTTGTAAAGAAGGTAGATAAGATTATTAGTATATATATATATTTTTATAATTTTATATTTTATCCTTTTTTTTTTTTAAGATTTTTTAAGGTTTTTTTTATTTTATAATATGATTATAAATAGTTGTATTTAGTAATATATCTATAGTATGAATTAACATTTGTTATAAGTTTGGATATTATGTTTTGAAACCCTAATGGTAGACCAGACATACACAAAAAACTTTAAATTGAAATAAATTGGAAAAAGAGATCTGCTGGACCGGGGATCTTCAGATAAAAGTCCAGCGACATTTCACCCCTTCTTTATTATGTCATAGATCTCTTTTAAACCGGATTTTATGTGTTAATATTAAGTTGATTCAGTGAAATATTTAAATGAACATATATAACAGATACAAGTGTTAACAAATTCAAACTGTAAACCTACCTCGACCGTGGCGTCCTCCATTGTGAATATCTATTTCTGGCTGACACATGTTGCGGGGGGGGACATTTCAAATTTAGACCATTTATTCAGAATTTTTGAACAACAAGAAAATTAAAGAAGAAAGGAAAAATAGTTAAGGGAAGAAAGCTGAATTTCATAATCTTTAGAGCTAGTTATATCAAAATAACTGATTCAACACTTATTCATCTTTTAATATTCCTTTAAAAAGGCAAATTATAAGAGTTTAATAAAGCTATTAATTGTGCAAATTCATTTTTATTTAACTTCCATTTTCCTCTCCAGAAATTGAAGATTAAACAAAATGAACTATATACTCTAACATTTTAAAAATCTTGTGAAAAAATCTTTTAATCAGTTATTTAATCAAAGTTTAATTAACTGTTAAAGATTATAAATTTGTATTAGTTATTATTAAGAGAAATTATAGAAAGTTGATTTCATATATGGATATTTCCATTTATTTATTTTTTAATATTTTATAATTGATATACTGTTGAAATATTTTACTTGTCTGATACTAAATTTGTTTTTAATAAATTCCATGTTTAAATTTTTAACATCTTCTATGAAATTATCTAATATATTATTTATTCTATAAAATCTTAGAAACTGACCATAATATATACCCTTACAGCAATTTAATGATATATTAGAATTCATATTACAGTATTTTATAATATTGAAATTATAATTACTCTTTTTATTATAAACTCTAACAGCACTATTTGTAAGGTCTATATTCAAGTCTAAAAAGTTAACTTTTTTGTTTCTATAAATTTTTTCATTGTTCTTAAGTTTCAAGTATTTAGGATATATTTCAGGTATTAATTTTTTAAACTGTGGATTATTAAATATTATTATGTCATCTACATATCGGAATATTTGCCAATTAATATTATTTTGTAGAAAGTATTCTCTTTCGTACCAGAACAATATTAGATTGGCTAATAAAGGACTAGAAGAAGTTCCCATGGGAACGCCTTCTGATTGAATATATATTTTATTTTTAAATTCTATATAGTTAAAATTTAAAAATGTTTCCAGTAGAGTTTTTGCTGTTTTAAGATCTAATTTAATTGTTTATATCTGTTATGAATAATTTTAATGTAGAAAGTTTTGTCATTAATGAATTCATTAAATAAATTGGTTATTTTATTATTTAGATCTCTTAAATTTATTTTAGAATATAGGTCCTCAAAGTCAAATGTGTGTAATGTTTCAATGTTTGTCCAATTGTTCATTAAATAATGAATGATTTTTTCATTTGAGTCGATAAATTTATAATTATATTTATTAGTTAATTTATTTATAATAAATTGTAGTGTTGAAGCCAATTGTATATCAATATTTTTTATGACTGAATTTATACCAGATGTGATTGTTCTGAAAGAAATAGGTTTTTTGTGTAGTTTAGGAATTATATAGAACTTTGGTATGTTTGGATTTTTGTGGTTATTATAAATTTTTAGTGAATTTTCAACGTTTTTGATGTCTTTTTTTGATTTTTGTGGCTGTAGTTCTAGCAAAAGTGTATTTATGATTATTATCAATTTCCTTTTTTAGTATATCGTGGTATAGATTTTTACAAATTAAAGATAAGTTATTGGAACATTTATCTATAGGAGTGATAATATAGTCCTTCTGTAAATTAATTATATTTTCTTTAAAAGAAGGAATGTCTGAATTAGGTTTTGTGTATTTAAGTGTATTATTATAATAATTTATAATTTCCTTTTTAATATTATGTTTCCATTCCAGAAAAGTAAATTCTGGAATACTGTATTTTATACTAGTTTTATTTATGAAAATATCTATATCTTTTAATATAGATTTAATTGTATTATTATAATTGTGTTTAATTTGAGGTATATATTTATACCCTTTATTTAAAATTTCCTGATATTCTGGATTTAAAAAAGAAAAATTGCTAGTTAATATATGACCTGAGAACTTATATTTATCAATATAGTTGTTGCAATTACATTTAATTTTTTTTAAATTTGCCAAATTATTAATAAATTGGTTATAATTGCAAACTAAATTACCTATATTTTTGTTGTATCTCCAGATTGTTTTGAAATTTAAATTTTTTATAGGGAAAAGATTATTGATGATTTGGTTATTAAAAATATCATTAAATTTAATATGATTAAATAAATTGTTATTAAATTTAATGATAATATTAATGTTATTAGTAGCTTGTTTAATTTTTCTGTATTTAAAGATGTCGTGTGTGATATCTATTAATCTGTTAGTCAGATTATGAATTTTAATATATTCTATGAGTTTGATAAATTTATTATTATTTAGTTTAAATAATGTTTTAATAAATTTATCGACGAAGTTGTTAGTGTACATTTGTTTTGGGTCCAGTAATTCTTCAAATTCAATGTAACCTAATTTATTGGTAGTTTTACCTCTAGTTTTATTAGGTTTAGTTTTAAATTCATTTTTTTTGTATTTGCAGCTGATTTCATAGGTTGAAATTTCTTCTGTTTGTGGTTTGTATGTGTAGTTTAATTCGTCGTTAAGTCCATAAGGGAATAATGTGTTGTGTTTATAAATGTAGTTGTTTTCTAATAATAGTCGTTGTTTTTTGTTTTGACATATGTCTAGTATTTCTATCTTAAAGTTGTTAAAAGTATGTAATTGATTGTGTTCTTTCATATATATATTACCAATTGATTTTTTAGCGTGGTTTCTATGTAGGTTTATTCGTATATTTAATGGATTACAAGTTTGTCCTATATATGATAGTTGACAAATTTGGCATGTTAATTTATAAATAGTATTCACTAATTTACAACTAGTTGTTTGAAAAGTGTCATGGTTCTTAAGAGAGGGACAAGTTTGACAATTTTTTCTTAGGCAATTCTTAGCGAGTTTAAATTAACATAAAAGAGGTGCTAACACTAATATGTTTGTAGTTTTTTTTAGTTTTTTTAGTTTGTTATTCTTATGAATTTTTAAATATATTTTTCTTAATTGTTTTTGTGGTGGTAAAATTTGTAATAAATTGAATAATTAATCTATAAATATATAGATATTACTGTTTGTTATCTGTTATATTTTTAAGAATAACTAATAAAAAACATCTTTAAACTAACTAAACACTGAAAAAAAACAAATGTTCTGAAGTTATTTTTTCTAAAATTACTTTTATAATTTACTTTTTAATAATCAAACAATGAAAGATAATTAAAATTTGTATGAAGATTTATTTATATTAGAATATCTAATATAATTTAATTTGTATATTATGTTATATATAAAAAATATATCATAGAGCAAGCTCATATGAATTAATATAGTGTAGAAACTATATAACAAAATTATAACAGTGATTCTACTTTTAAAACTTAAGGAGCAAACTGATAATATTGATAACTTATAACAATTAGATTTGATTAGATTAGCAAGCTAAATCTAAATTAATTATTATAATAAATCGTTATTTAATTTTATAGTCTAGTTTTGTATTAAGATTATCTTCACTATTATGATCATTTAAATTCAAATTATAAAATTTGTAAAATGTTATTAATTTGTAGATAGAGAGAGAAAAAAAAAATCCTTTACTTCAAATACATCATCAAGTTAATTATATATTTATAATTAATAATAATAAAAATTAACAACGTAACGTCTTTTGCATCGGCTTTTACACGTCATTTAGACATACTCTAATCCTATATATAGAATAATCGAAGTGAGAATATATATAATAGTTAGAAAAAAGAGAGAAAGACAGAACCATGTACTTTTAATCAAACTAATAATAAGGAAAAAAAAAAAGTTTTGTAAAGAAGGTAGATAAGATTGTTAGTATGTATATATATATTTTTATAATTTTATATTTTATCCTTTTTTTTTTAAAGATTTTTAAGGTTTTTTTTTATTTTATAATATGATTATAAATAGTTGTATTTAGTAATATATCTATAGTATGAATTAACATTTGTTATAAGTTTGGATATTATGTTTTGAAACCCTAATGGTAGACCAGACATACACAAAAAACTTTAAATTGAAATAAATTGGAAAAAGAGATCTGCTGGACCGGGGATCTTCAGATAAAAGTCCAGCGACATTTCACCCCTTCTTTATTATGTCATAGATCTCTTTTAAACCGGATTTTATGTGTTAATATTAAGTTGTTTCAGTGAAATATTTAAATGAACATATATAACAGATACAAGTGTTAACAAATTCAAACTGTAAACCTACCTCGACCGTGGCGTCCTCCATTGTGAATATCTATTTCTGGCTGACACATGTTGCGGGGGGGGACATTTCAAATTTAGACCATTTATTCAGAATTTTTTGAACAACAAGAAAATTAAAGAAGAAAGGAAAAATAGTTAAGGGAAGAAAGCTGAATTTCATAATCTTTACAGCTAGTTATATCAAAATAACTGATTCAACACTTATTCATCTTTTAATATTCCTTTAAAAAGGCAAATTATAAGAGTTTAATAAAGCTATTAATTGTGCAAATTCATCTTTATTTAACTTCCATTTTCCTCCCCAGAAATTGGAGATTAAACAAAATGAACTATATACTATAACATTTTAAAAATCTTGTGAAAAAATCTTTTAATCAGTTATTTAATCAAGCCAGAAATAGATATTCACAATGGAGGACGCCACGGTCGAGGTAGGTTTACAGTTTGAATTTGTTAACACTTGTATCTGTTATATATGTTCATTTAAATATTTCACTGAAACAACTTAATATTAACACATAAAATCCGGTTTAAAAGAGATCTATGACATAATAAAAAAGGGTGAAATGTCGCTGGACTTTTATCTGAAGATCCCCGGTCCAGCAGATCTCTTTTTCCAATTTATTTCAATTTAAAGTTTTTTGTGTATGTCTGGTCTACCATTAGGGTTTCAAAACATAATATCCAAACTTATAACGAATGTTAATTCATACTATAGATATATTACTAAATACAACTATTTATAATCATATTATAAAATAAAAAAACCTTAAAAAATCTTAAAAAAAAAAAAGGATAAAATATAAAATTATAAAAATATATATATATATACTAACAATCTTATATACCTTCTTTACAAAACTTTTTTTTTTCCTTATTATTAGTTTGATTAAAAGTACATGGTTCTGTCTTTCTCTCTTTTTTCTAACTATTATATATATTCTCACTTCGATTATTCTATATATAGGATTAGAGTATGTCTAAATGACGTGTAAAAGCCGATGCAAAAGACGTTACGTTGTTAATTTTTATTGTTATTAAGTATAAATATATAATTAACTTGATGATGTATTAGAAGTAAAGGATTTTTTTTTCTCTCTCTATCTACAAATTAATAACATTTTACAAATTTTATAATTTGAATTTAAATGATCATAATAGTGAAGATAATCTTAATACAAAACTGGGCTATAAAATTAAATAACTATTTATTATTATAATTAATTTAGATTTAGCTTGCTAATCTAATCAAATCTAATTGATATAAGTTATCATTATTATCAGTTTGCTCCTTAAGTTTTAAAAGTAGAATCACTGTTATAATTTTGTTATATAGTTTCTACACTATATATATATATATATATATATATATAAATAATATATATATAAATAAGACGAATGACCCGGGCAACGCCCGGGTTTTACCCTATTAAATGTACCCTGTTTCACCCGAGTTCTCTGCTTTTTGGAATTTTTCCCGATATAATTTTGTATCTGATAATCAAACATGATACAGCAAAATTTTTAAAATAGCCTATCGTCTTCCCAGTATTCTTTCACCTATGTATGGAAATTTAGGTTTGAATTAGTGAACTACTGCGAATTTGTAGACGAATGACCCGGGCAACGCCCGGGTTTACACGATTAAATGTATATTACATATGGAAGATGGACGTAGTTCCCGGAGGGCACCCCCGAGGTCACTCTGCCCCCGCGCAACTGTCCAACCGGGAGCGCGCCCCGGCGTCAAAATCGCCACGCGTTCTAGAGGGCGCTGCTCGTGAGCTCAACCGGCCGGCAGCCGCGAGATCTCATTTACTCGGCGGGGGGGGGGAGGGGCAGGGGGCAGGGAAGTCACGTGCTGCGCCGGCAGCCAATCGTCGCGCGCCGCCGTCGCCCGCCTGAGTGTTCTAGAGGGCGCTGCTCGTGAGCTAAGTTGAATAATTTGAATATATAGTTTTAATAAATGATTTATATATATTTTAAAATAGCCTATCGTCATCCCCGTTATTTTTTACCTATGTATGAAAATTTTGGTTTGAATTAGTGAACTACTGCGAATTTGTATAGGAGTCATACAGACAAACAGACAAACAAACATACAAACATTCATTTTTATATATATAGAGATGTATCACCCTCCAAACAATAAACCTATTGACGATGGAAAAATGGCTCAAATTAATACAGACAACACTATTATTGTAGGTGACCTTAATGCCAAACATCAACTATGGGGATGTTCCACGCCAAACCCAAGAGGCAAAATATTATCAAACATATTTAACGACAATGCTTATGTGCTTATGGGAATCTTACCCATCATTCCTACAGCTATAATACTGCACAAGCACTTGATATAAGTTTTTACTATCCTGACATTTTCCACAAATGCAAATGGCAAGTATTAAAAAGTATTGTAAGTAGCCATTTTCCAAATTTGATAGAAATTAGCACCATGACCAAAAACCAGCTCAATTAAAAAAATTCTGGAACTTTAAAAAGGCTAATTGGATATCTTTCAAAAACACCTTTAATAAAGCAGCGAAAGTTTAAATACCAAGAGGTAATATTTAGAAATGGATTCGAAATTATACACACCAGGCAAAAGATATTCAAACACTTATAACTAAAAGAAATGAACTACAAAAAAGTGCACCCAAAACCAAACAAATTGTAAAACTGAACTGAACATTGTGAATGCAAAAATAAAAAGTTTATAACTAAATATAAAAATGGAAAAATGGAAACAAACTTGTGAAAACCTGAACCCAAGAAACCCAAATACAAAACTTTGGCATTTGGCAAAACAAATTGACAGAGCCCAGCCACAAACTGAAAACACAAATATGATTAAGAATACACATGGTACCTCAGCAACTAATGGCAAAAATGCTGCTAATCTTTTAGTTAAATCATATCAAATAAGTAGTAAAATCAAATTTGAAATAAAATATGAGAAAGTTTTGAAAAAAAGCCCCAAAAGATTATCCATGACTGTAAAAACGTCACGAGCACTCATAATATTTTCCATGAAAAGAATCAATAAGAAAGAGCTACCTTATTCATTAGAAAACACTGACCTAAACAAGACTCCGGAACCAGATGGAATACATGGCCAAATGATATCAAACTTGGGCAAAATTGGCAAAGAAATACTTCTTCATATTTTCAATACCTCCTTGAAAACTGGAAAATTGCCTCAAGACTGGAAAACTGCAACAATAATTCCCATTAAAAAACTTGACAAATCTTATGATGACCCAAAAAATTACCGACCTATCTCCCTCACAAATATTTACTGAAAATTAATGGAAAATATTATACTCAGACGACTCACCAACCACTCCGACACAAGAAATCTCTTTCCAGAAAAACAATATGGATTTAGGAAAGGACATGGGACAATAGACCAACTCTTATTTTTCACACAAAGGGTAAAAGATCCACAAAACAGAAAAAAAACTAACCACACCATAGCTGCTTTTTTAGACCTTACACAAGCTTTTGATAAAGTATGGAAAAACAAGTTAATTACAAAATTATGCAAACATTTCAAAAATGATGGAAAAGCTATCGCTTGGATAAATGAATCCCTTAAAAATAGATACATCAGGGTCAAATATAATGGCACTCTATCTAAAACCTTCAAATTGTGTCAAGGATTACCACAATGATCAGTCCTTAGCCCAAATCTCTTCACCCCTATTTATTGCAGGCATAGAAGAAAAAATTTCACATAAAACCAATATTGGACTTTTCGCTGATGACATTTTTCTATGGAGCAGCAACACTAACTGGAAAAAAGCAGAAAGGGATTTGAACAAGATTCTTCTCCACCTAGAAATATTTGCTAATAAATATAAATTAGAATTTAACCCCCAAAAATCTGACACCTGTTTTTTTACTACCGATAAGAAATTATACAAAATAAGACCTTCATTTATTCTGAAAGAACAATAATTGCAATATAATAAACATCCTAAATATCTCGGCTACACCCTGGATCCAGAAATTAACTCCAGAAAACATACTGAAGGCGTTGTTAGAAAAGGAAGAAACCAACTAAAATTTTTGAAATATATTTCAGGCAGAGAGTGGGGAGCTGAAGCAACAACACTAAAATTAACATACAAATCTCTAATGAGACCTATCTTGGAATATGGATATCAAATCTAAGGTACAGCTTCTGAAACAAAACTAAAAACACTGGAAAGGATATAACTAAGTGCAGCAAGAATTATTACAGGTCTTCGAAATTCCTGCCCTAATGATATTGTACTTTACGAGGCAGACATTATGCCCTTAAAGGATAGAAGAAGCTACAATCTGCCAAAATATATTTTAAAAATCCAGGGTTATGGAAATAAACACAGAACTTCCTATTACATACTTAATTGGGAATCCAATATAAGACTAAAAAAAGAAGACCCTCTCCACCTGGCCAAAATAAATGAATTTTTAAAATATAAAGTGGAAAAAAATTATTTAGCAGAAAAAATATCTTAATGCGAACCACAAAAAAAAATTATTTTTAATGCCACTTTAAATGAACCCACCAACAAACAATACCAAAATCCAGAATACTTAAAACAATTATCATTAGAAATAATTAATAAAATTCCAAGAAATACAATAACTCTCTATGCCGATGGAAGCAGAGACGAGTTGGGACACACTGGCAGTTGCTCAGTCTTCAGATCAGAACTTATAGCCATTTATGAAGCCTTAAAATACATTAGAAACACTAAACATCATGATATATGGATTCTTACTGATAGTAGAAGTGTCATACAACACTTGAGTCACCCAGGGGAACTTAGGGACAAAGTAAGGAGGAACATAATGGGTTATTTCCAAAAACTCTCAAAAGAACCCTTGCTACAGAAAAATAAACTTACTTTTAAAGAAATTGAAACAGTAGCCAAAACAAAAATAAACAAGAACTGGAGGATCCCACCTAAGCATAGTTGGTACATCCTAGAAGCAGATGGCCACCCAGACCTTTCGGTCCACAAGCCGGAATCGGAAGCAAGCCCTTCGCTGCTATCCTGTTCAACTCATAAGCCAAGTAACAGTATTCATGCTAGTGCTTGGACATTGTACCTGGAAAAACCACCTCCCATACAACGTGTCTTAAAGGATTTCTATACCGGTGGCCTTTAGTCACAGCAAAATAGGAAACTATCTACAGTGTCCAGCGGGGACCGCGGGGAGGTTCACTCATAGCTGAGGAAAAGCTCTGCTGCCACGTCGTGGGCTTTCTCAAGAAGCTTGCTTTGATTTCTCAGCAGCTTACTCTCGATCGCGCCCCTCGCCCTCCTTCTCTCTTCCTGCACACCCCCTACCCTTGGACAATCCAAGACGTAGTGGCGTGCATCTACATCCCTTTCCCCATAGACGCAATCAGGATTGCTCTTAATTTTAAATCTGTCGAGACTCCTAGGAAAGGGCTCAGGTCCCGAACTACCCTAATAAGTTTGTGGGACATTACCTTACAGTGTTACTTGGTTGTTGTTACCCAATTGAATACCTCTCTCCCCTTCACACTGTTTCTGGACTCTTCATAAGTCCTGGACGTGCCCCCTGATCCTCCTATACACTTCTTTCTTGGTCACTGGGGTCCTCACTAATCTACCTCTAAAGCATCCTGCCTTAGCGAGCCTGTCTGCGAACTCATTACCTTCGATGAGGCTGTGTACCCTAACCCAATGGAGCTCCGGAGCCTCGTCATCATCTCCAGCTCCTGGATTATTTGATGCGCGAGTTGCCCTTTCTCCAGATTGATGGCGACGAGGGCCGACATACAATCTAAATAGAGGCGGTCCGGGCTGAAGTTCTTCTCGACACACACTCTGAGGGCTTCCCTGATCGCAACCAGCTTGGCTGAAAACCCAGTTCATCAACTCTGAGTGTTAAGCTTTCTTGAAGATCAGCTCTCCATTAGTGAAAATCACTACCCCAGCTCCAGTATTGGTTCCAGACTTACTCCCATCAGTGAAAACCTCTGTGCCAATCCCTGTCGGCCCTCCAAGACTCCAATTCCACTTTAGCAACCACTGCGGAGGCTCTTTTGGGTACCTCCCAAGGCATTCCAGGGCACCCTATTCAAGTCCCAGGGCATATTCTCTGTTCTCCCAGATCTTCTGTCTGATGGTCTCCTTCTTTAGTTTCAATCCCAGGGGAATGAGCCAAGCGAGGACTAATAAGGCCTCACTTCTGGTAGTGCGATATCCCCCTGTGATTCTGAGTCCCGCTGTCCTCTGCACTCTCTATAGAGTTGTTGCCACCTTCTGATCCCTGTTTTGGCGCCACCAGGCCCTGGAAGCATATAGCAGGATTGGCTCAAAACAGGAGAGGTAGAGGTTCCTAAAAATAGATCCCTCCTTACCACCCCTCCCCCCCTGTTGAGAGCCAACCAGGACAGGCCTGCACAACGCCTCCCTGCCTCTCACCACCATCTCCTCCGCCTGGTATTGCCAACCCATCTTGCCATCAATGACTACCCCCAGGATGGTCATTCTATTGACCAACGCTACCCTCTGTCCTTCCATCTGGATAGCCGGCTTATGTTCCAATTTGATCCCTTTCCTTTTAGTTCTTATGACCCTAGAATTAAAGCTGAGGGCTTTAGTTTTGGGGACATTAAACTTAAGGCCAGAGTCATGGGCCCAGTTCGAGAGGATTTGGAGAGAAGTTTCAACATACTTCTCAGCCTTCGCTCTCGAAGCAGCCTCAATGATGAGGAACTGGTAGTCGGCATAGATAACCAGCCAGGCTCCCTCTGGTAGTTCTTCCTGGAAAACGGTGTTTATCAGGATATTCCACAGAATAGGTCCGAAGCAAGAGCCCTGGGGGCAACCCCTAGCACAGTTTCTTTCCAACTTCCGCCCACCAAAACTGAGGCTAATCCGTCTATCCCTTAGGAAGTCATGAACCAAGCTGCACAAATTATCTGGACAACCCATGATCATCAAATTTCTAATCAGCTTGTTCCAGCTCATGGAGTTGAACGCGCCATCAATGTCCAGGGCCACGAGAAGAACCCAAGCACCCTTATTCAACCCCATCTCAACCCCCTCTAACTCTTCGTTCCGAACTGTGGTTGTGGATATGCCTACTTTAAAACCATGTTGGAAAGGAGGTCATTACTCTCTAGCCAGTGCTTCAGTCGCTGAACTAGTGGGATATCCAGGACCTTACCTAGACACGCTAGTAAAGAAAGCGGACGATAATCATTAGGAGATATACCCTTTCTCTACCAGACCTTCCGAGAAGCACTACTCGGGCAACCTTACATGCCTCAGGAAAAGTACCAGTACCCAAGCACCTATTGAATAACCTGGAAAGAAGCGATGGTTGCATCCTAACCAGGGCTTTCACGACCGTGTTATCGATCCCGTCGGGACCAGGAGATTTCCTGTTCCCGAACTTGAAAGCCGTCAGTTTTACCTCATTCTCAGAAAAGGGCGGATCCACCAAACCACAAGTGGTCAGAGAGATCTCGTCCTCTGGTTCCTGGTTTCCGAAGTGCCGATCCGAAATGAGGTCCAGGGTCCTGAAGAAAACCCTGGACCTCATCTTGGATCGGCACTTAGGAAACGAGGAACCAGAGGATGAGATCTCTCTGGAGATTAATCCATACGGTCTCCCTTACAGGGCTGTCTCAAGGAAGATAAGGTGCTACGCTAACTTGAGGCTACTTGAAGGTGAAAATGGCTTCAAGGACCTGAAGAAGTCCCGAGTCTTGAAACCATTTTCACCTTCAAATAGCCTCAAGTTAGCGTAGCAACTTATCTTCCTAGAGACAGCCCTGTAAGGGAGGCCGTATGGATTAATCTCCAGTACGGTTTTGCACTGCTCCCTCCAGTGTTTCCTCTTCGCCCTTTTGGTGTGTCTCTTGTACCCGGCTAGGACCTTCTGGAAAGCTATTCTTCTCTTAACTCTCTCTTCGCCCGTACTATTCTGGAATAGCTTCCTCATTGCCTTCACTCTCTTCCTCTCGATCTCCAGCTGCTCGGTCCACCAAGGCTGTTTAAGCTTTTTAAATGCGGTAATCTTTCCAGATCCAAGCCCCAAGGTTTTGCACGTGTTGGTTATATCCTGGTGGAGCTCATTGACCATGCTATTAATAGAAATTCTGTCAACTGCTCCAGCCAATCTATCCCCAAGTGTGCAAGCAAACCGGCGTCTTAATCTTTCAAGGTTGCGCCCCCTGATGCTGTACCGAGGAACACTCTCCACTGATGGCGGTTCCACTTCACAGCAGGCCTCAAACCTGATGAGTTTGTGGTCGCAACGTCCGTGGGGTCCGTCTCCCACCTCAAACGCCGCATCCTGCTCGTTCTTGCCAGGGAGAAGTCTATGATGCTTTCACCGTTTGCCGTGGCAAACGTCGATTCACCATAGGCGTTACAAATCTCCAGACTCTGACCAATAACAAGATCGACCAGGGCCTTTCCTTTAGAATTTTCCTCCCTGTCCCCAAACAGCTAGGTGCGCGCGTTAAAATCCTCGCCAATCACGATCTCGTGCCCTTCCTTCCCAACCAAAAAATAATTTAGGAAGTCTAGCTTACCGAGGTAGTTGTCCTGAGGTGGTATGTACGTAGAGAGGAAGACCAGTTTTAGATCCGCCGCCTCGATCTGTTCAGCCACCGCCCCCTCCAGGACACACAACCCAAACAAGGAAGATCTCCCCGAACCAGTAAGGCAGCCTTTTTGCAATCGCTAGAGAAAAAACTGTAAGGAGTATATAGACCCATCCTCCCATCATCCTCCAGGTACATCTCCTGCACCAGAATAACATGAGGGCGTTCATTTTTAATGATCCGGTTTAGCTCCTCGGAGCTCATCCTCGAACGAGCGCAATTTAGCTGCACGAACCTCCACACCTCCTTGTTTGTCCCCTCTACCATCGCCTCCCGTTCACATATTCGGCCGTCACCGAGCACTGCGTACTCCGGGGGCGATGATTAGAGTCATATTTCCCGCCGTACCTCTTGTTGTCCTCTAAACAGAGCCAACAACCCGGCTTCATATAGCACTAAACTGTATGACACTTTTAGCATATGCCACATATCTTCCAATTAGTTAGAGCCGATACCTTAAAATATCCTACCCTTCTATTGAAATGTACAATATTTCTATTTACTACCACCCCATATTTTGTATGTAAACTATTTGTATTTTACCCCCCTATTTGTATTTGAAATAAAGATCCAAAGAGTGTTCAGTCAGCTGGTGGCAAGAACAGAGGGGAGGAAAAAGGCAACGCCCAGCCCATGTGGGGTCCCGAGGGACATTTTTATAGACGACCCCTGTAAACAGGACAGGTTTTGGCAGGGGGTCTGCAGATAGTTCTAGGGTGTGTTTCTCGGCAGTCCGCTTCTGTCTGGCTCTCCATGTCTCTGTGATAGGCATCCAAATTTGTGTCATGGCCTCTACTTCTGTCCCGTGAGCTGTCCCCGATCACTCTCGGTGCTAACATCCAGCCAAGCCTCTGCTTTTTTTGTCCACGTGTGGGAAAAAGATCAACACTCGCCTCACGTACACTACTGCCAGCTTATCCATACGTCGGCAGCATCACGTTTGCAACAATATTACATATATATATAAAGGTGGTAATTTAAGAATTATAAACACCTGTGTAAATACTCACCACCTCTTCTTACACTCCCTACTCTAATATGGACTTTTAATCATTGTACCCGATCCTCCTTTAATCAATTTAACTTTGTATGTATCGTTTTTTTAGTGTTCAATTAAATAAAGAGGTACATCTAGAGGGAACGTAGAAACCGAAAGGGCTTACCCCGCAGACATTGAGGTCAATCGCCCCGACACGCGGCGCCAGACGTCCGATGACGTAACAGGGCTTACCCGCAGCCAAATATGGTCAATCGTCCCGACGCCATGGCACCAAGCGTCCAATGACATAACAGGGCTTACCCGCAGCCAATGAGGTCAACCGCTTCGACGCCACGGCGCCAGACGTCCGGTGACGTAAGACTTGAGCATATAAAAAGGGCTTGCCCCGCAGCCAAAGTCAGTCAGTTCAGCGGACGCAAGATAGCAGACAGCAGTAGCAGACAGATCGTTAGTGGATGGCCCGCCGGCCGCAACTTGGACTCTGCGTTCCCTCTCTCTGATGTCTTGGATTCCCCTGTGATTCGTCTCTGTGTGCTTTACCACTCACCACCATCACCACTGCGCAATCATCATCTTTCCCCACGACTTAATACAACAGACCAGACCACCGAAATACCACAGCAAAGGAAGAAAGTCGACAGGATGAACAAGGACGAAAAAGAAGCCCAGGAGCAGGAGATCGGAGAGTTCCCCAACAACGACCACGGACCTACAACACCACCACCCCATCTTGGCACCATCATCCTTCAGTTGGCAACCATCCTAGAAGGACTGCAACCTCTTCATTCCCGAGACCTGGATCTTACCTCCTTTGATGCCTTCTCCCTTCCATCTCCAGCCATCACATCTTCCGCTCAACGCCAGCAATCTCCCGAAGTTTTCAACTCAAGCCAGAATCATCCTTTCCAAGGTACTTTATATCTGTCTACCTGTCTTCCTTGCTCCCACTTTCCTGCTATTTTAGTTTTCGCATACAATATATTGTATAATGCCTATTTTCTTAGTTATATCCTTTTTCTCAAATAATTTTAAATATCAATTTTTACAAAATTGTTTTGCCTTTTAAATTGCACCACACCTTTAATCCTTTTAAACATTATTCAGCTCTGCATAATTTGTACTTAAAATATATCTCACATTCCATATTTTACTTTTGGAAAAATGCAATTAGGTTTAACCATTTACAACTATAAATTCTTAACACCATATGTAAAACAGTCGGCCAAGAGGACAACAACAAAATAAATTTATCTATCTATATATATATTTTTTTTTTTTCAATATTTTATTAAACTACCTTCAACTTTAAAAAAAAATCATATTTCCACTATATTTTCGATATGACCGCAATACCTTATGGCTTCACATTTCCATCTTGTGTTTAAATTCCTAAACTTTTATTATTTTGATATTTTTCTCATTTAACTTCATTAATTAATGTTATTATTTTAAAAATTGCATGTTAAAAAACTCCATTGCTTATTTACTGTGTTAATATCTAAAAGCGTTTCTGCCAAAATGTAAATATAGCGATACTAACGCACACAATTGAAACACGACAAAGATAAACAAAAATTTGAAACAAAACACCTAATTTTGAAATTGGAGACCTCGTTCTTGTCAAAGTGTACCACCATCCTAACACTGGAAAGCTTACCTATTATCTCAAAGGTCCCTACACAATTTTAGAAATTATTTCTCCCAATGTGGTAAAGATTAATAGACCAAATCAACCGCTCAATAAGGAACACGACACAATACATGTCAACAAACTCAGGCCCTACACAGAAAGCGTCCCTCATATAGCACCCCCCACCATGCAGGCCCATTATGTTCAACCCAAAGACAATGACTCATTTCCGTTCCGACATCTCTCACCGGATTTGTTTCAAGAATACCAACTTCCGATCAAACCATCCAGCAGCCAACCTCTTCTACTTCTAATCCCATATCTTTTTACCCTAATCCAAGTAGAACCTATTTCAAGTAACAATTTTTCCCCAGTTCCCCAGCTACAAATCAATCATGAACCAACCCGGTCTCAAGTCAAGTCATCAACCCTCCAACATAAATGGCTCAGCCCACAACTAATCTCTCTCATAAAAATATAGGATACAATATGAAAACATTTTTATTTTCCAACTAATTCTCCTAATTTACACGCTAACAATGCCCCTCTACACCGTCCCGCTAATCACGCTGATCTACATAGGAATATACGCACAAGAAACTGATAGACTTTTTCAACTACAAGAAGCCAATTTCCAACTACTTACCATCATCTGGATTTTGATAGGAGAAACCGTTCAACGTCTATTTAGAACTCCCCCACCACCTACGTCCTTACAACTATTTCCCTTACATCACATATAGCTTATCCCAACCTTATTTTATTTGTACCCCACGTGGTGTACCATACTACCCCGCAACTATCTTCCATGAAATCAATGTCTTGTCGCAATGCTGCACATTGATTCGCTTGTGAACCTATGTATCCACACATTTTTTCTCACCCTATGTTACCACTGCAACATCTTTTCAAGCGATCTTTAAAACCTAAAGTGGACTTGTTTACAATTTTAATCAATGTTTTACCATTGTCCCACTTTGTTAAATATCGTTATATTTTAATTTTGTTTCACCGTTTTCTTTCACACTTCTCAACTTTTGCATTTGTTTTCTCTCAACAACCACGAAATTACCTCGCCTTTCACTAAACCTTACCATCTTAGCGGATCTTTTCACCACCAGCGCGACCCATGTCTTTGTCAGTTTTTTTAATGTGATGTTCATATTTATGTTTTTTTTATGTTCATTTTTTACACTTGCAGAAATTCCCTTGATGTAGTTTGTCCATACACCAAGCTTGAATACTCTGCAGGTATTTTGTTCTTTCACTGACTCACCAACGCGCTATTTTCATTCTTCTTTTTTTCCACCCAAGACCGCTAATTGGAGAACAATAGTTTTTTATCCCTTGTTAACTAGTTCCAAGACGTCCTAGCTAAACGCCTTGCAAACCCATGTTCTCAAGCTGATCCTGCTTTCAACCAATTTCATCACCATGTTGTCACTCTTTTAACAGTTCCTACTTCATCTTTCCATTCTGTAACCTTGTCGACCGCAAATTCTTACCACCCTGTAAATATCTTTGTTTGTTTACCCAAGGTTACTTAACGCAGCTATACCAACATTTAAATAGTTTTACATTTCATACACATATATTGAAAAGTTTTAACTAAATATTTGTAATATTGCCATTTATTTCTCTCCATAACATTTTATTTTGTCTTATTATTCTATCCGTAACATCAGGATGGTCGGATTCGAGTCTGGAGACACCGTGGAGAGAGGATGCTGAACAGCTGTGTTATGCACCGCCACACTGGCCCCTGCCCCTGGTATTATGGTATGGGGGCGGTATTGGATATCACTCTCGCACTCCTCTAATACGCATTGCCGGTATTTTAAACAGCCAACGCTACATCTCCAAGGTGTTGGAGCCAATTGTCCTTCCTTACCTTCAGGGCTTGCCCACATTCATATTTCAACAGGATAATGCGCACCACACGTGACACGCATTGTTCTAAGGTTCTTTGTCAATCGCCAAATTGAATTGCTTCCCTGGCAGGCTCGCTCTCCGGAAATTTCGCCGATAGAAAACATGTGGTCCATGGTTGCTCAACGATTGACCCAGATTACATCCCCAGCTGCTACACCAGATCAACTTTTGCAACGTGTGGAAACTGCGTGTTCTTCTGTACCCCAAGAACACATCCAAAGTCTATTTGAATCAATGCCGAGGCGTGTGGCACCGGTGATCTCTAACAATGGCGGCTACTCTGGCTACAGATTCTGGCAGGAACCAGCACTTCGAGAGTTATTCGATGTTTAAATACAAGTTGACCGCTGAAAATGTATTACAGCGGCAAGCGGCGCTGAAAATGTACAAGATTAATGTGTAGAGCAGAGGGAAAAAATAAGTAAATAGAGAAGACCAAAAATCAAAATAATTATTTGATAAGTGTGTATTAGCAAATAAATAATACAAAATATACTTTCAGATGAGAAACTCTAGGCATTGGTGAAAATCTGTTTAAATAAAATATTTGAAATGAAAAAATAAATGAAATTACATCAGAAAATAAAGTTGCAAATTATATTACAGAGTTGACGACTTAGTAAAGGAATTATTTCAAAGGAGCTCATTAAAGACTACATTTCTAGATTTATATATACGTAGGTTCAATTTTACATGTATGCTATCCAAAGTTCGCACATGTGAAAAAGTCACATAGAGCAGTCCATGCTTAAACACAGGCTTTTGTAGCAAGAGACCCACTCTAGCAAAGGTGTGGCCTTGAGCCTTATTTATATTCATGGAAAAAGCCAACCTTAGTGGAAACTGACGCCTCTTCAGACTAATGGAAAGGTTGGTATCTGAAGGAGCCAAAGATATTTATGGCACCAATAGAGTGCGTCCAACTTTGGTCCCTGTCAGTTTTTGTGCTTCAAGGACATGAGAGCACATGCGCTGGATCACCATACGTGGCCCCATTGCAAAGACCCTGCTTCGGATTCAAATTTCTCAAAAGTATAACAATGGAACCATCCTTGAGGTATAACCGGTGTTGAAGCATTCCTCTGTGAGCGAGGTTATTTAGAAATTCTGTAGGGTATTTATTTTGCTCCTCCACATTATTACACTCCATACTGTCACACTGAGAAAACACTGACATTTTTTGGTAAGAAATTTCAGGGAAGAAACTATAGAGACATTGGTGAAAAGTTTAAATGAATATATTTAAAATGGAAAAAAGAAAAAAATATAACATATCAGAAAATAAGTTTGCAATTCTATTTTTATATGCTTGTGTATATGTGGATTCAACTTTACACGTATGCTATCCAAATTCGGACTTGGTAAAAAGCTACATAGACTGTCCATACGTATAAACACAGAATTGTGTAGAAAGAGACCCAATCTAGCAAAGGTTTGGCCTTGAGCCTTATTTATAGTCATAGTAAAAGCCAACCTTAATGGAAATTGACGCCTCGACGGCAAAGGTTGGTATCCGAAAGAGCCAAATATATTTTGGAACCAATATAGTGTGATCAACTTTGGGCACTGTCAGTATTTGTGCTTCAAGGACTCCTGTTTGGTAAGCAATTCAGTAATTTTTCATTATTCTCTAATCAGCTACCAACAGTTTCCCCAGAGAAATGCAGGGCTGAGCAGTTAAGGCACACTATATAATATATTTAGTGGGAATTTAAAAAAATCATTGGCCAAGACATGAGAAAAGGGGGGAAATATTAGAATACATAAAAATGGATCTAAAAACATATTATTAAACAAAAAACTCTAGCTATGAAACAAATCTAAATAAAACCTAACAAAGCTATACTAAAAATTATAAAAGAAGTACTGACATATATACAACATTCAACCACTCTAGCTGTTATCTAAAAACAAAAAAAAAAAAAAACAATCTAAATGAAAATTTATAACAAATCTATGCAAAGGTGTAAATATGAGGTTTGGATTTGAGCCTTATTTATAGTCATAGCAAAAGCCAAACTTAGTGGAAACTGATGCCTCTTCAGAATGGAGCGAAAATTGGTATCTGTAGGTTCAAATATATTTTGGCACCAATACAATGTGTTCAATTTTGGGCACTGTCAGTATTTGTGCTTCTGTTTGGCAAGCAATTCAGTAATATAGTATAGGTAACTTTATAATAAAGGAAAGGGTGTATTGAGAGAAATATAATCCAATTAACTCGAGATTTAGAGCCTTTGAGTACTTCTATAGGAGTGAGGCTAATTATATCTCACCTTATAATTAACCGTACTCCTGTAGAGCGGGTCCGAAATACTCAAGTTCGAGTTAATTGAGTTTAATTTTTCTCAATACACTCTTTCCTGGATTTTTTTTCAATTGATTATATCAAACAAGAGATTATTGATTCAAGCATGTTTACTTAGTGTTAATGGTCTCTATTCTTACTTTATAGGTTCTTTTGTGGAGAAACCAGACAGTTGGAAGCTAACATCGGACCGGTTGATTGCTACTTCTTTTTTGGTCTGGTTCTTTCTTATTTCCTACTTCATCGACTTCTTTTAATCACTTTATCTCTATCTAATACAGCTTTTTGAAATGTGCGAAATAACACCCCTAGTTATAGTCATAGTTGCTTTTATCTCATTCCATTATAAAAACACCCATGTTCTTTATGCATATATGTATTTACACACTATATATTCTTTCATACTTCATAAATTTTAAAATAAACCTTTTGCGGAAAGTCGTCAATTAAATAATCAAATGGAGAAAAAACATATTTGAGATGTGATTACTTTGTTCAATTTTTATTTTAATCAAGGTGACAGAAGTTTCCATGACGTCAATTCTCAATTTCAACCTTTATTTTCATCATAGGGATCTTGCAATGAATCTAATGAGACACATGTGTTCTACACATCACACGCCAGCTGTGATTTGGGATATAAAAGTGCAGACGAGAGTGTCAACTGAATAATCAAGATGCAAGCCGCCATTTTGGTTCCATTTTTCTGTCTCCTGCTGGTGGGACCATCAATACAGGTAAGTAACATGTTCTTTTGAAAGTTAGGTATAAGAGTATCAATACTGCGTGTATTATATAAGATATGGAAGTATTATAAATAACTAATGCTTATATTTTTGCACAAAAAACTTTTTCTGTCCTTACTGCGATGACAAATACTGCGATGTAGCCAAGCCCTCCCAAATATATTTTTCATTGCAGTAAGTACAGTATAAGTTTGTTTTGTGTTTAAAAGAAACTCGCGTGCTTTATAATGCTTCCATTTCTTATATCAATTTAATGTTTATTCAGAATCTTCCTATCAAATATCTTTACTATACATATGTGTGGGAAAGAAATAAAAATTAAGGCATATATAAAGGAATATATAAAAAGGAAAAGGCATATATAAAGGAATATGTAAAAAGTGAAATTTTAATCAGTTATTTTTTAGAATTAATTTCCTTCTTTATATATAATTATCTATGCCCTCTAAATCCCAGACTCTCAAAGTATTTCAAATTGTCGTTTTTCTTCCTCGTGCTTTTAAAGATAAACTTTTTTTTATTGATATGTTACGTGACTCGAATTGTTTCTTTTCAAGAAAAAAGTCAATTGGAATCATTTTCAACATATTTGACGCCTGTGATATATAAAGACTTAGTTCCGGAATTGTTCCGAGTTTGTTAAAGTTGGTTCCGGGTTTATTAAATTTGATTCTGGTTCTGTAAAAAGTGGGGTTCCGGGTTGTTTCAAGTTGATTTAGTGGTAATTCTCCCTCTTGTTTCTAAGAAATTGATATGTTAGATGGTGCATAAGCATTTTGCGTCTATTATAACCGTATATTTTTTATTTCAAATATAATTTAAATATATTTAGAGATTTATGTTCATTTAAATTATTCAGTTTGTGTGTTGTACCTTCAATAAATAATATATTTATTTTAAAAGAATAATAATTACGATCCACCCAACAGTACCTACCAAATTTATATCGTATAGCGACCATATTTGCACGTTGTATCGACGATATTTGCACGTTTTACCGATCATATTTATACGTTGCACCGACCATATTTGCATATTGTTTCTACCATATTTAAAAATTATATCGACCTTTTTTTAAATCTTTTACCCACCATATTTGAACCATATATACTTACCTTATTTTCATGTTGTGTACCAACCATATTTGAATATTGTTCCGACCATATTTAGAATTATATAGGCCATATTTACATGTTGTACCGACCAGATTTGCAATATTATATGGTTTGTCCAGGTCTGCTATGAAGATAGGGAATGCGGGAAGGAAGAATGCTGTGCCAGAAAATTGTCCATTGACAACAATGCTACGCTAAGCCTAAGTCAGGTCAGTATTGAATTTGATGAACTTAGACTGCAGAAAACTCTAGTGCAATATGACATATCAGTGGACAATTATTGATTCAATATTTAAATCTATCAAATTTAATATTCTTCACACAGAGTGCATACAATGAGAAAAATAAATTGGAAATACCTGAATAAATTTATGGTGAACACCCTCAACGGCCGGTTTTAACTACTAGACCGTTTTATGGGGCGAAATACAACTACAATAGTCACGGTAGATAGTTGCAATATCTTAACTATATGAATTCCTTTTATTGCGGAGCCTTTTCTACATCAAATTTTATTAAGCCATGGATGTTCAGGAGATGATGACTTAGATATATTAACTCTTATATGAATAATGGTGGTGTCTTGTCCATGGAACAGATTAGATCAGTCCATGCACCCCTGATCACAATAAAGGCCAACTGAGGTGTCTTTTCTGTATGGATGTTCTTTTTTGGATTGATGTCTGCCATATAGAGGGCTGCAAGGATGGCCGGGAAACTGTATATACGGTACGGAGTGAGTTCGGTGTTGTGACAGTTATTGCAGTTACTGTAGGATCTAGTCATGTCTAGGTTTATCTTCATTCCTTTAAAATGTCCTGTTCTGATTCTTAAAATTGCCTGTTTTTAATTCTCTGTTAATGTTGAGGTTGTATATGGGCTGGGGTATTTCTGATTTTTTTAATGGGTTTTGCTTTTGATATAATATTGAGCCTATCTGTAATATATTAATATTATAGTAAAAGCAAAACCCATTATACAAACCAAAATACCCCCAGTCCATATGCATTTTAGAGGGTTCACTACCCTATGAGCCGGGTTGTCTCAATATATTTCTCGCTATAAGTAGAAATAGTTAGAATATTTATTTCAATTAGAAAATGTTTTAGTGCAGAAATTATCGATTTTGTAATCGGTGGTTAGTAAAAGGCTCTATTCAGTTCCATCAGAATCTGTACTTCAGAAATGTTTCAGGGTTCATTTGGCTATTTGATTTATGAGTACAGTCAAATTCTTCAAAAGAATTGGTCGTACAGTGGTAGAATGCTCGCCTTGCCACGTTAGTGGCCCAGGGTTCGCTGATGCAATTTGTTTTGTTTCTAAATTTTTAAAAAAATATGACGTTAATATGCATATAAAACGAAAGCAGGAGCATATACTCTTTAAATATACTATTATATAATTATAGGTCTCTTATCTCATATTTCCCATTGATTGTGGTGGATTCAATTGGCGACATCGCTGAGAGCTAGGGTATCTCAATCCTTTACAATCAGTTCAATAATTATACTCATTGACAAAACTAAAGGAATTGTACCTTTTAGCATATATGGGGGGTCGGTAGAAAGGTGGTCTAAACCGTTGGTTTTTGACCGCTACGATCCGATTTCGAATCCTGCATTGGACAATTTTTCTAATGAAAAAAAAAAAATTCCATTGACCCCCAATTCTTGTAAAAGTCCAACCCCACCAGTGAGTGTAAGTAACCAAACGGTGCTCTGGTTCACTTGTAAGTGCAAGGTCGAGCTGCCTTTTACATGTGTAGACATGTGGTGCACTTACTGTAAAAGCAGTCGCAAACTTCTTCTCACCATGATTATCATGGCCTGTACCATGTGTAATAGGGATCATTAAAAAAAAAGCATATATATGAACATTCATACACAGTGACTATTATTGAATACACATGAGATGTGTGAGTGTTTATATATCCGTCCTATTTCATAAAAATAAATAGCGCTGGGTAATTCCATTATCAACCTATAGATGGCTCTACATGTTCAGTCTACCATAATCTAATGTTGCTACACATCTTATGATCTCTCTGCCATATGTTGTATTTCACATTGTCCATGTGTGTGTTGTAGGAGAGAAATGTTTCAGGTTCCTAGGATGCCCATGTGCATCAGGCTTCAAATGTTCGGTAAGCATTCCAGAAGCTTAACTTATTTACATACAATCAGCAACATTCGAAGACACATGTTTATTACAATTCTATACACTCACAATTTAAATTTATCATCTTGAATATTCAGAATATAAATAATTAATAAATAAAAATACATTTAAAAAAGCTTTTATTTAAATGCTCTAAAAACGAAAAAATAAAATATTTCATCTTCTGATATTGGGCAATTAGATTCATCTGAGTGAAAATAAAAGCGGCGGGGACGATCATAATGAATTTCGAACCTAAAGTGATTTAATATGTAGCAACTGATTAGCGATTTTTATAAGTGTCTGCTATTTTTTACCTCTTCTCTAAATATGATCGTCCCCTGCCGTTTTTATTTTCACTCAGATACATCTAATTGCTTAATGGAAGAAGATGAAATATATATTTTTTTTTACTTTTAGTGAATTTGAATAGAAGCTTTTTGAAAATTGTTTTTCATTAATTATTTGATTAATTTTTATTCATGAATTTACAAAACTTAAAATCATAAGTTCACTGGGGATTCGGCCGTAATATATGGAAGCCTACTCGCGGCGGATTGGTCACTTCCTTGACAGAGGCGTAACACAAGACTTAAAAAGAAATTTAGAAATTTGTTCATTCCTGGCCACCCAGAAGTTTGAAAATTTGTACCCTTGCATTGTTTTTTGGACAGAGTGAGTCTTAAAGGTTCCAACATATATTTTATCTGGAAGTATATTAAATTAAATTTGAAATTTTGAAAAGCATTTTGAAAATGTGTCCTTTCCTGGCCATTCTGACAACCGAGAAGTCTGAAAATTTGTCAACTTGCATTGGCACCGGAGTCTGAAAAGTGTACCAAATTTCAGTGCGTGCATTCAATACGTGTTCTAGAAGTATATTAAAAAAATATTACAAGATTTGTGAACAGACAGATAGGGAAGCAAGTTAAATAAAATATTTTCAAATAACTTAATCATATATATACATTGAAAACTTTCCTGGATATATATTTTATTAATTAGCTTAATATTATCATAGTATGAATATATACTTCTGAATAAAAATAATTACAAAATGGCGCGCTTTTGTAAAATTTATTGGTTTAATAAAGAAATATTAGTCGAAAAATGTCAATGTAAAACTTTTAAATAATGTTTAGAAGATAAAAAATATTATAAAACTGAGATTTTAGTTATTTTAAAAAGTAAACGTTATCGGATACTAAACCACATTTATATTATTGAAATAAATTTGAAATCCCGTGTTTCAAGCATTATGTTAATATAGTTTAGCCTATATATCTCTCCTTTATATAATTTGCATATTATTTCTCAGTTAAAATAGATAGGCGGTGGAAGGACAACTAATGTCTGAAATATTTTGCTTTTCAAAATCAAGAAGCAGATTGTATTAACCATTTATTATTCTACAAACTTTCATCAGTTTCACATAAATTTTGAATGATGGGATTATTATCTGTATTACATTGTAGCGGAGAAGAAAAAGTTTAGGGAAAAAGTTTAAACAGCTTATAAAAAAAGGATAATTTCATTAGAGTTTAAGAACTTAAATACAAAGGGAATATATATGAAGAATATTAAATATAATATTTGAAGAAAGAAATAGAATTTTCAAAGAATTGATAAATAATAATTATCCAAAAAATATATTGAAAAAAATAATTCATAAACAGAGAGATATACCTTCAAATAATAGTCTTGATCAGTCTCAAAAAAGATATCGCTCTATTCCATATAGCTACGGCTCAGAAAGAATTGCCAGAATATTAAAGAGATATATAATTACAACATATCAATCTGCAAAAAATCTACGACAAATCTTACGCCACTCAGATACAAAAAATATTTTAAATCAAGAAAATACAACCAATGAAATTTACAAAATTCCCTGACAAACATGTCAAGCTACTTACATTGGAAAAACCGGTAAATCGCTTAAAGATCGTATCAATCAGCATAAAGCAGCTTTAAAAAACTACAAACCATTATCCCTACTAGTTAACCACTCCTAAACAATAACCATATTCCAGATTTCAAACAGGCCACAATTATATACAAAAATATAACAGAAAAGCATTGTAGACTGTTTTTAGAAAGTTGGGCTCCTGCCGAAGATAAACAAAGTATAAACAGAAAAATTGATTTTCCAGAAATTTATGAAGAGTTCATATCTTAATTATTTATAAATAACTATGTATATACTTTTAATTTACTCATTTATTTTGATTTCAAAATTTTTAATTAATTTTGAATAATATGTATACACACACAATAATATATATAATATATAATAATCTATAATATTAAATATAATTATTAGCTGTATATATACTGAATGCGAAATTTATATCAAAAATACAATTCATTCATTGGCCTTGTAGAACGAGAGAGGTGTACGCGTGCTCGCATGTTTTAGTGAAAACACAAACATCCTCGATAAAGAACAAAATTCTACCAGCGAAACATTCACTCGAGCAGACGACACACGAAGCCAGGTCATCTCTATATATAAAACTAGCCGAATGACCCGGGCAACGCCCGTGTTTTACCCGATTGAATGTGGTAATTCAAATACTATTTGTTACAATCATAAATTGGCGCCTTAAATAAATGCATATGTTAGTTAATAACTATAGCCTATGTGCTTTATCTGTCTATGTACTGTTGGCTTCCGTTGGCGTCTCTTACAGGAAAAAGAAAGAGAGGATTCCATTTGGTTATTAACTAATATATGCATATATTTAAAGAGCGACCCGCTCCAACACAATAATTACATAAACGAAAAGGCGAGTGGGGGGGGGCATGATGGGAGGGGGGCAAAGGTGGCGTGACCGTAGCCAACCAATAGGAGGGCCATTCCAAAAAAAAAGCAAACGGTGACAGAGATGAAAACTGATGACTGATTGTTGATAGGAGATGAGGAATGACGCTCGTAACTGTATATAGAATATAAAGGTGGATTGGATGTTTTCTAGAATCGTTCTAACAAATGTTCGTTAGGCCAACTTTTACTCGGATAAAAACTGTGCGAAGCCGGGTACATTCGCTAAATACAGGTATTTACAAATCTTCGTTTGTGGCAAGATACTATTCCTTCAACTTCAAATTACCGAGTGGACCAATTAATACTGATTTTTTTTCAACTTATCGAATATTTTTCGAGGGACCTAGAAAAAATTATCGAGAATGTAGACAAGTATAGATTAAGTAGGGATTGGATGTTTGCTAGAATCGTTTTAACAAATGTTTGTTAAGAAAACTTTTACTCGGGTAAAAATCGGGCGAAGCCGGGAACATATATATATATGTTTGTCGGCTATGCACGCCCTCAATATGTAACTAATCTCGCTCAAATTTGAACAGGACAGAGTTAAATCTGGAAGAGCTTTTTTGTCGCACTTTAACCAAGAAAAATTATATTTAACCAAGTACTGAGCAACAATATTTTTTAGTCAGAAATTATGATGACAATATTGCTGTATCATGCTTGATTGCATTAAAAAATTCTTTTGCCGAATATTCACTAAAGCAGACCACGGGCTAAGCCAGATAATGATTAATACAGTAATCCCTCGTTATCACGAACTCGGATTATACGAACTCTCGGTTTGCGCGAACCGTTTCTTTTCCCCCGTTAAATTTCAATGCTTTCCAAAGAGATTTTGCCGGTTAAGACGAAATATTCGGTTATGACTAAATACGAATTAAATTTAGCCCCCAGCAGAACTAATCAATCGGTTATAATGAATTCTAATATGTTTTTAAAGGCGAGTTATAAGTAAAACAATAAACTATTAAAACAACAAAAACGCCGTTGATATCAAGTATTGGCTCTCTTTGTCTTGTGTGTAAACATTCTTCCTTTGTTTGTTATAATGACTCATTTTCTATGAAACCATCCCTTGGGGTCGTTCCATGTACTCAATCAATGGAAAATATCGACTCTATTGTGCCAGTATTGCTGTTTTTCTCGACTGATAAATGTAGGGGCCATGGTGACCCCTGCCAGCCAGCAGCCAAGGAAAGCACGCTTTCACGGAATTTCACAGAATATTTATTATTCTTATTTTTATACAAAACATATATTTAAAAATATTAAATATAATATAAATAATAAAATATATTCTGTGAATAATAATCTGTGTAAATCGAGCTCTCAGAAGAAAAAGGACTTATTTCTATTTGCTATATCTTTTTTATAACCGACTAATTGACTGTATTATAAAATAATGCGCTTGAAATAAAAATTATTAAATTCTAAATAATCGAAGTGTGAATTGTTTGAGCTCCATAAAAAAACCTACATAAACATGTCATCTAAACCGCGAAAAAAAAGCCGCATTAATCTTGCCTTAAAAAGGAAAATTTTGGACGAAGTTGCACGTGGAGTGTTATCTATGTCGCAAATTGCCGAAAATTTTCAAATTGCGAAATCCACATTATCAACCATTCTAAAAAACAAAGAAAAAATAGATGCGGCTGTTGCCTCAGAGTCTTCGAGCTCTTCAAAACGATTTCGAGAAGCATCCCATCAAGACGTGGAAGATGAGCTTTAAAATGGTTTAAAAAACGTAGATAAAATAATATTCCTGTATCCTGCGCACTTGTCAAAGAAAAGGCTAAAGAAATAAGTGTCTCATTGGGTGTGGAAAAAACAGCTGATTCGTTTTCACTTCCAGAAACAATGCTTGATGAGCCTGAAGAATGGACCAAACTCCTTTCAGCTACAAACCCAGCTGAGACTTTGACTTTCCTGGAGTATGTTGCCCTGGATGAAGGGTTGGAAATTTGCGGTTCACCCAAATTAGAAGAAAAGAAGAAAGAAGAAGAAGAAACAGAAGACGATGAGGTGAAAGAAGAGATAATGATGCCTACTAGAGGGGAAGTAATCGCGGCCCTCGAAACCCTCCAGAAGCTGTCCAAAACCTCTGCGGATATTGATGTTCATTTTGAAGATGACCTGTATAAAATAAGAAGAAGGGAGTGTCTGAAACAGTGCCCAATCAAATACCACCAAAAAACTATAACAGACTTTCTGAAGCCTGCAGAGAAAACCCAGATATAGGATACTCTATGCATACTGCATATGCTGCATACACATAAACATTGTATGTACCAAGTATATTATGTAAGTTGTTCCTTTTGTTGTTCTTTTTTATTTGTGTTTTAAAATAAACTTATATTCTCATGTTATTGCCTTACATTGTGATTATATTATCCATATTGTCTTTTAAAATAAAATACTTTATGTACATACATATACATAATTGTTGTTCCATAAAATTATAAAATATTTTCATTAATATTGTTTTCAAATAAATTTATTCGTTATTCCTCAGAAATGTAGTTTTCTTACTCATCAGTAGTACATAAGTACAACCCCCGGATACAACGAATTCAATTCGTCTAATACGAATTCGGTTTATACGAATTCGGTATATATTCTTTTAAGACGAAAAGGGTATTTCGTTCTCCCGTTGAGTTCGTCTTAACGAAGGATTACTGTAGTAGGCAGGAACAAAATTCTACCAGCGAAACATTCACTCGAGCAGACGACACACGAAGCCAGGTCATCTCTATATATAAAACTAGCCGAATGACACGGGCAACGCCCGTGTTTTACCCGATTGAATGTTTTGATTCAAATACTATTTGTTACAATTATAAATTGGCGCCTTATATAAATGCATATGTTAGTTAATAACTATAGCCTATGTGCTTTATCTGTCTATGTACTGTTGGCTTCCGTAGGCGTCTCTTACTGGGAAAAAGAAAGAGAGGATTCCATTTAGTTATTAACTAATATATGCATTTATTTAAGGAGCGACCCGCTCCAACACAATGGTTACAAAAACGAAAAAGCGAGTTGGGGGGCATGATGGGGGGGCAAAGGTGGCGTGATCGTAGCCGACCAATAGGAGGGCGCCATTCCAAAAAAAAAAAGCAAACGGTGACAGAGATGACTGATGAAGAATGACGCTCGTAACTGTATATAGAATATCGTTTCTCGGCCTTTTGGCTAAGATCATGTAGTATATCTCTAGATATTTTTATTTATGTATATCTTTTTAAAAATCTATTCAGTAGAGAGTGGATATGTTTGTTCGAAAAATAAATTTAATATATTATTAAATATATGACGTAACAAATTATATTATCATTATTATCATAATATTCTGTGTGTTCCCGAATATTATTATCAATAATATTCGTTAGGCAAACTTTCACTCGGATAAAACCCGGGCGAAGCCAGGCACACATCCGCTAGTATATATATATGGCTAAATACGGTTATGTAAAAATATAAAAGGAAAATAAATTAATCGAAAATAGAATTATTCTTAAAACGTTTGTTCACCAGAGGCCTTTCGAACACACTGCGCGCTCAAGATCTCTTAACTATCCTATTTTTTCTTATGTATACATGTTGCAATATTACTACAAGTATCATTGCTTTTGCTGGTTAAGACAATTTTTACAAATATTCATTCGTGAAAATTCCTAGCCAAGTCAGGGTCTTGGTATCTAGTAATATAGATAAAACTTAAAACATGATTTCATGTCATATAGCCACTTTTTCCAAAAGAAGCCCAATAGTACTCAGATTGTTATTTTTTGATCACACATTCTTTAGCTCTCTACTATGATGATAAATGTTATTCTAAACCTTATTAAATTATTTCAATAAGATGGGCACGCTCATCGACCCTGGGACTGATCCTTTATTTATACAAACTTTATTTATATTCGTATATCAAATGAAAACATTAATAGCAAATATATATTTTTACAAATTAATCAAACTTCTACTTTCCTTACTGCGAGAAATGAATGATCCAATACAGTATTAGAGCTCTAAAGAAGCGGTCTGGTAGATTAAATTGGCGAAATCGCTGGGAGGGTTCACCACGGATGAGCCAAGTCCTCTCAATTTTTTTCATCGCAATAAGGACAGTTGAAGTTTGATTAATTTGTGAAAAGGTACATTCGCGTATTATTGTTTTTATCTGTTATATATAGATGGCGCGTTATTGCTTTATACTTGTATATATATTTGAATAATTTGATTTCATATTAGGATTTCGCTTTGGGAACGAACTTTTAATACAGCCTAGTATTTTATTTGTATGAACAAATTCGCGAATTTTTCTGTTTCATGTGCGATGGAATAGTATTGTGTAATATTGAGATTGAGAATTCAGATTCAATATACATACCTGGATGTTTTCTATTTTGTCCAACGGGATCTGGGTTGAGCAGCTAGCCCAGCACATCTGTGTCCCCGATGGCAGCGTCATCGATGAGCCAGACACTGAGCCACCGACCGCTGAACCTGTCGCCGAAGACGAATAAAAAGTTCACCTTCTTGAGTTATCAAGCGAGTCTCTTCTTTAAAAATGTAAAAAATATCAAATAAAAATCTTAACATTTCATCGTTTTTGCTGCTATTCCCTCATTCTCTTATTTCCTAATTTATCTATAATGTATTTTTTAGATATTGAACAATTTACCATATTTGCTAAGAAAATTAGCCATATTTGCAAATTTCTAAAATTATATACATATTAAATATGTAAAAAATTATTTTAAAAAATATATAAAATTACATTTCAAGGTAATCGTAAAGATATAGGCTACCTCGCCGGCACACACATTCATAGTCCTTCAAATTGAATATACATTATAACCTCGTTAATTCGACACAGGCAAATTAGAAACTATACCTTAATTCGACCATATTCTGATGTCCCGACCTCCGGTCTATCAAATAACAAACCGTAATTCGACAGTATCTATAATACGATAGTTCGACCATTATATAATTCGAATTTCGACAGTTGAATGTTTTTTACGTACAATTTTACCGCTAAAAAGGTATTACGGCGGCGACGATCGGCGGGCGCCGATAGAATCACGCATGTGCACTTTTGGTTTCTGTTTGTTTAAGTTTCACTTTTCAGTGCCGTTGCGCAATGTCGCGAGTTTTATTGTTTTTTTTTTTACGCGCGAATTTAGGAATCGTGCGCTAATTAATATTTTTCTTTTTATTTTCAGCATTGAATTATTTTAGTTATTTTATAATTTACAAATAATTTCCTTTTAAAATAAATAAATCTTCATAAAATGTAGCCACGATGATTATGATAACACTTTATTTCAATATTCCATTTCCGTGTTATTATAAAAGATTTAAACACAAAATCAATAACATCTGCAGCAGCAAGGATGGCTTTAATACACTAAAAACTCTTTGATATTTAAAAGACATTCCAGAAGAAGAATGACATGCATATTTTTTTTAATAGACCATCTGGAATACATCCTGAATAAGATTTCAGTGCAAAAACTGACATCTTTAAAGGAATTTTTAAAAAGATCTTCATGATTATTTTAAAATTTCCTTTTTATTGTCCATATATTTTTCCTTTCAACTGCTATATTCTTCAATTATAATAAAATATTATTTGTAATTATTTATGTTTCAAAAATATGTATTATTGTCATTTTGTCCTCGATACTAAGAGTTAATCATGAAAATAAAAATATAAATACAAAAAAGTACATAAAATGGTTTCAATTAATATCATTAATTTATATTACAAATCATTTTTTAAAAAACATTATTTTAATGAGTTAGATGATTAGCTAATCATCTAACCTTAATTCAACACTTCCTTTAATTCAACCGAAAGCTCTGATCCCTTGGGGTGTTGAATTAAAGAGGTTCGACTGTACTTCGGCCAGTAAACCTTTAGTAAACCAGTAAAAGATTTGATGGCCGAAGTTTCTTTAATTTTAAGAACTATTTCAGTAAGTTGTTATTTATTTATTGCTGTTATATGCTATTGAATCAAATGGGCAGCATGTCAATGTGAATTATTCCAGGCAGGATTTGTTGTGTTCAAAATCTTGGAATAGTTTTATTACATGGTTTTTCTTGATGCAAACGTCAGTAGATATTATATATCTTTAATATTTAGGCCTTCAAATATATGCATTTAGTTTATTTAGATTTGACATACCTATATGTTCTAATTTTTTATGCTGCTATTTGATCAATTCTTTATCTTGATTCCATTGATGCTTGCCTTTTGAGGTTACCCTGGCTGCACTAGTATTCCTAAAAAAATTGTCTAATTTCCTTTTCCAACCATATTCTCAACAATCGGTGCACCGTGAACGTACCCAGATGTATATTATCTGTGATTTGACGTATGGACCAACCTGCCCTTCACAGTCCGATCACCATGTCCCTCGTAAAATCATGTCTGCGGGAACTACCTCCGTTGAGGACGGCCTGGCATTTTCTGCTATTACACGTATCCTTTGATTCAATAACAAAATTTCCATGATATTTTTACTTGAACGTCCTTTCTGCATGTTTATTTCCTATTATCTTACTCCTCGTGCACACGAGAGCGGCGCATTGCACATCATTTGCATAACTAAGTGAGGCGCGTCTACTCTGAAATTTTCATAATTGTCTGGCCACTCTTTCTTGGTGTTCCATTTCCAATGTCGCGCAGGGAATATAGCCGATATGTAATATATGGAAGTCATATGGAAAACAGCGAGTAAGTTCATTCTATTAATAATAAAGAGAGATAATAGAACCGTAAAATATTCACAGATGTCAATATGCAAAAGCGATAGTGTGAGTTGCATAAATATCGTGCGCAGAAAAAGTAAACATATACAAGTGATATGTGGAAGAAAAGCTTTATTTTCTAAATCTACTGTACATTCATATAGAATGTTGGATCTATTAAGCAGCACTGGTTGTGGTTGTGGTGGTTGTTCTTCCTGTAGTTGTGGTAGTTGGGGCTCGAGGGTTGTGGTAGTTGGGGCTCCAGTAGTTGTCGTATTTGGGCTTCCAGTTGTGGTGGTAGTTGGCGGAGTTGTAGGTGGAGTAGGTGTTCCTGAAGGCTGGCATGTACGCAATAATAAACCTCCCTGCACATAAAACATTTCACATGAACACATTCTAATATATTTACATTGACATTTCTTAGATTGGAAACAATCTATAACAATTGCTTTCTCTCTCGAACTATACATACACGATATTTCAAAAGTCTAACCAAAAATGATTAAATGTAGGCCTAATTTTTGGCGATGATTAAAAATATCATTCATATTTTACTTAATAATATAAAGTATTTGCGATATGAACACCTTTCATAAACTTCGAATTTGATGTATATATAGTGGTGGTTTTGACTTCGATCAGAAAAGTGCGAAAATAGTTCCTTAATATATATTGCGGTCAATACAGAATTTTAAAGTTGTTAATAGTAAAAAACGTAGTAAACCCAAAGGACAACACTGACCCAAGACCCATAAACACTGCATTTCTCTCGACTTAAGCCTTATTTTTCGAGAAGGTTGAAGGAGAGGCCATTCACGAGGACGTGAAAACCTCTAGAGGGGGGAGTGCTGCATCATATTTGATTGATAGGATGCAACAATATTTTTTCTTTCAATTTGAAAAAAAAGTGTCCAACAGGGGAATAGATGAAAGTGCCTATTTCTATTATCTTTAAGAATAGGTCTCTCATGTGTGTGGACAAGACATTGAAAAGCCTTTATTGCATGGTAACATATTCAATACCTACTACTTTGATCAGGTCTGAAATGTTACAGAGAGTAGACAAACGAGACTAATTTATAAAGTGTGAAAAACCTTTCGAATTTCTCTTAGCGGTAACGATAACAATAGAATAATATGTGATATATTCATATAATAAGAAAATATTTATTTTGTAATGTTTCCCAATAGCTGAGTAGATTCCTTTGAAAAATTAAGTTTGATGTCAGTTTTTTAGAAAGGTATTGGTAGATCGTCTTTCTTATTGCTGATAGCGTTCTCTTTCTGTCACAATCGTCTCCCTACATTCATCAGATGTAGATCAGAATGTAGATCAGAATTAGGCTCCATTAGATATTGGGGTCAAGAAAAGGCAGATCTTTGTCAAGTAAACGTGTTTTCCTTGCCGATATAGTATCAGAGAATTAAACATGATTCTCTTTCTAGGCTTTGATGCCTTTTAATATTGACTTGCAGAAGTATCAGTCCTCTACCCCATTTTATCATAGTAAATAAAATACTCTTCCATTCGTTATTTTTCCAAACCCTCAGGTTTTCAATGCAAGAATGTATAGCACGTCCTTTTCTACAAGTTTGACTTCAAAGTAAGAATGATAGGCCATCTATACGAAATAAGAGATAATTGTTCTAAACATTATAAAAAGGACGTATCAGCAAGAATCACAAGCTGTGACAAAAAGGTCAAGCTTATCTTTGTGAATCCGGTCTCATCAAATAAAATTATTTATATATTATGTTTTAATGTCCATCCATACAGAGTTCAAAACAACAACTACTCACCCGTGCAGGCACGGTCACGCTCCGCCGCGTCACGTGGGAAAACATCCAATGTTATCAGCACATCCCCATTTTTAGATTTGAAATATATATACATTACAAACTTTAAATGTGCATAATATAATTAATAATGAAGGCAATCCACGAGTTTAACAATTTGTCCACTCCGGGTTCTTATCTGGCCGTCTTCTGAGTCGTTAGAGGGATGATCCACAACTGGGGTCTTTACAATTTCAACCAGTTCCTCCCCCGAAAAGGTCGGCGTCGATGGGTCGGCTGGATATTGCACTGTATCTCCTTTTCGTAGATGGAACCTGTTTCGACGTAAAGTCCCAACTGGAGTATCAACCATATGACCTTGGTGTCGATGCTTTCTGCTTTACAATCCCCCAGGTTCGCATATCTGTAATCCAAACCGTGTCACCTTCGGATAGCTCCTCCATGTCCGTAGCTCCGCAGCGTTGATCATATCTGGATTTCATATCCTTTCTCCTTCTCCCCTCCTTTCTTTTCAGGTTCTGACTGTCCACCAACTTTGGATTAAGATTCTCTGGTGCAATTGGCAAGGTCGTTCGGAGTTTACGTTCCATGAGAAGCTCAGCAGGGCTTTAACCGTTCTCCAAAGGGGTCGATCGATACTCCAGGAGTCAAAGCGATGGGTCTTGATTTTTCTTGAGGATCAACTTAGCAATTTTCACACTTGCTTCTGCCATCCCATTGCTCTGTGGGAATCGAGACTTGAAGTGACATGTGTGAATCCGTACTGCCTTGCGAAATTTGCAAATTCACAAGCAGCTCCAAATTGCGTCCCATTATCGCTTACAACAGTTTCTGGTATTCCATGTCGGGCAAATATGGATTTGCAACTACGCACCACCACATTGGCTGTGAGCCGATCCAGCTGAATCATTTATAGAAAGCGAGAATAATAATCAATGACGACTAGATACCACTTATTCTCGAACTTGAACAAATCCATTCCAATCTTTTGCCACGGTCGTGTAGGAAAGTTGGTTGGTATCAAAGGTTCATTTTGAGACGGCTTCCTGGATACAGACACTGCACTTTCTGACTGTTTCCGCGATCTCCTCCGAAATTCCAGGCCACCATACCGTCTCACGTGCGTGAAGTCTTGTTTTTGTAATCCCGAAGTGCCCAGCGTGCAACTTATCTAGGATCTCCAGTTTCATACTTGCTGGAATAACAAGACGACAGCTACGCATCAGTAGTCCATTTTGAACGCCGAGTTCATTCTTGACATGCCAATAAGAGAGCAGAGCCTGTGACATCTTCTTCTTATCTGGCCAGCCTTTCTCAAGGTAGTTGACTACTGATTTCAGGGTCGTATCTTTTGTTGAGCTTCAAAAATCTTCGTCAACATCTCGTCTTTGTCAGTTATACTCGAGAGAGCTGCATTTATATGCGCTGAGGTTGACCGTTCGTTTTCACCTCCCTCGGTTGTAAGAAGTGGTTGCCTGGATAATGCATCGGCGTGAGCAGCTCCTTTCCGGGAATGTCCAATCTTGTTTTGAGCTTTTCCACCAAAGATATTGGTACCCGTCGAGGAGTATGCACAGCATATGGTTTTGCTCCAGTTTTCAATTTGATTTCTTAAGGGTTTCCGATCTGTCCCAGTCCTTCAAATACTTCAGGGAGTTCCTTGATCGGGTTAATTCTCGTCGCACCTACTTCAATCCGCCTTGCCAGGTTCAAGAGCTCACACGCCCGGCGACTCAGAAGAGGTTCACTCAACGACCGATAAATGAAAATAAATCTTCTCCTTGATTTCATAATTGCCATTTCGCAGCCTTGATATAAACATACCCACAGTCTGAAGTTCGGAATATTCAGCAGCTCTAATGTTGATATCACTTTCCACTAGTCGTTGCTGTCCCATTATCTTCTTGAAGAGACACAGAGGAACACATGTAACATCAGCCTGGGAGTCGAGCTTGAACTTCACCTGTTTCCCGTTCACTTGGATTTCTGCTGTCCATCGCCTCCTGCACTCGCCTTCATCATCATCGAGATTAGATGAATCCTCCACAGCTGAGACCTCCAGAAGAAAACCAATTTCTTCATCAAGTTCAGAAACAGCTTTGACTTCCGCATTCTTCACCTGCTTATCTGGGCAGCAATTTGCAAAATGGCCAGTTTTTGAACATAGGTTACATCTTTGTCCTTCAGCACGGCAAGCCTGTCCTTGCCTGTGGGTGAAACCTCCGCATTTTTGGACATCATGATCTTGTTTTTGGCTAACTTCTCCTTCTTCCTCGAAGGCTGCTGTTGTTGTTTCGGTGATCGTTTCCTCGAGTTGAACTTCACCTGATTGACCTTTTGGCTTGTTGAGGGACGCTGCAGGTCGACTTGCTGCAGTCGAACGCTTCCTGCTGTCGAACCAATTTCACCGCCTTTTCCAAAGTCAGTTCGCTGTCCAACTGCATTCTTTCAGATAAAGCTTTGTCCCTCACTCCAACCACTATTCGGTCACGGATCAACTGCTCATGAAGACCCTCAAATTCGCAACTATCAGCCAATTTGTACAATGGAGTGATGAATTTCCACTGGCTCCCGATCCTCTTGGATTCTTGAATTAAATTTCGCACGTTCGTAGATAATATTTTTCAGACACAGAAGTGGCTGTCGAACGCCTTGAAGACGGAATCAATTTTGTTGCCTCTTCCTCCTTTTCGAACTTGAAGGTCCTGAATATATCATCCGCGCGGTCACCCATCAAGTACATGAACAAATCGATCTTGTCCGCCTCCTCTCTCTTCTTCATTTCACTGACCACGAGGTATCGTTCGAATCTCTTCCTCCATTTAGGCCATTCGTTGGGAGTCGAGAAGTCGAAAGTTTCTGGAGGTTGAATCTGAGCCATGTTGAATTAGCTTCCAAGGTACGCATAAATCGATATTTTGAAATATACGGGTTCGTATTTTATCCAGTTACCGCTGCCACCATGTTTTAATGTCCATCCATACAGAGTTCAAAACAACAACTACTCACCGTGCAGGCACGGTCACGCTCCGCCGCGTCACGTGGGAAAAAATCCAATGTTCTCAGCACATATTATAAGGTCAGCTTGCGAA
>CP092869.1:65093485-65187774 GCA_030710605.1 Cordylochernes scorpioides
CGATAGTTACATTAAATCATTGAAAAAATATTCAGCATAAAACAATAAAGGATGAATGGAATAAAATGATTCTTTTGAGCAATATTCAAGTGAAGGAATTGGGTTTAAAATTATTTTGAATTAAGAAGAACTTAACGAGTATCTGTCAAAGTTGACATATCAAAATGTGATATCTTTTTGAGAGATAATCATCGAATATATCGATAAATTTCAAAAATTATATTATTCAAATTACTGATAACAAATTTAGCTGAATATATTATTTTGAAATTAGACCATAAGCCATATATTTTTTCCTAATATATTCATCAGTGTGAATACCTTGATTCTTTTTTAATAAAACTTTAATATAGATTGATTAGGTTAAATTATTATTTACATATGTTTAATAGGAAAGTCTTCATATTATAGAAAATGAATCATCAGAAATTGTATACTACCACGATAAATCTTTCGTTAAAATTGTTTTTTTCTGCAGTAATGGCCCTGTATATAGGGGGTGGTGGAGGGTAATTTTATTTTGATTTATTTATATTATGTAAGTATGCCATAACAAGCATAGGAAATTATATCATTATTTTGCCTGTTAAGAGAGCTTTGCAAACCTTTATTATTGTTTTCTTTGAGAATTAATCTGCATTAGACAAAGTAAAATGAATATTCATTAAATAATCTAAATTAATTGAATTATATATTTTCTCACGTTTACATAATATATTACTAAAATTTTTATTATATATATTAACCTTTTCATAAATATTATTTTTTTTTTAAAGATTCTATAGAGCAGACACATAACGAATTTATATAATTGGAAGCTAAATACTTTGTGCGAGTAGCAATCAAAGAGTTCTTGCATTAAGTTTCATTTTAAATATTAAATTTTATCCAGCTGTTGATCATTAAGCAAAAATCATTATTACTATTTTGTGGCTATATAACATATTATTTTTAGAAATGGTCAACTAGTGAATTCGTATTTGAATTAATGATAACCTTAATGATGATGGGCAACTTTATCAAAATCTGGGCCACAACAAAGATCATCTGTGTCAAGGTGGTCGACTATCAATTTGTGACTCATAACAAAATCATCTGAATAGAGATGGTTGATTTTTTGAGTCACAAAATATATCACCTGCATAGAGGTGGTCGCCCTTTTACCATTTCTGTGTGGCTGACAAATATTTTAACCTTTAATCTTAAAATAATCAACATACACATTTATTAGCTGCTTATAACTCAAATTCTAAGTATTAAAATAGGTGCTTAAACAAAAGGAACACTATTCAAATAATTTGAAAAAAAAAGAGTCTTAATTTCGTAGTGCAATAAATTCCTTTTAATAATTTTCACATATATTTTGTCAATCAATCTTATTTTCCCACATATCAATAAAAAATTAAAAAGTTAATAAAAAATTATCATATCTTGAAACATGTACTTGATAATATTCGTTTTAAAAGATTGCTTTCAGGAATGATTTATTTGCGCCTCATAAATAACCAGAGGCGCATTCCAGCGCTGATTACCAAGACCAATGGAAGATCTGCTACAAGAAATGAAAAGGCCATCTTTTAGAATGGGTCAAATTATACTGGTGTTATAAATAAAGTAAAATTTAATTGTCAAAAAAGCTTCGTGTCATCATGTAATAAAGAACATTCATTTATCTAGTTCAACCAACAAATGTTAGTATTTAATTTTGATCATTTGAGGGGGTAATCCAAAATAATCCAGCAAAAACAAGGAAAGGTCAAAATGCGGCATAAACGCTCTTAAAAAATAAAAAATAATTACAAGACTCACAAAATGAAACAATAAATAAAACATCCAGATGTCACAAGAAACTACAAGACAAGTAACAACTCTCCTAGAGTGGAACTAATTCCTACACATTCCTCTTGTCCAGCAATGATCGCAGCCTTGCAGAAAGTAGATATGGACCCAGAACAGTTTTACACACCAAATATAGAGAATATTAATGTGATAGAGATGTACGAGACATATGAGGTTCTTCATTGGACAAAACAACAACAATCATTGCTATTTTATGTATGTTTTACACTTTTTATAATTCCCTTATACCTTTCTTTGCAATCAATCAGTGTTTTATCTATATAGTATTTGGTATTCCTAACGAAGTTTTCATATTTATTTATTCTTTTGGGACATTAGATAAAATAATGACTTATATGTTGTTGGATTAGATATAAAATATTGGGAAATTGAATATATGGTAAAGTGCCATCACACAGAAATGTTGACACACTTTAAAATGTTATAACACCTTGATAAAGGTTGGCGTTCAGCCAACTGAAATATGGTAAAATAATAATATTTATCCAAAATGCCTTTTTAATTAAAGATTTATTTATGGATTGCTCTATTTTCAAAATATAAGTTTATAGGGAAAAACAACATCTTCATTTGTTGAGTGTTGACAGCTCTTATCTGTTACTATTAGGTTTGTTGAATATTGGAAGTGGGATTTGACTCTATGTATAAAGAGGATAAAGGTAGGAATTTTTCAGTTTTCAACAAGAATTTGTTTTCGAAAATTTGAAATCTAACATTATAATAAATGAATAGATGAATGAAAGGAAGGATAAATTATATGGCAATGTATGCATTAATTTGACAATATGGTTTATATGGAATACTTTTAGAATGAGAAAGTAATTAATTGATAATTGTCAGAGATTATTTATCATGAATATTGATAAATTATAGATCACAACCTTTCAAATAGCAAATAAGGTATTGAACAGCAGTATCACGTATCTATCTAGAATATTCTGAAATAAATGATGAAACATTTGCTATATATTTAGTAACTTTTGGAATGAAATAGTTGCAAATACTTTTTTCTAAAGTAGCTCAGGATATTCAAATCTGCCTTTGAAATTTTGAAACCCTACATATTATCTTCAATCACTAATATACTGATTATTCAAGTGTATTATGGAGAATATTTATTTCAAGGTGTTAACGTGATTAACAAAGTCGGCTAATATATATTCCCTACATTCTTTCAAAAACATCTTATCATAAAACAGGCTGCATATCAAAATTATTTTTAAAACTCACACACGATTAAATAATCGTTAAAATTATTTTGTACAGCAGTAATTATCCAGCTTGAGACTATTGAAAGTATTGCTGAACTGTAGATTTGTCAATACCCAAAGCTGGATATTTGGCCCATATATAGGGGGTGGAGGTGGGTAATTTTGATCGAATTCTGAATATGGATAAAATATATATAGTTCATTTAATAAAATCTAGGCAAGATCCTTAACGATATATAAATACGCATAATTATATATATGAGGATTACAGGAATATATTGTACTTTTCCAATTAATTAAAATTCAGTAAGACAGTAAAGAGTGTTACCTAATATGCAAATGTTTATAAAATTTACCAATTTTAAAAGAAAATATGTTTCTAATAATGTCAATACTATCGAGATTGTTCGACAAAAAAATTGTAATATTTTTCTCTAATCAATCACTTTGTTCCAGAATCTTTCAAAGTTATTTTGGAAGCTATTAATATTTTGATTACTATCTTAATATTGGAATTTATACTAACTCATAGTTTTTTTCACATGTGGGCTGGACCCGTTTTGCCTATTATTTATATGTATAGGAGAAGATTTCCCTTTCAGAGAGATATGAAATGAAACAAGATGTTAACCAATTCATGAATAAACAACGCCATACTTCCATTAAAATAATTTGATGGTTTCTATCATTAGTAATATAAATGTCAAACATTTTCAAATTTCATGATTTTCTTTTTAAAAAGGTTTTGAACATCAATGGAATTATTTTATTTGAGAAAATGTGAAGATCTGAATCTACATTTCAATATCAGTATATTATAAAAAGTAAAAATCGTGAGTGGAAGAGTTTTTGTAAGGGTTTTATTTAGCCGATCTTCCGAATTTCTGCCTTCTACAGGAGTAAAAAGTTCTCATTTTGAGTTCTGTAGAAGGAGAGAATTCTCGGATGTTCGGCAAATAAAAACCTCATAATAAACTTTTCGTCTCACAATTTTGTACTTTTTATAACATACTGTTCCAAGCGATTATCCAACTTATGTTATGGATCCAAACTTTGTAGTCAGTGAATCAAAATAAGTTATTTCAAATATATTGGCTTAGTAAGAGATCATGATTATTTTACCGGTTTTGATAATTAATTTCCTGCATTAAACAGAAGGTTAAAACTACTGTTTTTGATATATTTATTGAATAGTTTTATTTATAATATCTATGTTGATGATATTAGTGATATTAGTATTTATTGTTAAAATTGAGATGTATATTGACCTTTTAAAGAAAAGGTTTTATTCATAAATGTTATTGAATATTAAGTAAATTAACAATTTTATTATTGAGAGATAGTCATTGTTACTAAGGTTGTCTCAATTACAAAATAGTTTGCATACAGGTGGTCAACTAATGACTGTCTCTCAGAACTAAAATAATCAGTTCATAGAGAGAAATATTTATAAATATCTGGACTTCAACACAAAGACCATCTGCATAAAGGTGGACAACTATCAATTTGTGACTCAGAAACAAAATCATCTGAATAGGGATGGTTGCCTTCCATTAATTTCTGTGTCACAATATAGATCACCTGAGTTAAGGTGGTCAACTTTCTAATTCATGGCTGGCAAGCAATCTTCAAGCAAACAATTCGATATAAATATTTAAATTCTGTTAAATGCCCTAAATATCACAGGCATTAAAATAATGACTTGAAAATAGAAACTCTCATATAAATGTCTTTTACATAAAATAATATTTATATTTGCATAATATGTCAATCTGTAGAAAATATTTATCGGTATACCTTTTTAATAAATATAAGCTAAAATGTCATTAAAGATTGTTTCTTGGAATGAATCCAACCGCGTCCCCTATAAATGGTCAACCGCATTCCTGCGCGTATTTCCAACGTTACTGGAAGAAGTATTGCTATGAAAAAAAAGACTCCGTAATTTTCAAAACGAACCTAACTTCTATCTAATGTTATAAATAGAGTAATAATCAATGTTCATTAAAATTGATTCGTCATCACTTAATTAATTACATTCATTTGTTATTACTTTTTAATGATTGTTATTTATGTTACACACTTTTGTTATAAAGTTTTCCCAAAGGATCATGAACACTTGAAAAAAATTAAATACTAAAATTATTCGCCGTTATTTATAATGTCTTTGTATTATTTATAAAATAATTGCATTATGTATTATTATGTATTCGCCGTAATAATAATATTCGCCAAGTAATAAGAAAAACTACATTTTAAGAAAAACAGGAACTTTTGGGACAACCTATATCATCAAAGTCCGTTCCGTTTTCAATTTAAAAAGTGTTTTTAAAATTCAAATTTTTTATCCCAAGAGAAATTTATATTTCCATATTCATGAATTGCCCCGATAAAATATTTATTGATTACATGAAGGACCATATATAAAGTCCTATATAAGAAAAGGTTTTGATTTTATTATTTTTTATTAATTAATACATGAGATTAACATTATTATCAATTTTAATTTGTCAACACTTACCTTTTTTACTGATCATTATTATAAATTAGCAATTCATACCCAATATTATTATTATACAACCCCATATTTTATTTCCTTTCGAAGCATTTTATACACAAATTATTTCCTCCATTGAAATTACCCCATCCTCTCATCTACATATGCACCATAAATATAAAGTGTAACGGCCCCAAAAGTGGATAAACCTCAACGCGACAACTTTGCCACCATGTATTAACAAATAAGATAAATAAAATACAAGAGTCGAATTTTGTTAAAGATTATTTATTTTATTTCTCGAAAGTTTAACGACCGCCACTGGAAATCTACAAAAGGCGGATAATGAGAGACCATTTCTCTCCCTCTCGTGTAGATCACATCTTCCTGAACCTTGTACACGTCTTCAGCGCTGGCCTCTCTTCTAAGTGACATCCAACCTGCCTCGTTCTTTTGTATAATTCATTGACACCTGAAACCACTCTGGCCTCATGACTGCATCGTTCCTGCCTACTACATATATTTTTTATTTGCAGGATCCCCTGTTCACGCAATACAATTTTACTTTTGTACTATTTTTCCACATTGTTTGGCATTCTCAAGCACTTCTGGCCTTAACTACCCGTTTCATGATTTTTAAGGATGTCTGAAAAAATATAGTTTTTATTTTTGTCGTTGAGGAACAGCTTTCACCACGATGACGAGGGTCAAACAGTCGAAAACGCTTTTGTGATTAGCTTTTATTGATTAATCAATAATGGGTATTTGACCACACACACACAATTCTGGAATAAAAAAAATCAACAAATAGTTTATATTTATTCCGCAAGATGGCGCAAGCCATCAGAAACTTTTAGGTGCGCGATCAGGAGATGACTTTTAATATATGCGTTTGTGTGAAAAAAATGAGAAAAAAAATAACAAAAAAGGTGAGGTGTTGGTATAAATATCAAAAAAGGCATATCCTGACCAGGAACACATGAGCGTTTTATTTGGCAGAACACCATTTAGTGGAACAAAAATCAATTTCTTGAGAAACTAAGAAATGGGTATTTAAGGCCAAACTAGCGTAAATACAATAAACATTTAAAAATTAATAATGAAATAAAATAAAAAGGTCAGATGTTGGTATTAAAATGAGAAAGTTATATTCTGACCATGAGCACATGCGAAGTGTATACCCATGGCCTTTAGAAGGGCACTCATCAGTTTACCAAGGCTGGAATTGTGGCTTTGTCACCAACTCAGATCCGTTATTTTGCGGATACGTCAATAGATGGCGTCTATTTTGACGGGAGAAGCGGCTTTTATTTTCTAATTAATATTATTCTGCAAACCTTAGCATCTAATTGCGATTTGTGAAAATATAATTCGAACACTTTTGGATCTCACGATATCAAAGAACGCCCTGGACATACGAGAACTAATATCCCAAATCCATGGTATCTAGGTATGCACTTCCTAGTTTTCCAAAGCTGGTGTTGTGACTTTGTCACCGAACTGAGGCTGCTAGTTTGCGAAGACAGTAAGTTTTGACGTCTATTTACGGGGACATACATTTTATATTTTTTGAAAATAGAGCAATCCATAAATTTATCTTTAATTAAAAAGGCATATATTGGATCAAAATATCATATATGATATTTTGATCCAATATATGTCTTTTTTATTAAAAATTTTATATTATATAGAGACGATAAATATGATACTATAGTTATGGTGATCTCTCTATTGGATGAATTCAATCGAAACACTTAGGAAAGTTTGCCACTGATTTTCGACGCTCATATAATACTATTTTCGCCTTAGTGAAAGAAATTGAATACATTTTTTCATCTACTCCCTTCTATAACAGCAGAACAATATTTGATCGGAGATATCCCATTACCAGTCAAAAGATATATCACACTAATACGAATACTCTTTTTCACTGTTTAAAGAAAATCACACAAAAATATTTAGCTCAACTGACCGAATATGTCCATGATGTAATAAAATAAAACCGACTCGGAACTGAAGCTCCACATTTTTTAAGCCAATATTGGCGCAAATGTTAGAGAAATTCGTTCTCTTTTTAAGAACTTCAAGTTAAAGAATGAATTAGGCATAACTCCTTCATTATCTGATAATCAAAAAGCATAGGATAAACATATTTTGATCGAAGAATTAATAAACTTTACACATTCCAACTCTCCTCTCTATAAATATATTCAATATCCCCTTATTTCCGTCGCTTTGGTAGTTATTATTGTCCTCATTCCCTTCTAATTAATTTTAATTGCGGAGAGATATACAGAAAAGTTTAATTATTTTAATAAAATGACGAATTCTAATATTTGCAAATCTATTCTATTTTACAAAAATATTTTAAACTTCCTTAATCCAATCAGAATGCCTATTTCGGTAGATCAAAGTAAGACAAACCTAACCTAATGTGTCTGATTTCAAAATAAATTTTTGAACTTGACAAAAAGGTTCAAATGCCCCAATATTTCCTCTTCTGTAATATTGGTTTACTCCAGTATCAAAATAAAGTTGTGAAAACTATTCCATTCTTATGGTTTAGATAACTGTATCTCTTATTTCCGAGTGTGAAAATTTTAAATGTGTCAACGATAACTTGGGTCATTTCTGCGATGTGTGAGAATTGTGTTTTTTTTTTATTGTGGCTAAATAAATTTGAAACAAAATAAATTTTGGGTCACTTGGGTAATATATTTTCAAAATAAAAATAAATATGACTAGAAGACACTCATGCGTTGGCCTCAAAATCTAGATTTCGTGTAGCTAAATATTTGTTTATTTAAACGCGTGCATAATTGTTTTGTATTTTGGATTATACGGGGTGAGATCTTATAAGACTAGACGCCTTAATAAAAAGGCCATATTGTTATTTTAGAAATTATTTGGGTAATAAGATAAGAGATGCAATATATTCCTACCAATTCACGATCTAACTATATTTTAAAACATATGTTCTACTGAATTTGGAATGTTATGGTGCAAGCATAAACTAAAAAATGTGATAGAATTGCCATTGATAATTTACAGGAGAGTTCACTATCGAGGTAAAACCCATGAAAATATACGTCAAATTTCAAATTTTGAAATATGTTTGAATCAGACGGAGATAAAAGCATAATTTGGTTTTAAATAATTATTTTTCTCCTTCGAAATAATTCAATTCGGCAGAACTGAGATAATTTTTAATATGAAAAATAAAATCTCATAAACCTATTTTCTGTATAGTAGATATTTGCTTTTCAATGAACGGACCTAGAATGAAAGGCAGTTTTAATCTTTCTAAAGTTACCTTTAACTGAATTAAGCAATATCCCGTCAATGGGAAATGGAAAAAATATTGAACTGTGAGGACGTCATATTACCGACGCCGGTAAATCATCCCATTACAGAATTAGAGAAAGCTTCAGAGAACTAAATGAGAATATATTGTGATAATATTGCCACGTGGAAAAATGGAAGGGACAAACTTCAGGATGACACAATTTAAGGCCAGAACAAACTATGAATATGAACTTTGTCCCTTGTACCTTTGCGTCCTTTTTCTTTTGGCGTAAAGTTGGCTTTGTCGTCGTATCGTGTCTATAGGGCATCGTCATCTTGGAGGGAAGTCTTTGCTTTGAGACGGCGGTGGAATCCTGGAGCCAGTCTCCGAAAATGTAGATCACAGCACTAAAGGCCTCTGGTCTCGGCGATCTTCAGTTTGTCTTTCCTAATCTACCCAGCATCTCCACCAAAATGCCACGTGGAAAATTAGGAAGGACAAACTTCAAGATTACACAGCAATTTATTTGAGCCAGAACAAACTATGATTGATAAACGAAAGATAAGCAATTAGGGAAGTTTACAGAGTAGCAAAATATAAAATAAAAAATGATACTTATTAATAAATAATAAATACTTTGTTACAATATCAAAATAATTCATAAATAGATTCCAGAAATAAATTGTTTAAAGGTTGATATATAATGATACACACACACCCAAAAAAAACATATTTTAAATTTTACAAAAAAGTCCTAGAATTGAACCCGCAATCTTATATTCAATATATATTTACGCAATTGCCATTGCTGATTTAATAATAACTCACGATGATTCGCTGCTTAAGGTAACATGGCGATGGACATCCAACAGGAACCAATCAATTCATTATTGCGTGACTCTAATAAGCTAAACAAAAGGTTGATTTGGCCCCCTCGGTCACGTCCATTGGCCTATGTGTTTGAATATATAACATATGATAAATGCTTCTTCTCTTTAGAATACTTGCATTCCTTCCTATTATATATAATCCTGGTCTGTTTGAAGCATATTTGTAAATTGTCAATGGAAGTTATGTGGGAGGATCTATAAAAAAACGGTCGCCTTTTTTTTCAAAATAGACGATAGTGCTAAGCGTCATCTATACTAACTCCTCAAACTAACGGACTCGGGTGGTGACAAAGAACTACCTAATGAGTTCTATCAACTCCTCCTATCTCAGCCTAGCACCTAATATTCAAATATTGGAGAATGTCGAAATCTCACTCACAGATTTAAATACCAACACTCTACCATCCGTATTGGAGAAATATTATAGATTCGTAGGGGAAGAGAAAGATCCTTTATTACTTAAAGGTATAAAACAATAAAAGAATAAAAAAGAGATCAAATTATATGTACATCATCCAATAACCGCTAACCAACTAACAATCAAACAAGGCCGCGCTTTTTAGGCAGAGATGTCAATTAACATAGACAATGCTGATATGTTATGTAAACCACAAGAGTATTGCATCGCAGAAAAATCTGGAATTGTCAATTTCAACAATCCGAAGGGCGGAAAAGCTCCGAGAGACTTGTCTAAACTTGAATGTATTCTCCTTTAATACACAGTTTTTCAAACAAACCACAGGCTCCCAAATTGGGTAATCCCCTGTCGATAGTATTAGCTTGAATAGTCCTGTTCTAAATAGATCACAGGAAAATCCAGGAAACTGGTTGATAAAATTGATAATAATACTTTCAAGAAGTCTGGAAAAACAAATATGGGCACAATTCTCCGAAAATAGTAATCTCAACCATTTTAATTTATAAACATTTGGAAATAGTGTATTTCACCTTATTAATATATACATCAAAATTTGTATTTGTTAGTTTAGAAAGTTCTGGAGGCGCCTCTTTCCAGCAAGGAAACAATGGCAGAGTAAACCTTTAAATATATTTGTAATTAAAATGAATAGATAATATGAACTGTGAAAGCGCCATCTTTAGGAATAAATATCAACTAAATAATAATTTATTTATCCTAATAGACCGGTTCATTTACACCAAATTATATCATTACATACATCTTTAAAATTGTGTTACCTATTTTATCGATAGATAGTAAATAAGTTTTTATATATAGCATAATATTTCTATTTTCTTAATATAACACATCTCTGAATTTATATTAAAATATAATATATATATGTTATAAAAAAAATAATAGAGATCATGTTGAGGATTATGGTAATGGTGATGCAGTCGTGGGAATATTAAAATAATTTTGATCAGAGATTTCTTTATTTGAGCTAAGGAATATATAAAAGAACATAATTGTGATAAAAGTAATGCCTGGCTTAAGGCGAGTAGAATAAGAAAACAAAATATTATTTAGATAATGTACAAAGATTTGAGCCGGCCATTGGGATAGAGAAAATATCTTTATTTTACGGGGCTGCTAACCAAAATGAATGATTTTTAAACCCCAAAATTGGGATAACAACAACGAGTTTATATAGGGGAAGAGTGACCTCTGGCGGTCGATTTAGCAGAGTATTTGAATCTATGAAATTATAATTTAAAATGAAAAAAAAATATTTTTTTATAACATATATCTATCTATATATGAATGTTTGTATGTTTGTTTGTATGTCCGGTATACAAATTCGCAGTAGTTCACTAATTCAAACCAAAATTTCCATACATAGGTAAAAAAATACGGGGAAGACGATAGGCTATTTTAAAAATATATAAATCAATTATTAAAACTACATATTTTTAGTCAGAAAATGATGATGACCATATTGCTGTATCATGTTTGATTATCAGATACAAAATGATATCGAGAAAAATTCTTAAAGCAGAGACCACGGGTGAAACCAGTTCATTATTTTGTACGCAGGAACAAAATTCTAACAGAAAAACATTCATTCAAGCAGAAAACAAAAGCCAGATCATCTTTCTATAAAAATATCGCTTCTCAGGCACAGAGTTTGGAGCGGGACGTTTCACAAGAGTGACATCCACGGCGCCAAATTATAATTGTAACGAATAGTATTTGAATAAAACATTTAATCGGGTAAAACCCGGGCGTTGCCCGGGTCATTCGGCTAGTATATCTATATATATATAAATCAATGTTTGTATGTTTGTTTGTTTGTATGTTTGTTTGTTTGTATGTCTGGTATACAATTTCGCAGTAGTTCACTAATTCAAACCAAAATTTCCATACATAGGTAAAAAAATACGAGGAAGACGATAGGCTATTTTAAAAAATAAATAAAACAATTATTAAAACTAAATATTCAAATTATTCTACTTAGCTCACGAACAGCGCCCTCTATCAAAGATTAGATTAAATTATGCTGATGCAAACAAATAGATAATGCTAATAACAAACAATTATAAAAAAATCTCATCTAAATATATTGTGACGAAGAAATAATTTATTAATTAAATTATTCAATGAAACTATTCAACAGAGTATATAAATATATATTAATCTTTTATGTAAAATAATTATCAAAATATCTCTTTGCTTGCTTGCTCAAGATTCTCTAGCTGTAAATAGTTTTGGCTGACTTGTTAATAATTGTCGACTTGTCGCCGTGACGTCATCAATAAATACTTTTACATCTTAGGATATTTCAAGGCTTGATTTCTACGCTACAATTGGTGGAGAGACTGGACCGATACCCATTAAGAAATAAAAGAAAAATTGATTCTGTTGAACCAGAAGAAACTTCTATGAATGTAAAGAAGGAAGGTGCTCAGGTAAGCAACTACGTTGTTCAACATTTGCCAAGGAACCCTTCCATTTTCTCCGGGGAGGATGGTGAAGATCTTCAAAAATGGTTAAAAGGGTATGCACGTGTGGCAAAGTACAACCATTGGGACGAAACCCTTTGTCTTACTAAAGTTTATTTTTATCTGTCTGGAACTGCTCTCAAATGGTTCGAGAACAACGAAGAAAGCATACAGACTTGGAAGGAATTCACATCTCAATTAGAGAATGTGTTCGGAAAAAAAGAAAATTCAAAATTGCAAGCGGAGAAGAAACTTAAAACACGGGCACAATTAAAAGGTGAAAGTACCGAATTTTACATCCAGGATGTCCTGTGCTTGTGCAAAGAGGTTGATCCTCAAATGAGCGAGGAAGATAAAATCTCCCACCTCATGAAGGGGATAGCTGAGGAGCTTTATCAAGCACTCCTACCGAGGGATGTACAGAGCACCGAGCAATTTATTACAGAATGTCGCCGTGTTGAGGCGCTCCGTTGTAGGCGAGTTACCCCAACCAGATACGAGCGCCTACCAAATGTGGCGTCTCTCCGTGATCATGATGACAGGGCAGATCTGTCATCTATGATTAGGCAAATGGTTCGTGAGGAGGTACAGCGAGCATTAGCCTCTCCTCGAGAAGAACCAGAAATTTCTGCAATTAAACATATGGTGCAGCAAGAAATTGAAAAAACCATTGCGCCAATTTCTAGAAGTTTCCCTCAAAATAGAGCGCAAAGACCATTACCAAGCCCTAGGTACGAGTTCCAACCCAGAAATTTTCAACCTAGACCGCAGCAGCCGAAACAAGTAAACGGAAGACGCGATACCAACGAATGGCGAACCACTGAAGGTAAGCCAATCTGTTTCCACTGCGGACGCCCTGGCCACGTCGTGCGCTACTGCCGTGACAGGAGGAGAGAATATGAAGGAGAACAAACTTGGAATTACAAACAGAGATATAGGCAAGAGCCTAGAACATTCTATAATTCTCGGAGCAGCCAAGAGCCCAACGACGACCTGCCAAGAGAAAATATACGCCGCTACCGAAGCCCCTCTCCTTACACTGGCCGAAAAGGACAACATTAGTCTCCTGAGAGAAGACCCAGCCAGTCGCCTCGCCGTTCCTGTTTGGAAAAACTAATGAGACATTACTTCGGCCCATACAAAGTAACCCGAAAAATATCTGATGTGACCTATGAAGTTGAAACATTCGGAAACCAGCAAGGTCGTAGTAAAACAAAAGATTTAGTTCACATTTGTAGGATGAAACCATATTTAAACCCAGAGGACCAGGAGGACCACCTAGAAGAGGACCCAGAAGATGACTCGACAAACTTCCAGGAAGAAGACATCCCCACTGAACGAACACAACAACCACAGACCCGCGTAGAGATCTCAGGCCCTATCACCCGTTCACGAGCCTTGAGACTGAGGATGTAAGTCTCCTTCTGAGCATCGGGTCGATGCTCTTTATAGGAGGAGGCTATGTGACGAAGAAATAATTTATTAATTAAATTATTCAATGAAACTATTCAACAGAGTATATAAATATATATTAATCTTTTATGTAAAATAATTATCAAAATATCTCTTTGCTTGCTTGCTCAAGATTCTCTAGCTGTAAATAGTTTTGGCTGACTTGTTAATAATTGTCGACTTGTCGCCGTGACGTCATCAATAAATACTTTTACATCTTAGGATATTTCAAGGCTTGATTTCTACGCTACAATATATTACTCGGGTAGATATGCACACGGGTCAATCCCGGGGCGAAGCCCGGGTCACCCGTCTAGTATTGTATAAAAAATAAGATTTTCTGTTGATTTTATAATTATTTTTTAAAATTGAGATCATGATCTTGAGATTTGATATATTTTGTAATATTTAGTATTAGGTCAATGGTATTGGTTATGCAGTCGTGCCAAAAATCTTAAAAATAAAGATATTTGAAATAATGAAGATTAGAAATAGCTTTAATTGAGCTATGGGATAAATAAAAACATATTGAATAAAGTACTGCCTGACTTAAGGCGTAAGAATAAAAAAATGAAAAACTTACTTACATAATGTTCAAAGGATTTTGAGCCGGCCATCGTGAAAAAACACCAATGAGTTTTTATAGGGAAAGTCCCGACATCTGGTAGTAGATTTGAACAGAATATCTAAATAAATTAAATATATTTTAAATAAAATAAGGTTTTAATATTACATATAAATATATCTAAAGAGACAAGGGTCGCCTCTCCCGTCAAAATAAACGTATAAAACCAGACGCCATCTATTGACCGTCGCTGCAACTAGCGGCCTCGGGTCGGTGATAAAGCCACAACACTAGCTTTGGCAAACTAAAAATCGTCCACCTAGAAACCATGGTTTCAGAGGCTAATGGCCCTCGTCAGTGTAGGGCGAAAAGAGGTGTTGCCAAAGAGGTGTTGAGCTGGCAAAGTGGCTGGGCCATATCTATGGCTAAAATATAGATGGACATTTTGCCGGAAGGAAATTGATATAAAGATACAAGGATCGCCTCTCCCGTCAAAATAGACTTCAAAGCCATGTAACAGAAAAGTCAAAATTAACTGGGATCATGTTATTAAATCAAACAAATGCATCTTCTAAAAGTCGGCGACAGAAATTTGCTAATGTATTACTCCATCTGTGATCTCTTCATCGTCATCTGAATTGATGATTGCGCAGATTCTTGTATTATTTTTTATTAATTGAAAATTAATGATTTGCCTAAATACACTGTCTGATTATGAATTTAAAACACCAATAAATCCTGGGCAGAAAATAGGAAAATTTCAGGGTGAAGTTACCTTATCAAGTTATGTAAAATATGTGAATTGCCCAACTGTCCTGCAAATGTCGATTGAGATATAAAAGAAGGAACTTGGAAATCTGCTAATATTGGAACCTCTCTATTTATTTTACAAGGTATTTGAAATTTTATTTCATCTTTTTGACTTAGAGAAAATATTTGTAGCAGAATGGATACTAGACCCCCGCCACCCAAGGTAGTTCCAGCAAATAGAGATTTCATGAGAGGAATGGTGTGACTGGATTGATATATATAAATTACCTATTATTAAACAAAGAAGATTCTCGAGGTTTAACCTTTTTAGTTTTAAAACCGCACACCATTTACGAATCCTAATGGATATTTTTTATCGAATGATTTTTTCATTGTAATTTGATTTTAATATAGAACAGTTTTATGTGTCGAATATATATATCGTTTGATATCTTAAAACATATCTTCATATTCACCAGAGTCAACGTTGTTAGTTTTCAGAATATCGAATTTATTCTTGATTTAGTAGTAATTTAAAGTTTCAAATGCTGTGTTCTAGACCCGAGGCGGAGCCAGTCGTAGTTAAAGGAGGAATTCGCCTCTTTTTATCGCTTTTTTTTATGATCGGACCTAGATCCTATAAGCAAGTGTTCTTGCCCTATAAAAAGGAAACAATCTGATGGATTTTTGTTGTACATTAAATATGTATACAAATCAATTTTTACAATAAATATTATGATTATATGAACATAACGATGAATAATAAGTCACGAGTAGTCAGGACAATAACAGAGGAGAGTTTATGAATCTTGGTGACCAAGTATGGCGCTAACAACGACTCAGGAAGGCAACATGATGATCCTCTATGATGTTGAACTTATAATCGGAAGTGGAAGTCTGGAACCTTTGGCGTAACGTCCTTCCTCAAACATTGCAAGAATATGCCAATCACTACTTTGTTTATTAATCACAAATATAGTTTTTTTTTAATTATTTTTTTTTTATTTATTGATTAATTATTTAATTAGAGTGGTTGATCATGTCAGTACATGTAAAATATATAATTTTCGATTATATACTATTGATTTCTTGAATCATATTAAACTTCATTAGGTATTCGATATTAATTGAAAATATTTGAAAATCACTAATCAATATCTGACTTACACACATCTCTTTAACAAATGTCAACTTATAGTAAAATAATAGTCCTCAACTTATATCATGTTCTCTGGTAGAAGAACCAAGAAATATCGATTTTTTTCAGAACCTATTATACCAAAAATTGTATACTTTTAGATGCCATTGAAAGAATTGGCATTTTTCTTAAGTCATTCAAATAATCCAATTCATATTGTATGTTAACACAAAAACATTTTAATTGAAATATAAAGTTATTCACTGTATAATGCATGCCATTATAAAATGTGTCAAAATCTAATTGATACTCTAGAGCTACTCTGGTAACTTGCATTAGAACTAAAATCTGTCAACTTATTCACTATATAAACTTGTCATTAAAAATATTTAAACTCTATTGGCATTTCAGAACCTACGACGGCGAGTATACTGGGCCCCCAAAAACCAGCCCACACCTTCCTGGATGAGAACCTATTCTCCATACTATCTGTTGCTGTAAGTATTGTATATACGTGTGTAAAGAGTGTTTTTTTATATAGCTGGGTTAGATGTGTATGGGTACGTACGTTGCGTACATATGTGAAAATTGTTACAAATTCATAAAATAAAGCACTGAATACTGCACGTTATTAAAACTATTAAAAGGTTGTTCTAATAAGGCAATTGATATTCCAATGAATCTAAATAGATATGTGAAAATTTTCCGTCCTTGTCAAAACGATTTTTTATTCATATAAATACCGATATAATAAACTACAGTATCTATGATTGTGCGAATAGTAGCAATTAAATAACCTTAATAAGGTCAATACATTTCATATATATCTTCTCAAAACATATAAATTAAACAATTAATCAATATTTTCACAGCTAATCCCATTGCAAGCGGCCGTACGAGGGGTGGGAGCCCTTGTCCTAAGTGAGTTAATTTAACAGTTCTTTTATCTCACCATTTTCACCCTGAAATATGTCCATCTCAATTAGGAATATGTTCTACAGTCCCAACCTTTTCACTCTGAAATAGGTGCATCTGTATTATATTTTTCAAACTGTAATTTGTTACTTTTTTCCACCATTTCAAACTGAAATATATCCATCTGTTCCACCGTTCTCAACCTTGAATATTTTCTACAAACAGTCCAACTATTCTAACCCTGAAATAAATCCATCTGTCATTCAGTTTTCGACCCAATACATTTTCCAATTTTCACTACTTAACCCATAAATAAGTCCATCCATAACTTCTATATTCTTAATATGTAATTTGTTTCTCTTTTCCGCCGTTTGGCTTTGATATATTTTATTCCGTTATAATATTCTCAACATGGACTATGTTCTTCAGTTCCGCAATTTTATCTCAGTAATATGTCCATTCGTTATACACTTTCCAATTTGGCATACATTCCTCAGTCCACACACAACTATTTCAACCAATTTACACTACAGTTATCAAAATACAGTTTGTCCCTATGTACAACCATTTTAACCCTGAAATATTTTAATCTGCTTACTACAGATATCTTAATATAGAACATGTTCTGTTGCCCTGTTGTTCTAACCTTGGAATGTGTTCACACAATCCCCATGGAGGAAAGGCAGAATAAGTTACCACACTTGGTATTGTCCCCACAGATATACTGACATGGGGATGGTGTTCAGGAAGATGGCGGACGACGCGCCAAAGACCAAGGCAGAGGAAGATGCCCAAGTGGAGTAAGTGGATTATTTTACTCTGAACTGTCGAATCTCACAACAACTTGTATCCAGGATGGCTATAACGCTGTCTTAATTTATGGAACCTCCACAAGATAGCAGCGACGAGGAGGATTAATAGGTGAGTAGCTCCACTACATAATACGTATCTGTAGAATTGAATTATAACACGTCAACCTTTACTCACATTATATAGAACGGATTTGTGAATATATATTAGAACCAGATCGGACAAAAATTATTTAGCCATGTTCTTTCAGACTACCTAGGAAAGTGACGTCCCTATATCCCAGAAGCATTAGGGCATTATTATATCGCACACATGGGATTTAACATTAGAAGTATATATTAAAATAGCCATTTTATTGAAATAGAACAATTTCGCATCTTTATCTTTCCCTTAGTGAACAATTATGAAAAAGAGATACCTTATATGCATTATATTCAAACTATAGGGAGAGGAGTACTTTCTTATAATATAACCACTTTCTCCTTCCTACACTCTCTAAAGACAATTATACAATTAATTTTCCAAATATTTTAAATTATGTCATTTTCTCTTAATTGAAAATGATCATAGTTGATACAAAATCCTAATTATATTTTATAGAAAAGTGAAAGGCTATTATACAAATTAAATAATATTGCACATTCAAAATATTTGAATCATTCTATGAAATAAAAATAACAAAATCAATTGCGCGTCTCAGTTACACATTTTATGACAATAATATTGTCAGCAGGACAATGGTATTCCATCTTAATTTGACCCGACGGACCGGTCGGAGATAACAGTAACGCCACATGGAAGGAGGAAAAACTTAGTTCTCCCCTCTTGCTCTAACTGCTTTGGGGTCGATTTGGCTCATGTATATAGTAACCTTTATTTCATATTTAAAATCTTCCATATACCAGGTCTATTAGTATGAAACGCGAAAATTTTCAGTGAATTCAAAAGTTCACCAATTCCATACAACAAAAGATTTTTTTATTCAAAGTAACTGCCCTGATTAGCTATACACTCGGACCACTTTTCAGGCAATTTTCGAATTCCTTGTCTGAAAATTTCTATCCCTTTTGAGTCGAACCAGTCAACAAGTCATTTTCGTAGTATGTCTGAGTTCGAAAATTCCTGGTTATTTAGGGCGTGTCCTAAAGATGTAAAAAGGGTGGTAGTCCGACGGCGCTAAGTCTGGTGAGTACGGCGGGTGGGGTTAGAGTTCCCAGCCCAAGTCTTTTATGGTGTTTTTGACCACCGTAGCGTTGTGGGCTGGAGCGTTGTCATGCTGCAGTATCAGGTTGTTGTGCTTTTCACACCATTCCGGTTCTTTTTTCATTCAACGCCTTTCTCAAACTGTGCATTTGTTTGTTCGTAGCGACTAGTATTGACCATTTTTCCAAGTTTCAGGAGCTCGAAATATACTACGCCGGTCTGGTCCCACCATATGCAAAGCATTGCCTTTTTTCCGAAGCGATTGGACCTAGGCGTCTGTTTTGGAAATTGGCCGGGCAGGCCCCACGACTTTTGGCGCGTAGGATTGCTGAAGTGGATCCATTTCTCATCAGAAGTTACGATTCGGTGCAAAAATGATTTCTTTTCATGCCTGGCGAGCAGCCCTTCGCAGGTTACCAGACCACGTTATTGCTGCCTTTCGCTCAACTCGTGGGGACCCATTTGGAAAGCTTTTGGGTCATTCCGAGGCTGTTTTAAACGTAGAGAAACAGCAACTTGAGACACCTGGAGCTGTTTTGCGAGTTTCTTCTGCATTTGGGTTACTGTCCTCATCCAACAAAGCTTGCAGTTCAGCGTCTTCGAACTTTTGGGGCGGTTTTCCATGTGGTTCATTATCAAGTTCAAAATCGCCACTTTGGAATTTTTTAAACCACCTGTAACACTGCGATTTGCTCAGAGCGTGGTCGCTGTAAACTTCCTCGAGCATTCGGTGGGCTTCAGTGGCACTTTTCTTCCAGTTGAAGGTGAACAACAAAACTTCCCGCAAATGGGCACTTTTTGGTTCGGAAATCGCCATTTTCCACGGGCTCCAGAAAATTTTCACGATTTGATTTTTCTAAAACTGCACGCATGCTGAGGCCACGTGAGTCGAAGAACAAAACGCCTACAGCAGCGCCACCGTCGGCTCAAATAAATTTGCACAGCGGCCTCTGGCACCCATTTTCGCGTTTCATACTAATAGACCTGGTAAATAACTGAATATATATTTAAAGTAATTTAGAAGCCTATTTAATTCATTTTCATCGCGACAATATCCCTTGAATTGAAAGTGGAAAACTGTTATAATGTAGGGAGTGTTACAGAATATAAATGTCTTGCACAGTGAGATGTGGCTTTTGTTAATTTGAAAATCTATGTTATATATGATATAAACTTGTTTATCGGTTTTTTATATGTTATTTCTAACCTATTTTACTGTGTTTTAGGCTCTCAATATCTTGCACCGGATCGGAAGGCAATTTGGGAAAATCCTTCTTATTTATAATTTTTAAAATATATTTTCAGATATATTTTAAGCATTCCTACAGTTTAAATTCTCATTTTCGTATTGCCATTTTGAAATATTTCAGATGAAGAGTTTTGAAGGCGATGAGAGGGCTGACAAGGGCTTGCTTGGGCGAACATTTTCAGGGGACTTGTCTGGTTTCATTTAGACCTTCTAAAGAGAAAGGTTTCTACATTTAACAGACTTGATCTTTGAATGAAACGGGCCTAGGCTTATAGTGGCATTGGAGATATAGAGGCCCTTATATCTATCAATTACACATGAATTGTATTATAGATTTCTTCAAGGAATGAATTCAACTGCGTCTCCCATAAATGGCCAGCGGCACTCACGCAGGTTGAAGAAGTGCCACCAAAATAAAAGACGACCGTATTTATTTTTCAAATGTTGGTTAAACTTCTACCTATTGTTAAAAATAAAGTAATATTTACTCTTCAATAAAACTTATGTGTCTGTCCTTACTTAATTTAATACAATAATTTAAATAATTTGTGTTGAATGATTTTTATTTACTTTTGTAATTTTTATATCCATGGAGCATTTTGTGTCGTCTCTGGGGACCTAGACACTATAACAAAGAGATAAAGGACAGTGCGGATTATTCCTTGTTGCCCGGAAACCATTGCAAATAAAACGGGGAGAGCGCGATCCCCCTTGGGTCCTGGACATCATGAACACATGACAAACAAAGACGGGACAGTGCAAGTTCACCCTTCTGTCTTGGACACAATGACAAATATGACGGCATAGCACGCTTCTTTCTTGTGCTCTGGTCAATCCATTGCAGATAAGACGGTACAGGGCGGATCTCATTACCTCGTGTTTATATTCTATAATCTAAATTGTGCCATATCATTATTTAATAAAACAGGAAAGCGAAGATTCTTCCTTGGGGTCCTAAACATCGAGGCAAAAAATGGGTTCTCCTTTTTGTCCGGGACAACAGGACAAAAAAATGAGGGGCATCGCTAATTATTCCTTGTGTCTTGGACACCATGACAAAAAAAGACAGAATAGCGCAAATTCACCCTTCTGACTTGAAACCATGATCAATATAACGGGACAGCGTGCATTCTTTCTTCTGTACTAGATATCATGACAAAAAAAGATGAGACTTCGCGGATTCGGCTAAGATTCTCAATGGGCAAAACCCACCACACCATCCACTTAATAAATTCTTCGTAGTCTACTCGGTCTCTTGCGAGAAATGTGATGTTACGTACCTGGGAGATACGAATATATCCGTAGGAATCCGAATATCTGAATACTGCAGAAATGTTAGAAACAGAGATAACCTGTCATTAATATTTAAGTATACTTCTACAACAGAACACACTTTTAAATTCAACAATCCTATAAAACAATATAACTTATTTAAATTTATAATGATGAATTTGACAGATATTTTCAACCAAAATTCGTACTAAAACCGGCCAGCGATTTTGAATTTCTCGTTTCTTTTGTACTTGATTCATTCTTTCCATAGCATATAATTTGATTTTCACATATTCATTTATGCTACATATTTTGTCAACAATGTCGCACTTCATATATTAGCTTCAGAAATGTAGCTCAAATAATATTTTCAAAATTGTCTGTTATTTTATTAATTTATTATTTTTTATTATTGTTTCACTTGTTCAGCATATTTAAGCAAGTTTGGTCTTAAATACCCATTTCTTGATTTCCCAATAAGTCTCTGGACCAAAATATTCATGGTCGTAGAGGTACAGCTTACACCACGCTGACAAGGGCCAACAGTCCGAAACACGTTCGTGGTTGGTTTTTTCTTTATTATCAAAAAAATGAGCAGGCCAAATATCAGGGTAAAGGCTAAATCAACGTTTAGTTGATTTCTGTTCTACTAATGACGCTTTGTGATAACAAAGACTTCAATTATCTTTGGTTGAAACATTTTAATTATCTAGGTCAAAATAAGGGAAAAGATGATTGAGAAAAGTTCGTTCTTCTTTAGATCTTCAAGCTTAAGAATAACTTAGGTAAAATTATTCTTTATTAATTACTCGTTTTACATGATGAGTAAAAAAATATTTTTTTTTCATCGGAAAATTTATAAAATTTCCATTCCAACTCCATCTTGAAATTTATTTAATATCCCCTTATTCCCGTCGCTTGGATATTTAAAATTAATTATTATTTTGCCTCTATCAAGTTCTAGTTAACTTCGTTTGGCGAGATCTCCAAAATATATTGATATATTCTAATACGAATATCTCCAAAGCTTTTCTAGATTTTCGAAATTTCTTAACCTTGCTAAATTCGTTAGGAATGTCACGCCGTGGTAGCATGAAGTGAGTCAAATCTAATGTTTCTGATATCAAAATGAAATTAAACTGATGAAGAGTTCAAATGCTTCAATTTTCCTTTAGTGTGAAAACCAGACGATATAGTTTTCAAGGAACTTCTCCGTTTATAAGTAAAGTTTATCTAGGACCAAAAGTCATATTGAAGTCACCTAGCTAATAGGACCAGAACTTAAACCCAACTATTGAAGCATTTTCCCTATTTTGAAATATTAGTTTTCCTCAGCATCAAATTCTAACATAAGGTTGTCAAAACTATTCCATTTATATGATAACTGTATCTATATTTTATATTTTAAATTTTACAATGTGTTTATTATATCGTCATCAATATGACTTTGGTCATCTCTTTCTCTCTCTCTCTTTGCGATGTGTGACAATTGTGTTTATTTAAAAATTAGGCTTACTTAAAACAAAATGAATACTGTGTCATTATCATTCTCGAAGTTTACATTAAGCTAAATAGAACATTATTCCCGTCGTACTTGATATGAAAAATCTAAAAAAGACATTGAACTGTGACACAGGGCGTGATATATGCCACGCTGATAAATAATCTTCTATTACAGAATGAGGTGTCAAGCGTCAGATCCTCTAATATGAAGAATAAATGAAAATGGTAACAAAAAATCCATGATGGAACTAAAAAATTAATTTATTTTTAAAAATATTTATATAGAATTATACAACACGAATATTTAAAATTTTACAACAAAAACTGAACTTCCAAGAATCGAACCCACGATCTTATATTTAATATATATTTATGCCATTGGCTGATAAACTTAACTCGAATATCCTGATAAAGGTAACATGGCTAAGTATATCCAACCATATCCAATCAATTCACTATCAAGTAACTCTAATCAGCTAAACGCAAAAGGAATGAAACGTTATACTGTATATGCAAACATGAAAAGTATTTTAATATAATGTGAGAATAAAATAAAGTGAGAATACAGCAGATTTGAGAGTAAAATCATGAAATAATTTTATTTACATCATGCAACTCTATATGCCCGTTTCTTTTTTTTTTTTGTACCATATATTGGAATTGGGTATCAACTGGGCTTGGATTCTTTTCCTGAAAATCGAAAATATTTAGGGAAATAAATTTATTTATCCATATATTTAATAATATGATTTTTAACACATAAAGTAGGATAATTACTGCACTTCACCTCTTACATGAGGGCTGAAGATAGGTTGCGGAACTCTCCTGGGCCCTAGGCCATGTAATTTACCTAATATGTTTGAAAGAAGAAAACATGATATACGCTCCTTCTCTGTCTCCCTTGAATTATATGGTTTCATTCTACTTGTTTAAAAACTATGGTCTATTATGCCTTTTTGATATATTCAAATAAACATTGATGGAAGTTATGTCGGGAGGATAGTGATCTATAAACACAAAAAGTTTGCGTCCCCCTCATGTTTTCCCTTTATATATATTTAAGAGGAGCATTGAGTATTGAATAAAGAATTTGTTTTCCAACCTGATATCTATTGCAAGAGTATATATTTTGGTTTACATTTAACATTTAAAAAAGAAAGCAAATTATTGCCAATTTGATTTTTTAAATAAACCAAATCAAATCTGTCCTTACTATGATGTGAAATATCGGGAAAATTTGCTCATCAATAGTGAACCTCATAGATAATTTGTTATTAATATAATTCTTTCGGTATAATATTATAAATAAAAGACAATTCACCGAGGGAAAAATTTATTTTATATATCGGCAATACAAGCTTTCGGGCTCAACAGCCCTTCGACAGTTAGAACCACGCTACTGAGTTTATATACATACAACGAAGTAGGAATTAATAAACAGATATGCAAAAAACTGAATCACATAGTACAGTTTTAAAAGATTAATTATTGGTTGATGCTGAATCTCTATTGAGGTTATGTGATTACAGTAAATAAAAATTGGGAAGCCGGTGATTTAGGTAGGAGGAATTATACTACAATGATATATGTCGGACGAATCTATGGATCTATTGTTTCCTTTGAGTCTTTTAGTGAGTAAAGCTTCGAGTACTAGGGCAGGTGCTTGCTCCTTATATCCTGATAATGGGTTGAGGGTTCAATAATATTGAATGAATGGCCTGTGTTGTGGATAGGCAGTGGTGAACCTCATAGAGAATTCTTCAATTTTACCGTTTACAGTTTAAAGCGCCCTAATATTGTATTAGGTTACCATGCTTATTTACCAGAACTTTTGAAGAATTCTTGAGAAGGTTATTATAGCTGCTTTTACCCTGAATAAATCTGGCTTGTTAAACCTTATATTCAAATAAATAAAGCATCTGCCTTGCCCTGTTTTATCCATATAGAAGTTTGTCTAACGAAGGTTGTTTCAACAAATTATGCTATCAGTAATAAAGTCATTTAATATAGTCATCAATTTTCTATCATAAAATATTCAAATTATTAGTATTTTCATAATGAAAAATAATAATGGCTTCCATTAAATCTTTCTTTCATATAATTTTGTGAAGGTTGTATAATTATAATGTATAAATAAAAATAATTTATTCAATTATTTTGTAGATTAATTACTAAAAGGTTGGCTTTTCACCTAACAAATTGATCAATGAATGATATATATTTTTATAAAAATTTATCAAAATGTTCAAACCGCGCTCAAGAAAGGCAATCTGTAAAATCCAGGAAGAGCTCGGTTATTATAAAATTTATAATACAGTCGAACTTGGATAATTCGAACCCCAAGGGACCATAAAAAAAATTCGAATTATCCAAAAATTCGAATTAAAAAACGGAAATTATAATTATAGGAAATTCTGGGGACCAAGATAAATATTCGAATTAAAGAGGTTTTCGAATTAAAGAAGTTCGAATTATCCAAGTTCTACTGTAATACCTTTTAAGAGATAAAGAGAAATTTGAAATTTCTTTATTACATCGTTCATATATGGATATGTATAAAGGCCTAAATATAATATATATATGTATATATAGATAAATAAGAATATATAAGTATATATATGTGATGAGTTATACTATAGACTTAATCTATGGTATGCGATCCTGTCGACTCTCGCTATACTGTGGTAACCAATGGTCTCTCGCTGTGTGTGGTAACCGAGAGAGGCAAGCCTGTAGTAACCGAGAGGGACAGTCAGGGCGTGGAGAGTTTTCCAGTACCTCTCTGCACCTTGGGAGACCTATAAAAGTTCTCACAGAGTACAGACAGACGTGGTCGAGGCAGAGCGGAAAGCTTGGAAATGTCCACACAAAAAAACGAAGAGACACAGTTGTAGTAGGAAAGTTCCGTGAACAGATAAATGTCGAGCTAGGAGCGAAGATGGAGAGATAAGAAGTTTTCTCACTGATTTACGGCATGGTCGAGCTTCAGAAGATGAAATGACGAGGGCTCCCGCTGATGGTGAAGTGACTATATTTTCGGCAAGGGCGGAGGTCTTATATATCTTTTCAGAGAGAGGAAGTATTGAATTTCAGCGGATGCAACAAGAGCGTGGATCGGAAGCGAAATTGTAAACTGGCTCCGCCCTGGCAGTTTCCTATCTTTAGATGTGTTGGACTTCCATTTTAATCTCTTGCTTTAGCTCGACTCTTAATCTATTACTGAGTTTTATTTATTCATCCTCAGTTTGTACAAAGTACATTACATATGATGATGTAATGACACATGTCAATCATGAGTATAATCATTTACAGATGTGTTTCTATTATACAACATGAAAATCTTGTTATAAGTATTATATAATATAAGGTTGTTAGTTTAAATTACCATATATATATGATTTAATATGAAATTGATAAATAAACTTATATATAATATACAAGGTTTTTATTGATGATGCACACCTGGGAAAGACTGCACCACTGGGGTACTGCGAGCGTTCTTTCCCACAGAGTGGGCAGGTCGATGTTATGTCTTGCATTGCCCAACTCAAGACCAAGATGGTACTTGTAGATGGTAGCCTTCGCCACACTGGCTAGCTTCATTGCCTCGGGATGGAGGCCAACACGAACAGTCAGGCCTGAAAATCCAGGGGAAAGTCACAGGAAGAGAGAAGTCTGGAAAAACAATTATGTCAATGTGTTCTTCATGTCCAAACAATATTATTCTCAAACATTTTAATATATATTATGAGAAAATATTGTATTCAACACCCTTTAATATATACATCTAAATTTGTATTTGTTTGTGTAGGAAATTTTGGAAACGCCTCTTTCCTGCCAGGAAACAATGGCAGCGGTAAATCTTTCATTTTTTAAATTAAAATAAAGCGAAAATTTGAACTGTGGAGAGCGCAATCTTTTGGAATAAATATCAACTAAACATCAAATTTATTTTGATATACGTATATATATATATAGACTAGTTCATTCACATCTAGCTAAATAAAATGAATACACACATCAAACAATATAAGATATAAAAAGAGATATTTTACCTTTTGAAATGTAACATAAAAGTCTAAATCGTAAATATATAGAGGCTGCCTGGCCGGCATTCATAGTTCTTTAAATTAAAGATTACTCGGCCAGTATTTTTAACGCTTTGCCAATTGTTTTAGTATTGTTTGCTCCTGACGAGCACAATGATTTTTGACAAAACGTCGAGACATTAAAATATATTTACACTGGCCGAAGTATCTTTAATTTGAAAAAAAGTTAAAATGTTTGCAAAACTTGACAGTTACTTCTATTCAAAAAGAGGCCAACCACGATCAGTGAAAGAATATTTTTCAAAATATTCTAAGGTGTTTCTTCCTCTTTTTTGCCTAATTATGTTCAATGGGGGAGATATTCTCTTAACTCAAACTTGCTTCTCTATCACAGATATTAGAAATAATTATATTCACCTTCTCTCTATATATAAATAAAATGATATGCATTCGGATATAAGGTATTATAGTTCAAAATAATGTATTTTAAAATTAGGTTTATATTTCAAAAGAATCACACATTTTAAAACATTTTCATGAAATTGAGATATATATATATATATGCACTATATGTTTGTGGTAAAGATAGAATAACTGAGTATTTATGAATTTATTTCTGTTTCAGTTTCGGCCACCTGTTTACCTCCTGCTGTGGGAAGAAGTAAGCAAATATTTTGAACATCATTTTTAGAGACATTTTTCTTTTGCAAATTCCTTAAAGCCTTAGTGTGGTAGAAACCAATATATAATTGAATAAAATTATACTTCCTAATTAAAAGAGGCTATGGAATAGGATAACATTTTTATTGAATTGAGTATAGGTCCAGCAGAGAGACAATCTCAAAGTTTCGACTCATGTCCTGTTGGTCCATACTATATAGGTTCAAATATATTCTACAGACAGACACGTTGACGCCTCTACAGGGTACCGGATATTTTGAAAAATCGCGAGAGTACGCCATTGAAACCTCTTAGATGCATTTTCAACACCTTACCAAATTCTGTAATTTTATTTTTTTTCCTGACGAGGAAACTATTTTGGATGGAGCGTCGAGAAAATAAAAACAATGTTTTGGACGAAGTTTTTTTTTTTTTTTAAAGAAATACATTTATGGAGTCACTATTAGTTTTTTTTTTTCAGAGTCTGTGATGTTCATTATGAAATAATTATTCAAGGGTTAATCAAACAAAGTTATATGAGTTCCAGTTATTCAGAATATCACCTTTAATGTTAATTTGTGTATAATATGTAATTTCGATATGGGTTTTTGAACTTCTTTTTACATGGTGTGTTTAGCGCGGAAGAAACTTCTCCCATAAGGTAAGTAAATTAAGGAATATTTTTACTTTAGAACTATATACAAATGTGATTTGTAAGAGTAATATATTTGGAGGAATTGTATATGGAGTGATTAGAAGCATAGTTATAGTGAAGGTAGTGGTCAGGAAAAATATTTGCATGGTGTAGCCGAGAGTAAAGAGAATTCAGATATCTAGCAAAAGTCTTGGAAAGAAAAGGTTAGCCTTTACAGCCTACAAATATAAGATGTAGTATTGGATTCATAGAAAAAAAATATATAAGCCCTTATTACTTACTATATATCCACTTAAGTATACTTTAATATGTCTAATATGTATTAGTTTCTGAAACGGAGCTCTACCTTGGTAGATAATAAAAGTGATACTGACATTTGGTAAATGCGTTTTAAAAATAGTTATAGCTAAGCCAATATGGAAGCATCCCAATATGAAGAGATCAAAATGTATAATAACACTGTTTAATATCATTTCTTATTATATCGCTCTCTAGGCTAAGATTCAGAGATTATTATTATTATGATACTCACGTTTATACTTTCCTTACCCTATGTATAGAGGAATTAGCCCTATCTATTAAACGATATTACACTAATGGATTAACAATTAGCGTGTTTGTGCACTTGTTATGAATTGTATTTAATAGATTGAATTAAATAATTTATAGGAAGATAGGCTTAGAGTCAGGGATAATTTACCTTTGATACTCACTTTTATACATTCCTTCTCTTATATATAGATAAAATAGCCCTATATATTCAATAACATTACACTCATGGATCATATATTAGGATGTTTGAGCATTTGTGATGTGTTATATATCTCTGAACCCAAGATTGTTAAAATATTTATAGAAAAATCACAATTCATAATATAACCTTTGATCTCAATACATGTATGAACTTGGGATACTTGATAGCTAACCTTAGATTGTGTGTTCCAGCGTTGTGGAGGATCCTTCCATCAGGTGAGTCAATTCAAAAACAATTATTCTTCAGAAATTTACACAGATTTATATACAGTATTTTTTTTCTCTCTCTCCTTATACTATGTATAGAAGACTTAGCACTATATATTAATTAAAATTACACTCATGGGGGGATTAACAATCATGGTGTTTGAGCACTTGTGATGAATTGTATTTCACTGAAGCCAATATTTATTTCTAAATATAATAGAAAATCAAATTTCAGATAATAACCCTCGATCTTAAACTGTATGGACTTTGGATACTTGATATGGTCTTGAGCTTTACCTAACACAGTGTCGGTCAACCTTTTTCGAGTTGCGGCGCACTAAGCTTAATTTCTTTTTTTCGCGGCGCACCTGTGGTTCTCACTATAAATTTCCTCGTAGGTAATTAAAATACAACAATAAATACTAGTAAAAAATTTAAACATATATATCACATTTTATTAATTTTCAATATTAAATTAACATAATCAATGCGAGCATTGCGATTGTTTTTGAGAGCATATCAAATCAATACGGGGATCTACTTGTGAAAGACAAACGCGCATCTCCTCATCTATCATTTGAAGTCTTTCGCGCTTCTTAGACTTCATTTCTGTGAGTGTTGAAAAACCTTGCTCACACAGGTAGGAACTTCCAAATGACAACAATGATTCGATGGCCGCATTACTAAGTTTAGGAAATTTGGAGTTTAAGCACAACCAAAACTCAGATAGCTCCTTTTCAGTGAATAGTCTTTTGAAAACTAAATCGTTTTTTAAATCAATTAAGTTTTTTTTGCATTTCTTCTTCCGGATGTTGAATTTCACAGTGCATAAATGGGTTAACTACCCATTCCATCTTTTCAACGTCCAAGTTAGGAAAATATTTATCAAAAGAAGCGGATAGTAATATCAAAGTTTCTTCGACTTATTTTTTGATAATAGATTTTGATGGATTCTCTTGAACCATCGGAAAAGATGCAAAGTTTTCTTTAGCAATGTTTAAATTCCATAAACTGAGTTTTTCCTTAAACGCTTTCAACTTGGTGGAGATAGTGATAATGTTCTCCTGAGCACCTTGCAAATTTAAATAAAGGCTGTTTAATTTGTCGAAAATATCACCCAAAAATGAAACTCGTAACCACCAAACATCACTCATCATGAATGGAAAATTAATCTCTTCGTTATCATTGAATGCCATTATTTCATTTTTCATTGAAATAAATCGATTTAAAACTTTGCCTTTCGACAACCATCTGACTTCAGTATGAAACAATAAATTTTTATAATCGGAATCCATTGCTTCACAAAATGTTGAAAAAATTATCGATCGAAGAGCATTTGATTTGATGTAATTGACTACTTTGACAACTTCATCTAGAGTTGTGACAAGGATGGGAGGAACCGACTTTGACACTAACATTTCTCTATGAATCATACAGTGAACAAATTTGATATTTGGGTTTTTTTTTATGACATGTGCTATCAATCCCTTTCTTGAACCTTTCATAGCTGGAGCTCCATCCGTACAGACGCTAACACAATTTTCGCATCTCAAGTTATACTTCATAACATTTTCATCAACTAATTCAAAAATGTCCGCACCAGTCGTTCTTTGTTTTAATTCTTTACAAAAAAAGTAGTTATTTACAATTTTTCCTGTATCGACGAACCTCAAAAATGCCAGCAATTGAGCTTTATTACTAATATCTGTGGTTTCATCAAGCTGTATAGCCCATTTTGTTGATGAATCATTAAAAGATTGTTTTATTTGCAACTCAATATCTTCTTACATATCTTCAATTCTTCTCGCAATAGTTTTTGATGAAAGTGGAATTTTCGTAACCTTCTCCATAGCATCATTCGTTAACATACATCCAGCCACAATTTTTAAAGCAGGCAAGATAATTTCCTCTGCTTCCGCGTGAGCTTTCTTCTTTCGAGCGATGAGTTGAGCTATCATGTAACTAGCTGTTTGAGCTTCATCTGAGGTGGTCATAAATTTCTTGAATTTTTTTGATTGCTTTTGAAAACTTGATCGTATATTTTCAAAGTAGCTTATTGGATTGTTCATCTGCTCCTGATGATTTGTCTCAATATGTCGAAGTAGTTTACTTGGCACCATTGTTTCGTTGCTGAGGGTTTTTTGGCAAATTAAGCAAAACGGCAGTGATGGATCATTAACAGATGGTATAAATCCATATTTGAGATAATCTTCAACGTATTTCCTCTTATTTCCAGTTGATTTTACTATTTTCTTATCTTCTTTATTTTCGTTTTGATTTTGTTTATCACTGGCACCTTCTCTAATTAGAAATCTCTCCATCTAGTTTTGAGAGAATTTAGAAAACACACAAATATAATAATAAAATGTTTAAATAAAGTTACCTTGAGTTAAAAGTGAGTGAGAATTTCGTAACAAAAGTATTTTTTTCCTTTTTTAAACCAACAGATTTTACGGTGTACAAAACTTATTGTGTGAATGTGTGTGTGTTTTACAACATGCAAAAAAAATGAAGAATTACTACAGCAATACTTTGACGAAAACTCCGAATAAAATTTTTTAAATAAATTTATAAATTTTTTTTGTTTTCTTTTTTTTAAGCTTTGTAGCTTTGAGTCTCTATTAATAAACATCTGTGACAAAGATTGTAAATGACGGTTAAGTTTGGACATATTATTTTAAAAATTAGGTATTTTTCCCGCAGTATGTATTCAACTTTATTAAATAAAGTTGTTTTCGCGGATTGTTTTTTTTAACTTATGATTTTAAATAGGTACGTACCTATTTGCATTTTTATTTTTTTAATAATGGCACGTGCCAGTTATGTACTTCAAGATTATGTACATACGTTATATTATTATTTATTTAAGTAACCCAGGTTCCTGGAGCGTACAGAAGTCGCCAACTACCCGGGATGTCCTTCTGACCTAAGTCTTCTTGGATTTATGTACAATGCCAGTGGAAGTCCAATTTATGAGGTGTTGCCAAGAAGATTTCTTTCTTGGGAGATTTTCTAGGGATGCTGGACATATGTTGGTGATACCTAGGAGAGTGGCTGTCTGGAATCTTTGGTATTGGAAGGTTGGGCAAGTGAAGAGGAGGTGGTCTACGGTTTGGTCTTCATCTTGGCAGTCGGGGCAAGTTGGGTCTTCTTTTGAGACCGTTGCAAGGTCTGCCTGAATGTAGCCATGTCCGGTCAGGATTGTTGTGGAGGTAGATCCATGCTTGATGTTTCGAAGCATTTGGAGGAGTAGTTTCGGGGTAGCAGCAAATCTTCGTAGATTTCTGGTGGAGTAGTCTTGGATGTAGAGGTCTGTCCACATTTTGAGGGCAATCTGTTCTTTTTTACCGCGCGCGACGCTCTTTGGGAGGGTGGTAAAGGATAGTGGCAGATTAGAATGTGCTGCAGCCTTTGCCGCCTGATCCGCCAGTTCATTTCCTGGAATACCGCTGTGGCCTTTGATCCAGCAGAGTTGCACATTTGGTGAAAAATTTAGGTTGTAGATTATTTCCGCAATCAGTTGTGTTCTTGGGGGCCCCATACGTTATATGAAATATAAAATTATGCAAACTGTTGTAATTATAATACCAAAATAAGTTTTATATAAAATGAAATTTGCTTTTTTTTAATTTCATTTTTTATATGAAAATTTTTGAAAAAAATTATTAAAATTGAATAAAAATTATTAAAAATATTTTTTGAAACATTATTTTTAAATTTAACCAAAAGTTTTAAATACCTACAAAAATGTTCGCGGCACACCTAGAATTCTTCGCGGCACACCAGTGTGCCGCGGCACCCCGGTTGCCCGACACTGACCTAACATGTTGTGTTCCAGCGTTGTGGAGGTCCCTTCCATCAGGTGAGTAAATTCAAGAATAATTATTTCTTAGAAACTTACACAGATTTATTAACTGTAGTTCTGTTTCTCCTTATCCTATGTATAGAGGAAACAGCCCTATATATTAATTCACATCACAATAATGGATTATCAATTAAGTTGTTTTTGACCTTGTGATGAATTGTATATCACTGAACCAAAGATCAATTTAAAAAAAAATTATAGTCATATAAAAATTCAAAATATGACCCTCGATATTAAACTTGTATGGACTTTGGATACTTGATATGGTCTTGATCTTTACCTTACATGGTGTGTTCCAGCGTTGAGGAGGTTTCCCCCATCAGGTGAGTGAATTCAAGAACAATTATTCTCTAGAAACCTACAAAGATTTATTAACTCTAATTCTCTCTCTCCTTATCTTATGTATAGAGGAATTATCCCTATATATTAATTAACCATACACTTATGGATTAACAATTAGGGTATTTGAGCACTTGTGATGAATTGTATTTCATAATAATAAAAGGATAAAAATTCAGATAATAACCCTCGATCATAAACTTGTATGGACTTTGGATTCCCTGATATAGTCTTGATCTTTACCTTACATGGTGTGTTCCAGCGTTGTGGAGGTTTCCCCCATTAGGTGAGTAATTTCAAGTTTTGGTAATCTTTAGAAGTTTACACAGATTTATGAAATGTATTTTTTTCTATCTCTCTCTTTTCTTATCCTATGTATAGAGGAAATAGGCCTATCTATCAATTAACATTACACTTATGGATCTATAATTAGGGTGTTTGAGCAGTATTAGAATTATAGCCTTTTGTGTCAGGAATAATATTTCTTATGACATTCCTTTTTATACTTTCTTTTTTATGTAAAGAGGAAATATCCAGAATCTATTGAAAAACAATAAACTTATAAATTAACAATTAGGATCTTCAAGCACTTGTGATGAATATCACTGAATTCAAGGTTGTTTAAAAACATTTATAGGAAGATCAAAATTCATAACATCATCCTTGATAATTAACTTGTGTGGACTTTGAATATTTGATATGGTCTTGAATATTACCTTACATGGTGTGTTACAGCGTTGAAGAGGTTTCCCCCATCACGTAAGCAAATTTAAAAATAATAATTCTTTAGAAACTCACACAAATTTATTAACTCTAGTTATCTCTCTTCTTATCCTATGTAAAGAAAAAATAGCTTATCTATTAATCAACATTATACTTATGGATTAACAATGAGGGTGTTTGAAAACTTGTGATGAATTGTATTTCATTGACCCCAAAATTAATTTAAGACATTTATAGGAAGATCAATATTCAGAATATAACCCTTGATATTAAACTTGTATGAACTTTGAATAATTAATATGGTTATAATTAATATTAGCTTTTTCTTGCATGGTGTGTTCCAGCGTTGTGGAGGTTTCCCCTATCAGGTGAGTAAATTTTAGAATAATTATTCTTTAAAAACTTACACAGATTTATATACTGTAGTTATCTCTTTCTATGAGGTGGATATATTTGAAGTAATTGTATATGTGGTGATTTGAAACCTAGTCTAAATTAAAAGTGACAGAGAAAACAAAGGAGTCATGAATAAGAACCTGCATAGTTTGGTTGTCAGAGATCTAGAAAAGTGAGAGTTAGACTTTTTAAACAAATATTATGATAATTATAGTATTGAAACTTGAATATATATATTTATATATTAATATCTCCCTATATATTCACTTGAATATACTTTAATGTTACCAGTTTATATTATTTTTAAAAAGAGCTAACTTGGTAGATTATAGTACTGATACTAAAATTTTACAATTACGTTATAAAAATTGGGTATAGCGTAAACCAATATGGAAGCATCAAAAAATGAGCAACTGAGATTGTAGAATTATATAATTTCTTATGTAATTTATTATTATATTGGGGCGTCTAGGCTAGAATGTCAGGGATAATTATTCTTTTGACACTAACTTTTTTAATTTTCTTATCTTTAGTATAGAGTAAATACCCAGAATCTAGTAAAATAGCAATAAACTTATAGATTAGCAATTAGGGTGTTTAAGGACTTTTGAAAAATTGTATATCACCGAAAATCCAAGAATGTTAGAACATTTATAGGAAGATGAAAATTCAGAATATCATTCTTGATCTTAAACTTGTGTGAACTTCAGATACTTGATATGATCTTGAACTTTACCTTAGGTGATGTGTTCCAGCGTTGAGGAGGTTTCCAACATCAAGTAAGTAATTATTCTTTAGAAATCACATATTTGTAAATTTCTAGTGCCCTGCAAATTAAAAATATTTAAAATAATTGTGATTTGAAACCTAGTCTAAATATAAAGTAACAGAGAATACACAGGAGTCATGGACCTGCATGGTCTTTGACGAGTGTTGTAATGTGTATGAGTTGTCTGAACAAACTCGCTACGACTTAAAAGTTGAACTGAATCTTTATTCAATCTAGCAATCTTCTTATATACAAGATAGAGATAAAAGGAAATAATTTACATAAGTTTTTAAAACAATTGACAAATGGAATAATTTTGCATAGTTAACAATAGGTAACAATTATAACACTTAACATAGGTTATTTACATATCACAACATGTTTCTCCTCTGCTACAACAATTAAATAATGTCACGAATCTAGACAACCATCAACAATCAGATCAGGCAAATCAAAAGGCGGTTGACATGCCTCCCCTCTGCTTAAAAACAAAATCTTTGTGGTTTTCTTAACTCTCTTCCAAACCTTGAAAACCGGGGTCTTCCGGATGGTTCTGGTGCAATCCCAGCGGATGTAGTCGCGCCTTCCCTCTGGTCAATATCGGTCTCTTCACTTGACCGCTGTATCGGGGCTGTGGATGACTCGCCCATCGTTGGACTGTCGCACTGCGGATGTTGAGCTTCTGGGGAGGCGGTAATTGGTTCTGAAGACAACTGGCTTTTTTCGTAGCCTCCATCCCTTGGCCTAATAAATTGTTGATTTCTTATCAACCTATTTTCCGATGGTGTCACAACCTCAAAGCTCTGAGGAGAATCAGCCTGGGCTGAAATCTTCACCGGTGTCCATGTCTCCCTTGGATGTATTTGACACCAGGCATCCTCTCCTACATTGACCTTGGGATAGCTTTTACTATTTCTGTCACACTGCTCTTTCATTGAGCTCTGTCTTTTTCTTTTGGCATTCTCTATACTTCTCCAATTAGTTTGATAGGGTCTATATAGCGGTGTAATTCTGGGGATCTGACATCGAAGGCTCCTCGATAAACATAGCTGTGCGGGTGACGGTAGGTCATTTTTTGGTGTATTCCTATATGCCAGAATAGCCAGATATGGGTCGGACCCTTCATCTCTACATTTGATTAGTTGATTTTTTATTGTTTGAATGTTTCTCTCGGCCAGACCATTAGATCTATGAAGGTGTGGACTTGAAAATAGCTGTTTTATACCCCATCTTATACAGAAGTCAGTCATAATCTCTGAGCGAAACGGTGGTCCATTGTCGGACATCATGGTTTCCGGAATCCCGAATCGTGCAAATGTTTCTCTCAATTTATTTTTTACATTAATCGCCGTAGGTGGGTCCAATGTAAATACCTCCGGGTAGCCACTATATCTGTCGACCACTAACAAATGGGGCTTTTTCTGAATATAGAATATGTCCAATGATACTGTCTGCCATGGATAATCTGGAACTGGGAAAGGTTTTAACGGCTGCCGTATTTTTGATTTCTGATGTTTTTGACAAATTTCACAATTTTTTACTTTTTCAGCAATGTCGATGGACATTCTCGGCCAAAATAAAGATTCTCGCGCCAAACCCTGAATTGCAGATATCCCTTGGTGCGATTGGTGCAACAAATTAAGCATATTATTCATTTGTGTCTTCGGAATCACTATGGCCGATCCTATACATAATAGATCATTCCATAAATATAAACGGTGTCTGAAATCGAGAAATACTTTGGCATCTTCATCGACGTCTTTTTTGCATATAGGCCATCCCTCAATCACATAATCGATTACTTTAACCAAAGCAGGATCCTCTCGGGTATCTTTCTGCATCGCTACCAGTTTTTCGTCCGAGATATTAACACGTACCATCTTGACCATTATTTTGTCTTCAAGAAAAGGCGTTGGTAGTTCGTCCATGGGGTGAGTATCCCTGGATAGGGTATCAGCCAAAATCAAGTATTTTCCTGGTTTGTACTGCAATTTGAAGTCAAATGCTATAAGCTTCATTACTAATCTTTGTAGACGCGGAGATATATCACTCAGCGGTTTTTTGACTAGAGGCAATAAAGGCTGGTGATCCGTCTGGACAACGAAAGTGTGTCCTGACAATAGATATTCGAACTTTTTACATCCATAATAAACACTCAGTAACTCCTTCTCAATCTGAGAGTACTGTTTCTGCGAGTCGCTAAATGACGCGGATGCGAATGCTAGAGGTCGATCTTCCTGTAGCAGAGCAGCTCCCATTGCATCTTTGCTAGCATCACACTGCAAAATCAGCATCTTGCTTTTGTCAAAATGTGCCAACGAAGGAGCATTCCTCACGCATTCCTTAATATGATCGAATTCCCCATCCTGTTTAGGCCCCCAATGCCAGACAACATTCTTTCTTAATATTCCTCTTATATTGGATGTGGACGCAGCTAAATTTGGAATGCATTTTCCTAAGTAATTATAAAGACCCATGATTCTTTGCAGCGACTTTTTATCCTCTGGCCTTTTAAAGGTATTAATTTATCAATCTTATTTGGCTCTGGATCAATTCCATTTTGTGATATCAAATGGCCCAAGAAACGAACCTTCGTTAGACATATTTGAGCCTTTGTTAAATCAAATTTGATATTTTTTTCTTTTGCTTTTCTAGAATTTCCTTTAATTTTTTATTGTGCTCTTGAATGGTATCCGCATATATCAGCAAATCGTCTACATATGTAATATTTTGAAAGCTATCCCTAAAGATATTCGTCATTTTCTCAACAAAAATTTGTGCCGATATTTTCAAACCAAATGGCAATCGGTTATATCTGAATTTGCCAAAAGGCGTGGTCATCACCAACAGATCTCTGCATTCCTTTGCAACCGGAATATGCCAATAGGCTGATTTCACGTCTAACACGGTATAATACTTAGCTTTGGGTATCTCGTGCAATAGTTCAGCTGGAGCCGGAGTCTGGAAATGTCTTCCCACAAGGGCCTCATTTAATTTCCGAGGATCCAGGCATATTCTGATTTGACCAGATTTTTTTTTTACAACGACCATAGGATGAGACCACTCTGTTTCATGATATATTTTTGTTACGATTCCTTGCTTCACCATCTTTTCCAATTCAGACTGAACTTCGGCTTCGAGGCTTGTTGGGATGCGCCTGGGAGGGACTTGCACAGGAGAATATTCAGGCTTTGTGTAAATCTTACATTCCGAGTTGATTAATCCTACTCCTTGAAATACTTCGTGGTATTGTTCGAGGATTTTTTGAGCTTCAGAACACAATTTCATTTCATCCGTGTTTATATGATTAATTCGCCTCAATATTTCAAGCTTCTCGCAAGTATCGCCCGTGATAAGTGTCTGCGCTTCTACATCGGCTACGATAAATTCAAACATTCCTTTCTTTTCACCATATTGGCATAGCACATTGCATTTGCCGACGATAGGCAATTCTTTATTTCCATATGCGAACGCCTTTAATGACGTGGGTCTGATTTCTGGTCTTGATGGCCATTGGTTTATTACTTTATGAGGAAGCACATTTATCTGTGCGCCAGTGTCCAAATGTACCGTGGTCTTCTTGCCATTAATTATTATTACCGCGGACCACTTGTCCGACCGAACAGTCCTTACAGCAACTTCATTTAGATTTATCTCGTCACAGGATTCTTCAGCTTCACTTTCCGCTAAGAGATTTCTTATACGTTTTGTTCGGCAAACTACTGAGAAATGATTGGTTTTTCCGCATGCATTACATTTCTTCCCATATGCTGGACACTTTCCATACTTGTGTCGTTATCCACACCACTTACATGGTTCTATTATTCTTTCTCTTCTCGGGTTTATACCGCTTGGTCCTGCTTCTGCATTTTCCATTCGAATTGTATCTTTCACCCAATTACGTTTTTCAATTTTTTCAATCATTTTTTGCTCATTCAACGATGCTACTTGTGAACATGTTGACTCGGAGATCATAGCTATCGAAATTGCCCTTGGAAGTGTCAACTGTGGATCTTCTAACAATTTTCTTTTCACTTCTCGGTCAAGTATTCCAATTATAAGGCGATCCCTTATGAGAGATTCTGTTAAATTCTCTAATTCACATTCTTGTGCCAGATGCTTTAATTCTGTGACAAATTCCATGATTCCCTGCCTTTCCTTTTGTACACAGGTAAAAAATGCATTTCTCCTTTGAATCGTATTTTTGAAAGGCTTAAAATGGTTCGTAAGCATATCAAGCATTTCCTTTACATTTGGGTAGGTATCATTTTCACTTATGTGAAATGTTTTGTATATCATCACTGTTTTCTCACCAGCAATATGCTTCAAGATTGCTCGCTGACGCACCAGCGGCATGCTTTCTAAATTTACAGCTATTGCAAAAATTTCAAACGACTCTCTCCAGGTTTCCCATTTTTTCTCGTTGCTGTACGGGACAAATTCCGCCGGCGGCTTGATTCCTTCCATTCTACTCACTGTTGAATTAATCTGTTTTAATTCGATACTTTTGTCGACTGCGCCATGTTGTAATGTGTATGAGTTGTCTGAACAAACTCGCTACGACTTAAAAGTTGAACTGAATCTTTATTCAATCTAGCAATCTTCTTATATACAAGATAGAGATAAAAAGGAAATAATTTACATAAGTTTTTAAAACAATTGACAAATGGAATAATTTTGCATAGTTAACAATAGGTAACAATTATAACACTTAACATAGATTATTTACATATCACAACAACGAGGGAACCCAGGATTTATTTCTAATAATAATAGTGAGGTGGTTCGTCTGGTTTTGAAAAAATGATTCAATTATTCATTCGTAGTAATTTTAATTTATTAAGGATAAAATATAAATATAAATAAAATGTTACAAATTAAATATCTTGTAAAAAAAAGTTGAAAAATGTTTGATTCAAATGGATGGATGAGAAAGAATGTCTGCTCGTGGTGGCCGTCGATTTCGAACGTACCCTCGCCCGTCCTTACCACGTCACCGCCGCCGCGTATGCGCGCCGCCTTGGCGTCCCCGCCGGCAGGATGGTGGTAGTTGAAAGGCCGTTCAAACTTGGCGGTGGGTCAAAACACCGTCACACCCCCCGGCTCCCAAGGACTCCCTGTCCTTGAAAGATCGAAGTTGAGAAGGGTATGGTTAGCCTTTTCTACCATTCCACATGTCTGAGGATGGTATGGAGTAGCAAGGGAATGGGCAATTTTATTTTCCGACAGAAAATTTTTGAAGCTTCTACTTGTGAAATTCGAACCATTGTCCGTCAGAATACGTTTGATTGGTACTCCAGAAGATAACAGCTGTCTAAGGATGTTGAGGATGGCAGCTGAATTGTTGGATGCTGTGGGAGATGCCCAAATGTAACGACTATGGTGATCTATGATGACCTGGAGATACTTATGTCTGGTGTTCTTGGCTTCATTTCCCAAAACAATTGTATCGAATCCAATGAGGTCAAATGGTTGGAGGTCGCTGTCCGATATTTGGTAATGGCCGATTGTCGATTGGTTTGACTGTTTGCTAAGCTGACAAACTTTACATGAGGAAACATACTCTTTTATGGTCCTGAGCATTTGTGGCCACCAGTATTATGTGGAAATCAGCTTCAATGTTTTGTTTTTTCCAGGATGTCCAAAGCCATCATGAAAGTGGTGAAGACATTTTGCCCGTAGGGAAATCAGGTACAACTGCTTTGGAATGGCCTCGAATTCGTATAGTGACAATGCCACTTTTAATTTGAGGGTTCTTTACAAATCGCAAGTCTGCCTGTTGTTGAGCAATCTTCATCTTATCTTCGGTTATGAATGTGCACACTGGATTCCTGGAAAGTGCGTCAACATGTGTTTGCTGTCCTCCTGCTCTGTGGATAATGTTAACTGTTGGTAAATCAGTTGAGTTTGAAGATGAAGGGTCGGGAGTAGCATACAAATTTGAGGGTTGTTCGTTTTCTGCAGTTTCTTTAGGGAATGTTTTGGGTTTATATGGGCATTCATTATGCCAATGAAAATTATTTAAATTTCGCAATTTTGCAAAATCTGCATGGGTATGGTGGCTTCGGAGGTGAAGAGACATAAGAGGTAGGATCTTTAAATTTATCATCGCTAAAGGCTGGTTTGGAGTTCTTCCGTATGGAGCAAACAGCAGCCTCTAATCTTAAGGTTGCACTTACCCAAGTCTCTATATCTTCGAAATGTATTGGGCTAAGCTTATCTTCCATTGTGCTGGTAATCCTTCCGTCAACATCTGGATCTGTTCAACTTTGGATAAGGAAGTTTGTTTTAGAAGCCGGATTTTGGACTGAAAGTAGTCATTGACGGATTCATCGCGGCGTAGATACCTTCGTTGTGCATCAATTAATGGTGTTTCTGTTGATGATCCAGATCTTGTAATACATTTTTGTTTGATGGTTACCCATTGCTTAATATTTGTTCCTGCAATTTCATCAGCATACCATTCTAAGGCTCTTCCTTCTAGATAGTAAAAGAACAACTTTCCTTTATCTTCATCTGTAACATGTAATTCAAAAAGTTTTACCCAGCTCTGGGCACGAATATCCTTCTGATCCCCGCTGTATTTTTGCAATTTTAAAATATTTTCTTTGGACATAATGATATTAGATATTATTCTAATTTTTTTTTCAGTATTCAATTTTTTGCTTAAAATTAATAAAATCCAAATTATGTTCACAATTGACTGAAAGAAATATAATATTAAAATGAATAAAATATTTTTGATGCTTGAATAATTGAATATCCTTGCCGGCTGCGCCAAAACTGAGGTGGTTCGTCTGGTTTTGAAAAAATGATTCAATTATTCATTCGTGGTAATTTTAATTTATTAAGAATAAAATATAAATATAAATAAAATGTTACAAATTAAATATCTAGTAAAAAAAAGTTGAAAAATGTTTGATTCAAATGGATGGATGAGAAAGAATGTCTGCTCGTGGTGGCCGTCGATTTCGAACGTACCCTCGCCCGTCCTTACCACGTCACCGCCGCCGCGCATGCGCGCCGCCTTGGCGTCCCCGTCGGCAGGATGTTGGTGGTTGAAAGTTTAAACTCAGTCGAAATTAAAGTGACAGAGAATAAAAATACGTCATGAATAAGAATCTGCATAGTTTGGTTGTCAGAGATCTAGAAAAGTGAGAGTTAGTCTTTTTAAACAATTAGCATGATAAATATATTATTGACTCCTGAATATATATATTTCTATATTAATATCTCCCTATATATACTCACCTAAATATACTTTAATGTGTCCAGTATATATTATTTTAAAAATAGCTCTCTTGGTAGATTATATAACTGATACTAAAATTTTAAAAATGCGTTATAAAAATTGGGTATAGCGTAAACCAATATGGAAGCATCAATAATTGAGCAACTGAGATTATATCATTTCTCACGTAAATTATTTTTATATCGGGGTGCTCTTGGCTTGAATATCAGGGATAATTATTCTTATGACACTAATTTTTATAATTTCCTTATCTTATGTATAGAGTAAATACTCAGAATCTATTAAAATAGCAATAAACTTATAGATTAACAATTAAGGTTTTTAAGCACTTTTGAAAAATTGTATATCACCGAATCCAAGAAGGTAGAAACATTTATAGGAAGATCAAAATTCAGAATATCACTTTTGATCTTGAACTTGTGTGGACTTCGAATACTTGATATGTTCTTGAGTTTTACCTTAGATGGTGTGTTCCAGTGTTGAGGAGGTTTCCACCATCAAGTAAGTACTTATTCTTTTGAATTTACAGATTTGTAAATTTTTAGTGCCCTACACATTAAATATATTTCAAAGAATTGTGATTTGAAACGTAGTCGAAATATAAAGTAACAGGGAATACACAGGAGTCATGGACCTGCATGGTCTTTGACGAGGGAGAGAGAGGTCAGAGGTCCAGCAAAGATACAACTGATGTAGAGACGGTGTCAGAGAAATCAGGCTATAGTGCATTTTTCCAGAGATTTTACAGTCTTCTCAAAGAGAGGACTGAATAATGCGATTGAAGACGCTTTAAAATATATCAGACATGTGGATTCTCGAGGTTGAATTTTTAATTTAGAAATCACACTCCATCTTTACATCATACATATATTTTCGTCGAATAAATTCTATTGTTTTTTTAAATCAATATAGAAAAGTTATTTTTATCGATTATATATCGTTTGATATATGTTAAACATATCTTGACATACTACAGAGTCTACATCATTATATTTGAGAATATTAACTTTACTCTTAATATCTATTTATGTGCTGTAATTTTGAGTTTAAAATGATGCGTTCTAGGGTTGAAGAGGAGCCACTCGTAGAGTAAGTAATTTGAAATAAATGTACGCTATTTAACTTTAGAGAATTGTATATGCTCTCTCTCTCTCTCTCTCTCTCTCTCTATGAACAAATGGCAAAGAACTTTTTTTTATTTTGTAAATATTTATAGCATTTTCTATAAATAAATTATCAGCATATATTGGATTTGAAAGAAATTTTATTTTTTCAAATATTTATAGGGTCAGTTAGCTTCCCTTTATAGATATATTTTTTATTATTTTAATTCAATCTCATGTGCAGATAAGTTATTATCGATATATAAGGTCAAAGTAAGAAAATATCTGTTAACGGTTTGTTGTACATTGAATATAAATATCCAAATTAATTGTTCAAATAGAATAATACTTATTTTTAAATATATTGATAATTAATAAATGTAAAAATCAATGTTAATTATGAATTATATTATACATATAAATTAAAGGAATAAGAGTCAGGACAATAACAGAGGGAAAATTGTCAATCTTGATAACCAAGTATGGCGCTAACAAGGCTCAAGAAGGCAACATGATGAGCCTTTATGATGCTGATCTTTTGGTGTGACATTCTTAAGCAAGAGGACTGCAAGAATAATGCCAATCACCACTTTGTTTATTAATCACAAATAATTATTTATTTTAATCATTTTAACCTCTATTTTTTATAACTAGACGAATGACCCGGCATCTCCCGAGAATTTCCCAGAGTGCAATTTCCTTCCTACTGAAAGTACATCAATAATAAATAGTAGAAGTGCCATAGAATAGCAATACAGAAGTAACACCTAAACCACAGGCTAAACGTGTTTGTGATCGCAAAAATTACAATATATTAGTGTTTAGCTATTTGATTTAATTATTTTTTGCAATCCATTTAGTTGTTTCAAAATCAATATAGTTTAAATAGTTGGAAGCTCTTCCACCCAACCCCCGAGGTACCCGCCCCAGCGCATTAACCCTTGAAATTTCCTGAGTTGAATGAGTGACTGCGATGATTATTGACTGCGTTGCCCATCTTCTCATTGAGAATAAGAAAAAATAGGTTTATAAAAATAAAATAATCCAAAATATTGGCATGTAAATATTTTTCTGTAAAAAGTAAAAGAGCACATGGAAATTAGGTCAACATTTGTGTTTGCTAAATAAAGGTGAATAAAAATAAAGGAGATAAAAAAAGAAGGCCAGAACAAAAATTACTAAAAATACGAAAGCCATTATTTACATACCACAACGCTAATTTTGTAAAGTTTTTTCTAATTGCATTGTGTGCAATTACTGTAATTTAGTTAGTAATATAAAGTTCTCTCTCAATACTCAATACCTTTGTTTAAAAAGTAACAATCGTATAAAAAACTATTCCAAAAAATAAATAAATAATACGCATGCAACTTGAAAAAAAATGCTGAACGCTCATTGGTCGATTAATTGGCCTGATGTTCTTACTTCGCCTCGTATTTACTTAGCGTAAAAAAAGTTCTTTAAATGAAAAAATAAATAGCTAAAAATACTAATCAAAATCTAGCCAACCTTTCTCGAGTTTATAAAAAGCGACATTCAAAATTAGTAACCAATTGGTTCAGTAGTTTTTGAGTGTATCGCGAAAGAAACAACAGACATTGACCTTTATATATGAAGAAGCTAATTTGAAGGGATAAATTAGATGATTACTGCAGTACACATAGAATTATGAATTTCATTATTGATTATATACTATTGTTTTCTATAATCATATTAAACTCTATTAGGTATTCGAGATTATTTATCGAAATTTGAAAATCACTAATATTTATCTCAGTGTCGGGCAACCTTTTTCGAGTTGCGGCGCACTAAGCTTAATTTCTTTTTTTCGCGGCGCACCTGTGGTTCTCACTATAAATTTCCTCGTAGGTAATTAAAATACAACCATAAATACTAGTAAAAATTTAAACATATATATCACATTTTATTAATTTTCAATATTAAATTAACATAATCAATGCGAGCATTGCGATTGTTTTTGAGAGCATATCAAATCAATACGGGGATCTACTTGTGAAAGACAAACGCGCATCTCCTCATCTATCATTTGAAGTCTTTCGCGCTTCTTAGACTTCATTTCTGTGAGTGTTGAAAAACCTTGCTCACACAGGTAGGAACTTCCAAATGACAACAATGATTCGATGGCCGCATTACTAAGTTTAGGAAATTTGGAGTTTAAGCACAACCAAAACTCAGATAGCTCCTTTTCAGTGAATAGTCTTTTGAAAACTAAATCGTTTTTTAAATCAATTAAGTTTTTTTTGCATTTCTTCTTCCGGATGTTGAATTTCACAGTGCATAAATGGGTTAACTACCCATTCCATCTTTTCAACGTCCAAGTTAGGAAAATATTTATCAAAAGAAGCGGATAGTAATATCAAAGTTTCTTCGACTTATTTTTTGATAATAGATTTTGATGGATTCTCTTGAACCATCGGAAAAGATGCAAAGTTTTCTTTAGCAATGTTTAAATTCCATAAACTGAGTTTTTCCTTAAACGCTTTCAACTTGGTGGAGATAGTGATAATGTTCTCCTGAGCACCTTGCAAATTTAAATAAAGGCTGTTTAATTTGTCGAAAATATCACCCAAAAATGAAACTCGTAACCACCAAACATCACTCATCATGAATGGAAAATTAATCTCTTCGTTATCATTGAATGCCATTTTTTCATTTTTCATTGAAATAAATCGATTTAAAACTTTGCCTTTCGACAACCATCTGACTTCAGTATGAAACAATAAATTTTTATAATCGGAATCCATTGCTTCACAAAATGTTGAAAAAATTATCGATCGAAGAGCATTTGATTTGATGTAATTGACTACTTTGACAACTTCATCTAGAGTTGTGACAAGGATGGGAGGAACCGACTTTGACACTAACATTTCTCTATGAATCATACAGTGAACAAATTTGATATTTGGTTTTTTTTTTATGACATGTGCTATCAATCCCTTTCTTGAACCTTTCATAGCTGGAGCTCCATCCGTACAGACGCTAACACAATTTTCGCATCTCAAGTTATACTTCATAACATTTTCATCAACTAATTCAAAAATGTCCGCACCAGTCGTTCTTTGTTTTAATTCTTTACAAAAAAAGTAGTTATTTACAATTTTTCCTGTATCGACGAACCTCAAAAATGCCAGCAATTGAGCTTTATTACTAATATCTGTGGTTTCATCAAGCTGTATAGCCCATTTTGTTGATGAATCATTAAAAGATTGTTTTATTTGCAACTCAATATCTTCTTACATATCTTCAATTCTTCTCGCAATAGTTTTTGATGAAAGTGGAATTTTCGTAACCTTCTCCATAGCATCATTCGTTAACATACATCCAGCCACAATTTTTAAAGCAGGCAAGATAATTTCCTCTGCTTCCGCGTGAGCTTTCTTCTTTCGAGCGATGAGTTGAGCTATCATGTAACTAGCTGTTTGAGCTTCATCTGAGGTGGTCATAAATTTCTTGAATTTTTTTGATTGCTTTTGAAAACTTGATCGTATATTTTCAAAGTAGCTTATTGGATTGTTCATCTGCTCCTGATGATTTGTCTCAATATGTCGAAGTAGTTTACTTGGCACCATTGTTTCGTTGCTGAGGGTTTTTTGGCAAATTAAGCAAAACGGCAGTGATGGATCATTAACAGATGGTATAAATCCATATTTGAGATAATCTTCAACGTATTTCCTCTTATTTCCATTTGATTTTACTATTTTCTTATCTTCTTTATTTTCGTTTTGATTTTGTTTATCACTGGCACCTTCTCTAATTAGAAATCTCTCCATCTAGTTTTGAGAGAATTTATAAAACACACAAATATAATAATAAAATGTTTAAATAAAGTTACCTTGAGTTAAAAGTGAGTGAGAATTTCGTAACAAAAGTATTTTTTTCCTTTTTTAACCAACAGATTTTACGGTGTACAAAACTTATTGTGTGAATGTGTGTGTGTTTTACAACATGCAAAAAAAAATGAAGAATTACTACAGCAATACTTTGACGAAAACTCCGAATAAATTTTTTTAAATAAATTTATAAATTTTTTTTGTTTTCTTTTTTTAAGCTTTGTAGCTTTGAGTCTCTATTAATAAACATCTGTGACAAAGATTGTAAATGACGGTTAAGTTTGGACATATTATTTTAAAAATTAGGTATTTTCCCGCAGTATGTATTCAACTTTATTAAAAAGAGTTGTTTTCGCGGATTGTTTTTTTTTAACTTATGATTCAAATAGGTACGTACCTATTTGCATTTTTATTTTTTTAATAATGGCACGTGCCAGTTATGTACTTCAAGATTATGTACATACGTTATATTATTATTTATTTAAGTAACCCAGGTTCCTGGAGCGTACAGAAGGCGCCAACTACCCGGGATGTCCTTCTGACCTAAGTCTTCTTGGATTTATGTACAATGCCAGTGGAAGTCCAATTTATGAGGTGTTGTCAGGCAGATTTCTTTCTTGGGAGATTTTCTAGGGATGCTGGACATATGTTGGTGATACCTAGGAGAGTGGCTGTCTGGAATCTTTGGTATTGGAAGGTTGGGCAAGTGAAGAGGAGGTGGTCTACGGTTTGGTCTTCATCTTGGCAGTCGGGGCAAGTTGGGTCTTCTTTTGAGACCGTTGCAAGGTCTGCCTGAATGTAGCCATGTCCGGTCAGGATTGTTGTGGAGGTAGATCCATGCTTGATGTTTCGAAGCATTTGGAGGAGTAGTTTCGGGGTAGCAGCAAATCTTCGTAGATTTCTGGTGGAGTAGTCTTGGATGTAGAGGTCTGTCCACATTTTGAGGGCAATCTGTTCTTTTTTACCGCGCGCGACGCTCTTTGGGAGGGTGGTAAAGGATAGTGGCAGATTAGAATGTGCTGCAGCCTTTGCCGCCTGATCCGCCAGTTCATTTCCTGGAATACCGCTGTGGCCTTTGATCCAGCAGAGTTGCACATTTGGTGAAAAATTTAGGTTGTAGATTATTTCCGCAATCAGTTGTGTTCTTGGGGGCCCCATACGTTATATGAAATATAAAATTATGCAAACTGTTGTAATTATAATACCAAAATAAGTTTTATATAAAATGAAATTTGCTTTTTTTTAATTTCATTTTTTATATGAAAATTTTTGAAAAAAATTATTAAAATTGAATAAAAATTATAAAAAATATTTTTTGAAACATTATTTTTGAATTTAACCAAAAGTTTTAAATACCTACAAAAATGTTCGCGGCACACCAGTGTGCCGCGGCACACCGGTTGCCCGACACTGATTTATCTGAATTGTACATATCTCCATGAAATGTCAACCTATAGATAAATGACAGCCTTCTATCTAGCCCGTGTTGTCTGGTAGTAGACTCAAGAAATTCGAATTATATTTTTTCGAATCTATGTTACCAAATTAATGTGTTCTTTATATCCCATCCCATAATATTTATGATGGCTTTAAAATTATTCAATTAATATTGTATGTGTCACTACAAAAATATTTCTGATAATACAAAACCTTATAGTAGAACCAAAACTATCAAGATATATACCGTATAATGCATGTATGTCCACAAAAATGTAAACATCTAATTGATATTCCAGAACCTATTCTAGTGATTGCTAGTAGATGATTCAGTAAAATATTGATCAGGTTATTCACTGTATAATGTAAGTCTCTCTCTCCTAAATATGCAAAAATAATGGATATAATCCAGAAACTACCTTCTAACTGGTAGTAGAAAACCAAGAGCTATCAAGTTATTCACCATTTAATGTAAGTCACCAAAAAATGCAAAAACTATTCATAAATATCGAAACTATTCTGATGGCTTTTAATGGAATCATGAACTACCAAATTATCCACTGGATGACGTATGTCTCACGCTAAATAATCTGCATCTAATTGATATTATAGAACCTATCTTGGTGGCCTGTAATAAAACCAATAAATACCGATTCATACTTTGTTTATAGTATGTCATCAAAAAATGCAATATCAATTTCATTCGTCTGAACCTATCCTGTTGGCTAGCAGTGAGGAAATAACTATCATATTTTTCATTGTATAATGTATGTCACACCACAATTCCTATGTACAATAATTTCAACCCAGAAATATTTACATCTGTGCTATACGCCATCCTTAATATAGAACATGTTCTGTTGTCCTGTTTTTCTAACCATGGAATGTGTTCACACAGTCCCCTGGGTGGAAAGGCCGAGTAAGTTACCATACTTTGTATCTTCCCCACAAAAATACTGATATGGTGATGGTGTTCAGGAAGATGGCGGACGACGCGCCAAAGACCAAAGAGGAGGAAGACGCCCAATTAGAGTAAGTGGATTACATTACTCTGATCTGTAGAATCTCACAACAATTTGTGTCCAGGATGGCGCTGACGCTGTCAAATCTCCTCAACCCTCCCGAGGAGAGCAGTGATGAGGAGGACTAAGAGGTAAGTAGCTTCACTACATAATAATTTTCTGTAGTATTGAATTATGAAACACAAATATATATTATAACTAGAAGCGAAAGAAATCTATTTGGCCATGGCCTTTAGACCTGGCCTGGAAAATGAAGCCCCTATGTCCCAGAAGTACTATAGCAGCATTCTATCGTACACATGGGATGAAAGATTACAAGTATATATTTTACCAGAAAAAAAGGCCGTTATTTCTAAATGAAAAAAATGTTCAGATCTTAAACTTTTTTGTAGAACAATTATTAAAACGATCCTTATGAATCGTATAAAAAATATTTATTAAAATGCACAAAAAGAAAAATAAATATTTTGTAGCAATTGCCATTCAACAATAAGATTTATATGAGAAACAATGAAAGCGGCCAGGGACAATCATCAAACTCACTTTTACTAATTATGAAAAAACAAAATAGCAGGTTTTATGTTTACTAAATATTTCATATATTCTCTCAATATATGATTGTCCCCCGCCTTTTTATTTTTACTCATATAAATCTGATTGTTGAATGGCAGGTGCCACAAAATATTTATTTCTTTACCTTTCAGTGCATAAAAGCTTTTTTTGAAAAGGAATTTTAAATAATTAATTATTTATCAATTATTAGTCTATCGGATAGTTGGCGTTCTGTGCTTCAGGAACATGGGTTATAAATTTATGTTAGCCTAATAATGTGTATTTGAAAAAAAAAACATATATATTTACATTATTTATAGATTATAATGTAATATTCAAATGTGATTATCAATATTAAACCAGTATTATTATGAATATAAACACTCCCACACTATTATATTAGAGTATATTCATATATATAACCAAGGAACCAAGGTTCTGGAGCAATCAATATATGTCCCTAACTCTCCACCTGGAATGTCAGTCAGAGTTAGGTCTTTACGGTTCTTTTACAATGGCGGCCAAAGTGCAAGATAATAAATAGTGTTAAACACACACAGAGTTATTTTTCTAGGAAAATATTAGCAGCAATACTTGGTTGAGGTTAGAAATTCCTATTAAGTGGCCATCTAGAATCTTTGGTATTCAAAAGTCAAACAGATAAAGAGGAGATGATCTAATGTTTATTTTCATTCTAGAACTGGGGAATTGTGTGGATTCAATATTTTAGTGTAGAATGCTTGTGGGTAGCCATGGCAAATTACCATTGTTACTATGTGCCCTCATATTGGATTCTTAGTAAACTGGAAATCTAAATATTAGGCTATACATCTCTTCTCAGATTTATGGTTGAATAATACGTAATGTATGGTCTATTCTTAGATTCTTTGTCAACCGAGTTCTTTTATTGCGTGCTATGCTTTATTGTAAAGTGAGAATGTGAAGAAATACCTTGTTAGGTTTTTAACATCGTAGTGGTACATTAGATGTAAAATGTAGGTTACTGATAATTTTTACATGAAGCTGAGTTTTGTGGGGGCCGGAGACTGTATATGGTAGAAAGAGAAAATTGGTGGCTGACAACAAATTTGAAGTTTCCATGTGAGAAAATCTGGATAATTTATTTGCTTGAAGAATAACCATGAGTTCTGCTTGTAAAGAGTTAAACAATGTTCAGGTTGATAATTGTACAAATTTCAGGGGCTTCATGTTCTCTGGAAGTATATTAAAAATTGATTACAATATTTTCTGACCGACAAACATGGAAGCAATTCAAATAAGAGATTTCCGAAAAAAAGCCAGTTTTACTGAGAACGTAGACCTTAAATATCCACAAGTTTGATCGCTGCAGATTGGAAATTTCCTCGTACGAGGTGGAAAGTAACACAAACAAATCCATTACAACTCTAATGTGCATATTTTATTTTATTTTGAGGAACCAAATTTATTGAATTATGTTGAGATTTACAGACATACAATGGATTATTGTTGAAAAAATATTGGTACACATATAGTTTATATATTAATATTAATCAATTGATTAATTATTAAAAAGTAACAAAAAATTTAGAAAGGAATACTATTTGAAACGGTGTCATGAAATGTGTGGTGTTATATTATCAAATAAATATATATATATAATGGAATATAAATATATGCATGCGATTATTTTGGGTTCTGAAACCTGAATTATAACATGTTTTAATATATTTATTGACTTTTGACAATTTTTGCCTATAATTCTAAAATGATTTAACATTTTACCTGAAACTGAGTATTTGGAATTCTGAACCAATTGAGGTCTTGAACAATTTCTGAAAAATTCAAATCCTAATCATGCAACACATAAGATTTTGAAATACTAATAGAAATAGGTTCATTCCAGGCCACTCCAACATCCTAGATTTATTAAAAATTGTACACTTGCATTGTTCATTGAACTTTTTGTTGAGTAAATGTTCATAATTTCATAAATCTATGTAGTCTAGAAGCCTATTAAAAGTAAATATAAAATAATTAAAGGCAATTTGGAAATTTGTCCATACCCAGCCACAATGACAACCTTCTAACAAGTTTTCAAATTATTAGATTCCTACTTGCCTCAGAAGTATGTTAAAAGTTGATTAAAAAATTTGTGGACAGACAGACATTGAAGCAAGTTACTCGTTAATAACGTATTTCAAAAACGTTTATAAGAATAATTTATGAATGATACTATAAAATGAAATTCAATTTCAAAAGGTACAAATATAATGACAAATATCAAATATTGTCAAAATAAAAAAATAATGATTAAAAAAAGTCTAAGAAAACATATTTTTTACCAAATTTTTTACAGACCCGAGCCTGTCACTTTACATAGTTGGTCAGTGGATAGCGCCAGGCTTTGCGCCTTTTTTTGATATAGAGGAGTCCTTTCTTATACCTTTCCCTTCCTACAGAATTCCAATCACTTATGTTTATAGCAAATACTAAGGTTAATTTGGTATTCAATATAAAAATACTCACAAAATAAGCGCAATATATCCTATGTCTCTATTTTATTCTTCTCTCACGTCTTCACTGATGAGAGTGAACTGCTGGTTTGTTCTTCTAGGTTTGATTTTTCGAATTGTAGGTTGAAAAATAAAGATGTTCAGCCTCTCGAAATTTTGTTCTCTATATTGTTCTGAATAAAATTTCCTATTAAATCCAGGATGTGCCTTATTATTGATTATATTTAACCCCAATAGCTTATATTATATTCTACAAATTATATATGTATTATATCTTTGCTTAGATTCTGAAGTATATTAAACTCTCTTCTACAATTTTTTATGAACATAATGTCTTTATAGAATATAAAATATGATTATTTCATCATAAATCAATATTTATATAAATGTCAAAATATATATTGTCTAGGCGCGTTCCTCTCCTCTCCCTTTCCAAGGAAATTCTTCAACCTGACATTTTTTCCAATATGCTGAATTCCTTGCGAAGAGCCTCAAACCTCCAAACAGCCAAAATTCTATCAGACATCAAACAATTACATTGGCCGATTTCAACCATTCATCGTTATGATCAGGTGAGATAATTTATTCAATTTATCTTTGGCATTGCTCATAAATGGAAAATATAGTTAATGTTTGAAATAAGGTATTCTAAAAAAAGGTGTGAGATCTTAATATCTATGGATGGATTGTTTATATTTTCATAACAAAAGGTATTCACTGCCTCATTAAGACTTTCTCAGCACCATTTTATACAACTTTTAGTAGAGGTAGTTGCATCAAAAATAGCCATGTTACTTTGATGAGGCTACCGAAGTCTAAATGTATTTACCAAGCTGTTTATTAAATCAAATATTAGACCAACCATTCCTCTAACATATTTATATCTACAGCTAATGAGCCATTAGCTCTATATTCACAGCATTGGTGATGTTTAGAAATAATTCATGAGATATACACAAATTTTAATATTCCGAAACACCCTTTACCGATTTCTTATAACACACTGTTGACGTTTCAAAGTTTTTTTTAAATCTTTTTTATGCCTACGCACATCTGAATAATATACTGCAGAGGCGGCCATCTTGGAGTTTGGATATTAAAATATTTATATCAAATTTTCAATACAAAGTTGAGTGGAGGCTTAAAAAAGTTTTGAATATCGATTTCAGAAATTATTCAGTAGCTCCATCTCGACAGATTAATGGTCGATTACATAGGTTCCTAGAATTGATAGTACCAACCCCAAATTTCCTGCTCGTGGGCGAAAGTTGTTTTATAAAATAAGGCAGCATTTAGCAGTCCAAGTTTTTAATGCTGCTTAATATCTATATAGATAATACCGTAACAGAGTTTTCCATTGTAAAGTCGTTAGCTATCTCCTCCGAAGATTCTGAACTACACATAACGATCTGTATACCAAAATTTTCGTTATTTTTTTCTTCGTATGATAGGCCTGTTTTTATTTTCCTAATGTTAACAGTTATTTTTATTTTTTAATTTAATCTATTTTACAATCGTAGATTTTTTGCATTTATCATCATCAATTCTTTTGTTTACAATTGCGTAGTTTTATAGAGAGAAATAAAGAAATACATAATTGATTAGATACAAAAGTGTGAACCAGAAAGTCGATTTTTAAAAATGTTATTATTTAATATAAACTTATTTTAATTTAATTTTGAAATGAAAAGGTAGTGTAAAAGTGTATATGAGGTTAGATTCAAATAGGTTAAATTATGTTAGTTTAATCGCTAAATAAGGTTAGTTTTAGATAAGTTGAATTAAGTTAGTTTCAGATAATTAAAATAAATAATGTTCGTTTTTAGAAAAATAATTCGAAATAGTAAGTATATATATTAATATAAAAGATCGAAATGTAAAAATCACTATGTCCAAAATCTTCGCTTTAACTCGTGTAAAACGGCTCGAAGGTACGGCGGTGTCAACGTACAGCGCCGCCTACCAAAGTTAACCTTTTCTAGGAACTCACCAGGTTATATTATTTTTCGAATTGTAGATTGCATTATTACTTTTATTCTATCTTTTATAAGTGTTTGTTATAGTTTTTCATTTGAATTTAGCTCCATTTTTGTGTCTGTCTTTTTTTTTCTTCTCATAAATAGGCTGATGCTGTATTTGTGTACTCAATTGTTGCTTTTTTTTTTATTAAATTATTTGGATTAGGTCTTATTTTCTTTTATTAATTTGTTATAGTTTTTCATTTGAATTTAGCTCCATTTTTGTGTCTGTCTTTTTTTTTCATCTCATAAATAGGCTGATGCTGTATTTGTGTACTCAATTGTTGCTTTTTGTGTCTGGTTTCTTTTTTGCAGTATTTTTTTGGAATCCTTTTTTTTTTCATCAATTGTTTCCTCACATGCTTGGAATTTTCTTTTTATGCCTGTCCTGGCTTTCAGTTTTATAGATTTCCTCTGCTTGGTTCTTATTTTACCTTTTTTTTTTTTGAGCGTCTTCTGTCATGCCTCGGAAAGGCCGTGGAAGACTCACTCCCCTGACCGCTAGGCTATTTCTCTTGTTTACTTTTTTACCAATGCCTATAATTTTTCACCTGAAAGATTTTTTTTTATTTGTTATTCAATAAACTATTATCACTTATTTTTGGTCTTCTTTTTATTTACTTATTTTACTGGGGGTTGGTGGAAGGATGGTCTAAGCCGTTGGTTTTTGACCGCTACGACCCGGGTTCGATTCCCGCATTGGGCACTTTTTTCTGAAAAAATAACAAAAAAAAAGCTCCAATGGCTTCTGATTCTTGCAAAAGTCCAACCCCCCTTTTATAAATGTTTGTTATAGTTTTTCATTTGAATTTAGCACAATTTTTGTATCTTTGGCATCTTTTTAGCACAATTTATGTATCTTTGGCATCTTTTTTTTTCTCATTAATAAGACCTAATCCAAATAATTTAATAGTGTGTGACTTTTTTTTAAATTAAATTATTTGGATTAGGTCTTATTTTCTTTTATTAATTTGTTATAGTTTTTCATTTGAATTTAGCTCCATTTTTGTGTCTGTCTTTTTTTTTCATCTCATAAATAGGCTGATGCTGTATTTGTGTACTCAATTGTTGCTTTTTGTGTCTGATTTCTTTTTTGCAGTATTTTTTTGGAATCCTTTTTTTTTTCATCAATTGTTTCCTCACATGCTTGGAATTTTCTTTTTATGCCTGTCCTGGCTTTCAGTTTTATAGATTTCCTCTGCTTGGTTCTTATTTTACCTTTTTTTTTTTTTGAGCGTCTTCTGTCATGCCTCGGAAAGGCCGTGGAAGACTCACTCCCCTGACCGCTAGGCTATTTCTCTTGTTTACTTTTTTACCAATGCCTATAATTTTTCACCTGAAAGATTTTTTTTTTATTTGTTATTCAATAAACTATTATCACTTATTTTTGGTCTTCTTTTTATTTACTTATTTTACTGGGGTTTGGTGGAAGGATGGTCTAAGCCGTTGGTTTTCGACCGCTACGACCCGGGTTCGATTCCCGCATTGGGCACTTTTTTCTGAAAAAATAACAAAAAAAAAAGCTCCAATGGCTTCTGATTCTTGCAAAAGTCCAATCCCCCTTTTATAAATGTTTGTTATAGTTTTTCATTTGAATTTAGCACAATTTTTGTATCTTTGGCATCTTTTTAGCACAATTTATGTATCTTTGGCATCTTTTTTTTTCTCATTAATAAGACCTAATCCAAATAATTTAATAGTGTGTGACTTTTTTTTTAATTAAATTATTTGGATTAGGTCTTATTTTCTTTTATTAATTTGTTATAGTTTTTCATTTGAATTTAGCTCCATTTTTGTGTCTGTCTTTTTTTTTCTTCTCATAAATAGGCTGATGCTGTATTTGTGTACTCAATTGTTGCTTTTTTTTTATTAAATTATTTGGATTAGGTCTTATTTTCTTTTATTAATTTGTTATAGTTTTTCATTTGAATTTAGCTCCATTTTTGTGTCTGTCTTTTTTTTTATCTCATAAATAGGCTGATGCTGTATTTGTGTACTCAATTGTTGCTTTTTGTGTCTGGTTTCTTTTTTGCAGTATTTTTTTGGAATCCTTTTTTTTTCATCAATTGTTTCCTCACATGCTTGGAATTTTCTTTTTATGCCTGTCCTGGCTTTCAGTTTTATAGATTTCCTCTGCTTGGTTCTTATTTTACCTTTTTTTTTTGAGCGTCTTCTGTCATGCCTCGGAAAGGCCGTGGAAGACTCACTCCCCTGACCGCTAGGCTATTTCTCTTGTTTACTTTTTTACCAATGCCTATAATTTTTCACCTGAAAGATTTTTTTTTATTTGTTATTCAATAAACTATTATCACTTATTTTTGGTCTTCTTTTTATTTACTTATTTTACTGGCGGTTGGTGGAAGGATGGTCTAAGCCGTTGGTTTTCGACCGCTACGACCCGGGTTCGATTCCCGCATTGGGCACTTTTTTCTGAAAAAATAAAAAAAAAAGCTCCAATGGCTTCTGATTCTTGCAAAAGTCGAACCCCACAAGCAAGCGCAAGTAATCAAACGGGGCTCTGGCACACTTGTACATGCAAAGTCGAACTGCTTTTCACATGTTTAGACATGTGGTGTACTTACAGTAAAAACAGTCGCCTACTCTACCCACCATGATTATCAAGGCCTGTACCACGTGTACTAGGGATAAGCAAAAAAAAATTATTTTACTCATTGATCTATACATACAATTATTTGCATACAATTATATACATACAGTTTTCTACATTTTTGCGCTCTGCTGTCTAATATGTTGTTAACTAGCCGAGTGACCCGGACAACGTCCCGGGTTTACCCGAAGGACCCGCAGGTGAGAAACTATAGAAGAAAAATTTTAACAAATCAGAAAATGGAATTGCAAACAATGTCCTTTAAGGACATGAGAGCACATGCACTGTATCACCATACGTGTACCATTTTCAAAGACCCTGCTTAGGATTAAAACTTCTCAGAAGCATAACAATAGTACCAACCTAGAGGTTAACTGGTGTGGATGCATTCCTCTGGGAGTAAGACTATTGAGAAATTCAGTAGGGAGTTATTTTGCTTCTCCGCATTCTAACACTCCAACTGTTAACACTGTGGAAACACTGACTCATGTTTGGTAAGCAATTTCAGGGAAGAAACTATAGACATTGGATTAAATAAATTATTAATTAAATTGCATTAAATAAAAATTATTAGATTTAAATAAATATTATTCGAGTGAAAAAAAAAAGAAAAAATTAACAAATTAGAAAATAAAATTTCGAAAAATACAACTATATTGCAGATAAGATAGGAGGACCTTATTAAAAAATAAATAAACAAACTGTAATTCGACACTATTCAGAATGAATGGAAGACTGCAATCTGAAGGAGCAGAAGATATGGGTCATCTTTACATGTATGCTATCCAATGTTCGCACACTTGAAAAAGCTACATATAAAGTTGTCCGTGCGTAAACACAGGCTCTTGTAGCCAAGGTTTGGCCTTGAGCCTTATTTATAGTCATAGCAAAAGCCAACCTTAGTGAAAACTAGCGCCTCTCTAGAATGAAGCGAAGGTTGGTATCCGAAGGGGCCAAAGATATTTCAGACACTATACAGTGTGTTCAACTTTGGGCACTGTCAGTATATGTGCTTCAAGGACATGAGAGCACATGCGCTGAAACACCATACGTGTTCCATCGCAAAGATCCTAAAGGCATTGGTGAAAGTATAAATAAATATTTTGGAAATGAAAAAAAAATACATATATATATAAGAAAATAAATTGGAATAAAAATTTACAAACTATATTTCAGAGTGGATACATATTTGAAAGGAAAAAAAAAAAGAAAATTGCAAACAACAAAACTATATTACAGATATGACATGAAAACTAACGCCTCTCTAGAATGAAGCGAAGGTTGGTATCCGAAGGGGCCAAAGATATTTCAGACACTATACAGTGTGTTCAACTTTGGGCACTGTCAGTATATGTGCTTCAAGGACATGAGAGCACATGCGCTGAAACACCATACGCGTTCCATCGCAAAGATCCTAAAGGCATTGGTGAAAGTATAAATGACCCATATATTCTGCTCCTTCAGATTTCAGTCTTCCATTCATTCTGAAGAGGCATCAGTTTTCACTAAAGTTTGCTTTTGCTATGACTATAAATAATATTTGGGTTCTTGCTACAAGAGCCTGTGTTTATGCATGCAAAAGCAAAGTTGTATTTAAACAACAATCAACCTTGTAAATTTGATTTTTAAAATGGTCGAATTATCGAAAGTGTCGAATTATCGAAAGTGTCGCATTATCGAGTGTCGAATTACAGTTTGTTTATGTATTTTTAATAAGGTCCTCTTATCTTATCTGCAATATAGTTGTATTTTTCGAAATTTTATTTTCTAATTTGTTAATTTCTTTCTTTTTTTTTTTCACTCTAATAATATTTATTTAAATCTAATAATTTTTATTTAATGCAATTTAATTAATAATTTATTTAATCCAATGTCTATAGTTTCTTCCCTGAAATTGCTTACCAAACATGAGTCAGTGTTTCCACAGTGTTAACAGTTGGAGTGTTAGAATGCGGAGAAGCAAAATAACTCCCTACTGAATTTCTCAATAGTCTCACTCCCAGAGGAATGCATCCACACCAGTTAACCTTAAGGTTGGTACTATTGTTATGCTTCTGAGAAGTTTTAATCCTAAGCAGGGTCTTTGAAAATGGTACACGTATGGTGATACAGTGCATGTGCTCTCATGTCCTTAAAGTAGTGTAGTTCTGTTGTTTGCAATTTCATTTTCTGATTTGTTAAAATTTTTCTTCTATAGTTTCTCACCTGCGGGTCCTTCGGGTAAACCCGGGGCATTGCCCGGGTCACTCGGCTAGTTCATTTATATTTTCCGATGAATATATTTTATTATTTAAATAGATTTGTGTTTCGTTTTTCTAGCATTTTCACTTGTGTTTCAGGGACCCAAGAATTCTGCACTGGATAGGAAGGCAACTTTTAAAAATTCATTCACATTTTACATTTTAATCTAAAATTTTGTGATATTTCATCTGTATATCCATAGTTTAAATTTGGAATTGTCATTACGACTGATATGAGGTTAGGATAGAACGTAAATTTAAAGAGTCTGCTATGGCAATATTGATACATTCTAAAGTGAAGGTTTATCTATTTTTCAGACTCAGTATTTTTATTAAACCGAACTGAGCAGGATGCGGCCTTGGGAGATCTAGTTGCCATCTTATCTATCAATATCACATTGAGAAAATGTGAAGTTTTTCTAGAATATGTGGCATGATAATGGAAACAGTGTAACAATGTTTCATGTACTCAGCATGGATACAAACTATCAGATTAAAAGTCTGAATGCTTTAAGTATTTGCTGAGTTCCTTCAATTAAAGAGGTGGTTAAATATCTCTTTATGAAAAATGATAAGTAGTAAGAACGTACTTTGATTTCCTCAATATCAAACTTAAGTATAATTATTTTAATAATTAAAGAGTGAAGCTGATCAATTTAATTCTAGGTTTAGATGCATTTATGATATTAAATTTATTCCGTCAAATTGTAAAATAAGTTATTTGTTAACCATTGAATATCCTATATATAAATCTAAAGATAGTTTCAATTTGAAAATTCAAACTTCTGCGTATATTCGGCTTGAGAACAAATGAATTCTTATACCTATCCTATAAAATTTGACTTTAAATAATAGAATATCTAATGCTCGTGTGGTAAGTTTCATTGAATTGAAGAATGTATTGTAAAAATAATTGTACTATTAGAATATCAATAGGCTAAGTAATTTATAGAATATCGAAATTTCAAAATATGAATATATAATCGAGAAATAATAATTTAATAATAATATTTTCCAGACTTCATACCAAATCTTACTAACTTTCAAGTTTAATATATATTTTAGGTGATCATTTGAATGGGAAAGAGATTGTTCCAAATTTTTAAAATTGAGATTAGGAATATAAATTAGGTTAGTGAATTACATATTTTGAAAATATTTTAAAATTGTCATTCAAAAATGAAGATAATTGATAGTTAGAAGGTTATTAACCTATATTTTGAGAAGACTCCTTTCCACTAAAAAGATATTCAAAATCGAGTGATGTAATGATAAATAAAATATATTCTGTAAATTTCAACCATTGAAACATAAGCCTCCAGGGAAGCCTTCAAGGGATTATTTGATCAAATTCCAACCATGTTAAGTTATTAACTGATACCTTATACAAATTATTTCATGAACAGTGGCCTGGATTTTGTTTCATATCTAGGTTTGAAGTAACAATAGGATATGTATTTTATAAAATCATAATTGAATGGATTATGTCAACAATGCATCAATAATGTATAAGACATGTTTAAAAACAAAGTAATATTTGAATATGACTGGTCTATATTGGAAGCCTTTGAGAAAGAGGATGTTTCTTTGATTGAAAATTACGATTTTAAACCTGAAGTTTTAAAAATTATATATTTAATTTTTTGAATTTTGAATATAAATTTCATACATGAATATAGACTTTAGGAAAGCTTTCGATTCTACCCACACAAACCAATATTTCATGAGCGACACCGTGAAAATAGGCACAGGGATAGGAAACTTTAAAAAGACGAAATAGGATCGTATAATACAAAATAATTTGGAGTAATATTGAATGCTTTATCCTGAATTTATCAAATATATGCTGAAAATTGGAATTCTGTGGATTTTGAAAGAAATATTATTTTTATAGAGAAAAATTATAGGGATATGCAAAATTATCAAAAGATGGAATTAAAATATTGGTGATTACTAGAAAAGAGAAAGGTTACTTGTATATTCCTATATAAACAGTACGTTAAATTGAAAATAGGTTTTATGGTGCTTTTAAAATGATCAAACTCAATATTTATAGAAGCAGTTCCTTATGATTTTGCCAAAACAGTCTCTAGATAAGAATAAAAATACATATGTACAACATTTTAATGACCCAGCCTTTGAATTTGAGTTTGTACGCATTCAGTTGTCGGGAAAAAATATTACAGTCATTTAGGAGGTGAACATAACAAAAATATCTATGTGCGCATTGGAAATTTCAAATTGTTTGAAATATATCATGTATGATGATAATTATTCAAATAGACCATGTTTTCTAAACCCAAATTGCGATACATTGCGATCCAACAGATGATAAATTGATATTATTGTATTACTTATCCAAAAATTCAGAAATATGTCAAAGATTTAATTCGCTCCGAAAATTAAATGAATATTCGGCATTCAATAAACATTTAGAGAAATTCTACTTCCAGAGGAAACAAACAATTATAAAAGAGACGAAAGGATTACCAATCAATGAGCCTATTTTGCTTAAATTCAATCTAACAGTGTTTGGGCATTTTATTTAGAAGCTTTGCTCCTTTTTGAGGCTGAAACATGGTTTAAAATTCGTTTAATATACTTTTATATACGAAATATAATATATGATCACAATGTCTCTTCAGAAAATTCTTATAAGAATGTGAAAAGGTTATATATACAGAGTTATGAATCAAATAATTTCAAATGCGATCAAATGTATTAAAATCCTGTGTGTTAAGTACATCGATAAAAATTATTTTACCTTGGATTCTGTTAATGACCAGGGTAAAATTCGAATTTTTAGATAATTTAATACATGCATCAGTTGGTTACTGGTTAGATATTGGTTTTGATAAAAGATATACTGGAGGATAAATTGATTCAACATAAATTCTACAAGAATGGGATATATCTCAAAATGAAATATGCATTGAAGAAGAAAATCAAATTGCCATAATATCGATGAAAGTAAATTTATGATTAAATAATCAATTTTTCTAAAATTCTTTTTGAATATATAAATTTAAATTATGTTCTTTTCACACATTAGGAAAAGCAATCTTAATAGTATAATGCATCTGAAAATCTATAAAATGGAAGTGAAAACCCTCAGCAAATTGTGAATAGGCAAAGGTCACTCAGAGCTGAAATAAATAGAACAAATTCTGAAATATTCCTCTAAGTTTACATTTTATCAAATGCTTTATTTGCCAAAATTCAAACACCATCAGACTCACTTCGGATAATTGAAAATAGGAGAACTTCTGAAATTATTGAGTTAAACACTTATTATTAAAAGAACGATTGTCATACACTGCAATTCAATTGGATATATAAATAATTTTATTGAAGGACCTTAGAAATATAAATTCTTTTGAAATTGCCAATGATATATAGCAAAACGGGTATTATTTGTTGTATAGAATCGTTTATATAAATGGCAAAAAAAATCTAATTTATCAATATATATATTATATATTTCATGAAAAATTTCTAATTTTCAATAGATAATTAGATATCATTATCTATAATAGAAAGGTTCAGAATAGAGGAATAATATTGTGGAAAATTTTAATCCTAAATTATCTAGCGGAATATAATATGCAGAAATACGTTAATGATAAATGAACTTTCAGATCATTAAATTTAATTAAATACAATGATTCTAAGAGAATTCCTTTATATAAAATATATATATATATATATATATATTGAAGCAGATAATGTGTATAAATTCAAAAGACATCAATATAAAATTAAATAGGATTTATTTCATATGCATGCTTAGTGGTACATGTTGAGAAAGGCTTGGTAAGTCAATAATTGAATATTTTTTAAGATTTACCCATCCAAAAACAGAAATTTGAGAATGAAATTGAAATGATCTAGGTATAAATTTTAGATATCACATAAAGCATTCCATTTAAATATTTAGACTGTTTTGGTTAATATAAATGGAGTGTTGTAGTTTTAACAGGACATGAAGAACACAATCAAATATTAGAGTTAAATTGTACTAAATATAAAAAATTCAAGAGAAGCAGTTGTGACAAAAATAAAATCGACTGTTTAATACTGATTGATACATTATCCTCAATATTTATTCAATAGAATTTTCAATAATTTTAACGGAGAAACATATAAGAGTAAGATGGCGCGAAGAACAAGATTGAAATTTGTTCAAAATGATATAACGAAATGAATATGTAACAATATATTAGTCAAGTATATAAATAGTGAAAATTCAATTTCATTCAGCACAATCATTCATTACCCAGTTAACATTAGCTAGTAATAGCAGATAGCACAAATTTTATTCATATGACTGGACTAATAATTGTGAAAATACCTGTTCAAATATCTTCATTATACGACAATATCATTAAATTATTTTTTTTCTGAAGAAGCATTCACATGTGTGAAATTTTTGCCAAAAATTCTGATGAGCTCTCATGTTGAAGATAACCTTTTTTAATGTGGGTTTTGTGACACATACCTTAATAAATTGATTTTAAAAAAGTTGAGTAAGCAAATACGGAATGACGATTTTCATCCTACAAGACAATGTTGAATATCCCGGCAATAATATTCACAAATTCCTATGATAGCAAGCTTGATACAAATATGGATTGTAAATTATGAAGTAATATAAGTATAGATCTTATATATCTGAATTATTTTCCCTAATATATGATTCCTTCGATTATTATGCAGCTCAGTAAAATTACCTAACTGAAAAAAATCAGGATTATCCTCAAATTATAAAGATATGTGTTCGAATATATTTTAAAATAAAATTCATCACTAACTCTGAAGTTAAATTGGCAACGGATATATTTTAGACATCATTTTGAGAAAATGACGATTGCTATCAAGAACAAATGCTAGAATAAATAGAAAATTAAATATATTCAAATAATAGCCAAGAAAAAATTATTCTATTCAGCAAGAACGTTAACAACCATTGATATCAAGAAAATTTGTTACCTATTCAAATTGAGTATTGTCCCTATGTGCACATAAGAGTTGGTAGAGGTATATTAAATTAATGACACGAACCACATTTTGATGAATCAAAATCCAGCATATGGAAATCTGGAAATAGAAAGGCATTGAAAATTATTTATTACAGAAATATTCTAATTTAGTATGCGGTTTTGATAATATCTCTTTTTACGACTCTGGCATATCTGAATGAGTGAAAATCTGCATATACAGCTTCAATGTTATGATATTAAATATTTAAGACTCTATCAGCGAAATAGATTATGGATATTTATGCAGCAATGACCTAATATGAATACTGAAGTTTTCTCTAATCCCAAGGTTTAATTTTATTCGGCCTAAGTCCTTCATGTTGAGAAACAATTGGCAGATCTCATATTAGGTCGAAAAATTCATATTTATTCTGAAATATGACGCAATCCAAAATGTATAAAACATCGGAAATATGAAAATAAAAATTGAAGGAAATTAGGGAACCTGTGGAATTACCTAGAATCAAATTTTAGATCTTAAATAAAGCAGGTATGATTTCATCATTTATATATAATCTGGGTCCGTCAATATAAAGTATATTGGTAGAGTCGATATCAGTAAAGCGACGTTCCAAAAAATTTCGCAAAAGTTAAATTTTTAAAATTTTCGATCTGAAAAAGCCCCGCTTTTCAGTTATTATTGAAATGAATTTTGATAGCGCATTGACAGTTCATTATTTTATCTAAGTCCTTCATGTTAAGAAATAATTGGAAGATCATATTAGGTCAATAAATTCTTAAGGTTCATAAATTCATTTTTTTTTTCGATAAAATGTGTTAATCAAAATGTGTGAAATTGATTATACATAAATACATTTTAAAGTAAAGCAAGCAACATGTGAAATTACATAGCTATAAATTCTCGATCTGACATAAAGAAGGTTACTTCAATATTTAAGCTGAGTCCATCATTATAAAGAATGTTGGTAGAATAATATATGGGCATCTTCATAAATAAAATGCGCCGAGGTAAACAATTCTAAATTTTCAATCAGAAAAAGGGACTTTTTTGAAATTAACATTAATAATGCCCTAAAAATTACCTTTTACCACAATCAATAGCAAATAAAATATTTTTAAGAGAAAAATCTCAGAGAGTGAATGTCTCAAGCCGTTGGAAGATGATGCAGCGAAATATAAGGGTAGCGAACATAAAGTAAATTGTGAGGGTTAGAGGAATCTGAAAGAAATGACTAAATTTTCTATATCAAAATTCTTAATGGCTAGCTTTAATACAAATTCCTAAACTTAAACATATTAAATACAAATTCTTGATTTCTTGGTCAAATATTTGGAACGTTAACTGCTTTTTATAAATAGTTTATTCTTAATATTGATGTGGCCATTCAATAAATAGGATATATGAGACTACATGCAAAAACTAAATGAAAATTTTATAATATGTCTAGTAATACAGTCATAACGTTGCCGCTTTCTATCTAATAAAAGGTTCGATACATATATATAAATTCCCTCACTGGGTGATTCCTAGCAAATTAAATCTCTTTTTAAAGAAAGGATACCAGGTGAATGGTTAATAAATAGTTGAATTCTCTGGTTCACCACTGGACACAACGATAATCTGGATGCCATTAAATTATTTACTGCAATTATTTTAAAGGAATGTTTACCTTTAATTTATTTCGGAGAACTAATCCTCATTAAAAATCTTCAGTTGGAACATATAGTTTTATTTTATAAATTATTTAGGAACAGATTGATGTCATAGAACAATGCTATATCAGAAAAGGGTGAAAATTGTTGGAAATATAGAACTAATTCAATAGATTTTCTCGAATAATATTGACGTATTATATTATTTTTACACAAATTTAAACCGGATTTTGGCTAAGACATATACGAATTAAGATAGTGATATATTGATATAATGGTGAAAATCTTATTTTTCTCATATGTGATATCTAAAATAGAATTTTCATCTAAATTCTTTGAAATGAAATATAATGATCCTTCACAACACATAAAGTATATTCAATGTAATACCTTCGAAATTAAACAGAAATTAATCGATACCTATCAAACATATCAAATGGAAGAGTATGTGTAATTATATAATTAAATACCATTTATTCAAAAACATTTATAGAATAAATAAATCATGTTTACACCTGAATTTTTCATATTTATTAGAACTGAGGCATTTCCTAATTGGGCAAAATTTTATTTGAGTATAGCTTCGAGTTTAATATACTTTCTTAAATTCTATTCGATAGAAAGTACATATTAACCAGATGCGTATATTTGAAATTTCACTTTTCGATACATATATAAATTAAGTTTTCAAATTTATTGATTAATTGGATGAAATATATTGTGTTGGATTATTAATATATTCGAGCATGTTTAATTGAATCAGTATAAGAATCAGGGTTTATTCTTTGGAAATTCTAAAAACTGATAGAATAATGTAATTGTTAGAATGAAGTTTACATCAGTAAAAAATCCTGCGTGAATGTCGAAAAATATGTATTAACAGGTGATTTGATTTAAATTCAAACTAGACAGTTACCCTAAATCGGTTTTGATGATTATTTCCATCTATATACGTATATAAACGTATTTTGTTAAGGCAAACTCAAATGTTGAATTTATTTTCATACATTTCAAATACAGAGTGATGGAATATAAGTTATATATTTGCAACATGTTTAAATTGTATTTTTCTATACATATGAAAATTCCGTTTTCAAATGTGATTAATTAAATGAAATTATTATGCATTGGATAATTAATATATTCATGCTTGCTCAACTGAATCAGTGTAAGAATCATAGTTTATTCTTTGAAAATCCTAAAAACTCTCAGAATTAAGTAATTGTTAAAATGATCTTTACATAAAAAAAAATCCTGCGTGAATGTCAACAAATAAGTATGATCAGTAGATTTGATTTAAATCCAAACTAGACAGTTGTCCCAAATAGGGAATGTTGGATATATCCTTTTCACTATAAACGCATTTTATTGAAACTATCTCAGAAGTTGAATTGATCTTCATACATTTCAATTACAGAGTGATGAAATAGAGGTTATACATTTGGAAATAAGATAATTGTAAGAAATAAAAACGATTAAATTGTTCAACTATCAATATAAGTAAAATTTGTATAGCAGTATTATTTTGGGATTCCAAATCTACATAGGACCTATAATATGAGACCAGATTTTTCAATGACTCAACATTGGAGTTTTGCTACCCTAAATGTAAATTTCATATCCAGACCTGGTAATTTAAGATAGATTTGTCAGTTCAATACCACGATAATATTTCGAAAATTGATATATGCCAAAATGTGGAATCAGATATAAAAATAAGAGCTGAATAACGATTTGGAATGAATTTGAAGCATATATGTCCTACTCAAATTATATAAGTACTCAACCTGTTATTATGATTTTAACATACGTTATTAAATTTCAAATATTCTTTTTTTTTTTTAATTCATTCTTTCTTCATTCATTCTCTCTCACAATTATAAAATCAAACTATTAATTATGGATAATTATTCTCACTTTTACATTCATTGGCATAGGGAGTAGTTTAATGAACAAATTTTAGATACAGCGTCAACAACCATATCGCAATATGTCAAATTATGTAGACCGGAATGAATATGTAACTATAAAGAGATGTTTAAATACGGCCCTGTCAGGACTATTTCATAACCAAGCCCACGTATATTTCCCATACTCCTACAAACCAGAATGGATCATCATTTTGAATGATGACATTCGTGAAAATTTATTATTTGTTCTTATATATTCATGTTTTAATGATTGAACAAATTATATTATAAAAAAGGCCTATATATGGCTAAAGAAAATTATTTTAAGTATGCATTTTATGCAATATTTTTTACCCAAATATCCTGATAAGATAACCTGAATACATCTTTCTAGGTATATGACTGTTGAATCCATAAATTTAAATTTTTGTATCATATTTGATAGCAATATCCTCTCCTTGATGAGGCGAAATACTCTCAAAAATTTATTTTTATGAAAGTTGGACAGTAACTATAAAATTATTATTTTTTGAGTTGTTCAATGATCCAAACCCGTTAAATAGATATAGCCTGTTTCCGATATTACATAATTAATGAAATAATAAATTATTAAAAAAATTACCTCAAAACCGGAAAGGATGAAAACTTGAGAGTAATTAAAATTAATCTACTATAAAAATGTCACAGAATATTTCTCAATTCAATTATGTGAGCTGAATTGATGAGACATATTCTAATGTGAAGATAAGTAAATAAATTAGGTTAAAATTTAGGGAAAAAACGTTTAAAAAAAAGGTTAAAATTCAAAATCAGAAATAGATATTATTATAAAACTTTTCCTGAATCTTGACAAACATTACAAACTTATAGACTTGATAAAAATTCAAACTGAATTTTGGCCATATCTATTTATCTTTTCAAATTGGTAAAAGAGAACTATATTTAGCAGAATTTAAAATCAACAAAATAATTTAGGTAAGATGAAAGAAAGAACAAAATATATTACAACAACATACTCGAATTGAAGAAAAACCTTTAACGAAATGAAATTGAATGAAATGAACTAAATAAAATTTATTTTATAAATCAATAAAACAGCTTCATATATTGGAATGGAATATCAAAACATATAGAAAAACCAGCTACGATGAAATAATCGTCAAAATTATTTTTACAGAAGCAAATATCCAGCATGAACATCAAATATATAGCTGGATATTTGGCCCTATAGTATAGGGGGTGGAGGAGGGTATTTCAGATCATTTAATAAATAATTTGGCTCAATCCTATACTATACAAATCAGTTTTGTTATGAATCAATCAAAAAGCATAACATATTCCATTAATATACTAAATTGACAAATAGCATCTAGAAAACTATTGTTAATATGAAAAAATATATCAAATTGAATGAATGTAACCAATTTTTTTTTTTAATTTCCTTTCATTTTCATAACATATAGTTTGACAATATTATACGTTAAAAAGAAACGAACACTCTTAAAATTTCTGAATACATGAAGATATTCATATATTACATCTGTAATAGTATAGAAAAGTTATTAAAATTTTCATCAAAGAAATAGATTGTTGGGATCAGTATTCTAATGCCCAATCTAAATATTGGAATTTTTACTAACCACAAGGGTTTCTTTTTTATTCAGGTCCTTGTTAAGAGATAGATGCAAAGTCTATATTAGTTAAGGAGCGTCAATAATATTTTCAAAATAGAATTAGACCAAAATTTATGAAAAAGAAAAATTCATTAACATAGGAATATACATAATCATAAATTTTCGATCCAACAAAAAGATGGTTACTTCTATATTAAAGCCGCATCTTCATTATAGAATGTGAATATGAAGAGTTCATATCAGATAAACAAAGTTATAGTTACTTTGTGAAATTGAATTCTAACAAAATTATTAATAAAAAAGGTGTGTTGCAATTATTAAAACGAACATTTAAAAACGCGAGTAAATATGTTCTGTTGCATCAATTCACTAACAAATAAAATCGAATTGATGGGAAAATATTGGAAAGAGGGAAGGTCAGAATTTTAAATATCGATTTCAGGTAAACATTGTTAATCTTATTGATGTTATTACATGAAATTTTATTTGCAATCCTCATCTGACAAAATAGACAATCTATTCAGTTATTATTTTAATGGCTTCTCAACAATATAGTAACATTTCATTAATGCAAACCCAAAATAAATTCCAACTTCTACATTAAAAATTCAGTCCTCATAATTTGCACAGCTTCATAAACAGAATAAGACTAGTATAAACAGCTTCGTTTATTGGAATGTATTGAAAGAAAATGATAAAAACATGCTACGATGAAATGATCGTCAAAATTCCTATTACAGAAGTAAATATCCAGTGTGAAGATCAAATATATTGCTGGATATTTGGCCCTATAGTATAGGGGGTGGAGGAGGGTATTTTAGATCATTTGATAAATATTTCGGCTCAATCCTATACTATATCAGATGAACAATGTCATATTTACTTTTTGAAATTGAATTTGCTGAATTATCGATAAAAAAAGGACACGTTGCAAATTTTGAATCGAACATTTCATGAAAATGAATTGTCTTGGTGGGAATATATTGGAGAGAGAGAGAGAAGGTCACGATTTTAAATATCCATTTCAGTTCAAAATATTCAAATAAGTTGATGATATGACATGCATTTTGTTTGCAATCCTCATCTAACAAAATATACAACCTATTCAGATATTATTTTGATGGTTTCTTCTCAATATAGATACAGTGCATTAATGCAAAGCAAACATAAAATTCTAGCTTTTAAATTGAATAGTTGAGTCCTTTCAATTTACACAGCTTCATAAAGATCATAAAACAAGTATAAACAGCTTCATATATTTAAATGTATTATAAGAAAATGATATAAAGACTTCTACGATGAAATAATAGTCTAAAATTCTATTACAGAAGATATTATCCAGCCTGAAGATCAAATATATTGCTGGATATTTGGTGCTATAGTATAGGGGGTGGAGGAGGGTATTTCAGATCATTTTATAAAAATTTCAGCTCAATACTATAGAAGTAAATTTCGTTATGAAATAATCTCAAAAGTATAACATATATGTTTAATAAATAAAAAAAAAATTGACAAAGAAATATGGCTATTATATATATTATCAATATAATGAAATTTATCAATTTGAATAAATATAAATAGTTTCTTCAAGTTTATTGACTAAATATATGCATTTTCATCACAGAATTATTAAATATAGATTTTCTATTAATAAAATATCATTAAGTGGAATGTATTCTCATAGTGGTTGTCAAACTCTGTTACGATTAAGTAATCTTCATAAAACATTTACAGAAGTGATTATCCAGTTAGAAAATATAGACAAATATTGCTGAGCATAGTAGGTTTGTCGTATTTAAAATATGGATATATGGTCTTATATATAGGGGGTGGAGGTGGGTATTTCATATTGAAAATTTGACTAGAAATTGTAATGAAAGTATATAATAAATATTATTACCAGTTTCCTCACTTTGTAAATAGGTTTACGTGATGAAAATCCAAAAGTATAATGTATTGGCGAATAGATCAGAACTGATGATAGGTTCATCAAACAGACTCCATATATCAGAATATATTTTTCATGTAAAATATCGCTATATTCTTGTCTTTATATTTAATTAAAGATAGTTTTAAAAAAATGAATTTTATACCCCAGTTTTATTTAGGAAGCTTATTTGACTATTTAATAGAATGCAGTTTAAAAATATTTTAGTCATTCATCTTAATTATTGGACATTTAAATAATCATAAATTTATTTAATATTTAAATTTGGTTATTGATGGTAATCTAAAAAATCTAGCAGAGTATAAACTGGAACAGGAGTATCGTAATTAAATAAGGAAGAGTTGAATTTTGGGATATTTCGATCAAAATATTCAGTATTGACAATTAATACGTCAAAATATTCACTAATAAGAGGAATGTGATTCATAACATCAACACTTTCTTTTGTACACAGTTCTTTTCTATCGTTTTTTTTTTCTCTCTTTCTCATTGGTAACATCATATGACTATTTTTTTCACGGCCTAAAATAATTGTATATATATGCTTAGACAATGTGAAGGCATACATGTTTGACAGCGTAAGCGTCCCTAGAGAGACATAGCTATTTAAATTTTAAAAAATCTACAGTTTATAATTTGTTGAATTAGAAGCATTTAGAAAATGAATTATACATATATGATATATGTTAAATAATATTTAAAGAGAATTATTTTATTTTGTACCATATATTTTATACAATCCTGTTTTTCAAAGATTGCATTGAATGCATTTGTTATTTATTTGAATAAGTTTTTATACAATGATATATGCTTTTTTAAAATTTATTCATATGAAGTGAGAGACACCGCTTGATTTATACTTATTTAAACGCAAATAAAATATTTGAATAAACAGAAATTACAAGTTAAATTTAATAAATCAACATGTTTCTCTACAGGGAGATAAGTCTTATTTCCCTCTGAATATTCTGATGTACTGGCTATTCTGATAAGTCTGTGTCACAACAAAGATCATCTGCATCGAGGTGGTCAACTATCAATTTGTGACTCGGAAGCAAAATCATCTGAATAGAGATGGTTGATTTTTATTTGAGTCACAAAATCGATCACCTGCATTGAGGTGGTCGTCTTTTACCAATTTTGTGTGGATGAAAAATATTATTATTTTCAATAACAATATTTGATATTGTAACATGCTTTGTATTTATTTATTCATGTGAAATATCAAATTATTCTTTGATTTTTATTCAAAGTTAGGCAGTAGGCAACACTGTACTTACTTTTTCTATAATTTTGCATATAATTATTTTTGTTTATATATTGTGGTTAACCTTGTTTTAATTTAATTAAATGTTAAAACACAAATCATTGTGACTATCCCTTATTTATAAATAGGAAACGTTACAGATATAGACCTTTAATTGCTCTTAAATATCCGAATCTTCATTTATATTGAAATAAATTTGTATATGAAAATGAAGGGATTCATATAAATATCAATCATAAAGAAGAACTTTACTCTTCTCCTTTTACAATAATAACAAAATCTTAAATAATCTTTATCATTATATTTCTTTGTTGATATTTCAAATTTACCACATAGAAAATGATAGCTCTAAAAATATTACCAACAAAACATGTATTTTATAATAAACGTTTTCGAAGATTGCTTCCAGGAATGAATCTATTTGCTCCTCCATAAACATCAAGCGACATTCCAGCGCTGATTGCCCAGTCCAGTTGAGACCAAATACCTGGAATAAAAAGGAGGGCGTCACCTTTTAGAATGTGTCAAATATCTATCTGGTGTTGTAAATAAAGTAATATTTAATCTTCATTAAAGCTTCTGTGTCATCAAGTAGTTACGCACATTCATTTTTCTAGTGTAGATTTATCGATTATAATTTTACTTTACATTTTCATTAACAACAAATCGAATTTTGGTTAAAATCAAGAAGAATTATTTATTTATATAATACTAGTTAATGTACCCGGTTTCGCCCTGTTCTTACCCGAGTAAAAGTCTCCTAATGAAATCTCTCTGTTTAAAGGATTCAATAAAACATCCAATAACTCCTGACAATATGCATGTCAAAATAACTTTATGTTTGATACTCTGCTCCACCTAGCTGTACCCGTTTACACCTTGCTGTGTTTGAACAAAAAGGCAATTGATACCTCAAACATGATTTATTAATAATCAAATTTATACAATACATCAAAATGAAATTTCAATAAATATATTCTCTACATATATGTCATTTGAATATAGCATATGTACAAAACATAGATATACATAGATATGGTAGAATAAACATGCTTCTTCACTTTTTTGTGATATTAAAAATATTGCAAAATAATTTCAATTGAAAAAAGAATTGTTAAATATCATCATTAAATGAAGGTTATTTGATGGTTGATGGTGAACTTTATCTTAGTAGTGCTAGAACCCCAACTCTGATTAAAAAATAAAATTAAAAACCTTGCCCGGAATATACATAATTTCCCCATTTTTCACGGCGATTTGATGTATGGTTTTTAAATATATCGAATACAGACAGACACACATTCATTTATATATATATATATATTTGATATTCCCATAATGAGTTCATAATTATATATTCTTTTGGTACATCGAATAAAATAATAATTTCTCACTTGTTGGATTATGTATAGTCTAGAAATTAAATATGGTAGGGCAAGTGCTATCAAACATTTATATTTTAAGACTATCGTATCTTAATATGTTGATAGGTGGTTTTGACAGTATCCGAATACTTACAATTATAATAAAGGTAAAAAATAATTGAAGAAATAACGGTGATTAAATATATAATTTATGAAACCTTTGAAATATTTGAAGTTAATGACAAAAAAAAAGATGTCATTAAAATGAGAATTAAGAGATTCATATTTTGTTGATATATCCTTTCTGATAGATGGCTATATACCATCTTCATTCATCATTTAAGCAGAAAGGATTTGCTCCTTTTAATCTATTTTGAAACAAGAGATACTAATAATTGAACTTCCAAATCACCATTACCAAATATAAAATAATTTAGTTCGGTAGTTAAATTTTAAAACTAAATACATATTTGAATTATTCTTTATTAACCAACACTTTATTCAGATATTCAAATATGTACAGAGTTCTGTGAATGCTTTTAGAAAAAGTAATGATATTTCACATTATCTTGAGTAATATTTGAAAAATTATTTTTAGTTATTTATATATCAAGAAAATATTCTTAATCACTTTGCAGCAATATTAGAATATATGATTGATTAAAAATAAAAATTTATAAAAATTTAATTGATTTGATCACTTTACTAATTTGGATGAAATATGAATTTATAAATTAATAGATTTCACTAAAGAAAAGATATGTGTTTTAATTCTCACAGATTTTATTTTCAATAAATACTCTATTGATACAATAGAAAAATTGAACCCTCTTATTAAAATCATATATTTCCTTCAGGAACTTTCATGAGTTAGAAGAAAGCATCAAAAGGATGACATTATGCGACAAATATCACATTTAAATTACAATGTTTCTAAAGGTTTTATACATTTTTTTTTGTTTAATAAATAAAAAAAGTAAAATACACAAATGGCAGTACTGATTATTAATTAGGTGTTTTCAAGGATTTGTGTAAAAATATCCTCAGGATATAAATTGATTTATTATATATTAAAGTAAGACGTTGTGTATAAATTACATTTGTGTAAATTCACATTGGTTCAAATAGCTTTGGTTCCCAACAAGCCAAGCCCTCCAAATATTTTTCATTGAAGTAAGGACAGTAAAAAGGTTTGTTTCATGCGGTGTTGAAATAAACCTTTGTGATTTATAGTTTTATTACCTTTTTAAAAGACACTATATTGATTCATGTTCAATTTATACCTAACAGGCCTAGTCCTCATTGTTTATGAGAGAAGAATGCTACAAACATTTATATCAAATTCAACTAGTCCTAAAATATTATGTCCTTAGTTTTCTTAAATATCATAGCTGAGATTCCACGCTTCAGCGTGGAGCAACAAGAAACATTTTTTCTTCAAAAAGGGAAAATACCTTAATCCAGAAAACCAAAATTAGGTGTTTCAAGGAATTCTCACTAGGTTAGTGAAACTTAAAATGACAATTAGACCTGTGGATATAATAGATAGACCATAGATAATGATGCACTCTTATAAAATGTAAAAGCAAATCCGACACCAAGGGCTCGGGATTATTGACCGAGCTATGGATACCACGATGGTTTGTCAGAATGTGAAAGCAGGAAAGAATGATATACTGTATGTTTATCTTTCACATATCCAGGTAAACCTTCTGAATCAATGTATTCAATGAATTTCATTTTGTTCAATTTATATAAATATATTTTGAACTACTAAAACCAATTAAAATCCGAATATCGAGAACGCATCTATGTTAATGTAAACTGTTTAATCGCTTTATCAGAGTAGAGAACATATATAAGAAGGAAATAAACAAGGATCCTTATAGACATGGCTAGATTTCAATCAGATGCATTAAATGCACGTTTTATTTTGAGTACTTGTAGAGCGTTCTGTATGATTATTTTATTTATATAACTTTAATGATCCCCCCTGCCTCACCATATACACTTAGATTCATTCATGATCATTAATCAAATACTATGTGCAATTTACAAATTTAAACAATGTTACAATTCATGTATACAGTTATACATTTAAACAATAGTAATTGATTTGAAGAATGATCAAAATGGGAGATAATTCTAAGAATAACCTGGATATAATTATTATGAAATACTTTGTATGTATTATTATTTATTCACCGTCATAATAATATTCGCCAGGTATTAAGAAATAAAAGTTTTAAGAAAACACAAACTTTTGGAACAACCTTAAATCACTCTAGCCCGTTCTGTTTTCAATTCTAAAAGTGGTTTCAAAAATATTCAATATTTTATCCCAAGAGAAGTTTCTATTACAATATATTATTAAGGTCCCCCCGTCAAAATATCTTATGATTACTTGTTTTACTAGATATAAAGTCCTATATATGATAAAGTTTTTGATATTATTTTTTAAATTTATTCTTACACACACATTGAGCTTAACATTATTATCAATTTTAATTTGTCAACACACCTCCTTTCTATTAATAATCATTATAATAAATTAGCAAAGCATACCCAATATTATTATTCTACAACCCCATATTTTATTTCCTTTCAAACCAATTTATACACAAATTATTTACCCCATTGAATAAAGATAATATTCATCACTCAAAGGATAAACTGTAATAATATATGTCAATATACGCTATATTTTCATATGCACTATATTTATATATAGTGTAATATCCCCAAATGTTGATAAACATCAATGCGCCAGCTTTGCTATCATTTAATAACAAATAATATGAATAAAGAGAGGAGTCGAATTTCGTCAAAGATTATTTATTTACCCCCAGGAAACATCCAATAAATTTTACGACCTCCAATGAACACCAACAAAAAGCGGATAACGAAAGATCCGCCATCTCTCCCTCTCATGTAGATTACATCTTCCTTAACCTTGTCGTTGTCTTCAGCGCTGGCGTCTCCTAGGTGACATCCAACTTGCCTCGTTCTTTTGTGTAACTTATTGACACCTGAAACCACTCTGGCCTCATGACTGCATAGTTCCTGCCTACCACATATATATTCATATATATATATTTATTTTTAGATTCACGATCACCCTACTATTTTTTTAGAATGTTTGGCGTTCTCAAGCACTTCTGGCCTTAACTACCGTTTCATGATTTACCAGGATGTCTGAAAAATAGTTTTTTTTTGTCGTTGAGGAATAGCTTTCACCAAGATGACGAGGGTCAACAGTCGAAAACGCGTATGTGATTAGCTTTTATTCATTAATAAATAATTTGGCCACACACACACACAATCCTGGAATAAATAGAAATCAACAAATAGTTTATATTTATTCTGACAGAAGGCGCAAGCCATCAGAAACAAGCTGGATTTGTGGCTTTTTCACCGACCCAGGATACGTCAATAGATGACGTCTATTTCGACTGGAGAGGCGACTTTTACTTTTTGAATATTATCTTACACGAAAAAAATACATTTAATTGGCGATTTGTGAAAATATAATTCGATTACTTGTGAATCTCATGATTACAAAGAACGCCCTGGATTTACGAGGGCCATTATCCTGTGTTTTAACTGTGTCACCGACCCGAGGCTGCTAGTTTGTGGAGACAGATAATGTTGACGTCTATTTTTACGGGAGCTGCGACAATCATTTTATATTATATAGACAATAGATGCTATACAATAGTTATGGTGTTCTCTCCATTAGATTTTAATCGAAACTTTTAGGAAAGTTTTCCACTGATGTGAGAGCCCTTATGATATTTTTATCGACTTGGAAAAAAATTGAATACGATATTTTCATATACTCCCTTCTATAACAGCAGAAAAATATTTGATTGAAAATCTGCCATTACCAGATAAAATATGTATCGCCCAAATAAGAATACTCTTTTCACTATTTAAATAAAACCATACTAAAATATTTAGCTCAACTGACCTAAAACCAACTCGGAACTGAAGCTCCACATTTTATTTTCTATTTAAAGTTGATGATAGAAAGGAAACTTCTTTCGTATAAAATTGGATCAAATCATATTGCTCTGGAGTGTCTTTTGTTTAGGTCGACAATGAATAAATCTAATGCATTGGCCCTGTACAAGTTTTACAGGGCTCCACAAGAGAAGAAACGTTGAGAAAACAGAGACGTATGTAAATGGATATGCCAATTAACAACCACCAGTTAATAATAATCATTTCTAAGAAATTATGCATTTTGGCGAAATGTGTGTTGGGCATAGGTCCCCCATAAAATGTGGTTAAATAACCTTTTCATTCAATAATGATTAAAATAAATTATAAATAGGGCAGATAATGATGAACAATTCTCATTTAATAAAATATTGATGATCAATTTGGAGCATCACAATAACATCAAATATTCTTGGTTGAGTATGTGAAACATCTGAGCCAATATTAGAGCAAATGTTAGAGAAATTCGTTCTTTTTAAGAAGTTTAAGTTAAAGAATAACTTAGGTATAACTCCTTGATTATCTGATAATCAAAAAGCATAATATTAAAATATTTTTCAATCGAAGAATTAATAAACTTTACACATTCTAACTCTCTCTCTCTTCAAATATATCCAATGTCCCCATTTTCCCGTCGCTGGGATAGCAATTATTGTCTATTCCCTTCTAATTAATTTATAATTGCTAGAGATATTCAGAAATATATAATTATATTAATAAAATGACGAATTCGAATATTTGCAAACCTGTTCTGGATTCCAAATATTTTTTAATTATCATAGATTCAATCAGAATGGTCTACATCAGTAGTTTAAAGTAAGACAACCCTGAATTTTAACTTAAAAAAATATTCTAATGCCTCAATTTTTCCTCTTCTGAAATAAACTTATTTATTCACTTCAGTATTAAAATCAAAAAGGAGGTTGTCAAAACTATTCGATTTATATGGTTTATATAACTGTATCTCTTATTTCCGACTGTAAATTTTCAAAATGTGAGTCTTCGATAACTTTGGTCATGCGATGTGTGACAATTTTGTGTGTGTGTGTGTTTTTTTTTTTTTTATTGTGCCCTAATAACGGGTCACTTGGGAAATAATATTTTGGATTCGAAAATAAATATAACTACAAGACACTCACGGGATGTTTGGCCTCAAAATCTAGATTTCGTGTAGCTAAATATTTGTTTATTTATTAATACACGCACATAATTGTTTTGATTTCGTTTTTTTGGATTATACGGGGAGAGATCTCATAAGACTAGACGCCTTAATAAAAAGGTCTTATTGTTATTTTGAAATTTCTAGGAGTAATAAGATTAGAGATGCAATATATTCCTATCAATTCACGATCTGACTACATTTTAAAACATATTTTCTACTGAAATTGAAATTTTATGGTACAAGAATAAACTAAACACATATGGTATTAAATTGCCAATGATAATTTACAGGAGAGTTCACTATCGCGCGTGGTAAAACCCTTGAAAATATACGTCAAATATCAAATTTTTAAATATGTTTGTATCAGACGGGGATAAAAGCATCATTTGGTTTTAAATAATTATTTTTCTCCTTCGAAATAATTCAATTGGTCAGAACGGAGGAATATTTTTAACATGAAAAATGGAAAATCTCATAAACCTATATTCTGTATAGTAAAACATGAGCTTATTCAATGAACGGACCTAGAATGAAAGTCAGTTTTTATCCTTCTCAATGTTCACCTTAAGCTGAATTAAGCAATATCCCGTCGATAGGAAATGTAAAAAATATATTGAACTGTGAGGACGCCATATTACCCGACGCCGGTAAATCATCTCCCATTACAGAATTAGAGAAATCTTCAGTGAGCTAAATGAGAATACATTGTGATAATATTGCCACGTGGAAAATAGGAAAGACAAACTTCAGGATGACACAATTTAAGGCCAGAACAAACAATGAATATGAACTTTGTCCCTTGTACCTTTGCGTCATTTTTCTTTTGGCGTAAAGTTGGGCTTTGTCGTCGTATCGTCGTCTATAAAGACATCGTCATCTTGGAGGGAAGTCTTGGCTTTGAGACGGCGGTGGAATCCTGGAGCCAGTCTCCGAAAATGTAGATCACATCACAGCACCCAAGGTCTCGGCGATCTTCAGTTTGTCTTTCCTAATCTATCCACCATCTCCACCAAAATGCTACTTGGAAAATTAGGAAGGACAAACTTCAGGATGACACAGCAATTTATTTCAGGCAAGAAAAAACTATGAATGATAAACGAAAGATAAGCAATGAGGGAAGTTTACAGAGTAGCAAAATATGAAAATAAAAAATGATATTCTGTTAATTAAATAATAAAAACTTTGCTACAATATCCAAAATAATTCATAAATACAACCCAGAAATAAATTAGTTTTTAAAGGTTAATATATAATGAAACAGACATATATTTTAAATTTTACAAAAAAAAACGAACGTCCTAGAATTGAACAGGTGATCTTATATTTAATATAGATTACCATTACTGATTTGCTAATTAAATAAACGCTGATTGACTGATCAAGGTAACATGGCGATGGATATCTAACCAGAGCCAATCAATTCAATATTACATGACTCTAATAAGCTAAACAAAAGGTTTATTTGGCCCCCACGGTCACGTCCATTGGCCTACTGTGTTTCAATATATAATATATTCAATATATTCGCTGTCTCCTTTAGAATACTTGCATTCCTTCATACTTAAAACTAATTCTGGGCAGTTTGGAGCATGACTTTGAAGTGTCAATAAAGGTTATGTCAGAAGGATCTATAAAATGAAGGTCGCCTCTTCCTTCAAAATAGACGAAAGAACTAAAACCATATATCTACCATCTCTTTAAACAACGGAGTCGGGTTGGTGACAACACCTAGCCTGATAGCAACTACCCAATGTGTTATTTCGACGTCAACTTCTCCTATCTCAGCCTAACACCTCCTCTCATATTGGAGAATGTCTTACTCTCAGATTTAAATATCAACACTTTATCATCTGTGTTGGAAAAAAATATAGATTTGTAAAAGAAAAGAAAGATCAATTATTGTTTAATGTATAAAACAATAAAAGAAGGACAAGAGATTTATGTACACAAGCAGCTCACGCCGGCATGTCCTATTCAATATAACCCCTGACCAACTAACAATCCAACAAGGTCGCACTATATAGACAATACTAAAATGTTATGTAAACCACAAGAGAATTGCATCGCAGAAATATCTGGAATTGTCAATTTCAACAATCCGAAGGGCGGAAAAGCTCCGAGAGACATTTCTAAACTTGAATGTATTCTCCTTTAATACACAGCTATTCAAACAATCCACAGGCTCCCAAATTGGGTAATCCCCTGTCGATAGTATTAGTTTGAATAATCCTGTTCCAAATATATCGCAGGAAAATCCAGGAAACTGGTTGATATAATTGAAAATAATACCTTCCAAGAAGTCTGGAAAAATAAATAGCCTAATCTGTTCACATGCTCTGGAAATGGTAATCTCAACCATTTTAATTTATAAATATTTGGGAATATTGTATTTAACCGTATTAATACATACATCAAAATTTGTATTTGTTTGGTTAGAAAGTTCTGGAGGCGCCTCTTTCCATCAATGAAACAATGGCAGAGGTAAACCTTTAAATATATTTGTAATTAAAATGAATAGTTAATATGAACTGTGAAGAGCGCCATCTTTAGGAATAAATATAAAATGAATATTAAAATTTATTTTATTCTATATAGACCAGTTCATTTACACCAAATTATATCATTACATGCATCTTTAAAATTTGTTACAAAATTTATTGATAGATGGCAATAAAGTTTATATAAATAGCATACATTTTTTCTTAATATTAATGTATTTCTAATTCGATGTTGAAATATAAATATATATATATTAAAAAAAAAGAAGGCATCTCCTGACCACAAGCACATGTGCTTTTTGGATGGCAGAGCGCCATCTAGTGGAGCAAAAATAAACTAAACGTTTATTTAGCTTGCTCCGTGATATTTGGCCAACCCAATTTCTTGATAAATCAAGAAAAGCCATCCACGAACGCGTTTCGCGCTGTTGGCGCTCGTCAGCGTGGAGAAGGCTGTAACCACTGCGACCAAAAAATATTTTTGGTTCCAATGGCATCCCGAAAAATCAAGAAATGGGTATTTAAGGCCAAATTTGTGTAAAGACGCTTAACACATGAAAAACAATAGAAAAAAATAAAAGTTAAGTGGATCAGGTGTTGATATTAAAAATAAAGAAGGCATCTCCTGACCACAAGCACATGTGCTTTTTAGATGGCAGAGCGCCATCTAGTGGATGTTATCTTTTATAATGTTAAAAATGACCGAATAGTTGATATATATTACTTCAGATGACATAATACATCTGCAACTTGAGATCGCAGATTTAGAGAAGATGCGTTTTTTCCTAATTTAATAACCTGATTCAAGTTCATTTTGAATTTTGTGTTACAACTCAAAATGCACGATTTCTATATATTGTTGCATCATGATTAATGCGCCTATTTTTAAAATTATTTATAATTTTATTTTTAATATATTTAAAATTTAAATTATAAATTTATTTATTTTTATAAAACAGATTATTAATATAAAATATTATGTACTATAAAACATTTGTATTTTGATACACTAAATACCCTACATGCTTTAAACTTTGATGTGGTAAATAAAGAGAGATTCTAGGTGCTACCTAAATTTATAGTTGTCTTATTATTGACTGGTTTAACCTTGTAAGATGGTTGAGACACGTTCTGGAAAGATGCAAGACACGTCTGAGGAGAGACTCAAGACTGAAGAATCTGCCAAACCGCAGCCCAGTGCTAAAAATTGGTAGAGATGCAAGTGCCGACCCAGTTGTTTTGAACCCCAACATAGACATCCCCAAATATGATGGAACAGAAGACCCTCGCCCATGGATTGAGTCCCTTGAAGAAATTGGCTTCCTGTACCACTGGGCAGAATATATTATTTCTCGCTATGCAGCCATTAACATGATTGGTAGCGCCAAAACCTGGCTGGACCTACACAAGATAAGTTTTACCAGCTGGGAACATTTCAAGAGCCGCCTAATTCAGGATTTTGGCTCAGACGCCAACAAAGAAGAATTGAAGATGAGGCTAAACAGAATGCAGCAGTGGAATGAACCTGCAATCAGGTTTGCAGAGGATATCCTGGTTCTGTGCAACAAGGTCGACCCCCAAATGGAAGAAGAGAATAAAATAAATTGGGTTATTGGAGGGTTAAAGAAAGAATACTCTTTTGCCCTCTACTTAAACCCTCCTAAGAATACCAACGAACTCCTAAGATTGTGTAAAAAGATGGATTTGTTTGAAAATAATTATCAAGAACGTATAGAAAAATCAAAGGTTCTATATAATGGACCACGCTCTCCTCGTTCCCACCATCAAGAGCAATAGAAGAACGCTACGTCGTTCAGAAGACCAGACCAGAACACCTCCAAGCCCCAGGCCCCCGCTCCGAGGTACTACCAGAACACCCCCAAGCCCCAGGCCCCCGCTCCGAGGTACTACCAGAACAAGCCGCTGCCCCAGGTATCTGCCCCTAGACGATTTTACACTCCCATTCCTGAGCCAAAACCGGTCTACCCAAGGAAAACCTACAATAAGAGTCCAGATTCAAACAGGAATAGGACAGAAGACGGGAGACCAATATGTTTCAAGTGTAACAAGCCAGGACACGTAGCGCGGTATTGCAGAGTCAAGTTTGTGAGGATCGTAGAAGAGGACCCCTCAGTTTCCCAAGACAAGAGCCAAGAAAATCTTCAAATGGACGAAAGGAAAGATTATACACGGCCTCGCCTCTATGCGGATGTTTGTAACAATGACACACAAATGAATATTCCTACACGGAATAGATATTCCGTGTTGGAAGATTTAAACTAAGTGTCGCGCCTGATTCCTTCAATCAAAGCAAGTCGACCATAAATGGAATTAGAAAGTTGGACCCTAGGTACAAAATTAATATTAATGTGGACAAGATAGGGTTATGCGAAGCTTTGATTGATACAGGCGCCGATCTTTCAGTGGTCGACCTAAGAACAGCACTTTTTGCTGGCCGTGAAATAAATAGTCTCACTAAAACGTGTTCAGGACCCGATGGAAAAAAATTAGATATGGTAGGTAGCATTATTTTAGATTTAAAAATTGATGACACTGAATTATCCCACGAATTTGTAGTAATGGACGCGCATCTACGAACTCTTATTCTTGGACGAGATTTCCTTAAAAAAATGAATGCTAAAATTGATTGTAAACGAGAAACAATAAAATATAATTTGATGAGTAATCATGACGTAAGCAATTATGATCTAAAAAAAAATAAAGAGCACTACAGATACCGTTATACCTAAACTATCTATTAAATTGATTAGGGCCTCAATACAAGCAGAGGATGGCGAATATGTCATCGAAGAGAACAACAGAATGACTCAAACAAATGGTCTTCGATTGGCAAGAAGTTTGCTTACTGTCACGGATAAGAAAACCCATATCTGGATAACGAACCCTTATCCTCGACCTTTAAAAATCATGAAAGACCAAATATTGGCTTATGGAAGTCTTCCTGCAGGGGTAAATTTTATAGAGAATAAAGAGAAGCAGAATGAAAATGACGAAATACAATTTCAAATAAACAAAAATTTATCATTTAAAGAACAAGAGAGGTTAAAACAAATTTTGGCCAAGTATACTGATTTGTTCTCATCGAGGTTAGGTAGGACCAGTTTGGCAAAACATCAGATTCATACAGAAGACGCACAGCCAATAAAGCACAAGCCTTACCGGGTAAGCGCTAAGGAACGAACCATCATAAAGGATCAAATAGACGAGATGCTCGAAGAAGGAATAATTAGACGATCTTCAAGTCCCTGGTCCTTTCCCGTTATATTGGTCAAAAAACGAGATAGCAAATACAGATTTTGTGTGGACTACAGGAAATTAAATGAAGTAACAGTGAAGGATGTTTATCCATTCCCAAGAATTGATGATGTAATGGATACTCTCCAAGGATCCAAGTACTTCTCAGCAATAGATCTCAAATCGGGATATTGGCAAGTCGAAATTGAAGAGAGAGACAAAGAGAAGACGGCTTTCACTACTGCACATGGGTTATATGAATCCAACGTAATGCCCTTCGGTCTATGCAACGCCCCTGCTACTTTTGAGAGGAACATGGACAATGTCCTCGGAAATCTGCGATGGCAGATTTGCCTTTGCTACCTGGACGATGTAATTATATACAGCTCGGACTTTCCAACCCACATTAAAAGACTTGAAGCTGTCCTCAGATGCTTCAGCGAATCTAATTTAAAACTGAACGCCAAGAAATGCAGATTTGCTTTCGAGGAACTTGAGATCCTTGGACATATAACCAACCAAGAGGGTATAAAACCTGCCGAATATAATATCAAAGCCGTTAGAGATTTTCCTCAGCCCAAGAAGGCCAAAGAAGTGCAATCATTCCTAGGAATGTGCTCATATTATAGAAAATTTATTAAAGATTTCTCATTAATCGCTGACCCATTGACCAGTCTCATCAGAAAAAATGTGCAATTTATCTGGACAGGAAAACAGGAAGAAGCGTTCCAAAACCTTAAAAAAGCTCTTATGAATCCGCCAATTTTAGGTCACTTTGATCCAAATGCAGCCACCTGCATTCACACAGATGCCTCTAACATCGGCTTAGGCGCAACACTAATCCAAAATATCGGTGGCGAAGAGAAGGTAATATCATATTTGAGCCGAACCCTAAGTAAACCTGAGCAAAATTATTCAACCACCGAAAAGGAATGTTTAGCTGTAGTGTGGTCGATATCAAAATTATGGCCCTATTTATATGGAAGGCACTTTAAAATCGTAACTGATCATCACGCACTATGCTGGCTTAAGAATTTAAAAGATCCGACCGGTCGATTAGCACGATGGGCACTGAAGATTCAGGAATATAATTTTGAAATTATACACAAATCGGGAAAAAAACATCTGGACGCTGATGGTCTATCTAGAGGACCCTTACCAGAAAACGAATGGGACGAGGATTATGAAAGACTATTTTTGAATCAAATAATAGACGAAAAGGATGATTTTATTGAGAATATTAAGGAGAACCTTAGTGGAAACAAGCGTTCAATTACACAGAACTTTAAAGAAGAAAATGGGTGTCTCTACAAGAAAAATCCAAATCCTGAAGGTAGAGAATGGTTGCTGGTAGTGCCAAAGAAGAGAAGGAAAGAAATCATGAGTGAATACCACAACCATATGCTGAATGGCCATCTGGGCGTCGCCAGAACCACATACCGATTGAAGAATAAATACTATTGGCCTTCCATGCTGAAAGATGTTTCCGAATTTGTAAAGACGTGCCATCTTTGCCAAAGTCGGAAAGGTTCAAATCAGTTGCCATCTGGACTTCTACAACCTATTCCCCCAGCTAACTACCCTTTTGAAAGAATCGGAATTGACTTTGTTGGCCCCTTGCCATCAACGAAAAGAAGAAGGAAATGGATCATTGTGTTGACGGATTATTATACCAAGTATGCTGAAACAAAGGCAGTACCAGAAGCGACAGTGAAAGAAGTCTCTACATTTTTAATCGAACATATATTTTTACGTCACGGGGCTCCAAGATTTCTTATCAGCGACAGAGGTTCACAATTCACTAGCAATTTGATGAAGGAGGTTATGAAAATGTGCAAAGTTAAACATTGCTTCACAACGAGCTACCACCCCCAGACTAACGGACTAACGGAACGGCTAAATAGAACTTTAATCAATATGATCAGCATGTATGTGAATACGGATCAGAAGAACTGGGACGAAATCCTTCCTTTTGTCACCCACGCATATAATACCACAATTCAAGAAACCACAGGCTACTCTCCATTTTTCCTGTTGTTTGGGAGGGAACCCATGTCCCTCTTAGACGACGAGAATATCCCAACGGACAGTAACATGGACGATTACGACGAATATATAGAAAACTACTTAGATAAAATAGCAAGGACGAGACAGGTAGTCATTAACAACACAGAGAAGACTCAGGAAAGAATGAAAAGAAACTATGACAAAAAACACAACGAGAGAATCTATGAACCAGGACATTTAGTGGCAGTTTGGACACCAGTCAGGAAAATCGGAAAATGTGAAAAACTATTGAGAAAATATTTTGGGCCATATCGAATATTAAAGAAGCTGTCCAACGTAAATTACTTAATTGAGCCGAAAGATAATCCTGGCCAAGACCCATTGATTGTCCATGTCTCAAGACTCAAACCCTATTTTGAAAGAATTGATGAGGTCACTCACGAGGACGTGACGACCTCTGGAGAGGGGGAAGTGTTGCATCATGATTAATGCGCCTATTTTTAAAATTATTTATAATTTTATTTTTAATATATTTAAAATTTAAATTATAAATTTATTTATTTTTATAAAACAGATTATTAATATAAAATATTATGTACTATAAAACATTTGTATTTTGATACACTAAATACCCTACATGCTTTAAACTTTGATGTGGTAAATAAAGAGAGATTCTAGGTGCTACCTAAATTTATAGTTGTCTTATTATTGACTGGTTTAACCTTGTAAGATGGTTGAGACACGTTCTGGAAAGATGCAAGACACGTCTGAGGAGAGACTCAAGACTGAAGAATCTGCCAAACCGCAGCCCAGTGCAACAATATATATATGTGATAATGTGGTGAGTGAGAAATAAGGAAACACCAAGTTTGGAAGATGGATCCCAGCAAACCGAGGGAGAGAGGGAGCGCTAGCGGCTGCCACCGCGGAAATGCACGTCTTGTGTGGCCACCACCCCCCCGACTGAGTAAACATAGAACTGAGGTTCCAAGAAAAGGCCCTGCGGTCGCCCCCTTGGAATGTGACTGCTATATCAAGTGACCGGCCTTAGCTGCGTTCTCTCTCTCTGGTCGACTGTAGATTTGTTTTATTAATCCTGGAAGAGCATATATTATGACATATGGCCCCCGTTGAAGAAGGCTGAACATGGTTTAAGTATATTTAAAGCTGGAGAAGCCAGGAATAGAGAAAATAATTTTACAGTTAAAATTAGTTAAGGTAATGGTGACATAGTTTTATGTAAATAAAATATTGTATAGTACACAAGTAAATATTATTTACAAGCAGTTTTACAACACCGGGGAGTTTGACATTTAAGGAAATATTTGAAAATATCCAGGTTATAAAAGGCTATATACAACAAAATCTAATGTACTATAAGGGAAGTGATATGGAGGAGTGTGAACAACGAGAAGAAGAGTCACATACATATGGTGAAATTCTGAAGATCATTAAGACTGGAGAACTCTACACTTTAAGATATTTTTCAGGCGGACATGGCAAGGGGAAACTTGTCATGGGCTTTCTATGCTATAAGTGTAGAGTACGAGAAATGAGATTGAGGTTGACAATTGTGTGAGCTCAGGACTGAGGTAAATATAAAACTACATACAATGTTAGAACCTCGGCGAACAGGGCGAGGGGAGACTTGCCCTGGGCCAATCTAACTTATCTATGCAGTTACTTGTGTAGCGAGTCCGAGGGGAAAAGTCCCGTGTGTAGGTGAGGAAGTCGAACGGACTTATATTTAATTTGCGGAAAGTATGCGCGCACAGTGCCAAAAATTGGGACGAGGACTGCGTTGTCCGTTACAAGTGACAAGCTGCTCGGACACGAGGTGTTTGAACCGTCGTGGGAGCTTGTGCAAGGCGATGATTTCGCGGTGGGTTGAAAGTAAGACCCATGTCTGCGCGAAATGATGACGGACCGGACAAAATCAGCGACGATGTTTAGCGTACCTCCGTGGTAAATATCGGAGGTAGGCTATATCGTGCTGGTTTGGACAATGGACAAACATAGATTTGAAGACAGGGTCCGTGTGGCGAACGTGTGGCGCGAGAAGAAGAAGCGAACTGTGTCGTTCGATGCAGATTGTTCAAGTGCGAACAAAAAGGGGTTGATAAATATCTAGCAGTTAGTCAATTTGCACCCTGTGACGAACACACCATTGGCTAGATGGTGTGGGTCGGTGGATAGGCTAGAGATGAACTACGAAATAAATTATCATAAATGAAGGGCGAAGGTTAGGATTTTGAAATGACAATATAGAAGTTCGATAATTGATTAATCAATAATTCTCTATAAAGGTCCTGAGCTGGTATAAAGTTAACAAAGTTGTAAGAATGAGAGGGGCATTAAGGGGAAGATAGATAAGAGTCACCAAGGGTTGGTTGTAAGCAAGGCTCACGTGGTGGTTGGAATTCTTCGACGCCTGAATTACAGGGTGAATTTTGAATCGATTAGGGAAAGAAATTATTTTTCGTGAGCCGTGCTTACAAGTAGGAGAGGTCTATACAAAAGTTTAGGTGCTGGAGGCATATTTTTATAAATAATTTGATTATGAAAAATCTATTGTTGATAATAAAAATCGTAAAGCGTTAATAGGTAGAATTCATTTTTTTTATGATTTTTTTTGAAGAGTTACGTTAAAATGGAAATTATTTAATTAAAATGACGATTGTTACATCTACTGGTAAGGTAACTAATTAAATGGGTTTCACATAGCTAGATATAATATGGATAATAAGATCACTGTTAATAGGGGTGGAGAGATAAATGGAAATATTAAATATTTTTACATATTCACACATATTGAATTAATTATGGAAATATTGCGACAATCTACAAGGAATGACTTATTTAAAGAATGAATGGTAGGAGTTAAGACAATTACACTCACGAGTTAAGTTGGTTTAGGGCGCAGGTAAGTTCATTGAGCTTCGGGAGAGTTCTGTCTGTGACACTGTGCGTACCAGTGTTGTACATCACAGTAGCGGTAGGGAGATGGCGGAGTCTTGTCCATGATGGCGGGAGGTGCCCTGCTCTGGCACGGCGATCGTTCTTGAGTAGATCTAGTGCTGGAAGAAGTGCGTGGCAGCTCCAGCTTCGGGATCACGGTTCAAAGGTTGGCGAAGAAGGGGTTGAGGGCTCGAAGAGGAGTGGTTACAGTTGAGTTGGGTTTGGTCGATCATCGCGGCTTGGCTTCTTGTTTCTTCATACTCCGGTATATGAGGGATTTGCTTCCCGGCCAGGTCTTATCCTGTCGACTTTTCTGTGATAATGTGGTGAGTGAGAAATAAGGAAACACCAATTTTGGAAGATGGATCCCAGCAAACCGAGGGAGAGAGGGAGCGCTAGCGGCTGCCACCGCGGAAATGCACTCCTGTGTGGCCACCACCCCCCCCGACTGAGTAAACATAGAACTGAGGTTCCAAGAAACGGCCCTGCGGTCGCCCCCTTGGAATGTGACTGCTATATCAAGTGACCGGCCTTAGCTGCGTTCTCTCTCTCTGGTCGACTGTAGATTTGTTTTATTAATCCTGGAAGAGCATATATTATGACATATATATATTAAAAATAAAAAAGGCATCTCCTGACCACGAGCACATGTGCTTCTAGAAGGCAGAGCGCCATCTAGTGGAGCAATAAAATATAGTCAGGAGATGCCATTTTTATTTTTAATATCAACACCTGACCCACTTATCTTTTATTTTTTTCTATTGTTTTTTCATGTGTTAAGCGTCTTTACGCAAATTTGGCCTTAAATACCCATTTTCTGATTTCTCGGGAAGCCAATGGGACCAAAAATCTTTTTTGGTCGCAGTGGTTACAGCCTACTCCACGCTGACGAGCGCCAACAGGGCGAAACGCGTTCGTGGATGGCTTTTCTTGATAAATCAAGAAATTAGGTAGGCCAAATATCACGGAGCAAGCTAAATAAAACGTTTAGTTTATTTTGCTCCACTAGATGGCGCTCTGCCTTCTAAAAGCACATGTGTTCGTGGTCAGGAGATGCCTTTTTTATTTTTAATATATATATATATATGTGACAATATAGTGGTAAATGTGTTGAGGAGAGAAATAATCACACGACGAGTTGTTAGAGCAATCATCCAGCCAGCCAGCCGAGAGAGAGAGCGAGCGAGACGTTATCTGCTGAACGACTGTTTTCCCTGTGTACACAACCGGGGGGGGGGGGGGGGGGGGGCTAACCAGGATAGTCGCCAGGTGGTGACGCCCCCCTCAGGAATGTGGCCAAAAAATGGTCGTTTGTTAGTTGTCTAAAGTGTCTCGCCTCAGCGGCCCATTTCTCTCTCGTTGGCTGTTGGTTTGTTTTATTAATCCTGGAAGAGCATATATTATGACATATGGCCCCCGTTGAAGAAGGCTGAACATAGTTTAAGTATATTTAAAGCTGGTGAAGCCAGGAATAGAGAAAATAATTTTACAGTTAAAATTAGTTAAGGTAATGGTGACATAGTTTTATGTAAATAAAATATTGTATAGTACACAAGTAAATATTATTTACAAGCAGTTTTACAACACCGGGGAGTTTGACATTTAAGGAAATCTTTGAAAATATCAAGGTTATAAAAGGCTATATACAACAAATCTAATGTACTATAAGGGAAGTGATATGGAGGAGTGTGAACAACGAGAAGAAGAGTCACATACATATGGTGAAATTCTGAAGATCATTAAGACTGGGGAACAATACACTTTAAGATATTTTTCAGGCGGACATGGCAAGGGGAAACTTGTCATGGGCTTTCTATGCTATAAGTGTAGAGTACGAGAAATGATGTTGAGGTTGGCAATTGTGTGAGCTCGGGACTGAGGTAAATATCGAACTACATACAATGTTAGAATTTCGGCGAACAGAGCGAGGGGAAACTTGCTTTGGGCCAATCTAACTTATCTATGCAGCTACTTGTGTAGCGAGTCCGAGGGGAAAAGTCCCGTGTGTAGGTGAGGAAGTCGGATGGACTTATATTTAATTTTCGGAAAGTATGCGCGCACAGTGCCGAAAATTGGGACGAGGACTGCGTTGTCCGTTACAAGTGACAAGCTGCTCGGACACGAGGTGTTTGAACCGTCGTGGGAGCTTGTGCAAGGCGATGATTTCGCGGTGGGTTGAAAGTGAAACCCATGTCTGCGCGAAATGATGACGGACCGGACAGGATCAGCGACGATGTTTAATGTACCTCCGTGGGAAATATCGTAGGTAGGCTATATCGTGCTAGTTTGGACAATGGACAAACATAGATTTGAAGAAAGGGTCCGTGTGGCGAACGTGTGGCGCGAGAAGAAGAAGCGAACTGTGTCGCTCGATGCAGATTGTTCAAGTGCGAACAAAAAGGGGTTGATAAATATCTAGCAGTTAGTCAATCTGCACCCTGTGACGAACACACCATTGGCTAGATGGTGTGGGTCGGTGGATAGGCTAGAGATGAACTACGAAATAAATTATCATAAATGAAGGGCGAAGGTTAGGATTTTGAAATGACAATATAGATGTTCGATAATTGATTAATCAATAATTCTCTATAAAGGTCCTGAGCTGGTATAAAGTTAACAAAGTTGTAAGAATGAGAGGGGCATTAAGGGGAAGATAGATAAGAGTCACCAAGGGTTGGTTGCAGGCAAGGCTCACGTGGTGGTTGGAATTCTTCGACGCCTGAATTACAGGGTGAATTTTGAATCGATTAGGGAAATAAATTATTTTTCGTGAGCCCCCTGTGCTTACAAGTAGGAGAGGTCTATACAAAATTTTAGGTGCTGGAGGCATATTTTTCTAAATAATTTGATTATGAAAAATCTATTGTTAATAGTAAAAATCGTAAAGCGTTAATAGGTAGAATTCCATTTTTTTTTTATGATTTTTTTTTAAAGAGTTACGTTAAAATGGAAATTATTTAATTAAAATGACGATTGTTACATCTAGTGGTAAGGTAACTAATTAAATGGGTTTCACATAGCTAGATATAATATGGATAATAAGATCACTGTTAATAGGGGTGGAGAGATAAATGGAAATATTAAATATTTTTACATATTCACACATATTGAGCTAATTATGGAAATATTTGGACA
>CP092869.1:65187874-65250222 GCA_030710605.1 Cordylochernes scorpioides
GATCCCGTTAATTTGCGTAAGCGGTTAAAAGATGGCGCTTATAGTTTTAGATATCTATTTTGATAGGAGTGGTTACCTTTATTTATATAATATGATTTAACGAATCTCTCGGTATTTTATCAGATTGAGCTAATTAAATTTGATATAATGCAAGATTATTTTAGATATTTACTTATTGAAATTCCACTATAGGTGATGGGTTTTTCCTAGTTAATCAATTTATTGATGATCATTTTGTTCAAAATGAGTTTTAATGGAGAAGTAATATTCTATAATTTTAGCTTTTGATGATCCTGTATATAATTTAATGGCCTATCTAAAAATTATATATACAAAAATGGACGCATTGGACAGTAGAGTGTTTATTTATATTATCTTTTTTTTTAGTTGCATTGTTATCTTGAATACCTCGAGGACTCAAATCGGGCTTGATTATCTTGAAAAAATAAAACTCTACCGGCCAAAGTTTCTCTTTTTTCATAAACAATAAAGGTCATCTAGGTAACCTCTCTCTTTAAAATAATCAAGTTTGGTCCAGAGTTATTCAAAATGGAAAAAAAGAGGCATCTAGAGAAGAGAATAATAAAAATTTTACTATCCAAAGTATATATCATTTTAAGAAGACACGCACAAACAAATAAGGATAAGTTCTAAATCCATCCTTCAGAATGATAACTCATAACAAGGGAAATAGAGTGGGGAGTATAACCTTCCTTGGAAAAATAATACCTGGTTGATGTTTTAAACATCGATTATATTGCTAGATGCAGTTTGTTGTTGCAAGAGAAAATTTAAATAAGGGCAAATTACTCACCTGTATTGATGGTCCCACCAACAGCAGACAGAACAAAGGAATCAATATAGCAGCTTGCATCTTGAACCTATAAGCCATACCCTCTTCTCTTCCTTTTTATACTTATTACACAGCTGGATGTCCAAGTGATAAATGGCCCACATGTTGCAATAATGAATTCAAAGCCATGTTTTCTATAATGTACAGCGTACGCGATCTAATTATTTCAGACAATCAATTACCACAATCCACGTCAATATGTCGAAATTCTTCCCTTGAAAATATTAATTTTTGACGCAGGGTAAGATAAACAAATAAAAAATAAATCAATTTCAAATTTCATGTTGTGTTGCGATATGAAAACTTTCCATCCATTCTTCCAGGAAGTATCCGTCCATTATATAACCAAGATTTTATTCTGACTTTGCTTCAGAATAACACATGGATATAAATATATCTTCACACGCACACAAGATGTCTCTAATTGTATATTTGCATGTTGTAATTCATGCTTTCTCTATGTATAAAGCTGCGTTAGAATAGAAAGTGGCACAACTAAAAATGAATCAAATAATCATGTTAAACATTGTAAAACACCTACACTAAACCTGTCTCAAAGGGGATATTCAACTTTATTCAACTATAAATACAAAGCGCGATGTCCCGCCAAGGACACTGGCGCCCAAAGGAAAGCAATACAAGAGAGAGAGAGAGAGAATCTATTTATATATCCAAAAATATATGCACAAAGGCATTTACCATATTCATTAAATTGATTTCAAACAAGCATACTATATACATAGGTAATTTAATTTAAACACACCTCAAAAACAAATAAAAAAGGAAAAAATCATATATACAGCACATACAGTTACAATTATATCTAACACTTGAGATTATTTAAAAACTTTGATATAAATTTACAAAATCTATTGAATTCAATGTATGAGTCCCTGCTGGATATCAGTTCTCTTGGATCGGTACAGAGAATACCGTTACTGAGTCTGTAGTCTTGAAATGCTGGGCACTTTAGTAAAATATGAGTAGAATCTTGAATCCGGCATCCACAAAAACAGCCCGGATCCTCCGATGCGCGGATTCTTTCCAGAAAACTGTCGAAATTACCATGGTTGGTTACAAATTGTGTGTTGTGGAAATTAGGGCGAAAATAATTTAGAATACCCCGGTTGAAAAAACTTGTAAATGTCTCGTTTGTATTATTCAGTAAGAGCAACATTCTTTCGTCTATATAGGATTTAATTATAAAGGGAATATCGATGTTGTATTTTTGCTTGTCCTCGAACGATAAGTTATTCAAGTCAAATTTCATATTTTTTGCTTCAATGTAATCTGCAATCAATGGAGTTTTAGCCAAACTGTGAACACAGTTGCACGAAGTTGTCTTGTATGCTTGTATGCTCCATATTAGTATCTGATATTGAATTGAGTTTAATTTTTGTATGATTTTTTATTTAAAAATTTGAACCATATTTCTGATCCATATGTTAAAGTTGATATGAATAAAGATTTATACAATGTAATTCTTTTATGAGAGCTCAGACCCCATGATTTGCTGCAAAGAGAGAATATAATTTTTTTATTCTTTGAGTTCTGCTCACTATTTCCTCTATATGAAAAGCAAAATTCAGTTTATTTTTTCTTCTATGATTTGCAATTGTTATTCCTAAAATTTTTATTTTTTGTACTATTGAAATTAATCCACTTTTAAATTTAACTGGGATATTCTCTTGATTATGCAAATATAAAATGTTTGTTTTTTCGGAACTGATTTCTATCTTGTTCTTAATACACCATAATTCGATAGTATTTAATGCTTCCTCTATATCTATTTTTAATGATGTTAGATCTTTATTCCAGCATATTACCGATATATCATCCGCATAACAAATCAACTCACAATTGGGCACCTGAAAATTCATCAGCAAATCATTCAGTAAAATTGTCCATATAAGTGGAGAAAGCGGACCGCCCTGAGGACACCCCTTGGTAATTGTCTTTGAAGTTGTTAAATTGTCGTAACTGAAAGAAATGGTCCTGGATTTAAATATGATTGTAGAATTTTGATCAATTTTTCCGGTAAATTATCCGAGTCTATTCTTTTGATGATCGCTGGCCACCAGGCATTATCAAAAGCCCCCGAGATATCTATTGTAACTAGTGCAGACAGTTCTTTTTGTTTATGCTCCATTACTACATAGATTATAGTATTCAAAGCAGTGATAGTTGACTTAGACTTGATAAATCCGTGCTGCCTCGGGCTTAACAGATTGTTTTGAATATAAAATTCATATATTTTATTTTTGAGAATTTTTTCAAGAATCTTTGAAAAATTTGGTAATAAAGATATCGGACGGTAGCTTTTAGGAGATTTATTTACATTAATTTTGTCGATTAGCTCTTCTATTTCTTTCTTATGAATATTGCATTAGTTGGAGTTTGTAAAATTCGGTGTATAGTTCCTTATTGATGTATGGTGAGCAGTATCCGATATAGTTGTATCATCAGGAATTAATTCATTAACCAGATCTTTTATTAGAGTTTCTTTAGAATCTACTGGTGCATGTTCAATTATTGGTAATTTTTGTTGATTAGAGGAACTCAGTTTTTTTTTAAGGTTTCATAGGCGTTTCCAAACGGATTATTAGATCCATTTTCTTCTATAAAATTCCGCCAACTATTCCTCTTAGCTTTTCTGATACTATTTTTTTATATTAATTTCTGACAGACTTATATTCATTAACACTAATTGCTTTATGAGAAAGTATAGATTTCTCACATAATGAAAGTACTTTTTCTTTTGTTCTAATTCTTTGTTCCACCACTTGATCCCAGTATCGAAAGTGAAGTTGGAAGATTTCACCTCCAGAGATTGATATGCAGCTTCCTGAATTATATCCGTTAGCCTGTCAACTACCATGTCAATATCAGTGTCTTTTTCGACCTTTTTTATATCGTTTTCCAATCTTCTTACTTCTTGTTTAGAAATTGTATTTGAAAACAGTGACCAATCTGCTTTCTTTTCACCAAATTTCCATGTAGATTTTTGTTGATTGTTTGTAATATCTAAGTTAACATTGATATCAAATGAAACTGTCACATGGTCGGAAATATTGGTTAATTCAAAAGTTTGCTAATTTTTCACCAGTTTCAATGAATGTCTATTTGAATTAGTGAGATCTATTATGCTTTTATTACGACAGGTAGGAGTTTGGTTATTGTGAATATAAAAATTATATTCATTAATAATAGGTTGCATTTTATATCCGTTAGAGTTTGTAATTCTATCGAACCAAACCGGGTGACGGGATTTAAAATCTCCACAGAGGACTAGGGGAGTACTTTCGAAGGTAGATATCAGATTCTTTGAAAAGTTCAAATGTTCGTCATCGCATTTATTTGGAGGAATATAAAAGTTTGCTATTATCGTCCTAGATTTAGGTGTATTAATAGAGATTGATGTACAAAACTGATTTGTGAAACCCTCTTACTTACTATATTTTATATTAAAGGCGATCCTATCTGTGATTTAGCGTTAAGGGCAGACGAAGCCATGGTCGACGAATCGAAAGTCCTTGCTGTGAAAATGTCATCGAGCTGTTCATGTAGATAATATTGACTTGCAAATAACCACATTTCTTAACTCAGAGCTTTTGAAGTGGCTGTACGATCCATTATGTCCATTTAGTTATCATGGGTAACATGTTGGTATTATCAGATATTTTCTATAGTTAGAAGTTGAGATTCAGTATGTTGTTCCATATAACCGTCTTGAACCCATCATCGATTCCATTTTTGACTAAGAGTCATAGGATCTCGGTTAAGGCGAACAGCAATACTGCGATACTAAAAACAGCAATCTCGGTAGGTTACAATTATACCTTTATCAAACTCAGAAACGTGTTGATAAACATTTACCCTTCTCTTAGACGAGCTATTATGAAAACCTTTCAAAACAAAGCAACGTTTCATATGAAATTTCTGTATGAGAATTGCTGAAAGCCAATTGCCATGCAAAACTGCCGATGTCATCAGCACCCTTCCGGCGAAGGAGAGAACATTCCAAAATCAGCCTGGGACATGCAAACCATTAACGATCTGGGCTGATCTCGTTGATCGGCAATTTAAACTCTCCATTGAGGAAGAAAGCATCGGCTTCACCGAGTGGGGCCCAGGAGGAAGAGGCCGGTGGACTCCGAGGGTGGAAAGCCAGAGAGGCAAGATGGGCTGCGTCCATGCAGCAGCTGCGTAGCCAGCCCTCAACCAACGCCCCATTCCGAAGTCCTAGGTACAGGAATGTGCGACTCGACTCGACAGAAGCAGACGTTGTTCATAGCCCGTTTGGCGGTGGGGAAGGTGGACCAATGGGTTGTCTACCTTAAATACTGCTCAGACTTCAGCCAGACCCAGTACTTTCTGGCGCTGGAAGCGAAGCTGCGCAAGGGCTCCGTCTATCAGCTAGCGAAGATGGAGGGGCATATACTGGTCGGCCAGTGTGCAGCTCGCTGACAAGCTCTTCGAGGAGGTCCTCGACATCATAGAAGCCACCCTGCAGACCTTCCCCCTCAGAAAAAGGGCCGAACGTGTTGTGCTGGGCAAAGTCCTCTCTAATAGAGGACGCTGATCTCGTTGCTGCATTCCGGCCCTATGGACAGATGACTTCAATCATCCAGACGTTTATGGAGATGGGCTTTCCTGCTGGGCTGATGCCCGACTGGGGAGTTTTCATCACTCGCGAGATGGAATGAAGTTCTCCTAGATCTCTGCCTAGCTGGATCTTAAGTCCAAAGGGTTTTAACCCACGACTACGTGATATATGGTATCAAATGCTCCCTATGTTACAAACAGGGGCACAAGCGCGCCAATTGTCAATGGAAGACCGGCCTGAGGAGAATCAAGCTGTTGTCCCCCGTTGATGCTCTCGTTGTGCACTCGAATGCCGCTAGCAAGCCTCCCACCACGTCGAGCGCCTCTCCTTCTCCTGTTGCAGTTTCACCATCGGCTGCTGCTGTGGTCGAAGAGGCTCCTCCCAGCTTCATATCAGGGACAAATAAGGAGGTTGAATCGGCTCATCTCCAACCGAAACGAAAATCGGTTCTAAAGAGCCATAATCAACGCAGAATCGGGGTACACCCGGGGCACAAACAGATGGACGTTCTCCTGATAAATAATAGCATCTGAAGCTAGCGTTAAGCAGATGGGGATGGAGAGAGAGAGCAACTCCTCAAAGCCTTCACTAGCAACGGTTAGATGAACAAATTCTTAGCCACATTCAACGTCGAGCAGAAACAGGCCATCCAAAACATGGCCACGGCGCTAATGGCTCTAACAGGGAACACCAGTAATACCCTGTACAAGAAGCTTTCACGCGCCAAGGACTCGGCATCCCAAATGAGCTTTCGAGTTGAAACTCTGAAAACGCGCGGCATCGTCGCTCATCGCCGGAGAATTCAGACTTGCTGTTTTCTCATGGAGCATGAAATCGACATCTGTTTCATGCAGGAGACCAACGTCAATTTCCTGGACAACGTAGTAGACCTTTGCCACGGCTGAAGCGCTCTCGTTGTGCCCACAACGACCACCGTGGAATCAGTTCTTGCCTTCGTCTTCGCTTCTGGGGTCGTTGTTCACCGGCAGCAAATCCTTGGCCTGGCAAGATGGATGTCATCAATCTATCCGTCCCGGGTGTCTCCATGACGTGCGTCAACGCGTCAAATCTCTCATGCTACTAAAGAGCGGGGCTGCCAGCTCCAGATCATTGCAGCTTCGGTGCGTGAAGAAGAAGCGTGGATCCTTGGTGACCTTACATCTCCGAAAAGTCGACGAAGGACCTGCATCCGGTTCAGTAGAGGCCTTCGCGGAGCTCCTGGACCAAGCCGACTTTGTCGACATCGCCAACTTCTTCGATGCTGTACTGTTGCACACCAGGGTTGCTACTATCGTAAGTAGGGTCGACGCGCGTCATCTGGACAGAATCCTACTTTCATAAGGCTTCTGCGACCGCGTCACCCAATACGAAACCATCGACTACGCCTACTCAGATCACCGTGCATCCTGATCCAAGTTGGAGAACCAGCTCCTAAAATACCTTCCTGCAACGGTAAGGTGTTACTCTCAGATCTGCTTTTCGATTGAATGGAAATGTGTTCATCGAAGAAATGTTGGAAGACCTGCCCGCTTCGACAATCCTTCTTTGTAGGACCTGGCGCGTTTCTTTCGAGCCAGATGTCGCTCTCCCCCCATCTTCACCGACAACGACGGCAACGCCATCTCCAGGGGGCCAGCTTAGGCGTTTCCTTCGAGAACGCTTAAGCAGGCGCTTTGCTCTGGCTCCAAGCTCGAAAGAAGTCATCGCCAAATTCCTAGCTGAAGTGACTCCCCTGGAGTTCGACGAGTGAGACCAGCTCTTTCTCGCCGACATCTCCCGCGACCAGATAGCGACAGCCATCCACCGCCCGCCAAACGGCCGTGCCTCGGTATTTGCAAGCTTGACAAAGCCTTTGAAGATTTTTCACTGAAGTCTTCAAGGCTTCTCGACTCCGCGGAGCCTTGCCTCCATCTTCAAGGCGCAGCAAGGCCATCCGTTCGGAGATGTATACACCAAGGCCTCCTCGCTTTTCAATGTGGTGAGGAAGGGCTGCCGTCTCAGCTCCGCGTTCTTTAGCATCAGAGTTGGACGGAGCTGCGCCGCCTCAAAAGGATCTTGGGCTGCGGTATTATGGTCGCTTATGCAGAAACCATCGTACTCTTCATCAGAGACGACGCTTTGTTTGAGGTCGTGTCCCTGATCTTCGGAAAGTTCCTAATGGCCTCCGTGTGTCAACTTCAACAAGGGCTGCGGGCTCTGATGCGTTCCCGGAAGCACCGGAAGTATTTTTCACTGGGAATCTCTTGGACTCCCGAGTAGCTGACTGTCTTTGGATGCACAATCTTTTCGCGAAACACCGTTTCCTCCCAGGCCTCACACTTGATGGGGCTGCTGGAGCGAGCCATCGCGAGGTAGTCACCCTTCACCCGCGGCCTGTCGCTGATGGGTAGTGCCAGCGTGGTCAACTGCCTGGTCCTGGGTTCCATCCTTCATCACATTCACCTGAAACCCCCATCGACTTGTGCGGTTCGTTTGGGGTATGAGCCGAGTCTTATGGCTCCGCGGGAGCCTCCTGTTTTGTCCAGTCTCCAAGGGTGGCGTCGGCCTGTTTATTATCGCGGGCCAGCTTCGGCTCGCCTGCCTGAATAGGGTCCAGGCCTGGGCGGCGCCGCCAACGGCTACTCTTGGCTGGTTCGCAGGCGGGCTTTGACTGACCCCTCCGACTCCTGATGTTTGGCTCCTACCGAGGCTGCTTAGTCTCTGAGATGCCGCCTCAAGCGTCCTTGAACTGGACCACCGGGTTTTTAATCCCTCCAGTCTGTGGTCCCTGTGTCCTTAAGGCGACAATAGATTCCTGAGGCCGCCAGACCTACTGGCTTCCGAGCGCTGGTTACAGACGGCTGTCGGCGACTTCTCCGACAGCGCGCCTGTCCTGGACGAGCGCACCTAAGGGCCTTCTACCAGCGTCTCCTGCAGGAAAACGCCAGGACAAGCTATCATGCGGAGTACGAGGCGGAGACCATCGTCCTGCGCGAATCGAATACGCCCATTACCAGCCAGAGCGCGCGCCGGGCACTGGACTTGGCACGATTGCTGGTGCATCCCTTTGGAGAGCTTGTTGCGCGGTGGACCTCCACCGTGGATGTGTCTAGCTTCATCCCCTGGGCCGACCTGCGTAGCAACTGCTTCTTCGTGGTACGACGCATACATTGCTCTACGGCTGGCTCTTCACGCTCTACCACATCCTGACCATCTTGCCTTGAGGAGTGCCATCTTGCCGCCTGTTGGTTTTAGCGATGGGTCGCTGGCCCACAGATATTAGAGTTGCCGAGTCTGAGGTGATCGCCTCCTACGAAGTGCCTCTAGATCTGCAGGTCTGGCTGTTTGGTATTGGCCTCCATCCCGAAGCAATGAAATTGGCAATTGTGGCGAAGGCTACCATTCACAAGTACCATCTTGGTCTTGAGTTGGGTAATGCCATTCATTACATAGACTTGCCCACTCTTTGGGATAAATCTCTGTCGTTCAATCGGTGGCGGAGTCTTTCCCGCGGTGGGCTACACCAATGACGCGGCATTGTATATATGTTATATATATAGTATATTTGAACTGTATAATAATGACGCTTTTAGTATATTTCACATATCTTCCAATTAGTTAGAGCCGATACTTTATAAGATCATACCCTTCTATTAAATTACACTGTTCCTATTTGCTACCACCCCATATTTTGTATATATGCTATATATTTATTAATACAACCTGTACACCCTTATTTGTATTTAAACTCAAAATGGTTACGTCAAAATAAAAAGAGTGGTAGCTGGGGGCAGAAAGAGGGAAAATAGCCAACGCCTAGAAGCAAGGGGCTTTTCATAAACGACCCCTGTAAACAGGAGAGGTTTTTTTATCAGTGGGCAAGGGCAGTATGTTCTACAGTGTGTTCATCGGCAGACCGCTTATGTCTCTCTCTGTTGCTCTCTCCGTTTCTAATTGTTAGAAATCCAGGTTTGTGTAATGACCTCTACCTCTGTCCCGCGGGCTCTCTCCGACCACTCTCGGCGCTAACATCTAGCACTGCCTCTGCATCTTGTTTTCCGCGTGTGGAGAGAACATCAACACTCGCCTCAACTACACGACTGCCAGTTTATCCATACGTCGACAGGATCATTTGCAACAATATTACATATATATTGTTACTGTATAATATTTGCATATATTTTTTCAATTCATCATTTAAAATTTCATATAATACCTATTATGTAAATAGTAACCAAAATTGTCTGTATATAAGAAGCTTATTTTGACATGTAGGGAGAATAAACTTTCAATAGAAAACTACCGATCGCGTGTTTTCTAATACTTATTTTACGGGGAAATCCGTGACATTTTGGTGAAGACGCTGGGTAAATCCTACTAAAGAATAAAACGGCTGACTTCGTAAATTTAAGAAGTCTCAGAATAAGAGGACTACCACCTGAAGGTCATCACAAGGAACCAACAATGCTGAAAAGCGAACCAGGAGAAACCTCGGCTCAAGTCCCATCAACCTACATCTCTTTGCAACAGCCAAGATGTCCTTCCACTTTCGCCAGAGATGGATGTGAAGATGCTCAAAGGTGGCTGAAAGATTACCAGCGTGTGGCAAAGTTCAACAGATTAGACGATTCTATGTGTTTAGCCAATGGCATATTCTTTCTGGCCGGAACAGCCAGACAATGGTACGAGAATAATGAGGACCTACTGATATCCTGGGGAGTGTTTCAGAAGGCTTTGGGTGAAACCTTCGGACAACAGGAGGAAGAGATGAAGAAAGCTGAGATCATTCTGAAGATCATTCAGTGAATCATCTGAGTCATACATTCAAGATGTGCAATACCTGTGTCAATTGGCCAATCCTCTGATGGACGATGAAACAAAGTTAGGACATTGATGAAGGGAATAGCGGAGGACATCAATTAGATACTGATCGTTAAAGACGTTCAAAAGGTGGATTAGTTCCTAAAGGAGCGCCGGAAAATAGAGTTGATGAAAAAACAACGAATAACTGCTAGGAAATTCGAAAAGCTCCCAAATGTGGCTCTCGTGGCTTACAAAGAAGAGGATATTCCCTCTTTGATAATAAAAATTGTCCAGGAAGAAATTCAGAAGTTAAAAACACTTCCACCAGCATGCTTCCTTGGAGTTGAGCAGTGCGCCTCTTGAGGATTTGATAAAAAGTAGGTTAAAAGGGAACTTGCTCCAATCACCGGAAAGAGTAGCTTTCCGAGACCCCAGAGAAGTTATACCAGGCCGCTGCCGCCAAGATCTCCAGAAAATTCCGAAGTAAGGAAGACTGACGCATGGAGAATTCCAAACGACCAGCCGATTTGCTTTCATTGCGGGCGACCGGGACACGTGGTGAGATATTGTCGAGATAGACGATGTATCTTCGAGGAGGCTAGAGGAAGAAGAATAAACTACTTTCCCAACGCAGAATTCAGCAGATATGACGGGGAACTAGAATATGAACCGAATAAACGCTACCGGAACCCATCTCCTTATCCTGGCCGCGGAAGATCGCCGTCGAGAAGAAACAGCACTCCGTCGCTTCCCGCCGATCTCCTCGCCGCCCAGGAAGTCCAGAAAACTAAGAGGCGCGGCCTATACAGGAGGTAAGGCCGTGACATAAGTGAAATTCCTCCCTCTCTCTTTACTACTAATATAAGACATAACTATATGGTGATCAATTATAATAGACAGAATATTGAGGCATTGGTTGATTCCGGAGCCGATTTTTCGGTCATTTCTAAAAATTTTCGCCGACATTAGCGGCTCACGTTCTTTGTTAAAAAAGGCTCAATTTTACGAGTGGCAAATAAGAAATACGTCGAGACTTTGGAACGTGGCAATATAATAATCACCATTAAAGAGCTTGAAGTTCGTTTCAACTTTGTCGTACTGTCTGAATATAGTCACCATATAATACTCGGTTGGGATTTCTTTCAGGCCACAAATGCGATTATTGATTGGGGAACGGACGAAATGCACCTGGAGGAGTGTGCAAGTCAAGGCATAGAAGATGAAAATCTAGCCGTATATGCTTGTGAAGATTGCATAATCCCAGGCCGCTCGATTAGTAAAATCGCGGTTATTAGTGAAAAGATTCAGAACGCAAAAGATCTGATCGTGGAGGGTCACAAAGATCTCCTTTTGAAGAATGAATTGGCAATTCCATCATCGGTCATCAACTTCCATCACGGAAGAGGAGACGTATGAGTGACAAATGCAACATCTCGGAACCAAATAATCCCTGTAGGTATACTCGTGGGCAATCTAGGTAAAATTGGAAGTAGTGGGATATTCAGTATATATATGGATGACTGCAAAAAAAAATATAACCAACATTAAAAACGAGGATATACGTCAAAATATCTTATCTCAAGTAGATGATACTTTAAGAAAAGAACAGAGATCAAATATGGCGGAATGTTTGATAAACTACGCGGACAAAATTATCAAAATGGGAGTCGCACAACCATCCGAAAGCCCCTGGTCTTCTCCAGTGGTTCTAGTAAAAAAGAAAGTTGAGTCATGGAGATTTTGCGTGGATTATCGAAAACTCAATCGGGTCACGAAAAAGGATTTGTATCCAATACAAAGAACCGATAATGTTTTGGATAGTTTAACAGGAGCAAAGTTCTATTCCAGAATGGACTTACGCACAGGTTATTGGCAAATATAAATTGATGGAGACCGTGAAAAGACAGCTTTTGTCATCCCTGATTGTCTCTATGAATTTCGAGTCATGCCTTTCGGCCTATCTATGCCCCAGCCACGTTCGAAAGAATCATGGACAATCTGCTGACTGGACTCTCAAGTAGACAATTTGTCTTTGACACTTGGACGATATAATTGTCTATGAGTCCTCCTTTCAGGAGCACATGGAACGCCTGGAAAAGGTCCTTAAATGTATCCAGAGGGCAGGTTTATCTCTCAATCCCGAGAAGTGCCGATTTGGATCAAATATAATCAAGGTATTAGTGAATTTGGCTTCAGAGGAAGGTATACGCCCAGATCCTGGGAAAATAGAGGCCATCATAAACTTTACGACTCCAAAAAATACAACTGATGTGAGAAATTTCATCGGATTATGTTCTTACTATAGACGCTTTGTGAGGAATTTGCGAATAAAGCAAAGCCATTACACGAACTACTGAAAAACAATACTAGGTTCGTTTGGTCAAAGGAGCAAAATGAGTCGTTCCAGATATTGAAAGCGGCGATGACTACAGATCCTCTTCTCGGCCATTTTAAAGAAGAAGCCGAAACACATCTGCACACAGACGCGTGTGGACATTAATGAAGGAGAGGAAAAGCCAATTGCCTATGCTTCAAGAACCCTCAACGCTGCAGAAAAGAGCTATTCTACGACAGAGAGAGAATGTCTGGCCGTAGTATGGGCTATTTACAAGTTTCGGCCTTATTTATTCGGAAGGCATTTTACTGTAGTTTCCGACCACATCATTTTCGTTTTTGTTAGCCAATATAAAGGATCCATCAGGTAGGCTAACCAGATGGGCTCTACGTCTTCAGGAATTTGACATTTTTTATTGTTTATAAGAGTGGAAAAAAATACCAAGATGCAGACTGCCTTTCACGAAGCCCCCTTCTAAACACAGACGAAAAGAACATTCCAGAGTTGATCTCAATTACCGACTAAAGAAAGAACAAGAAAAGGACGATCAAATTACGAAAATAATTCAAGGTAGCCAATCTAGAGGAGATGGAGATTTCAAGTTAATAGAAGGTTTCTTTACCGCAAAAATGAAGATCCCATGGGCAAAATGTGGCTTTTAGTGGTTCCTAAACAGATGAGAACTGACATCATGAGGGATGCCAATGATTCACCGATGACAGGACATTTGGGATTTGCCAAAACCTACGATCGAGTTAGGAAAAAATAATTTTGGCCCGGCCTGTACAGATCTACGAAACAATATGTGTCGCATTGCAGAGAATGTCAAAGGCGAAAAGGATCAACGGGCACCCATCTGGACAACTGGTACCAATCCCACCTGTTAGCCCGGCCTTTTCAGAGGGTAGGAATAGATGTGTTGGAGAGATTTCCTATTTCGAACAACGGCAACAAGTGGATCGTGGTTGCGACAGATTATTTATCTATGTACGCAATGACCAGAGCAATACCTAATGGAGGCGCGGAGGAAGTTGCCAAATTCATGGTAGAAGACATATTGCTGAAGAATAAAGCTCCTAGAGAGTAAATTTCAGATCGAGGTCGAACCTTTATATCACAAACATTAAAATAAATCAACGACCTCTGCGGGACCATACATCGATTTACGTCAGCCTACCATCCAGAGACCAACGGCTTAACCGAGAGACTTAACAAGACTCTCGCTGACATGTTGTCCATGTATGTCGATGTCGAGCAAAGAAACTGGGATGCAGTGTTCCCCTATGTAACCCTCACCTATAACACCTCCCAACAAGAATCCACTGGTTTTAGCCCTTTCTATCTCATACACAGACGAGATGTAGAGACTCCACTTGACACCATCTTGGCTAATAGAGAGAACACCAGTCTGGAAGACTACGTGGAGAGTATGGTGGCAAATGCCGAGGATGCACGCCAGTTGGCTCGGTTGAATATCTTACGATCCATACCAGTCCATTATCAGACAAGAGACCTGGTGTGGGTGTTCACGCCTGTCCGTAGACAACGGTTGGAGGAGAAGTTCCTAAAGAGATACTTAGGCCCTTATAGGGTGAACAGACAACTCTCCGAGGTAACCTATGAGGTGGAGTCTTTGAAAAAAAGACCACGGCAACGGACAACAAAAGATATCGTCCATGTCCAGCGGATGAAGCCCTATCGGAGCCCAGAAGAGCAAATTCAGGACTGAGAAAGAAGCATAACCTTATCGGAAAAATAGGAGGCAAGTTAGGAAATTCTTTATTATTATTTAAAATTAATTTTGCACTTCTAGTTCGTTTCTGATTTTGTGTGCATAATTTGTAAGTATGTTGTAAAAGTAGCGGGTCGCTACTTTGAGAGGAGGGTAATGTCACTATATAATATTTGCATATATATTTTCAATTCATCATGTAAATGTTCATATAATAACTATTATGTAAATAGTAGCCAAAATTGTCTATATAAAAGAAGCTTGTTTTGACATGTAGGTAGAATAAACTTTCAATAGAAAACTACCCGTTCGCGTGATTCCTAATATTTATTTTACGGGGAAATCCGTGACATATATATATATTCATTAATAATTTCATATATTTATCATTATTTAATCTCATCAATTTAATTTTGTATTCAACCTTATATAACCATATATGAACGATATAATAAAATTAGTTTCAATCTCAATCTCTCTCTCTCAAGAATAAAGGGAAGGGGGGGGGGGGAGGACACGCATAAAACTTGTATTGGCGTTGTGTAGGCAAGAGTCCGAATTCCACTGTCAGATAGGAGTATAAACCAAGCTGACGTTTGTTTGTTCGTGCGACTTTTTCCGTGACCTCGAGCATGTTGAAAACTAAACCTTTGATGAGAAATTTGGCTCCTGTTTAGAATGGCAGTGAGAGCTTTAGGGATAATTTTTTTCTATCTATTATATATCCCTCATAAACTCTGATATCGTTTCAAATTGGCTCAGAAAAGCTTCATATAGTAAATATTTTATTGTAATTCCATTTGCGCGCAAATGACAAATACTTCTCATTATAATCAATAAGCAGTTCTTTCATTAATTGAAGGCTCTTAATCAGAATTTGAAACAAATTTTTGTTTTGAGGTAATGTGATTAAGTCAGTGTTGTTTTTTGTTCAAATGTTATATGATATTTTAATGTCATTTTATTTGATTTGGATAATACCAGACGTTATTTGAAATTAGTTGTGCTCTGTTGTTTAGGTGTTCTAGTTACTATGTTTTTCGAAAATGCGGCATCCTTGAAAATTATCAGGATGGTTGCAACAAGTTTACATAATTTTGCTTGCACGTCATACTTGTTATTCAGCGCATACCCTTTTCTGTTTCCTTTTATTATTTCTAAACATCTGGCTGTTTAAATAATATATGATGCACATGTTATTGACAGGTATCTATAATGAATTTGCGTGCCTAAAGTTAATTTTATTAGGTGAGACAACAACCATAATCTCTACATCAAAGTGAAGCAATCTCGTCCTTAAATCACAAGTGACGTATAGGGATATCAACAGCGCAAATAATGAATTTATTTTACATATTTATATGTATCGTGAAATCCGAGTTTTCCATTTTCTTAACCAAACCTACGAAATTTCACTCAGAAAAGTTACTAGGAATATATATATATGTCATAATATTACTCTTCCAGGAATAATAAAGAAAACCTACAGTCAACCCAGAGAGAGAGGGCGGGTAAGGATCGGTCACTTGAGACAGCAGCGACATTCCAAGAGGCGACCACAGGGGCCGTTACTTGGAACCTCAGGACTAATTAAGACAGTTGGTGATTTTGTGTTCGAAACGAACGGTCGGCCGCTCAGCGGCGACCGGGCCCAGCTCTCTCCATCTCTCTCTGGTTGTCTAGGATTTCTCTACCAAATTGTGGTGTGATTATTTCTCTTTCCCCACATTATTATTATATTGCCACATTGAAAGTCGACAGGATCTTATCACAGAAGAGTCGACAGGATAAGACCTGGCCGGGAAGCAAAACCCTCATATACCATGATCGGACAAACCCACAACCAAGTTCCACAAGACTCAACGACCTACTCTACTGTAGCCGCTTCTCTTCGAGCTCTCACCCTCTGTCTCGACCAATATTTGAACCGTGATCCCGAAGAACTAATCACATACGACGGTGATGAACCTGCCGCACACTTCTCCCAGCACTAGATCTGCCCAAGAACGATCACCGCGCCAGAGCAGGACACCTTCCATCATCATGGACAAGACTCCGCCATATCCCTGACACTACTGTGGCGGACAACACTGTCCCGTACAATATCAGCAGAAAGAGCCCTCCCTCAATGAACTTAATGAATCTACTTGCGCCCTCAACCAGCTTAACCTGTGAGTGTAATTGTTTCCACCCCTACCATTCATTCTTCAAAAAAGTCATTCCTTGTAAACTCTGATGCCAACATTTTTTATAATTAGTTTAGTTCAATTTATTCTTTCCACGCCTATTAACAATGATTTTATTCTCAATACTATTTAGCTAGATATTTGTTACCCATTAAATTTGTACCTTACCAATCGAATTAATAATAGACATTTTAATGAAATATTTTTATTTTAAAGTCATCCCTTAAAAATGGAATTCTACCTATTAATGCTTTACGATTCTTACTATTAACAATAGATTTTTCATATTCAATTTATCTATAAAAATAGGCCTCCAGCACCTAAACATTTGTATACCTATTTGTATATGACCTTCTCTCCTACTTGTAAGCACGGCTCACGAAAAATAATTTCTTTCCCTAAACGACTCAAATTTCACTCTGTAATTCAGTCGTCGAAGAATTTCAACCACCACGTGAGCCTTGCTTACCACCAACCCTGAGTAACCTTTATTAATTTCGCCCTGAATGTCCCTCTCATCCTTACAACTTTGTTAACCTTCTACCAGCACATGACCCTCTATGAAATTATTGATTAATCCTTTATCGAACTACTTTTGTCACTAAACTCCACTCTTCATTTACGATAATATATTTTGTAGAATTTCTCTCTATCATATCCACCGACCCACACCATTTAGCCACTAGTGTGTTCGTCACAGAATGCAGATTGACTAACTGCTAGATGTTTATCAACTCCTTTTTGTTCGCACTTGTACAATCTGCATCGAGCGGCACAGTTCGCTCCTTCTTCTCGCGCCACACGTTCGCCACACGGATCCTGTCTTCAAATCTATGTTTGTCCCTTTTCCAAACCAGCACGATATAACCTACTTCCGATATTTCCCACGGATGTACGTTAAACATCGTCGCTGATTTTGTCCGGTCCGTCATTATTCCGCCCAGACATGGGTTTTACGTTCGACCCATCGCGAAATCATCGCCACGTACAAGCTCCCACGACGGTTCAAACACCTCGTGTCCGAGCAGCTTGTCACTTGTAAACCTCAACGCCGTCCTCGTCCCAATTTTTGGCACTGTGCGCGCACACTTTCCTCCAATTAGTTAAAACTACTAAAGTCTCATAGTATCGAAATAATTAAGGTGGAAAGGCCGAAAGCAAGTTTCCCCTCGCTCTGTTCGCCTATATTCTACCTTTGTATCTCGAACTATTTTATCTTCTCAAATTAAATATAAGTCCATGCGACTTCCCCACCTACACGCGGGACCTTTCCCCTCGGACTCGCTACACAAGTAACTGCATTGCTAAGGTAGAATTGCCCAAAGCAAGTTTCCCCTTGCTCTGTTCGCCAAAATTCTAACATTGTATGTAGTTCTATATTTACCTCAGTCCTGAGCTCACGCAATTTCCAGCCTCAACCTCATTTCTCGTACTCTACATCTATAGCATAGAAAACCCATGCCAAGTTATCCCCTTGCCATGTCCGCCTGAAAACATATCTCAAACTGTAGAGTTCCCCAGTCTTAATGGCTCAATATTTTCATCGTATGTATGCGACTCTTCTTCTCCTTGTTGACACCTCTCAATAACATTTCCTTTATAATACATTAGTTGTTATTGTATATAGCCTTTTATAACTTTGAAATTATCAAAAATTCCCTTAAATATCAAACTCTCCGGTGTTGTAAAACTGCTTGTAATAATATTTACTTGTGTACTATACAATATTTCATTTACATAAAACTATGTCACCATTGCCTTAATTAATTTCAACTGTAAAATTATTTTCTCTATTCCTGGCTTCTCCAGCTTTAGGTATACTCAAACCATGTTCAGCCTTCTTCAACGGGTCCATATATCATAATATTACTCTTCGAGGAATAATAAAGTAAATCTAGAGTCAGCCCAGAGAGAGACAGCAGCTAAAGTCCAGTCATTTGAGACACCAGCGACATTCCAGGGGGCGACCACAGGGGCGTTACTTGGAACCTCAGGACTAATTAAGACAGTTGAGGATTTTTTTTTGTGCGATACGAACGGCCGGCCGCCTGGCGGTGCCGGGTCCGTCGCTCTCCATTTCTCTCTGGTTGCCTGGGTCCCTCCTCTACCAAATTGTGGTGTGATTATTTCTCTTTCCCCAAATTATTATTATATTATACTACATATATATAACTCCGCCTTTGCCGGTCCCAAGCCCGGATTGGAAAGGAGGAGGGGGAGCAGTAACAAGCTCGCTAAAAACCTGGGTTCAGCTGGCCCGGCTGATAGTACTCTGGAAGGGCTCCTAATCCAGGTATACAGGATCGTCTGTTCCTCATGTCAGAGGCGGCCATTTTTTTTGGAGCTAAGTCGGCCTGCCACTGAGTAGTACTCCCAGTCTTAATGACAAAGGCAGACACATTCTACTTCACCCAGTCATGATGGTTGTCAAACAGACACCATCAAGGGTCACAACTTGATACCCTAATATGATTGAGTGGAGATAAGAAAAAGAAGAAGACTAAGAAAATATAGGCTCGGTGGTAGGTTTGTCCAAACTACTGGTTTTCGAACTCTACGACAAGGATCGAATCCCGCAAAATATTAAATAATTGTTCTTCATATTGTAACATAGTATTTATTGATTTTATTTATGTAAAATAATATTTATTGATTTTATTATTTTTTATTAACAGAGTGGTCATTTTTATGTTTATATCTTGCGACTCTGTAAATTTCCACATGGCAATATTTTAAAGTAACCAATATACCAGATGACTTATTGATAATTCAGAACATATTCACTCTTTTGTTGCCTTTTACAAATATCTACACAGCTGAATGCTCAGGCAATTTATTTCGCACCTGTGTAATAATAGTTTTACAGCCCCATGTATCCAATATTGAACTTCCTGGTTGTCATCTTGACTAAACACATTCTAAATGGAAATTTCAACCTTGAAGAATAATCACTACTTGTGCACAATGTTTTGTTCAAATCTTTTGAAACACGAAAACATATAGAATATTTAACTAGATATTAATAAATATTATTTATTCTTTGAACATTGTTGAATATCAAAATACGAAACTATCATGAACGAGTATGATTCTTTATAAAAAATAAACAATTTTAACTGCCCTTATTTCAATATAAAAAAATAAATAGGAGGGCCTGGCTCATCAGTGGTGAACCCTTGCAGTTTCGCTAGTTTAATTTACCATACCGCTGTTATATTGCATTTTTCGATCTTCCTTTTATAGTGATACTAATGCTACTCTTGGAATGGGTATTTTAGATGAAATATGGACATAAGCTTTGAGGAGAGCAGAATTACATACAAAATATAAATATACAATATTTTCCATTGCAGTAAGGACAGTAGAAATTGTTTATTTTTAAAATGTGTGAGCAGGGGGGTTATCGTGATGCAAAAGCCAATTTTTGTTCTTCCACAAATCCGGGAGTTTCTGGCGAATTGCTTCGCGCAAATTGCGCATAACTTGCAGTTAATATTCCTTATTGACCGTTCTACCCTGTGGCAAGAACCCATGATGCACCACGCCCATGCAATCGAAGAAAACTGTCAGCAAACCTTTCACATTCGACCGAAATTGGCGCGCTTTTTTCGGTCTTGGTTCGTGCGGCAGCTACCATTGAGATTATTGAGCTCTGGTTTCCACGTCATAACCATAAACCCACGCACGTCACCAGTTATGACCCTCTGGAGCAAATTTGGGTCGTCGCGGACAGAGTACAAAATCTCATTAGCAATGTTCATGCGATGCTGTTTTTGGTCGCAATTGAGCAATTTTGGTACGAATTTCGCGGCGACCCGTCTCATGCCCAAATCATTGATAAAAATCGAATGGCACGAGCCAATCGATATGTTCAGGTCCTCAGCAACTTCTCTAACGGTGATTCGACGATTGGCCAATATCATTTTCTCCACTTCATTAATTTTTATCTGTTGTTGAAGTGCTCGGGCGTCCGGCACGCTCTTCGTCGTTCACATCTTCTCGGTCTTCTGAGAACATTTTATACCACCGATAAACGTTGCTTCGGTCCAAGGTAGCTTCTCCGTATGCCACAGTCAACATTCGGAATGCATCCGCGCACTTAATTTCGTTTTTCACACAAAATTTGATACAGGTTCTTTGATCCATTTTTTTTAATAGGTAAAAATCGAAGACGATCCAAAACACCTGCAAGCAAAGCAGCTGTCAACAATTAAGTGAACATTCAAAATTCGCGGCACTTTTTGAACACGAATATTAATAAAGATAAAATTTCATTCAGTATATATAGATGTATAAAATATTCAAACTATTTTAGACGCGTATGGTTCTGCTGATATTTAAAAACTTTTATTCTCCCCCTACTGCAATGATAGTATGGAATAATGGAGTCCACTTCAGGACGTCGGACAGCGACGGCTCGGTGACTGTAAAAAAAACAAGCCCCAGGTGCGCCAGCCGGCCATAAAAGAGGGAGGGGAGCATGCGGCCTGGCCTGACGCTGACCCAGTTTGGTGTTTTCCTCTGTCCACTTAACATGTTTTAATAAAGTTAGTTTGAAGGAGACTTTTACCCTCTCCTTTCTGCTATTTAGTGATCTGATTTGAATTCTTGCAACAGCCCACAAAAGAATCATAAACTGCGAATTCTTCTACCGAATTTCGCATCAGTGTTTTGTGAAACGATTACCAGACTTTTCTTCACAAAGTGGCGTCCCCGAGGGTGGACTTCTGACAAGGCAAGATCAAGTAGATTGAACGGTGGAGTACAAGTCAAGACTCAAGATAAGTACCTTTTGTTTTACCTTCTTTTAATAGTTTTTTTTTTAAAATGGAAATTTTGAAAAGGCATAGAAATTTACTTAGAAAGCGACTAATAAGCGACTGAAAATAATAGAAAAGTCATTGAAGAAACTCATAGTGAGGATCTTGTGATCAAAGGCAAGATAAGAGACTTCATGCTAACTTCAGACGTTAGCGAAAAGGAATTAGAGCACAACGATGAGGAAGCCTTGGAATATACCTTCAGATATAAGAAGATATATAACAAATGTCTGGCTCTTGTTAAACCTAAGGTCGTTGCATCTAGTTCCACGACCAGTGAAGTGAGCTTCGCTTCTAGCTCACACCATAGAATTAAAACTTCCCAGGATCTCGGACTATCTCTCATTGGACAGAAATCAGTTAAACATGTGGTGTTTGGAGGCCATACTAGTGAAAGTGTCAACCAAGAATACAGAGTCACTTTGGGTCGTGCATCAGGGAATTTTAAAATGGTCGCGAAGCTTCTTGATCAACAAAATTTCTGTGGTAACTTACCAAGACTGAGCCGCGGGCCATGGATGGAAGAACTCAAAGCCCGCAAAATCTGGGTTCCTGATATTAGAAAGGATGACAAGGAAATTGAAATACTTCTAGGATGCTATGTGTTGGGATTCATTTTCATGATGAAATCTTGTATGTAGTCAAATGACTTGACTGCGTCGCAGACGCGTTTTGGATGAACTTCAAGAGAGCAGGTAGTGACGTTTCACTCGCTCATCATGTTACAACGATGGCAATTTCGGAGAGCAGTATAACCAATCTGTGGCATCTCGATGTTCTTGGCATTATGGATCCTATTGAGATTAAACAGAGAGATCAGAGAGACGCATTGGTGCGTAGACATTTTCTAAAAACAGTCCAACATTCTGTTTCTGGAAGATATGTTGTTTCCTTCCCGTGGACTGTAGAGAAAGCTAAAATCGCGGACAACCGGGAGATTGCCATGAAGAGATTAGAACAAACGGCTGAGAAATTAATCTCTTTGAATCTTTATGAGTACTATGATGATATTTTCCGAGGCTGGTTGGCTGATGGGATAATTGAGAAATTTCCAGCTGAACAACACGACGCTGAGGCCTTCTACCTGACTCATTGCCCGGTGGTGAAACTCTCTAGTGGGACTACGCCTATCAGGCCTGTCTCTGATGCTTCTAGCAAGGTCTATATATCCCCATCTTTAAATGACTGTCTTGAAAAAGGACCTAACCTCATAGAGATGATTTCCAACCTTATGCTGAGGTTTAGAAATGGCAAGTTTGGTGTCGTGGCAGACATTAAGAAAGCCTTTCTGCAGATTGAGGTGAATGAAAGGGACAGAGATTACCTGCGTTTTCTGGTATTCTCAAAATGGAGAAAAGACAGAAGTATTCAGACATAGACGTGTCGTTTTCGCTTTCAACTGTAGTCCTTTCATTTTGGGGGCAGTAATCGAATACCACCTGTCTAATGTTCGACCTGAACATAAACCGTTAGCTCAGAGGTTGCAAAAAGGAGTATCCTGTCCTGCTTAGCTCAGATATATTACTCTATTGGATTTCTGAGCCTAATATTGATGAAACCTAAAATTCTATTACAAAAGACTTGGACTCTAAAGTCGGCATGGGACGACGAATTGGACCGTCACTACAAGGATGAACTAAGCCTATGGTGCGACGACCTTCAGCTGCACAGAGGCATGGCAATTCCTAGGAATTTCAATCCATTGATGGTACCGCAGAAGGACAGGCAGATACACACGTTTGTTGATGCTAGTAGTGAAGCTTATGCTGCTGTGGTCTTCTTTCGGACACGGGTTGGTGACAAAGTTGAAGTGCATATGATGGTGGCTAAGTCTCTAGTCGCTCCTCTCAAGAGACCTACGATACCAAGACTTGAATTCTTAGCCTGTGTTGTAGGAGCATGATTAAACAAGATGATCTTTGAAGCTCTAGAGTTGAAAGATATCACAAATGTATTCTGGTCTGATGCCAAAACTGCCTTCTCTTGGATAAAGCGCGATGACCAGTTGGGTACCTTTGTCGGGAATCGCGTTAAATAGATATGCAGACTCAATGATCCTGGAGATTTGATATATGTTCCTATCGAGTGCAATCCAGCTGATTTACCCTCAGAGGATTCAGCCTCTCCCAATTGATACAGTCTAGATGGTGGGAGGGCCCTTCCTGGTTAAAACTCTCCGAAGAATATTGGCCTTCCAAGTATAAAGACCTGAATGAAGCGAGAAATCTCTGCGCAAAGAAAGAAAATTGCTGTTGTGACAACAGTTAAATGTACCGATCATTGGTACATGAAATATTTCTCCTCGTTCATAAAAAAAGGTGCGGATGATGGCGTGGATTAGAAGATTCATCAACAACCTCCGATCTTCAACGAAAGTAAAGGGCGAACTTTCTGTGAAGGAGATCGATGAAGCGGAGCTAGCGCTTTTGATATTAGTTCAGGCCGAGTGTTTCCCTAGCCACTCTATACCTGGCCTGGAGTTATATGAAGAAGAAGGAATCCTGCGTATGAAAACAAAATTAATTTACAGCAGCGACGAATTTGGCTTCCGTTTGCCAGAACTATTACATGGGACTCATCTGTTGATTGAAAAAATGATATGTGATTCACACGTTGAGAAATGTCACGCTGGTGTACAATTATTGATGAACAAACTTCGGGAAAAATATTGGATAGTAAAAGCGAGACAGACCATTAAGAAAATAGTGAGAAGATGTGTAACATGTCGCCGCTTCTCCGCTAAACCCGTTGTGGTGGAAGACGCTCCACTACCTGCCACTCGAGTACATAACGCCAAGGTATTCGAGGTGGTAGAAATTGATCTGGCGGGCCCGCTCTATCTGAAAGATCGGACCAAGACCTGGGTTGATCTCTTCACCTGTACTGTGTACCGCTGTGTACATTTGGAACTGGTAATATCTCTCAGCACAGAAGATTTCCTAATGGCCCTGGAGAGATTCATCAAGAGACGAGGACGTTCATCCATCATCTTCAGCGACAACGGAACAAATTTTGTAGGAGCCAATAACTTCTTTAAACAGATTGACTGGGAACGCGTTTCTAACGACGGGAAAGTGAAGCCTATTGAATGGAAATTCATCCCGACCACTGCTGCCTGGTGGGATGGATGGTGGGAGAGATTGATTCGTTCCCTTAAAGATATACTAAACATCAACATTGACATATCAACAATTGATGACCCTGATGTGTCATGCAGAGGCAGTGATGAATGAAAGGCCCATGACTTATGTCAGCGACGATCCAAATGATCTTGTGACAATATCACCTTCCATGTTTCTACAAGAACAGACAGATGTCGAGTTTCCCGAGTGCCAGAATGTGGGATCTAATCCAACGACACATAAACTGCGCTTTTTGAGCAAGCTGAGGGAGGAGTTGAAATCACTATTCAGGAAGGAATATTTGTCCCTCCTGGTCCAGAGAAACAGACGCATTTACAATCCAAAACTCCAGGCTGGGGATGTTGTCCTTGTTGGTATGGACAATAAAAAGCGTAACTTCTGGCCATTAGCAGTGTTCGAGGAGATATTATTTGGAAGAGATGGAGTGAATAGATTAGTGAAGGTGAAAACCGCAGGGAAACCTTCCTAAGACCTATTCAGAAAATATTTCCCTTGGAAATATCATCAACAGCAGCTTCTTCGCGTTTGCTGAACGATAAAGAGAAAACTGCAAAAATACAGACTAGATCGGGTGGAACCGTTTGTATACCCAACCGATTGGACGATTATTATTGTTTTCTTGTGTGCCTAGAGGAAAACAGGTGGGAGTATGTGGAATAATGGAGTCCACTTCAGGACGTCGGACAGCGACGGCTCGGGTGACTGTAAACAAACAAGCCCCAGCTGCGCCAGCCGGCAATAAAAGAGGGAGGGAAGCATGCAGCCTGGCCTGACGCTGACCCAGTTGGGTGTTTTCCTCTGTCCTCTTAACATGTTTAATAAAGTTAGTTTGAACCCTCTCTTTTACCCTCTCCTTTCTGCTATTTAGTGATCTGATTTAAATCCTTGCAACAGCCCACAAAAGAATCATCACTGCGAATTATTTTACCGAATTTCGCATCAGTGTTTTGTGAAACGATTACTAGTGTTTCGCCATTTTAATCAATCATGTCGCTGTAATATTTGTATTTTTCTTTTCCTTTTATACCGATATTAAAGCTGATCTTATAACAGATGGCAGGTTAATGCATCATATAAAGATGTATGTTTTATGAAATACCAGGTTCATAATTTATAACGTTGGATAGATTTTGTAGATATTTGGAGTAGATATGTGTTAACGAATATAAGAAAAATTTGTGATTTATGATATTTAGTAGGAAACGTGTGTATAAGTGGAAAGGAATAAACAATTCCCTTAGCGCACAATCCAAACACTAGACACACAGCCATTGGGAGCAAAGCTAGTCTCCTTTCTCTGTTGCAAACAGATAAAGAGTTCAACGAGTAATATACCTGTTTGTGTGAAATCAAATTATCGGCATTACCCATAGAGAAGCAACGAAATACATAACTTAAATATAAAGATATTTTATTCGATTTTAAGAAAGATAACTGAATTTAAAATTTAAAACCATTACGGGGAATGCCATTATTGATGTATATGCAAATGTAAATTAGTATTTGAAAAATATGATGTAAATATATTTTTTATATATTAAATTTTAAACATTTTAATATACTGTGCAACATATAAATTACATTGTGTAACATCTGAATTAATCTCCCTTCGGACATGATATTTAGCATGTAGTAGACTACCTGAATTTCAGAACATAGGGATATGCTAAGAATATTTGGAGGAAATAAACCTATTTGGCTGTTAGTCAGTTACCTGAACTATACTGTAAGCTAGTGGTTGATCAAACTGCCATCCTGCTTAATTCTCTTAGTGCAGCATCCCTGCAAATCGTCATTCAGACTGTTAGTGTCACTTGCCATAAGAATAGGTTTGTTATGGAAGCGAAAATATTTGTTGATATTCAGCATTCCTGTCTATATTCTGTTTTAAATGCTGCAACTAGCCTTGGCAGTTGAAAATGATTGTCATGCAACTTTTTTTCCGTGATTTCACAAGTTTAACTTGAGAACATCTATTCTTTGATGAATAATGTGGCTCTTGATTAGCATGGCAGTTCTATCTCTTGCTGAATTTATTCTATCTGTTTTGTATGGTTTATATCACTTGACTTTTACCTTTTAATATTGTTTTTAAAATGCTTCAGAGTTGAGAAAGAGAGTAGAAAGAGATTATATCGACATCATTATAAGAGCCAAAATCAACAGTTGGGCTTTTAATTTCAATAGTATTAGCCTTCCAATGTTAAATATTGTTGGATTTTTAAGCGATATGGCAAGCTCTGTGAAACGCTTTTACTTTAGAGACAAGTGAAATTGTCAATTATTAGTGGTTTTTATATTTTGGAAGCAATATCATGATATATTGGAGTTGATTAAGTAATCATTTGTTACAATTATTCGATGTGGTGTTTTGCATCCATTTCATTTTATTTGAATAAATTCAGCTAGTTTTTACTAGTGGAGCTGGTGGTATTGGTGGTCTATTGGGGCATAGATGTTCTTGTATTACAAAGTTATCCAAAGTTAAATTTATTTTGAAATAACCAAGATCATTGCCAAACCAAATATAAAACTTTTCTGGGAAGTAAATATGTTATTCCAAACATACGCTCTTCTGTGTTTCCTTATATATATCCTGCACAGCTGGATGTTCAAGTTATATATGGCGCACATGTGTTTCCGTAGATTTATTGATAGGTATTGTAATGAACTTGTATAAAAGTTAATTCCATCAGTTGACACAACAATTGCAATCTAAATTGAAGTTTGGAAATTGCGTCCTTGAATAATAAATCACAAGCGATGTATGGTGAGAGGAGCAACACAAATTTCGCTCTATTGCGAATTTAGAGATTACCTTTCTTCCTGAAATATTTTTTCCGGTTATTTCTCAATTCTCTCCCAGATTTTTAAGTTATGAGAGAGAAAATTCATCACGTTACCTCGTAATTTCTATTATTATTATTATACATCTGTTAAATGTTTACATCGATATCAAAAACGCGAGATAACTTCTGGATAGTAAACGAAGCGGAATTAAAAAAGGCAATATTGTTATTAAAAAATAAATAGGATTTTAACATTACTTCCTACAAACTTCTATGGTTAAATAGCTAAATTAGTAATGTAATTTCTCTTTATGGTCAAATTCAAACTTCTACTTAAAAATGACAACACGTTGATAAAATGGAATGGACTTTATTTATTGGCCTATTAATTCATGATTATTACGAGAAGGATTTTTGTCAATCTGTTCATAGCTTTTCTAATTTATTTAAAAAACAATTTCAAGTATTTATATTACAATGTGTAAAATTAGGGAAGACAAACTTCTGGGTGAGACAGCAATTTATTCAAGGCAAGAACCAACTATGATGGATAAACAAAAGATAAGGAATGAGGGAAGTTTACAGAGTAGTGAAATATGAACATAAAACATGATACTCCTATTTATACTAGTGTAAAATATTAAATACTTCGTTACATAGTTCCTTCCCTATGACAATTGTGACCCACAGCTTGCAATTATTGTAGATACTGACATGGATCTCAGGTGCTTCTTCCAAGTATTCCATCAAAGTCTTGCAACTTTGTCCCTAGTACCTTTGCGTCCTTTTTCTTGCGGCGTGAAGAGCGGCTTTGCGGCGTATCGTCTATAGGGACATCGTCATCTTTGAGGGAAGTCTTGCTTTTGACATGGCGGTGGAATCCTGGAGCCAGTTCTAAAAATGTAGATCACAGCACCTATGGCTTCAAATTCTTCTCGACGATCTTCAGTTTGTCTTCCCTAACTTACCCAGCATCTCCACCAAAATGCCACGTGTAACAGGGAAAACAAACTTCAGAATGAGACAGCAATTTATTTAAGGCAGAAGAAAACTATGAAGGATAAACAAAAGATAAGGAATGAGGGAAGTTTACAGAGAGTAGTAAAATATAAACATAAAAAAATACTCTGTTGATACTAGTGTAAAATAATAAATGCTTGTGTAAAATATTAAATACTTCGCTACAATATTTACTTGATATTAAAACTTCTTAATTTTGTAATTATCTACCTTTAGATTATCACGTTTTGATAGATACCCCTCATTTGGTTGAATATCATCGTTTTAGGTCAATTTTTAAAAAGCTTTTTTTCTAAAAATAGTCTCAAACAAATTACCTAATGAATAAATCAAAATCGAATATATTTGATTTTCTTGATTTGCCATTACCAGCAAAATTATTTTCACTGCTATCAACATTCTTGTCACTCCCATCAAATATCATGACACTGTTTGACAGCACTTGACAATTCTTGTCATTGCTATCATAAATACGATAAATGTTTCTGACGATTTCTCATTATTTCTCAATAATCAATTTAATCCAAAAGAAATTATTAAAAATATTTAAAATGCTGATATCCAGACTATACTTCCAAATATCTATCATTATATGAATAAAAGGAAACGAAAACATACTTCTTAAATTATCAATATCACAATGAATAATCAAATCAAATTGTACAAACAAATTAAAATTGAACCTACTTATATTATTTGGAAAATAAAATTATCCAGTTTAGTCGTACACGCATAACTGGGGATAAGTATATCATCTCACGGCTAAGAATCCTTTTCATATATTCGAGAAAACTATTAGAAAAATCAATGAGCAGAAAACTGATATTTTAAAGTAAGAAAACAAGAAAATGAAGCTGAATTGATCAAATACATATATAAATTAGGGTAAAAAGGCATCTCCTTCTCGAGTAACTGAAGGTTCCTTATGTTTTTATTATGTTTTCCTAATTTATGCACCTTATCTCAGTACAATATAACATTTATACTATTTCTTCACATATATACATTCCTGCTATATATTCAAGTTGGAAAGGTATTCTTCTCTAGAAGACGCTTAACGCTTCTCTTTGAAGTATTTATGCTATATATTTTGATTAATAATATGTATTTTTCATTATTATATAACTACTACACGGGGTATATGCCATGATAATCATGGTGGCTAATAGTTGTCGACTGATTGTACTGTAAACGAATCATATATCTACATGTGTAGAAAGCGGTTCGAATTTTGCACTTACAAGTGTAACAAACCGTACAAGCTTTTTGCTTTTTTGGTAACTTCCACTCTCTAGTTGAGTTGGAATTTTGGAAGAATCGGAGGCCATTGGAGCAATTTAACATTAATAAAAAAAGTGTCCAATGCAAGTTTTCTTAATTTTATTTTCTCTTTCAGCTAAATTTCTATCCAAATTATAACCAAATATATTTTTGTTAAATAGATATTTTGCCTCGAAGGATGATGATCTATAAAAATAAGGTCGTCTCTTCCGTCAAAATTGACGTCAAAAACTTGGCGCCAATAATATTTTTTGAAATGGTTATTTATTCGTTGTAGAAGTCATTTGAAGAGCTTTATATTTTGCGCTTGTCAGAGAAAAAGGTTTGTAGTTTTTTAAAATGTTCTTGAAGCTTGTTAGACATAGAGATTTTTATGGTGCCATATAAAAATAAGGAGACACTTTAAGCTATTTAATATTGTTGCACCAGGTTGCGGCTTGGCAGACTCTTCAGCCTTGATTCTCTCCTGTGCTGGGTCTTGCATCTTACCAGAGCGTGTTTCAACCATCCTACAAATTTATATAAGGGAATAATGAGATAAGTCTACTTTAAGTAACCTCCAGAATGATTTATTTATTTTCTCACATCAAAGAGAGCAGTGAAGTCACAGTGTACCTAAATACAAATGATGATAATCTAATCTGTTTTAAATAAATATCATAGAATATTTTATATAAAAATAAATAAATATATAATTTAAATTTCAAATATATTAAAAATAATATAAGAAATACGCCATTAATCATGATGTAACACTTCCCCCTCTCCAGAGGTCGTCACGTCCTCGTGATTGACCTCATCAATTCTTTCAAAATAGGGTTTGATTCTTGAGACATGGACAATCAATGGGTCTTGGCCAGGATTATCTTTTGGTTCAATTAAGTAATTTACGTTGGACAGCTTCTTTAATATTTTATATGGGCCAAAATATTTTCTCAGTAGTTTCTCACACTTTCCTATTTTCCTAATTGGTGTCCAAACTGCTACTAATTCTCCTGGTTCGTAGCTTCTTTCCATGTGTTTCTTGTCATAGTTCTTTTTCATTCTTTCTTGAGTCTTTATTGTGTTGTTAATAACTAATTTTCTTGTTCTGTTTATTTTGTCTAAGTGATGTTTTATGTATTCATCATAATCATCCTTGTCAATGTCCACCGAGATATTCCTGTCGTCCAAAAGAGACGTGGGTTCTCTTCCAAACATCAGGAAAAAGGGAGAATATCCTGTGGTTTCCTGAATTGTAGTATTGTAAGCGTGAGTGATGAATGGGAGTATTTAGTCCCAATTCTTCTGATCAGTGTTCACATACATACTGAGCATATTGATCAATGTTCTATTTAACCGCTCTGTCAATCCATTAGTCTGGGGATGATAGCTCGTTGTGAAGCAATGTTTAATCTTGCACGTTTTCATCACCTCTTTCATTAAATTACTGGTAAATTGAGAGCCTCTGTCACTAATAAGATATTGTGGGGCTCCGTGCCGGAGAAAAATATCCTCTACTAGAAATTTTGAAACTTCTTTCACTGTTGCTTCCGAGACTGCTTTTGTTTCTGCATATCTAGTGTAGTAGTCCGTCAGCACGATTATCCATTTTTTCCTGTTTTTCGTAGATGGCAATGGACCAACAAAGTCAATTCCAATTCTTTCGAAAGGAAAGTTGGCTGGGGGAATGGGCTGTAGTAGTCCAGAAGGTAATTGGTTTGAGCCTTTTCTACTTTGGCAAAGATGACACGTCTTAACGAACTCTGAGACATCCTTTAGAATGGATGGCCAAAAGTATTTACTCTTTATTCGGTACATGGTTCTGGCGACACCCAGATGGCCATTCGACATATGATTGTGATATTCTTTCATAATTTCTCTCTTTTTATTCTCTGGAACCACAAGCAACCACGCCCTGCCTTCAGTGTTCGGGTTTTTCTTAAAGAGGCATCCATCTTCTACTTTAAAGTTTTGCGCAATTGATCGCCTGCTTCCATTAAGGTTTTTCTTAACACTTTCGATAAACTTATCCTCTTCGTCTGTTATTTGATTTAAAAATAGCCTTTCAAAATCCTCATCCCAATCAGTTTCTGGTAAGGGTCCCCTAGATAAGCCATCGGCGTCCAGATGTTTCTTTCCTGATTTATGTATTATATCGAAGTCATATTCTTGAATTTTCAATGCCCATCTTGCCAATCGACCTGTTGGATCCTTCAAGTTTTTGAGCCAGCATAAGGCGTGGTGGTCTGTTACTATTTTAAAGTGTCTTCCATAAAGGTAGGGTCGTAATTTTGACATTGACCAGACAACGGCCAGACATTCTTTTTCAGTGGTTGAATAATTTTGCTCCGCTTTACTTAGGGTACGACTCAAATATGAGATCACCTTCTCTTCAACACCGATGTCTTGGACAAGTGTTGCACCTATGCCGATGTTGGACGCATCAGTATGAACATAAGTAGGTGCATTTGGATTGAAGTGACCTAAAATTGGTGGACTTAATAGTGCTGTTTTTAGGGTTTGAAACGCTTCCTCTTGTCTTTCTGTCCAGATAAATGATACACTTTTTTTTATAAGGTTGGTCAAAGGGTCAGCAATTTTTGAGAAGTCTTTGATAAATTTTCTATAATATGAACACATTCCCAAAAAGGATTGTACTTCTTTGACCTTTTTGGGCCGAGGGAAATTTCTGACAGCTTTGATGTTATGTTCCGCGGGTTTTATACCATGTTTGCTCGTTATATAGCCGAGAATCTCCAATTCTTCAAAAGCAAATCGGCATTTTTTGTCGTTTAACCTTAAATTAGATTCACGAAAACATCTAAAAACAGCTTCAAGTCTTTTGAGGTGCGTTGGAAAATCCGGGCTATATATGATAACATCATCCAGATAACACAAACAAATTTGCCATCTCAGATTTCCAAGCATATTCTCCATATTTCTCTCAAAGGTAGCAGGCGCGTTACAAAGTCCAAAAGGCATCACGTTGAATTCATATAATCCATGTGCTGTAGTGAAAGCTGTTTTCTCTTTGTCTCTTTCTTCGACTTCAACTTGCCAATATCCAGATCTGAGGTCTATTGCTGAGAAGTGTGTAGATCCTTGGAGAGTATCCATAACTTCGTCTATTCTAGGGATCGGATAGACATCTTTTACTGTCACATTATTCAGTTTTCTGTAGTCCACACAAAATCTGTATTTACCATCTCGCTTCTTGACCAATATTACTGGAAAAGACCAGGGGCTATAAGATGGCCTAATTATGCCTTCTGTAAGCATCTCGTCAATTTGCTCTTTTATAATATCTCGTTCTTTAGCACTTACCCGGTAAGGCTTGTGTTTAATTGGCTTCGCGTCTTCTGTGTCTATCCGATGTTTTGCCAAATTGGTTCTCCCTAATCTCGACGAAAAAAGATCTCCATACCTTTCTAAAACTTGTTTTAACTCCTTCTGTTCCTTTGGTGAAAGATTTTCGTTTATTTGGAATCTAGGTTCTTTGTTCTCTTCTACCTCTCTTTCTCGACTCACATTTATTTTCGCTGGACTACTTCCAAAAGCCAATGTTTGGTTTTTCATTATTTTTAACGGTCGAGGATACGGATTAGTTATCCATATGTGTGTTTCCCTATTTATAACATTGATCAAGCTTCTTGCTAGACGAAGTCCATTTGTTTGAAACATTTTGCTGCTCTCCTCGATAATATATTCTCCATCCTCTGTTTCTACCAATGCCTTGATCAATTTCATGGAACATTCCGGTACAATGGAATCCTTGGCACTCTTTATTTTCAACATTTCAAAATTGATTTCGTCATGATTATTCGTCAAATCGTATTTGATAGTTTCTTGCTTACAATCTATTTTTGCGTTTATTTTCTTAAGGAAATCTCTCCCAAAAATTAATGTCCGTAAATGCGTTTTCAATATCACAAAGTTGTGTGATAATGTTTCGTCATCAATTTTTATATTTAAAAATATACTTCCTACCATGTCCAATTTTTTTCCATCGGGTCCTGCACAAATTTTTGCGAGTTTACTTATACCATGGCCTGTATCGAGGGCCGTTCTGAGGTCGACCACTGAGAGGTCAGCACCTGTATCAACCAAAGCTTCAAAAGTCCCTATCTTGTCCACGTTAATTTTTAATTTGTATTTAGGGTCCAACTTCTTGATTCCGTTTATGGTCGACTTGCTTTGATTGACAGATTCAGGCGCGACGCTTAGTTTAAATCTTCCAACACGGAATATCTATTCCGGGTAGGAATATTTGTCTGTGTGTTATGACATACATCGGCATAAAGCCGAGGTCCTGATTTCTCTGATATTTCATTCATTTGGCATTTCTCTTCGACCTTCTCTTGGGTATCTGCTGGATCCTCTTCTGAGATTCTTATAAACTTGACCCTACAATAACGGGCCACGTGCCCTGGCTTGTTACATTTAAAGCAGATTGGTCTCCCGTCTTCTGTCCTATTCCTAATTGAATTTGGATTCTTATTGTATGTTTTACTTGGGTAGACCGGTTTTGGCTCAGGATTAGGAGTGTAAGATCGTCTAGGGGCAGATACCTGGGGCAGAGGTTTGTCCTGGTAGTACCTCGGAGTGGGGGCCTGGGGCTTGGAGGTGTTCTGGTAGTACCTCGGAGCGGGGGCCTGGGGCTTGGAGGTGTTCTGATATGGTCTTCTGAACGACGTAGCATTCTTCCATTGCTCTTGATGATGGGGACGAGGAGAGCGTGGTCCATTATATAGAGCTTTTGATTTTTCTGCACGTTCTTGGTAATTCTTTTCGAAGAAATCCAGCTTCTTACAAATTTCTAGGAGTTCATTGGTATTTTTAGGAGGGTTTAGGTGAAGGGCAAAAGAGTATTCTTTCTTTAACCCTCCAATAACCCAGTTTATTTTAGTCTTTTCTTCCATTTGGGGGTCGACCTTGTTGCACAGTACAAGGATATCCTCTGCGAACCTGATTGCAGGTTCATTCCACTGTTGCATCCGGTTTAGTTTCATCTTAATTTCTTCTTTGTTGGCGTCTGAGGCAAAATCCTCAATTAGGCGGCTCTTGAAATTTTCCCAGCTGGTGAAACTTATCTTGTGTAGGTTCAGCCAGGTTTTGGCGCTACCAATCATATTCATGGCAGCATAACGAGAGATAATGTAGTCTGCCCAATGGTACAGGAAGCCAATTTCTTCAAGAGATTCAATCCATGGGCGAGGGTCTTCCGTTCCATCATACTTGGGGATGTCGATGTTGGGATTCAGGACAACTGGGTCGGAACTAGCATCTCTACCAATTGTTGCACCAGGTTGCGGTTTGGCAGACTCTTCAGCCTTGATTCTCTCCTGTGCTGGGTCTTGCATCTTACCAGAGCGTGTTTCAACCATCCTACAAATTTATATAAGGGAATAATGAGATAAGTCTACTTTAAGTAACCTCCAGAATGATTTATTTATTTTCTCACATCAAAGAGAGCAGTGAAGTCACAGTGTACCTAAATACAAATGATGATAATCTAATCTGTTTTAAATAAATATCATAGAATATTTTATATAAAAATAAATAAATATATAATTTAAATTTCAAATATATTAAAAATAATATAAGAAATACGCCATTAATCATGATGTAACAATATTATTCAAACAATAGTGATCTTTCGGAATATATTCCTTCATCTGCTCAAAAGCACAAGGCCATTTATTGAATAATATAACATTATATCGGGTTCTATATGATAACTATGAAATATATTTGATATATACACAGTGACCTTTAGATATTAAAAAGGCATATATTGACTTGAATAAAATATTTATTTGGTAATATTTTGATTGGCTGAACGTCAACCTTTGTCAAGGCATTACATTTTTTATAAACAAACTCAGGGTCGCATAGTCAATGTCTTGTATCTGCCAATGTCTTGACAAAGGTTGGCGTTCAGCCAACCATAATATTAGTGAATAAATATTTTATTCAATTCAATATAAGTCTCTTATTATCTAAAAATTTAAATATGGAATATTCCTAATAGTGACCTTTATTGAAGACCAACGAGAGATAACCAAGTTTAAAGAAAATCTGTCTCCTTAAAAAACAAATAGACAACTGGCGCCACATCAAAATATAAAACTTCTTAAGTTTTTCTCTCTCAATGAGTGTATAAATAAAAATAAATATATAAGGTATATGTAATTTCATTTCAGTGTAATATAAATGCACTAATTTTGAATCTATTCTATATTTATGATGGCAGAAATTCTACATTATTTCAATAGAATGACTTTATTCCATTATTGATTAAACGTTTTATAATGGTGGTGGTGTCTTGCCCATTGAGCATATCAGATCGGGCCGTTCACCCTGATCACAATATCGGCCAACAAAGGTGCCTTGTCCTTATGGATGTTCTCTACTGGATTGTTGTCTGCCATATTGAGGGCTGCAAGGATGGCCGGGCAACTGTATATATGGTTCGGAGTGAGTTGGGTGTTGTGGCAGTTATTGCAGTTCCTGTAGGATCTAGTCATGTCAGGGTTTATCTTCATCCTTTTAAAATTTCCTGTTCTGATTATTGAAATTGCTGTCGTTAAGTCTCTGTTAATGTTGAGGTTGCATATGGGCTTGGGAATTTTGTTTTTGTAATGTATCCAGCCCAGAGGTTCTCCTCTACCTGGTGGGCGGGAGAAGCAGCACAAGTAAGGGACTGCCCTGTAGGGCGAAGAACGGTGTCGTGAGCCCCGAGCCGCTACAGTAACCGTGAAGTCCTTCAGGGAACTCTGAAATATGGATGAAATCTGACTAACGAGTCAATGGAATCCCCCTTTCCATGGAGCAACAAAATGTTTTATAATAAATGTTCTTCATAAATCAATGCAACCAATTTAGCACCTGACACACATTGATTATTCAGGTCATATTAACCATTCTGTTACTTTTTACTACTATCTACCCAGCTGGATGCTCAAACCATTTATTTCCCACCTGTGTAGTCATAGTTAGGAAGCCAAGTATCCATATAATGAACCTTTCAGTATTTTATTTCAACAGAACAATCTAATGAAAATTGCCACTTTAAGACATGACCACTACTCGTAAATACATTGAAACGTATTTTTCTGAATATTTCATTGTGAAAAAATATGGTTGTTTTTATAGGCGAAAAAAGGCGCCACGGATTTCTTTTCTTGATTTATAAAAAAAAATAAGTTGGCCGAATATCAGGGAACAGACTAAATCAATGTTTAGTTGATTTCTGTTCCACAAAATGGCGCTCAATCCATCTAAAAAGCACATGTGCTTCTGGGCAGGATATGTCGTCTTTATTTTTAAAAGCTATTTAGGACGAATGTTCTCTTGAAAATAATAATAATAAAAAAATAGTTTTTTACTATCCTTACTGCAATCAATACAATATATTAATGGGAGAGATTGGCTGATTAATGGTGAATTCTCCAAGCGGTTTCGTCTACTTCATCCACCAGACCGCTTTTAGAAAGAAGAGGAGAAAAATGCTTGAATTTCATTCATCGGCGTTGTCAAACCCTTTTAGACAATGATAAGTCACCGAATTATGCGAGAATCGCAGAAAATATGATCTCCAAATTCCATAAGCTCGAGTGCTTAATGAATCTAAAATTGCATTTTATGGATTCACATTTGAATTTTTTTTCCTGATAATCTCGGTGCAGAGACCAAAGAGCAAGGTGAACGCTTCCACCGAGATATTAAAATCATTGAGTAACGATACAATGATTTTTGGAATCAACATATGGTGGCGGATTATTGTTGGAATCTGCGTGATGACAAAAAGCAAAATATAATAGACTTCTCTCTCTCTCTCTCATAGAAAAATCTTTAAATCCATGAATATAATATTTTACTACTTCCTAAATTTTACGGCATTTTTATAAAAATGTTCATTAAACAAATGAAATGTTTTTTCGCATACACAGCTTTTTGTTAAGACCTTCTATCTTATATATATAACAATTCACTTGATAATTTCGAAAAAGAAATAGATTTGATTTTAAATGAAAATTTATATGGATAGAGTAATTAGCTTGATAAATATACATATCTAAGGGCAGTTATTGAAGTAAATTTTATACACATGCATACATGTATAATATTGTTTCTTCATTTGCACTACTTTGGCGCATATTTATATAGTAATAAGTTTAATGTCATTACCTTTCCTTCAATAGAAGAATATCATGGGTGAAAGGCATTATATCCATAACTTGAAGAAGTGAACTAATCCAAAGAAATACGTACCACGTACCACGTTAATCAGCACCAAAGGTTAACCCAGAAAATGTTTTGTTTATTTAAGGCGGTGGATTTTTTTTTTTCATTTTGTGTACTAGTGTTATTTTCTTAAATATATAATTCTTCAATCATGATATTAGAGTATATGGAACTCTATAAATAAATTAGGTACACAAAAACTGTTTAGTTAGGTTATTACATTCATATATGAAAACCTGGTTTTCGAGAGGGAAATATTAATTTTAAATATTCTATTGAAAAATATGGAGCAACGGTAGAATACATTACACAAATCCATTTGAAACAACAAACTGAAAAAAAAAAGAGAGAATACACGTGTTAATTTTTCTCATTTTACTATGTTTTTCTTTAATGCTAGTGCTGGCAGGTTGTCTGGTTGTTCTTAGACAGTTGGTAGGATCCATGGTAGTTGGCTCTAAAGTTTCAGGCATGTTCGCTAGAGAAATTCACCCTGCACGTAAACATATCACATTTACATTTTGGGTGCAATCAATTATCAAAATTCACATTTTCTAAAATAATAATAAAAAATAAGAGTGTATTTGGTACACACATTATAGATTAACTCTAGTCTACAATTTCTCAAATTAGCTGAAATAAAAATCAGTTTCATGAATATACATTTATTAATAGAATGTCCAATCTTTCACAGCTACAGAAGTAATCATTTTTATCCCATCGAAGCAATGTTGGAATTTGTATATAACAAATACACCTATGTAAAATTCAATATTTTTTTGTGAATTCATTTTAGATTTTCTTTTCTGTTTGAGAAACCAACCTTTCATTTTTAATTTTGTTTTCAGTCCTGGTATTGATTTTGAATATAATATGAATTGTATACCAGGTCTATTAGTATGAAACGCGAAAATTTTCAGTGAATTCAAAAGTTCACCAATTCCATACAACAAAAGATTTTTTATTCAAAGTAACTGCCCTGATTAGCTATACACTCGGACCACTTTTCAGGCAATTTTCGAATTCCTTGTCTGAAAATTTCTATTCCTTTTGAGTCGAACCAGTCAACAAGTCATTTTCGGAGTATGTCGGAGTTCGAAAATTCCTGTTTTTTTTAGGGCGTGTCCTAAAGATGTGAAAAGGTGGTAGTCCGACGGCGCTAAGTCTGGTGAGTATGGCGAGTGGGGTTAGAGTCCCCTGCCCAAGTCTTTTATGGTGTTTTTGACCACCGTAGCATTGTGGGCTGGAGCGTTGTCATGCTGCAGTATTAGCTTGTTGTGCTTTTCACGCCATTCCGGTCTTTTTTCATTCAACGCCTCTCAATCTGTGCATTTGTTGTTCGTAGCGACTAGTATTGACCAGTTTCGCCAGGTTTCAAGAGCTCGAAATATACTTCGCCGGTCTGGTCCCACCATATGCAAAGCATTGCCTTTTTTCCGAAGCGATTGGGCCTAGGCGTCTGTTTTGGAAATTGGCCGGGCAGGCCCCACGACTTTTGGCGCGTAGGATTGCTGAAGTGGATCCATTTCTCATCAGAAGTTACGATTCGATGCAAAAATGACTTCTTTTCATGCCTGGCGAGCAGCCCTTCGCAGGTTACCAGACGCCGTTATTGCTGCCTTTCGCTCAAATCGTAGGGGACCCATCTGAAAAGCTTTTGGGTCATTCCGAGGCTGTTTAAACGTAGAGAAACAGCACCTTGAGACACCTGGAGCTGTTTTGCGAGTTTCTCCTGCATTTGGGTACTGTCCTCATCCAACAAAGCTTGCAGTTCAGCGTCCTCGAACTTTTGGGGCGGATTTCCATGTGGTTCATTATCAAGTTCAAAATCGCCACTTTGGAATTTTTTAAACCACCTGTAACACTGCGATTTGCTCAGAGCATGGTCGCTGTAAACTTCCTCGAGCATTCGGTGGGCTTCAGTGGCACCTTTCTTCCAGTTGAAGGCGAACAACAAAACTTCCCCCAAATGGGCACTTTTTGGCTCGGAAATCGACATTTTCCACGGGCTCCAGAAATTTTTCACGATTTGAATATTTCTAAAACTGCACACAGGCTGATGCCACGTGAGTCAAAGAACAAAACGCCTACAACAGCGCCACCGTCGGCTCAAATAAAGTTGCACAGCGGCCTCTGGCGCCCATTTTCGCGTTTCATACTAATAGACCTGGTATAGGTTGCGCTAAAATGTATGTAGGCGCAAGTATCCCAAGCTGAGATATCGCGTCCGATATGTCAAAAATAAAATAAACTATATTAATAATTATATCGAACTGAAAGGTATAATATGCGAGAAGTTTACCTTTCTATTCATAATAATTGTTTAGAATGTTTTAGTTCACTACATGTGCAGAATGGTAAAGTATATATAATGTGTAGCAAATAAAAATGTGCCAATTTATTCTGGCTGACTTATATATTCAACATAAGTTAAGGTTTGTCTCAGAGGTAAATTATTGATGTTAACTTGTCTTTTTTAAATATTTTCCCCTTTGTATAGAAAAGGTCACATGTCATAAATTTGTAAAATAATTTTGAAAACAATTCATGTAACTTCTAGGATAATGTGGAAAATAATTTTACTTATTTATAATTTTTCTAACTTCTGTCCAATTGTGTTTCTAGCGCTCTCAATTTCTTTGTTTAATTCTTCAAAAATTTTTTCCTATCCATATTTCATTTTATTAATATATATTCCATACAACTATCCTTTTACGAATAGCCTCAAAATCCTCGTTACACTGACTATTTTCTCAATACTTCTTCATTCCTGTTCTTTACACACTTCTTATTTATTCCACAATCTTCTAAATATACTTAGTGTAAACGCTTTTACTATTATTTCCTCTATATTTATTTCAAAACTTACCTCTTGAACCATAAAGCTCTACACATAATCAGTTTGCACTAACCACTTTTCAACTAATTACTAAACATACTTTTTGAATTATGAAAATTCAAATATCATTTTACAGTATATATACATATATGTATCCTCTAGTTTTATACTTCCAGACCAAATCAAAAAGATATTGAAGAAGTATATTTTAATATAGAGTGAGGTACTCTTATACCATATAAAAAGTACAACCTCATTTTATGATCGCCACAGCAAAATATGATTTTATCATCACTTAGCACATTAACCTTTTAGCCACACCTGATATTTACTATTTGGAGAAATTCTGAGTGTAAAAAATTAATATTTTCATGAATTGATATTATTTTTACTCCCTATCATATTGGTTAGTTCAGTAAGCGCGTTTTTAAAAACAAAACAATTCCTTTACCACACACTGCAAATCCTTGGCGCATTGACAGAAATTAGGTGGAGGGTAACAACGCTCTCCTGGAACACATGGCTTAAGTTAGAAATGAAAATCTGATAAATAAAATATTATAGTTTAAATGAAGCATATATCTCTCTCACAAAAGAACTAATAGAAAAAGTATAGATATAATATGTATGTTGTTGTGTTTGCGTGTAAGATGATTATAATTTTTCAAAGCGAATTTTTATTGAAATTAAAACCTGAGACCAACAAATCTCACATTTAATCAATAAATAGCATGTGTTAATCCATATTGAAGAGACTATTTATAAATAAATACGTTTCATATCGCCCTTTTTAAATATTTGTTAACGTTGTGTTGAAGAACTAATCCAATAGTTTATGTGTTTGAAAAATATAGTTACATCAACCAAGAATTTATGTATAATTCAATAAAGACAAAATGTTCTGTATATGCTACAATTGCATGAAGAAATGATTGAAAAAATATATTTTTTACTATTCTAATTATTTTCCATACAAATCATCGGACATTATTGAGCCAGTTTTCATACATATAAACACAAACCTATAGGATATTTAGAAACTAATTTAGACGTGTAAGAATTTTTTTTTTGAAATTAAGCAATTTATATTGCCCTTACTGCAAAGGTAAAAAAATAGTAAGGGCAGTAGAAATTGTTTGATTTCAAAAAGAATCTTAAGCGTCTAAAATAGTTTCTAATTTTCATAACAGATGGCGCGCTAGTGCATCGTAATACAAACCTACATATAAATAGATATTAAAAGGGCATATATATTGTAATAAGAAAGGATTTTAATGTTTAATACTTTTTAAAATTCACTTTTAAAAGAAAAGTCGACGACATATATGAATACCATCCCTACGCAAACTTTATGATCTATATGTCTACAAGATGATATCTCGTCGTTCTCAGGTTGATATTATAGAAGAATTTTTCAAGTTTTAATTAATTTTTTAATCTCAAATTGCAACATTTCACTCCAAACTATATTGAAAATATTTTGTTTTTCACGTTTTCCCATGTGCCTACCTACACTTAGAAGGTCGCGACAGGAATTATTCTGGCAACATCTGTTAGCTCCACATGGCTCATTGTTGAGGAATTCTTGCTGAAACATACCAAATATTATAACACAATGGTTCACATTGGTTAAATTTATATTTCTGGTTGTGTATAATTATAGTTTGTATACAAAGATTCCATTCAATATACCATTTATACTTCTACTTTATTTTTATTATTATTGATCAAGTTCTTGTCAATGGTTTATATAAATTCTACAAGACCACAGTCACCATTCGGAGAAGATTAATAGATTCGCCGAATGTTGTGGTCCATTTGGATGAGGAAAGCGAAGCCTAAAACGCGGCTGATTCCACACTCGCCTTTTCAGTGATACGGTAACCATTTACGGTGGAATCTGTGGTCACTGGACATACATCGGACATGGAGGCTGTTGGGCTCAGCGCTGCCTGGAGTATAGGAGCTCCATCTTTGCTTCCTTCCTGTGGTGAACCTGTATAAGACCGGTGGTATTAATAAAGCTGTATATGTGTGAAAAAGATAGAGAGGAATTATTTTCAAGTTAAATATCTTAAACAATCATGCAATAACTTAATAAATTGTAGAAAGTAGTCTCCATTAATACCACAGACCTGAAGTATATTTGATTATTAATATTATTGAATTTTACATGTTAAAATGTCTTGATAATTATATATCATAATTGAAACATTGGGCAGAATTAATTGAACACACACATAATCCATATCCATAATCCATAATCCATTGACGGAAATCCTATAGTCCAGGCAGCGCAGAGCCCAGGAGCCTCCAGATCCGACGCAAAAGGTTTGAAAGAAATGTTAATGAAAAGTTAACAAGTGAAATAAACTAGTTGATATGATGTAAATAACTTTAAACTATATCTCACACACATAAATCTCATTCAATAAAAATAAAAGCAACTCCTATTTTATCAATTTGACTTGAAGAATTGAGGTATCTATACCTATTAATTCCCATTTTTTCTACAGATCAAAAGACGGTAACGGCATAAACTGCAACAGAACAAAATTAGAAAAATTAATCATGCCTCCAGAAAAAAGTGTATTTTCAGAACATTTTTATTCTCTAGCTTTCTGTCACGGAAGCCCTTCTACAGGAGAAAACTTGGTATAATAATTCGCCAATAAAACACGAGTTAAATATAATTTGATACTATTTTACATAAATTAATGGAATTCTGTAGATATAAAAAAATGAATTGTTTAAAATGAAAATTCTCCTGCATACCTTCTTTCAGACTCGTTATAAGAAAGAGCATTTTGTAAAGCCTATTCATCCTGAAATCCTCAAACTGTCTGACTGTAAAATTAGTTAGAGAAAGAATTAAGTTCAAATATTAAATGAAACTACCTACCCAATCTATATTTTGACCGGACATCCAGCTAGACACTTACCTGCATTGATGGTCCTATCATCAGTAGACAGATCAATGGAATCAAAATAACGGCTTGGATCTTGAAATAACAAACCATATTTTATCTTTCTGCCATTTTATATGTATCTGCACAGCTGGATGTTATAATAATAAATGGCGCACATGTGACAGGTGTCTATAATGAACTGCTTGCACAAAACTAATTATTTAGTTGACCTAGAAATTGCAATCTTCGTCAAGGTGTGGAAATCTCTTCATTAAGTAAAATATCACTGCTAATATATAGGAAAATGAACAAATCAATTTGGGAGAGAAGTCCGACCACACCTCCCTGCGTTCCCCCCTGGACCCTTGGAATATTCGACCAAATTTTGGTTCGTTTCCAAGGTGACTAACGTGGCAACATCACCCATTTTCCAATGAAGAGCAAGCTTTACACACCCAAGAAAGTGGATATTGCTGCTGCTGTGATGGAGATGCATGGGACATCAAATCAATTTTAGATATTGCGTTGCATACATTCCTGGCTTTTCTATTCTTCATAAGATAAAAATTTCTATCTGTGACATTATTCAAAGATCTAGTTTCTGACTATTCTTTAGTATTTTACTACCTTTTTTGCAATATATACACAGATATACTCACTAATGGTCAAAACATAAGAAAACTGTGTACCCTGACATGTATATCGAGACTAGTACAAAAACATTGAAAGATACTTGATATACAACTACATTTTTTGAAGACACACGAGATAGCCAAGTATGAACAAAATTTCTGTATTGTTGTCTGTATACTGATATATTGTATATATTGAATATCATGTTAATAATATATGTTAAGCTGTATGTTATATAATAAGGAATCACATAGAGAAAGTGTAGCCTATATAGAAGGATATAAAAATAATCTGTAAAGTATAAAGGATAAGGTTAGTAAGATTTAAGCCTAGTTTAACCATGTTATCTAGCCTTCATACATTAGTTAAGAAAAAGGAATCTCCTTATCGTGCAACTGAAAGTTGCTATGGCTTGCGCCATCAATCGGGATAAATATCAACTATTCATTGATTATTAATTATTCCATAATTAACAAAAAACCCATTTTTGATTAATCAAGAAAAGCTAACCACGTACGCGTTTCGGGCTGTTGGCCCTCGTCAGCTTGGTGCAAGCTGTACCTCAACGACCAAAAAAAAATGGTCATTCAGGCATCCTGAAAAATCATGAAAGGGGTAGTTAAGGCCAGAATTGCGTAAGAACGCGAATGAGTGTGAAAGAAATAGTACGATTGTGATATTGTACTGGGATAAGGTTCATAAATTAAGAAAAAAGGCATATTCTTAACTACCTTGAATGGCCATTCAATATATTGAAACAGCAAGTAGGTAAACAGCGTGGTAAGTTTCTTTATTGGGAACTACGAGCTTTCGGACATCAGCTGCCCTTCATCAGGTACAATGGGTGGTTGGAAAAAGTGAACCAATATATACGTGCAGTAAATTAGCATAAGAGAAAGCTAACTAACATCTATTTAAAATAATTAAGAAATTTACATAGGAACTAAAGATAAAAAAGTACGAAATTTCTAAAAAATACGAAATTTCTAAAAAATAGACTAAAAATCTGTGTATGACGGATAAAAGGTAAAACACGAGAAAAAAGGATGGGAAGACAAGAAAAGCGTAGGCATCTAGGCACAATGAAGGAAGGAAGCGAAATGAGATGTCAGTGGCCAAGTTTAGAAAAAGCAGTATATTGAGGGGGGAGGTCTATTTTCCTATTAAAACTAGGGATGGAGTTGGACGTAGTTCCCAATAAAGAAACTTACCACGCTGTTTACCTATTTGCTGTTTCAATTTATTGAGCGTGGCTATATTATGTCTCATTCAATATATGTTTTATTTCTATTATTTTGAATATTTATATAATATAATGATCGGATATCGCACTGCTGTCAAGATTCAAAAACTGACTTCAATAAATTTAGTTCTAATCAGTTTTGTGGGAAGTGAAAAGCAATAGGTTCCTAATAAAAGAAACATTTTTTACAATTTCAATTGTCTTGTTTCCAAGTTTTCAAAAAAGTATTCCATACAGGTTTGGAGTGTAGAGAGTTGCATTTAGAAAAATTGAACAAGTTATTCTTCTATCTGAATAATATTTATTGTGAAAAAAAAAGCATTTTCTTATCTTTCAACTGAGAGTTGCTGATAGCTTGCGGAGATGCAACATATATTTTTCCCTAATTTATATACCTTATTCCAGTATGATATCACATTTATAATATTTCTTTTCACAATATTTATTGTATCAAGACATTTATTTATCCCAATATATTGTTGCAACCGATGTTTTGCAAGTTCCACAAATGACTAAATATGCAATATCTGGCTATGATATTCATAGAAAGTTGGTACACTCTCATTGATATTCACCAAATATCTTCATAGGTATTACTAGGCCCGTTTTGGTAGAATGTTCTGACTCCTTGTTGTTTAAATAATTACCGACGACACCTTTGGTACCAAGTCATCATACATTTTGTCGGGAGATTGTTGTGACTCTTTTTTTTCTGAAACAACACAAAATGTATACACGGCGCGTATAGAATTGAGGCATGCTAATTTAGTTCGAAGGTTGTAATTGTTTTTCATTTGAAACAACAAACTTCTAAAATGCTAAAATGCTAAAAATGAAGAGAAAAAGTTTTCTTTATTAAAATATATATGTTACAAGCTTTCGGGCACCAAGCCCTTCTACAGGTACAACGTATTGTGAGAAACTAAAGCTATATATAGAATCGATATGTGAAGAATCTGCATATTTTAACTATGTATGAGGCAAAGATATCAAAATAAGATATGGAAAGAAGGCTTTTTTAGAAATATTTAACAAAATATAGGATAGGATAATTGACAAAATTATGTGGTAGATTTAGCATACTACTAATATTATACTAATGTTATACTATGTAAACAAATATATAGAATACTTTAGATTTTTGGCCTCTCAATAAGAACAATATAAAAAGAGAAAATATCTTATGAATAGAATCAGAACCATAATGAGAATATTGTGATAGTATTATCAAAAGATAAACAATTCTTAAAGTAACGAGTTTCTTGTAGGCTTAGCGAGGTAGTTAAATTGGAGATGGTATATCCACTTGGCTAGCTGAAGGTGATTTTTGAGGATTAATTTCCTATAGCTTTCGTTGAGAGAAATCAAATCAAAGGATTAATCATCTATATTAATAAAATGGAAATTTCATAAGTGGACACCACTAAAAACTTTCGTTACAATGCATCAACTTCGACCAAATTTTCAACATTTATGTAAAACGAGATGGAGCAGGTTTTGCTTAACATCAAAATATATTTCCTAACATTAACATGCGTAACTTCGCTGTTATCGATTAAATACAAAAAAAAAATCAACAGAGTTAATTTTATTTATATATAAATACAAAATTAAATTTCAACAGAGTAAATTTCTTTACATACTAGCTAATAATCTCAATCTAAAAAATATTCAATACAAGCAATTTTAAGATAACACCATATGTAAAACAGTCGGCCAAAAAAACAACAACGATAATACATCTTTCTCACATATTCACACACAATCTTGATTAATAATTAAAACTAATCTTTAACATTGTTTATTATACTTCAACTTTTATTTCTACATTTGTTTTTAAATACCCAATTGTTTTATCATGTTTCTAATTTCGCCTAACAAATATACAAATTTATAGTGACCAACATATGCAAATTTTATCTTTGTTTTTATTTAACTTGATATCGTAAACATAACATCCATTGTAAGCATTTTTCTGTTCACCTTCCGTGGTTTCTCTTTTCTCTGATAGTTTTTAGGTGTAGTATATTTTCTTATTACTAGACTACAAACATTCCCTCGAGAAAAACCTGGGCGAAGCCGGGTACATCCGCTAGTATATTATAATTTGTTTTTCTTCTCATAATACTCTCAGAATGATTATTCAACTTATCATATGAATCTTCAAATTTATAATTAGGCCAGGCAGCCTCTATTTTTACGATTATCATATAATGTGATCGTTATATTTATACAAAGGATTATTAATTGTAGGTTAATGGTGTTTGAAATTTCTACAGGGGTAAATATGTAACAGCGAAAGAATAGATTGAAGATAGAGGTTGACTAGATGGCATTCACTATTCTTGAAGTAAGATACACATAAAATTGAGTTCAAATTGAATATATATTTTTATATTAATAATAAAATCAGAAAATTCCTGTATGTGAATAAAATTAACATCATAATAATGATTTTCTGAAAGTATTATCAGAAGAAAAACAAATTGCAAAATGAAGATAATTGTATGTTTCGCAACTCACAACCGAAAGTGTCTCTTACTACAACAACAGCAGAATGGGTAAGTTATATTAGAATAATTTGTTACAGCAAAGAAACAAGATATATAGTGAATAGAAGTGTTTATTTTGCTAAATCTACTGTGAATTCTGTGCTAGTGCTGGCTGGTTTCCTTTTTCCTGTTAGGCGGCTTGGATGGTCGTTGCAGCGGTTGTAGTGGTGGGTGTCGCTTTACATTCACGATAGAAGAAATTTCCCTGCACAGAAACATTTTATATATGTATACATGCTAACAAACAAAGCCAACACGTAGTAATATTTCAAATATATATTAGTTCTAGCTATATAATCAACATATATGTATAAATTACAATAAATGACCTAGTTAATTTAAAAAGGCACTTATTTACTTTTAAAAAAATTCTAAATAGTTGAAAGATAGGGTATATTTGTAAGTAAATCACCAAGTATTTTATACTAAGCAATGAATAAATTTCTCAATAAATATGATATCACCAAAGGAATATATATATGTAATAAGGTGAAGCTCTGGTAGCTCTTGTAGAATCCTGTCGACTCTCGCTATAAGCTGTGGTAACCGAGGGTCAAACCTGTAGTAACCGAGAGGGACAGTCAGGGCGTGGAGAGTTTTCCAGTACCTCTCTGTACCTTGTAGGACCTTTAACAGTTCTCACAGAGTACAGGCAGTCGTGGTCGAGGCAGAGTGGAAAGCTTGGGAATGTCCACACACACAAAACGAAGCGACACAGTTGTAGAAGGAAAGTTCCATGAACAGATAAAAGTCGAGCTAAGAGCAAGATGGAGAGATAGGAGAGTTCTTACTGACTACATGGTGAATGAGGTGGACCTTGGAGACAACCGGCGACGCGCTGATGGGGAACCGCCTGACTGTTGCTAAGCCGGGCCTTTTTATATAACTCCTTGGACAAAGAAGTATTGCCTTACAGCACGTGTCGATGATACTAGACACTAGCGCCGGTCTGACGGCTTCCAATTTATTTTTAGAAGTTACTTTGTGATTTACTTCTCAATCTTGCTTTAACTCAGCTTTTAATCTATTACATAGTTTTATTTATTCATCCTCAGTTTGTACAAAGTACATTACATATGATGATGCAAGGACACATGTCAATTATGCGTATAATTATTTATAGATGTGTTTCTATATACAACATGACAATCTTGTTATAAGTATTATATAATATAGGGGTTGTTGGTTTACATTACCATATATATATATAGAAACATATATATATATATATTTTTTAAGATATTATTTTAAGATATTCAACTTATGAAACGAAAATCACGAAATTTCTCCTTGATGGCTTATGAAAGTGCTAAAAACGAAGAGAAAAAGTTTTCTTTATTAAAATATATGTTACAAGCTTTCGGGCTGCCAAGCCCTTCGACAGGTAAAGAAAACTTTTTCTCTTCGTTTTTAGCACTTTCATATTCAACTTATTCTGATTGTAACTTTTATAATTATTTTTGCATGCACAAAATTTACCCACCTACTCTGTATTATTAAATTTATTTCAACCGTGATATTATAACACTATGCGGCGCTGAGTTTGTTTATACAAAAATGTAATGCCTTGATAATGGCATTCTGCCAACCGAAATATTGGCAAATAAATCTTTTATTCAATCCAACATATGCCTTTTATTATCTAAAAAAAATATATATATATATATATATATACATTTTTGTTTTTGAAAATAGAACAATTCATGAATAGATTTTCAATAGAAAAAGGCATATATTGGATCAAAATATAATTTATTTTACCAATAGTTTTTTATCCAATATATGCCTTTTTAATTGAATATATATATTAACACTAAGCAATAAGGCTCCATCTATACACGTGAAATGAAAGGATCTAAGCACAAATGTTTCTTTTATACACAATAAATATTTCTACAATCCTTACGGCAATGATTATGTTCATATATATATATTGGCAGTACCAGTAATTATGAGTAGGATATCCATTTGAACATACCTACTATTTCCTGGAGGTATTTTACATTGAACGATGTCTGAAGGAATCGTTAATGAATAAAATTATTTTATAGTCTAAAATTTTAATTAGGTTAAAAAAAAAACAGGTGTGACTACGATATATATTTTTTTACCTTGCATTCCAAACCTTTGGCGCATGGACATCCAAATGGAGTCGAGCAAGGTTCTCCTGGAGCACAGAAAAAAATGTTTTATTTTTTAAATATTTTAATTGATTTGAATCTCCTGGATATTTATTGAAAAAAATTAAAATGTTTCCGGAGATAGCTTATTTTTATTTTAAAACAGTCTCAAGGTTTCGGGGATCTCTGCCTTTCTACATGAGAGCATATACAATGAATAAAACGCCGCTGGAAGCCAAACTTGCTATATCCTGTAGAAGGGCAGAGATACCCGAAACCTTGAGACGGTTTTAAATTAAAATAAATTCATCTTTTGGAATCTTTTTAAAATTGTTTAATATTCAACATTTATTTATTCTGAATTATAAATACGAGGGCCATCCAATAACTAAGATTCCCTAATTTTTAACAAATAAACAACATTATTTACAATTATGCAGTTATTTTATTTTGATTATACAACTCATTGACTAACTTTATACATAATAACCATTTCTGTCCAAACATTTTTGGTACCGTTGTAGCAATATTTTGATACCAAGCCGTGTCCTGTATTCGTAGCCAGTGGTTCGCCTTCGCCTTCACTTCGTCATCATTCGCAAAGTGCTTGCCTCCAAGGTGCAACTTGAGTGCTGGAAAAAGATAGAAGTCGCTTGGGGAAAGTTCCGGAGAATAAGGTGGATGTGTGAAAATTTCCCATTTGAAGTTTTCCAGCAACGTTTGGGTCGTTCGAGCTGCGTGAGGGCGAGCATTGTCATGGACGAGTAACACTTTGCGAGACAAAAGTCCAGGACGTTTCCGTTTTATTGCAGCTCTGAGTTTAGTGAGAACTTCGCAGTACCTCGCAGCGTTAACCGTAGTGTTTGGGGGCAGGTAGTCAACCAATAAAACACTCTTACAGTTCCAAAAGACGATAGCCATAACTTTGCCTGCAGAGATTGTGACCTTCGCCTTTTTTGGTGCACTTTCCTCAGGCCTCTTCCACACCATGCTTTGTCGTTTTGTTTCTAGAGTTGAATGATGCATCCAGTTTTCAACTACAGTGACAATACGGGAAAACAGTTAATCTCCATCATCTCTTCGATGCATTTCCAGGAAAGCTCGGGCTGCCTCCATCCGTTGTGGTTGTGATTTTTCGATAGCAAAAGCAGAACCCATCTTGCGCAGACTTGCGAAAATTCAAAACATCTGACATGATTGTTCCAATCGAAGAGCGTCCAATTTCGATTCCAGGAGGCAGTCGAATTATTATTTCGTCAATGGTGACACGGCTATCTGCTTCCACCACATTCCGAACAGCAGCAACGGCTGCATTGTCCGTAGCAGTAACGGGCCTGCCGCTTCGCTCGTCATCATGCACGTTTTGCCGTCCTTCCAAGAACCATGAACTCCATCGGCGAACTATTTGGATGCTCATACATCCTTCACTATACACTGACACTAAATTGCGATGAATATTGACCGCAGTTTCATTTTTCGCCGTGAAAAAACGAATTACAGAACGGAGTTCGCAAGTGGACACGTTCACCAATGGTAGCTCCATGGAAACAGAAGCGCTACGGACTTGCGCGTACGAGTAGTGTGATTTTGAAGGTCACACGCTTCCAACGCATCCTAGTGGCCATTTCTTACACTACTTACTAATTTTTACAACGTTTCGTTCGCAGAAATGAAAAATAGGGAAACTTATTTATTGGATGGCCCTTGTATTTCTAGTAGATGGTTATGGGTAAACTATGTCTACGACGATTCCGATAATTTAATCAAATTGAAAAGGGTAGCTTGATATTTAAATTTGAAATCTATAATGAAAGCTAATTATAATATTAAAGTAAGAAACAAAGTTTATGTTAAACACTTGTAAATGAATATTTGCATATTTTTCACATAATCTTCCTTGACGTCAGCACACTTGGTCCAGCGTTTCTCAAGTAACAGTATTCCCATTCGGAAATGAAAGTCTGGAAGGCTGTTAATATATATACACTGCTCTTACAACTTTTTATTGAACACGAAGCGCTTTCCAGAAACAAATTTCTTCAAGTGGAAGCCTGAGGGTGCCAAATTGGGAGAATAGAGGGATGGCTAAGCAGGTGCGTTGCCCTGTTGAAATGTTTTTTTTTTCTTCCTCAGGCCAGGCCTCTTCTTTCGAATTTTGGCATTCTGTTGGTCAGGAAGGCTATATTAACATTCACCTGTAATATTTATTCTTTTTCCAAGATAAATAATCAACATGATCATTTTGGCATTCCAAAACACATTGGCCCACCTTTCTGGCATATGCGATCGATTTCGCTTTCTTTGTCGCTGAGCCTTCGGCTTCCACCCATTGCCTCGATGGCTGTTTTGTTTCTGAGATGTGGTTGTGGATCTATGTCTCAATCCTGGTGAAAAATCGCCGCAAAAAATGTGTCGGATCCCTCTTGATTAGGTTCAAACATTTCGGCATGAATGCCGGCACATTTGCTTTTGATCTGCATTCAGAAAATGCGGCATCCACCTAACGAGCTTAGCTTTCGCATCCCTTATTCTTCTTGCAAGATGTTTCGTACACTTTCTTCTGATATTTTCACAATTTCAGCTAACTAACAGACTTCAACTTGCCTATCGTCAAACACGATATTGTACTTACTCTCGATTGTTTTCGGTAGGGTTGCATTTTTTGGCCTACCTTTCGTGAGTTATCTTAAAGCGACGTGCGACCACGTTTGAATTGATCTTTTCACTTTTTAACGGCTGGAATTTAGGAAAAGAGTGTTCTTGTAAACATTTATTGACTACGGGATGTATTTCTTTAGGAGTTAATCCATACGAAACGAAGAGCTTAATACCTACACAATATTCATGTTTATGCACATGTTTTGCGCTCACAACATGCATCATTATGCCCCTACACACTCTATTGTGTATTACGAATAGATAGCGATATTGTCGCGATGTAAAATAATTGAATAAGCTTCCAAATTACTTTAAATATTTATTCAGTTAGTTATATAGAATATTTTGAATATAAAATAAGAGTTACTACTTATGTATGTACATGAGCCAAATCGACCCCAGCAATTACAGAAAGAGGGGAGAACTGAGTTTTTTCCCCCTTCCACCTGGCGTCACTGTTTCCCCCGACCGGTCCTACCAATCAAGTTAGAGAGAGTACCAGGAAACTCTGTCTTCCTGACAATATGTATAATGTGTAGATATGTACTTACCCAGGCCTAGCGGATCGCGACACAAGAGATTCTGACAACATTTTCCCTCTCCACACACTTCGTTAAAAAGACAAAGTTGCTGAAACACATTAAATAGATTAACACAAAATATTTAAGAAACAAACCATATTTTCTGAATGTAAATATACTTGAAAAGAGATTATGAATATTAATTGACTAATTATACATTCATGGACAAAACTCTAGTAATTTGTACCTTTCAACATTGATATCGGAATACACACACATACAAGGCAATAACTCAATTATTCAATAACTCTATATACAGGCAATAACATTATTTGATACACAGTGACCTTTAATGAAGACACGCGAGATAACCAAGTATGAACAAAATTGCCTCTGCTTCTTAATAAAAAAAAAAAAAAAACAGACGATTGGCTACATCAAGGAATTTATATTTTCTTAAGTTTTGTCCATGAGTGTATTTTTGTCCTGTTGTTTGAGATACAAGTTGTCATCCTTTCTAAGGAAGAATTCTTCACTAAAGGGAAATAAAATTATTCAAAATTTTCATATTCCTATAATGTTTAACATTAGGCTGTTAAAGCCAAACATGTAATGTTCTTCCAAAAGAATGACATCTTAGGGGTGCGCCATATATATCAATAGCATCTTCAAAATAAGTGTTTTGAATATGTAAATTGTCCAAACCAATAAATTGTGCAACCTGAAATTCAATGTTTCAGGTTTCTCCTTTATCAAAGAATAAATTAATTAGGCAAACATTTTCAGAAAGAAAATTATAATATCTTTCAAAACTTTTATAATCTCTGTAGGTATTATACAATTGGATAAAATAAAAATGCAATTGTATTGCGAGCAATTTCATGAAAAAATACTGAATATTGTAAAATTAGAGAGAGAGAGAGTTATTAAATCTAGTAATATGTGATTAATTAATTTGGGCGATTTTTCTCTCTAAAATAAATAGCTATTTATCTCTTTACCTGCGATAGAAATTACTTGGAGGGCCTAACTCATCAGTTTCGAACCTTTCCAATGGTTTTTCCAGATATTTCCACCAGATTATATTAATATTGAATTGTTATTTTTACCCTTACCTCACTGATACAGATGACGCTGAGCCGAAAAAGGAGGAAGTTATATGCCTTCTTCGTAGATGTCAAAAAGGCCTTTGATACAGTACCACACTCCCTGCTTTGGAAAAAGTTGACAGTTTATGGTTTAAGTACCCGATTTATCAGCCTTATACAAAGCTATTATAATCAAATGTCAGCAACAATAAGATGGAACGGATCACTTACAGAATTTATAAAAATACAAGCTGGTGTTTTACAAGGTGAACCCCTGTCACCTTATCTATTTATCCTTTTTCTAAACGACTTGGTTTCTCTGTACGATGACGCTGATTTGCCAAGTATTTATTTACCGAATTATGGAAATATACATCTCCTTCTGTTCGCAGACGACATCGTACTTCTCGGAGAATCCAAGATAAATTTACAAAAAAAGATCAATGTACTCAGAAAATACTTCGAAGATAATTTTTTAACGCTGAATCAGAGCAAATCAAAGGTTATGGTGTTTAGAAATGGAGGCCGAAAGGCCCGATTGGATGTTTGGTTCTGGGGACAATTGCCTCTCACTATAACATCTAAATACACGTATCTGGGTTACCAGCTGACAGCGTCAAACTCAACTCAACAGGCGGCAAAGCATTTTAAAAACAAGGCGCTAAATGCTATTAATGCGGTCTGGGCAATATCGACTAAAACAAGAATCAATTCTATCAGATCCTCACTCAAGCTTCTAGACTCAATGGTTCTGTCAACCTTGCTCTAAGCAGCTCCAATTTGGGCAAACAACCAAAAAAACTTGGTTGACAGGGTACAAGACAATTTCTTACGGAGACTTCTAAATTTACCCAGATATACTCCTGGTTTTATTCTACGTATGGAGTGCGGAAGAACGTCGCTGGGAGTTACGGTGCTGAAACTTACACTCGGGTTCTGGCTTAGAATTCTAAAAATGAACAGCAGCCGACTCCCCCATATATGCTTAGCTCAACTATATGAGATATCAAGAAATAGAAATATTTATATTGGACTTGCGGAAAGTTTGGCCAACATACTCAACTCAACAGAATTTTCATGGTTAATTAACTGCAACGATACAAGGATTATCCGGCAAGAAATACCTTTAATAACTAAAATTGCAATAAAACAATCTATTCAAAGTGACCAGGCAAAAATAGAGAATTATAAATTCTACCCTCACTATAAGTATTTACACAGTTCATTCCAAATTGAAAACTATTTACTTAGCAACTTTCCATTCCCAGTAAAACGCTATATCGCACAACAGAGAATACTATATTCGTTTTTCAAGGAAAACCATACAAACATTTTCAAAGAGGGTGATAAGATTTGTGATTTCTGCAAAGAAAATATGGAAACTTAACTATCTCATTATATCTATGAATGCCAAGATATATTAGTGAGGAGAGAAGGACATTCTTTTCAATGGTAGACACCAGCCAACTTAGGTCAATCCAAATGATGTTAACCAGTGCCCAAACAAGCAGACTAGTTGCTCAGGCCCTATATAATTTTTACAAGGCAGTAGGTGTAAAGAGGGAGAAAAGAGAACTTGGAAGCTATTGTTCTTACACCTCAGAATGATGAAACATCGAGGGGTCGACCTTTCATATTAAATCTTACTTTTCCTTATTTCTAATAATTGTATATAGTTGCGGAACTACTGGTTTCCTGTGCTGCTCTTTTCCTGATATTGCACCTTGTACGGAGAATCTGTATAAGACTAATGTCTTAATAAAGGCCTTGTGTGTGTGTGTATATTGAATTGTAGAGAGAGGTTCCAATTTTATATATATTATATTTTGAAAATATTTCCTAAATGTATAATACCTTTCAAATCACTTTGAAATATCCTGATAATTTGTTTCAAATGGTCTGAATATTTCATTACTAATAAGCCATGCCCTCCCAATATTTTGCTATTAGAGATAAATATTTAAAAATATATAATATTTGCAAGACCTTTTTCTTCCTACATCTAGACTTTGAACAAAAATAATTAAAACTCTGAATGTATTAATTTGATATGCTTATAAAATCTACTAGAATAAAATTGAAAAAAGATATAAATTAAAATGAACTAGAGATAAGAAATATAATATAATAAAATATTGTTATCAAATAATTCAATTAAAAATATACATCCCTGTCGGAAAGATGAATAAGTATACAGTTTTGATCTTGCCGTCCTTTTCAGAGATGCAAGTTGAAAAAGAAAAAAAAAACGCTCAAGAACAAAAAGATTGCATCATTTATAAATAAATTTTGAACTCATACTTCACAGTGATATTTCAATTCACAAGAAGAAAAAAGATATAGAATATTAAAATATTGATGCTTCAAACTATTTGACAGTAAAATGAGTGACTGATATTAGAATCATTGACACAAGAGGTCGGTGGAAGGATGGTCTAAACCGTTGGTTTTCGAACGCTACGACCCGGGATCGAATCCTGTATTGGGCACTTTTTTCTGATTAAAAAAAGTTCCAATGGCCTCCGATTCCTTCAAAAGTCCAACCCCGTAAGCGAGTGCAAGTAATCAAACGGGGCTCTGGAACATTTATTAGTGCAAATTCGAACTGCTTTTCACATGTGTAGACATATGGTGCACTTACAGTAAAATCAGTCTATAACTTCTACCCACAATGATTATCATGGCCTGGAACATGTGTACTAGTGATAAGTGAAAAAGAAAGAATAATTGATATGATAACTAAGTGTGATATTGATATTTTAAAACTGACCTCTCTCTATATTTCAAGAAGGGAAAGTCTCTCACCTGCATTGATGGTCCCACCATCAGCAGCAGACAGAACAAAGGAATCAATATGGCGGCTTGCATCTTGATTATTGAGGACATATGCTTCTCCTGTTATCTTTTATACCTATCTTCACAGCTGGAATATCGAGTAATATATAGCGCACATGTTTCTTGCAAGATTTATAGATAGCGGTCTATAAAGAATTGTTTATAACCTAATTTTATGTGTCTCACCAACTGTGCTTGACGTAGAAATGTAGAAATTGCCTCCTTGAATTATATATCACTGCTGACGTATAATGAAGTGATCCAATAAAATATTACATTTCTGATAGTACAGCTGAACAATAATGACGCATTCCATTTATTTTTCAGACAAGTTTCTACCTGACACCTTCAGGTTCAATGTACAGCTACATACATAGATGACAGCATTTATTTAATTTATATATTGAACATCATGTTTAAGTTATGATTAAAAGCGCCTATATATGGGTATTATGAAAATATATTTTCGAAAATATCATAACAACAAATCTTTTTTATAGTACGTGATAGAAATTTATATAGCGCACCTTGTCTGAAGCGGACAATGTCTACATATTTTCTTAAGTGTCGTGGGCCTCCACTATGATAGATAAAAGAGACAAACAGTGTATAGTAACATCGAGGCGGTCTAAATATTCAAATATTCATTGTTTATATAACTTGATTCTCCATCAAAGGATTGGCATGGAAACAATATGCAATATGTTTTATTGGCAAAGGTAGTGAAAATCAGAAGGAATGCATTGATTTATCTGGGCGTAACAAAATAATATTTGCAATTTGGCGAAAGATCAACCTTATTCCTCACTTTGTGTAGATAATGACTGTGTTTACTTCTATAAGGTTACAACACACCGTCTATATACAGTTAGACCTGTCTATAGCGCCCTTTCTTGGGACTCACCAAAATAGGGTGCTATAGAGAGGGGGTGCTATAGACAGGTCACTTTTAATGTAAATCACATCGTACTACGTATTCAAAATCGAGCGCTATAGAGAGGAAGGCGCTATTTAGAGGACCGCTATAGACAGGTTTAACTGTATATGAAATAAAGCTTTGAAGCACGAATGTTTCTTTAAAACTTAAAACAAACTTATAATGTTCTTACTACAATAGAAAAATATTGAGAGGATTGGTACATCAGTGATGAACCCTCGCAATATTTTTCTATTGCAATAAGGACAGCAGAGAAGTTTTTTTAATGTGAAAAGAAACATTCGTGCTTTAATACTCTCATTTCTTATGTTTACTTCTGTTCACCCATCTGGTAGGATCCTGTATAGGACGAATGTCCTTTATAAAGGCTTGTTGTTGTTGTTTCTATAACTTAAAAATGTATTAAGATAATTTGGGTGTGTCTACGAGAGGTTAATAACAAACCGTAATTCGACAGTATCGATAATACGACAGTTCCGATAGTTCAACCATTTTAAAAATCGGATTTCGACAGTTGAATGTTTTTTTACGTACAACTTTACCGCTAAAAAGTTATTACGGCGGCGACTTCAGCGGGCGGCGATAGAATCACGCCTGTGCACTTTTGGTTTCTGTTTGTTTAAGTTTCACTTTGCAGTACCGTTGCGCAATATCGCGAGTTTTATTGTTTTTTTTTTTGTTTTTTTTTTACGCGCGAAATTAGGGTTTCGTGCGCTAATTAATAATATTTTTTCTTTTTAATTTTCAGCATTGAAATATTTTAGTTATTTTAAAATTTACAAATATTTTCCTTTTAAATAAATTAATATTCATAAAATGTAGCCACAATGATTATGATAACACTTTATTTCAATATTCAATTACTGTGTTATTATAAAAGATTCAAACACAAAATCAATAACACCTGCAGCAGCAGTGGATGGCTTTAATAAAATTAAAAAATCTTTGATATTTATAAGACATTCCAGAGGAAGAATGACTTGCATGTTTTTATTTAAAATAGACCATCTGGAATATATATATATATATATACATCCTGAATAAGATTTCAGTGCAAAAACTGACATCTTTAAAGAAAATTTTGAAAATATCTTCATGAATATTTTAAAATTTTCTTTTTATTATCCATATTTTTTCCTTTCAACTGCTATATTCTTCAATAATAATAAAATATTATTTGTAATTATTTATGTTTCAAAAATATGTATTATTGCCATTTTGTCCCTGATACTAAAAGTTCATCATGAGTTAGCTAATCATCTAACCTTAATTCAACACTTCCTTTAATTCAACCGAAAGCTCTGATCCCTTGGGGTGTTGAATTAAAGAGGTTCGACTGTATATATATATATATATAGTGTAGAAACTATATAACAAAATTATAACAGTGATTCTACTTTTAAAACTTAAGGAGCAAACTGATAATAATGATAACTTATATCAATTAGATTTGATTAGATTAGCAAGCTAAATCTAAATTAATTATAATAATAAATAGTTATTTAATTTTATAGTCCAGTTTTGTAGTAAGATTATCTTCATTATTATGATCATTTAAATTCAAATTATAAAATTTGTAAAATGTTATTAATTTGTAGATAGAGAGCGAAAAAAAAAATCCTTTACTTTTAATACATCATCAAGTTAATTATATATTTATAATCAATAACAATAAAAATTAACAACGTAACGTCTTTTGCATCGGCTTTTACACGTCATTTAGACATACTCTAATCCTATATATAGAATAATCGAAGTGAGAATATATATAATAGTTAGAAAAAGAGATAAAGACAGAACCATGCACTTTTAATCAAACTAATAATAAGGGAAAAAAAAGGTTTGTAAAGAAGGTAGATAAGATTGTTAGTATATATATATATATTTTTATAATTTTATATCTTATCTTTTTTTTTTTAAAGATTTTTTAAGGTTTTTTTTATTTTATAATATGATTATAAATAGTTGTATTTAGTAATATATCTATAGTATGAATTAACATTTGTTATAAGTTTGGATATTATGTTTTGTAATAATATCCAAACTTATAACAAATGTTAATTCATACTATAGATATATTACTAAATACAACTATTTATAATCATATTATAAAATAAAAAAAACCTTAAAAAATCTTTTAAAAAAAAAAAGGATAAAATATAAAATTATAAAAATATATATATATATACTAACAATCTTATCTACCTTCTTTACAAACCTTTTTTTTTTTTCCTTATTATTAGTTTGATTAAAAGTGCATGGTTCTGTCTTTCTCTCTTTTTCTAACTATTATATATATTCTCACTTCGATTATTCTATATATAGGATTAGAGTATGTCTAAATGACGTGTAAAAGCCGATGCAAAAGACGTTACGTTGTTAATTTTTATTGTTATTGATTATAAATATATAATTAACTTGATGATGTATTAGAAGTAAAGGATTTTTTTTTCGCTCTCTATCTACAAATTAATAACATTTTATAAATTTTATAATTTGAATTTAAATGATCATAATAATGAAGATAATCTTAATACAAAACTGGACTATAAAATTAAATAACTATTTATTATTATATATATATATATATATATATATATATATATATATATATATATATATAAGAAAAAAAAGCATTAGCCAGACTGTTTCTTTCACAATTAAAACAGGCATTTGTGTTTATTGATTTTATTTTTTATATTTTTTTAGAGAAAAACTCTAAAACTAACACCTCGTTTCGACTCCTGATTGGTTTCTGGGGCATAATAATGAAATATTGCTCCTCAATTTAGCTTGAATTCCATTTCAATCGCTTGTTTTCCATCGTGATAAACGCGTAACAGATCAGATCGATTGCATTTTATCTTCAACCTCTCAGGTAAAATATAAACTACATGTCGTTGACCCTACCATATACATATTCAGCTTCTGGGAGTCATATGTGATCATCATTCAATACCGAATATTTGACATCTTTTAAATTTATTAAATCAATATGTAGTTTGAGGGGGACGGTGGAAGGATGGTCTAAACCGTTGGGTTTCTACCGCGACGACCAGGGATCGAATCCCGCATTGGACCTTTTTTCTGATTAAAGGAAAACCTCCGATGGCCTCCGATTCTTGTAAAGTCCAACCCCACCAGCGAGTACAAGTAACTAAACGGGGCTCTGGCACATTTGTAAGGGGAAAAGTCGAACTGCTTTTCACATGTGTAGACATGTGGTGCCCTTACAGTAAAATCAGTCGCCAACTTCTACCCACCATGATTATCATGGCCTGTACCACGTGTACTAGGGATAATATATATATCAAATTTAGATCAAGAATGGAGATGAATTCCCATTGACCCATTGCGTTCCTATTGAGTTATTTTCTTATTTTTCTCATCTAAAGGTGAAAATAAGAAATTTAATAGGATAGGTAGATTCCTCATCTCAGCCTGAAAACATCGGGACCATTTACTGAATCCAATAATTAAGTAGGAATACTATGTAGGTATACGATACCAGAGGTTGGTGGTAACAAATTCCTTAAACAACTTCATTACTTCTCTAACAATAGTAATCGATTGAATTATCCTTATATATAGCCTTTTATATACAAGGATATTTTATTCTCTAAATATTCAAACAAATTAAATAATATTGTTTATATTGATATAGACGATATAAAAACACACAACTATGTTGGAAATAAAAAAGGGCGAAATAATACAAACAATATTGAGAGAAAACTCAAATTTACTTCTAGGGTTGAATATTGAACGCTTATATATATTTTGAAGGAAACACTTTAATAAAATTGTTAAATGCATGCACATTAATTTATTTTTAAACATTTGGCATATAACCTGTGGACTAATGACAAGTTTGAAGATGTTCCACCAGTTCCTCTTAAGTACAGTACTTTTTTTTAGAAAATTTAGAAAAAATATATCTTATTTTTATACAACTCCTTTGTCATTCAGTTTAATCACTATTTTCTCTCAGTTGCTGAGTATTTCCAATGATATAGAAACAACAACAATGGAACGGATATTTAGTAAGGAAAATATAAATATATTTTCCGATACATATTTTAAAATGTATGTGAACGTTTTTGCCTCACCCCTTGTATCAGGTAATAGTGGAATTTAATACAAGTCAATCCGTCTTCAATTTCATCTATATCCACAAATCTTTGTTTACTTCATAATTAGCTTCCTAAAATCGACCGATTTATATTGTCAACTTCTT